>CM074449.1:26323459-27523459 GCA_037101425.1 Elopichthys bambusa
CCAGGTAGTGACGACAGGGTTCCTGCAGGTCTTTAAAGGGGGGTTAGTTCACCCAAAAGTGAAATTTCTGTCATTAATTACTCACCCTCATGTCGTTCCACACCCGTAAGACCTTCGTTTGTCTTCAGAACACAAATTAAGATATTTTTGATCCGAGGGTTTCTGAACCACACAAAGACAGCAATGTCATTGCACCTTTTGAGGTCCAGAAAAGTAGTAAAGACATTGTTGAAATAGTCCATGTGACTACAGTGATTCAACCTTAATGTTATGAAGCAACGAGAATACTTTCGGTGCCCAAAAACAAAACAAAAATAACTTTATTCAACAATTTCTTCTCTTCTATGTCAGTCTCCTACGCTGTTGGAAGTAGCGAACGCAGTGCAGCACCTCAGTGTTTATGTCTGAACGCCGGCTCATTATTGGCCAGCTCATGCGTCAGCATCACACACATGTCGTGCTGCATACGTGTACAGCGTCGGCCAATACTGAGCTGGCGTTTAGACGTAAACACGGAAGCGATGCACTGCGTTCGCTACTTCAACAGCGTAGGAGACACTTGGGTTGAACAAACCCTTTAAAAAGTCTTAAATTCGTTTTGATCAAATTTAAGGTCATAAAAATTCTTAAATATCTGGAATGGTACAACAAAAGTCTTTATTATCATTTTAAGAGGTCTTAAATTTGGAGAAGGAAATAAGGAATCACAAAAAAGGGAAATTATTAAACTTCAAAAGGCAATGTCAAGTCACCTTTATTTATATAGCGCTTTTTACAATGTAGATTGTGTCAAAGCAGCTTTACAGTGATAACTGGTACATTATTTTGGCTCTTAAGGAATAGTGTCAATGCAGGTAGATCAAAGCACTGTTGAATATCAAATATCAATTGTCAAGTGTCCCCAACTAAGCAAGCCAAAGGCGACAGCGGCAAGGAACCCAAACTCCAACAGGTGACATCAGGTGGCAAACAGGTGTTAAAATGGAGAAAAAAACCTTGGGAGAAACCAGGCTTAGTCGGGGGGCCAGTTCTCCTCTGGCAAAAAGTGCTTTGTTACGATTCAGGTTGCTATCATAAGTCAGATAGGATCGCAACATTCAAAGTATTTAATTCAGTTCCATCCAGTTGAGGATCATATTCATCACACCGGTATGGATGTTGTCATGTTGATGAGGCCTTCACAGTGGATGATCTAGTTGACTCAATCTCTGCTGATACTTCAGGGCTGCGTTGTGGTCGTGTCAAGGCGCAGGTCATTGGTCTCACCTGGATGCGGCCCGGATCCGGTTGACTATGGTAAACCTTGGGATAAACAGAAAGACTAATATTAGCGTAGATGCCATTCTTCTTCTGACGTAACGAGTACATCTGGTGTTATTGGAAGTGTTCCCGGTTCCGGCTGACCTAATTTATGCAGCCTAATAATCCTTTAACGGATTTGAAAAAATAAATTGATAATGTGTTATGTGTATGCCAGGTTAAAGAGATGTGTTTTTAGTTTAGATTTAAACTGACAGAGTGTGTCAATGGTTTAAATAAATGCGAGCGATGAACGTTCAAAGTCTAATGGTGCTGACTCGTGGTTTCAAGTTTTTCAATGAATTATGACAATGTTTACTTTATGGTGTTTATATTGTGATATGTTGTAGATGGTTGTAAGAGTGCATATTTTATCTCCCTTGTCTTTTTGAATGAGCAGCTGGGAGTAGTAACACATTTCAAAATAAGAGTTAGTGAATTTTGGGCTTGTTTTTAATTAAAAGTCCTGCGTTATGCTGAAAATATTTTTCTTTTGGTTACTTAATAAACTGCATCTGGCATTTAGTTCAATGTAAACTCTTGTAGCTTCTCTCTAGGGGACATTATTTAACACTGTTATTTATCACGTTCAGTATAGACTTGTTGGTATCAGCACAATAATTTGTTTATTGCCTATATTTAAACACATTATCATATGAGCAAAATCAAATATCGATCAACCTCAAATTTGTATGTACTGACATATAAACCAACTTCGGTACATATGTATATATTGAATACAACATATTTTAAACATGCAGTTGTCAGTTAGGTTTTAGGTAATAGATTCTGAGATGCATGATTTATTTTAATATTTATTTGTGCAAGCCTTAAAAAGGGTCCTAAATTTGATTTTTTTTTAAAAACTGCAGATACCATGGACAAGAAAGCAGGACAGACTCTAATTATTAGAATTAAATATGAGTAAATATTGTGGTATTTTGGGCTTTGTATTAATATTTGACTGGAGTTTATTTTTTTACATTTCCTTGTCATTTCTGAGAAAAAGACATTTATATACATAAGGTACAATAGTAAAAACTGACCTGTTTATCTCTGAGGGTCATTGAGAGTGAAAAATGCTCATTAGACCTAATAATTTTGGTTTAAGAAGTGGATAATTGGACCCCTGAGAAAATGAAATGATTAAATTACTAGATTTAAATATCTTTTATGACCCATTTAAGCATCTCCCTTTCTTCTCCAGGTGAAAAAAGAGACGCAGCAGCTGAGAGAGTTTGAAGAGGGTCTCGTCAGCCAGTATAAGTTTTACCTGGAGGATCTGGAACAGGCAGTCAAAGGTAGATCATGTGATCTGTGCTTTTAACTTCTCGTTCATCCATTCTCGCTATCCCATCTGACTGAACCGATGCTGTTTCAGACTGGAAGCAGAAGAAGCAGAAGAGAAGTAAAGCCGTGTCTCTTCAGTGTTATAAAGGTCTTGCTGAAGTGGCCATCAAGTGCATTTGTGATCTCCTGGTAGCTCTGCCGCACTTCAATTTCCACAACAACATTATAGTCATGGTGGTGCCTTTGATGAATGACCCCGTCAGGACGGTCAGTCTGCTAGCAGTATTTGCTGGAACAACTCAACATTTGGAGGTTTGCATGTGGGTAGTAATGATGTGATTTTGTGTTCAGGTATCTGAGATGTGTTGTGAAGCAGTCAGGAAACTGCTGAAACAGGATAAAATTGGTCAGGCCTCATTAGCAATGGTGAAGGTCATCTCAGGCATGGTCAAGAGCAGGAACTATAACGTCAAACCAGAGGTACAGTCATCAAACTGTGTGGGAGAACATTGTTTCCTCTATACAAGTTTTCTATACAAGCCATAAACATAGTTCTTACAGAGAATTATTCAAATGGACAGTTTACTTAAAAATTGAAAACAGTTTTAGCTTTACTTTCAATTAAAGAACATGGTCAGATTTAAAACTTGGGTCCTACTTTATTTTAGGTGTCTTTAAACTTGGGTAAAAAAAAAAAAAAAAAAAAAAAAAAAATTGTTAGGTACGGTGTACTTATTGTGTTCGTGTTCTAATACAAACACTTCTTTTTGGTTCCCATTGACTTCCATTAAATGGAAGTCATTGGGAACGGAAACTAGTTTCCAGCATACTTCTAATAAATATCATCTTTTTTATTTTTGGGTGGACTATCCCTTTAAGATGTGATGTGCATATGGCATCTTGTTGTTATTAATAATGCTTTGTGATATGAATGCACAGGTGCTGAAGTCTCTCCTCTGTCTGAGGATAAAAGAAGTGGACATGAAGAAAGATACTGAAGCCACTGCGCCCAAAAAGAAGTTCATGTCGTTTAAGGAGAAGAAGACAAGTTTGTCCCGGATGCAGCGGAAGGTCTGAACTGAGCCGAATGTTGTCACATAAATGTCATGATTTGAAGTTGTGGAATGGTTTAGCTACGTTACCCACCACTCACTAACTGCAACTAGATTATCCAATCAGAGAAGCGAATTGGTAATGGGAGGTTTCTGTTCAAAAGTTTAGGATTTTTTAAAATGTTTTTGAAAGAAGTCTTTTCTGCTCATCAAGGCTGCATTTATTTGATCAAAAATACAGTAAAAACAGAAATATTCTGAAATAGTTTTACTGTTTAAAATAACTGTTTTCTATGTGAATATATGTTAAAATGTAATTTATTCCTGTGATGCTAAACTGAATTTTCAGCATCATTACTCCAGTCTTCAGTGTCACATGATCCTTCACAAATCATTCTAATATGCTGATTTGCTGCTCAAGAAACTTTTTTGATTATTATTAATGTTGAAAACAGTTGTGCTGCTTCATATTTTCATGGGAAAAGTGATATTTTTTTCAGGATTCTTCGATAAATAGAACAATTTATTGAAAATATAAATCTTTTGTAACATTACTATTATTTTGATCAATTTAAAGCATCCTTGCTGAATAAAAGTTTTAGTTTCTTTCAAAGAATCTTACTGACCCCAGACTTTTGAAATATTGTCTGTTTTTAAACATTTTATAATAAATTGAATTAATTATATTTGCTTTTATACCTTTTAATCAGTAGTTTTGTATTGTAATATTTAAGGTTTGGTACTTAATTCTTTATATCTTTTTTTGAAGAATTTGAAATATACTGTATGTGTAAAATACTTCCTGAACCGAAGCCGCTGGAAAAGCGATATACCTGTTTGCTGGTATTGTTGATTTAAAAAAAAAAAAAAAAAAAATCAGTTTTGTTTCCTTGATCCTCGATCTCCTTGTCCTCAACAGTGGAAAAAAGCAGAGGAGAAGCTACAAAAAGAGCTTCTAGAAGCTGAGGCTTCAGAGAGCAAGGAGAAGAAAATTAAATTGGTGAGTGCGAAGAATTGGACATTTTCTTTTAATGCATGAATATGTTATCGCATATTGTGATTCGACCATCTTTGTTTCCAGCACACAGAGACGCTGAACATTGTGTTCCTCATCTACTTCAGAATACTGAAGAAAGCTCAGAAGTCCATCTTACTGCCCTCCGTTTTAGAAGGTCTTGCAAAGTAAGAACCAGATGATGTGTAACAGCTTTATTATAGTGTTATTACACTGTAATAAAGCATTTGGGTCACATGTTTTTGTTAATGTGAATAACATGATTCAATCTGTTTCCTGAAGGTTTGCTCATCTTATAAACTTGGAGTTCTTTGATGATTTGTTGGCGGTGCTCTACGGCCTCATCATATCGGGTGTAAGTATTTCAACCAGGATCAGCTGCTTTATGATTTGTTAGTGTAAAAATGTATGCCTTAACATCTCTGCATTTTCCTTCACCCAGGATCTGACGTATCGTGAGAGCCTTCATTGCATTCTCACATCCTTCCACATCCTCTCAGGACAAGGTCAGTACAGCCGCAGCTCTGGTTTCACAGACATCCTGCCCTCGCTGAGCTAATATACGTGTTTTCAACAGGTGACGTCCTCAACATCGACCCTTTGAAATTCTACAGCCACTTATACAAAACCCTGCTGACGCTGCACGCAGGTAAGATCTCTTTGTTCTGCCGATGTGCAGTGGGTTATTTAATATCAAGAACAAGAGCAAGAACATCCTGTCACTTAAACACTTTGGTGTCCCAAACGTTTTTTTTTCTTCTTTTCTTTTCAGTATTAGATGCAGAATTCCCATTAGATGGTATCGAAGTTGGTACTTATGACAACCCTACTAAGTCAGTACTAAAATTTAAAAAAAAGTGACGATACCAGCATTTCCCCCTAGCATTTTGAGCACTATTGAGTGGATTCTTAAGCACCTCTGATTGGCCATTGTGTTCACATGCTCATCAGATATGTCTGCGAGTGGCTACAATGATCAGTGCTTCAAAAACATGTTGTTAATAGACATCTTTGACGCTCTTCACTGAACACGGATACACACGGGGTTTATTACTGATACTTTGTACCAGTTTCCCTGGAAGTGGATATTTTGCTCTCTTGAATACATGGAATGGAAACACTGCTTTATTCTCAGATGTTTTGTGCAATATTCCAATTTTTCGCACAAGTTTAATTTTGCAAACATATCTATTGTCTTGGATTGGCTGCAGGAGGTGCGAATGATGACACGACGATCGTTCTGCAGTGCCTGGACGTGATGCTGACCAAACGCAGGAAGCAGGTCACCCTGCAGAGGGCGCAGGCCTTCATGAAACGACTGAGCACGCTCGGCCTGCACGTGCTGCCTGACTCCTGTGTGGGCGTCCTGGCAGCCAATAGGACTCTGATGCATGTGAGCCAGTGCTCTTCCTTTCTTAATTAAGCTAATGGAGGCGTTCGTGCTTGAGGTGACTGTATGAATTATTTTTCTCTTGTGTTTGTATAGACCTTCCCTAAGTGTGACATCCTGCTGGATAATGAAATGCAGGGCAGTGGTGTATATCTCCCAGAGCTGGATATGCCTGAATATTGCAACCCCCAGAACACGGCACTGTGGGAGCTTCATTTACTGAAGGTGAAGCACAATGATGTTCATTCATTTATCCCATTGGTTTATTACTGACAGAGAAGAACAGAGCAGGAAATTAAATTCCCTTTTCCTTTATTTCTTATTTCCTTTATTTGGAATATAAGTTTCAGCAGCACATTTTGGATGATTAAAAAAAAAAACACGTATTCTGGAAAATATGATGAATCAAGTATTTGAGTCCAAATACAGATGAAATATTACTCCAGTAAAAATATAAATAATCCTTTTCAGTCTTACATGAGTAAAAGTACAAAATGACTTGATTTTCCCAGTGCTTGGCACATTTTAAGTCAGAGAATCATCCTTATCGGATCACTGAATCAGTGATTTGTTCATTTGAAAACAGACCAACTTGCCAACGAATCATTTAGGTTTATTGAAAAGAATTGGACATCACTATCACATCAGAGCTGGTGATGATTTCTTCAGTTTTAAATGATGAGTAGCAATATTGTTGTTTTTTTTAATATATATATATACAATGTAATGGAGCAAAAAGTGTGATATTAAGATCGGTGAAGCAGCAGCGGAAACTAGTGATATGTGACCCCAAAACCAGTGATAAGGGTCAATTTTTTGAAATCTTGAATCTGAGGGTGCAAAAAAATCTAAATATTGAGAGAATCGCCTTTAAAGTTGTCCAAATGAAGTCCTGTGCAATGCATATCCACTCATAAAAATACATTTTCGATATTAATGGTAGGAAATTTACAAAATATCTTCATCGAACATGATCTTTACTTAATATCCTAATGATTTTTGGCATAAAAGAAAAATTTATTATTTTGACCCAATGTATTGTTGGCTGTTGTTACAAATATATTTATGCGACTTATGACTGGTTTTGTGGTCCAGGCTTGCATATAAGCATTGCCTATGCACATATATGTAAAATAACATGATCAAACATTCAACAGCATAGAAATCAAAGTTTCCTAATGTTTCTGAATGAAATGTTGAGCCAGGATGAGCTTATAGGACTGTGAAGCTTTAGGGGTGTTTATGGACTCTGATCTATTCCATCTGTGTTTTGATCATCGTTCTGAATAAATCAAATTTTAAAAAAAGCTGGTGGGAAAGAGTTAATAATAATTAACTAAATAATTATAAATAAAAATAGCTTGCATTCAACATTAGAATGCGACCTTAAAAGGCAAATTTAGAAAATTTTATTCAAACAAATAGTTGTTGGATGAACGTGATTCCAGATTTAAATGGCGGCGATTGCTTCTTCTAAAAGCCAGATGACATGGATTTATTTGTTGTGATCTGTTATTTTAGAGACACTATCACCCCGTGGTGAGGAAGTTTGCTGCTCATCTCATGAAAGGCGCTCCTAGTGAAGGTTCAGGCGCTCTCAGCATGGAGCTCAGCAGAAGGTACAGAGACAACAGGCTTTTTTCCATCAGCTGATGGTGTTTCAAGATGAATATGAAGGTTTTCATAGTATTTCTGCTGTGCAGGACTCCAGTACAGCTGTTTGAAGACTACAGTGTTAAAGATATGGCCTTCAACCCACCTGTTGCAGGGCCTTCCTCAAAGAAAAAGGTCTTTTTCCATTTAACTAACAATGCTTTTATTTTTTTTCTGTTGTGTAATTTTCTTTTCTTAATTGTTCTTTAATTTTGTGTTGCAGGAACATTTCACAATCGGTCATGCGTTTTTAGATCCAGACCTGAAGAGACAGATTGATGCTGCTCTTCAAACTGAGAGCGAACAGATGAATCTAGACTTTACATCACAACATACACCACAAGAAACATGCATGAATGTACATTAAGGCCTGAAAGTTGGGAAATGCTATTTTATATCCATTTGTGTAAAATAAATGCTCCAAGATATCATCTTTGATTCTTATTGATATAATTTAGCATATGCACTGATGTAGAAGTAGTCGTTTCAAAAATGGGTTTTTCAACACTATTTATTGATGAAAGTGGTTGATTCGGTGGTTTCAAGTAAACAAATAACCCAATATTGACATCACAATATTGACGATACATTCCTATAGTTTTACGTGTGCTGAAAACCATCACTAGTAGAAAGTTCAACATGTTTTAAACTCCAAAGAGACTATCAATGCAATGAAATAACAGCATTGTCACGCTAAAAAGTTTTTACAATTGCTTGTTCAAAACAAACTAATGGTAAATATACATTGAAGACATATTTAAATGATGCTTTAGTGTACCACACAAATACACTTTATGGTGCCTACAGTCACTTAAAATGTCAATATTTAAGATCTCTCAAGACGATTCTAAAAAATTTAAATTACAAAAATACAAACATTATACATTCATACAGTACGAACAGACTGAAGGAGCATTCATGCCCTTAAAAATAAATTAATGCAGATTTCATAATTATGTACTCTCATTCATATGTACACTAGTATCTGGAAACGTACAGCCAACCTGGGCTATAACATGCAATTAGTTATGAAAGATTTCACTTCAAGAAAGAAAATGGACCACTTAAAGTTAAAAACAAAGGTGAACCATGAAGAAAGTTAAACGGGATTCAACTGCTATGCAGTGAGTTTAAAAATCACATGAATATATAGCAAAAATTCATTTAACACCAACAGGAAATAAAACATTAATTACAGAGATCATATGGGGTATAAACGACAGAAGCTTGTTTCCACCATGAAATAAAAAAATTGAAAGTTAATTGCAACTTTTTCTCTTACAATTCTGACTTTACATCTCACAATTACGAGAAAAAAGCCAGAATTGCAAAATATAACTTTATATCACGCAATTCTGAGAAAAACAGAATTGTGGGATAAGTCGCAATTACCTTTATTTATTTTTTTTATTTAGTGGTGGAAACAAGCTTCCATAATAAACCTCAATTTTACTGATACTTTAATTAAAATTTCAAAAGTGACAATGATACATGTCAAAGGAGCCATTTAATATTGAGGGTTCTCTGTAAATGCAAGAAAAAATTGCACTGTAGTGCCAAAAACAAAAAAGTTAAAATAAAAAAATGTTCCTAGCTCTAATGAAAGAAATCTTAATATACAGTAACATATATATACTTCCAAAAATTTTTTAAAGTGGCGTTTCTTCAAATGCTTGTTTTTAAATAGATTTGTGGCCGTGTATAGAAAGGTACCGCTCTGCATCTTGCATTGTTTGCTGTTGGTCATTTAAATGCAGTGTGATCTACAGGTACAAGACATGTGCAATGAAAGCCATCAAATTCAATTAGCTGCTAAAATATGCAGAACAAATCTGCCTCGCATCCTTCGAAACATCTTGTGTGCATTTGCTCTGAACTCTGAATAAATCTCACCATACACATAAATAAAATCTTAAGATTCGCTAAAAAAACAAAAAAAAAAAACTATAGTGTTACACTAATGTGCTGGAGGCATTTTCATGCTTGATTTAATTTCAGCAATCCAAAACAGGGATGTAAATAAAATAAAATTAATCTTTCAAAATAGCTGGACTTAAAATAATAATGTGCAAAACCACAAAAGAAAATGAAATGCATATCAATGCATTCATGACTTACAGTACTGTTGAAGTAGGACAAGAAGAAGAATAGAAGTGAGGAGAAACGGCCTTCATCTGACATCCGTTTACAACAACACAGGCTGCTGAACTGACTGAACCCTTCCACGACCCATCAGCAAGCCCAAATCACACCCAGGCTACTGCACGACTGTGAAAGACGAGCACAAACAGCTGTACGATCTCCATCAGGCTGTACAGTGTCTTCCTGAAGCAGCCTGAGCCGTGTGAGAGGAGTGAACACTAGAGGTGCTGCTCTGGCTCTGGACTCATTTATGCAGCTTCCAGTTCCACAGCAGCGGGAAGGACCAACTGGAGGGGGCAGGGGCGCGACCGCCACACTGGGACACGGGGTGTCCCGCACACAGTCTCTGAGAATCCAAGCGTCCCTCGGCCATCCAGGCCTTCAGCCCCATCGACCGAGACTCTAAAGAGAGACAGGTGGGAAGATTCAAGTTAGTTGCACAGCATGTCTTCAACAGCCAACCGTCACATTTTTACAATCAGCCTGATGCTGAATACAAAGTGGATCATTCTAGTCCTGGATGCTGATTGGTTAATATAGAGTTCCAGCTGTGTTAAATGACGATATAACAGCTGATGACCTGAGCATATCACTGCACTCACAGAGAACATGCTCTGTTACTGTTCTCATGGATGAATTTGCTTAATAAAATTACATTAATAAATTTGTGTCCTCAATATTTTTATTCTGTGGTAACCTTTGTTATTACACTGTTCAAAAGTTTGGGATCGGTAGAATGTTTTAATGTTCTGCTGCATTAATTTGATCAAAAATACAGTGAAAACAGTAATATTGTGAAATATTACAACTTAAAAGAGCTGTTATCTGTATTTAAATTGTAATGTATTCCTGTGATGGAAAAGCTGAATTCTCAGGGTCACATGATCCTTCAGAAATCATTCTAATATGCTGATTTGCTGCTCAAGAAACATTTCTTATTATCAGTGTTGAAAAAAGTGCTGCTTAATATTTTTGTAGAAATAGTAATACAATTTATTTCAAAAGAACAGCATTTTTTTTTTTTTTTAAATTATATATGTTTAATAGGGCTGTCACGACATCAGATTTTTTACACCACGGTTATCGTGGCCAAAATAATTTACAATATCAATATAATCGCGATATCTATAGAAACCTTGAAAAAAAAAAAAATCAGTCAAATTCATCTTTATTTTGTCTTTCTTTTTTTTTTACTTGATGTTTATATTGACTGTTTTATTTTGTTATTAATAGTAAACAGGCTTCGCAATCAACTGTGCGTGAGGCGCCGGCGCGATCTAACAGCGTTAAATAGCCTACTCCATCATTTTTGATCACACAGATAAAAGCAAGACAACATTCGCAGACACAAAGGGTTTACTTTAAATAAAACTACAGGATGCACTCTCATATCTCGGTTTCCTGACTTGTGTAGCGCCGCACCTCACAACAAAAATAAACGCAGCAGCACAGACAGCAAAGTTTTTTCTTTCGTTTTGTTAATCTGTAAATTATTTAACATATTCAAACATATTCTGCGTATTTATTAGGCTACTTTAATAGGCTTGCCTGCATTACTGTCCCAGAAACTTGTTGGGGAAACAGATTATTGCAATTTCAAGGCCACAAAACAGTCACAAATTGAACACAAAGAAACAGCGCCGGTAACGATTTAGAGGACTAATGTAAACTAACGTTTAGACTAACTGTTTCTAAATTAAGCACAAAAGGGCACCGGTTTTAAGCAATTTGAATGTAAAAACAGTTTTCGTTAGGCCTAGGGCCTATATTCAGGATGTCATTGTTGCTTTATTTATTTATTTTTTTAAACGGCACAAATTAAGCACAAACTAAGCACAAACGAACAGCACCATTTCGGAACGAGGAGTGGACTTTTTTTTTGTCTTTTTTGTCACCATTTAGGGATTCTTTTAACGGCACAAACTTGCACAAATCGAGCACAAACGAACAATGCCAGTTTTGGAGCAATTTAGATGACATGGGGTGGAGATTGGGTTTTTTCATTTTTAAAAAAGGTAAATGACTTACAGGGATTCTTTTAACAGCACAAACCAAATTATATTTGTTATTTCTAAGGAGGACGAATAAATAGATTGTTCACTTTAACAGCACAAACCGGCACAAATCGAGCACAACATGATCGATTTGAACAACATGGGGTGGAGAGTTACATAACTGTTCATAAAATATTTTTTCGTTATATTTAAGAAGAGGTCTTAGTTACAATGTTTGTTTTAACGGCACAAATTGAGCACAAACAAATAGCACCGGTTTAGAGCGATTTGCACGGCACGGGGTGGAGAGTGACGTCACAGCTCCCGAATTATATTTGTTATTACTAAAGAGGGGAAATGGATACAGTGTTCATTTTAACGGCACAAATCGAGCACAAACCAACTACGTCACAGCTCCTGAATTATACTTGTTATATCTGTGGAAGGAAAACGGTTATAGTGTTTGTTTTAACGGCACAAACCAGCACAAATCGAGCACAAACGAATGGCACAGGGTTGGAGCGATTTGAACAACACGGGGTGAAGAATGACGTCACACGACTAAAAGCATAATGCTCAATATCTCGAACACTAAACCAGCACAAACATTCGTTTTTGCGGCACAAATTAGCACAAACGTAGCACAAACGAATGGCATAGTTTTGGGGATTATTTAGTTTTATGGGGTGCCAACTTCACAGAGGTTAACCACCCTGCTCCGAACCACCCTGCTCCGAGTCGAACCCCGATCGCTGCTGACATGCGAGGCGAGTGCACTACCAATGACGCTAAGCACCGCATTCTCTAACAATCGTCAGTGCGCAGTGGTTTACCTGCACAACTCTCACTATCTAGCCACTGTTACACACAATGTGAGAATGTCTTTATCACAGCTGACACGCAACAAAATGCTTCATGAAAAATAAAGCGCAGTTGATGAACGAACAACAAGAAAGCACAAAAAAATGAACGTACAGTACACAAGAGTAAATACAAACAAGAGTCTGTTGTTAACCGCCAACAGCACAGCAGCTCCAGAAAATCATGACACTCAAACCCAATGTTACCTGCATGAAAAGTGGGTTCAAAGCAGCCTTCGCATCTGTTTTCAGTTTTTCCCACTTAGCTTTCTCCAGCGCTGGGAAGCTTTTCTAATATTAACACAGGTCCTAAACGCTTGCCCATCATAAACCTTCATTCCAGTAATATTCTTTTGAGCTTTTTTGATTGAGGAAAAAAAAATAAAAATACCCCACCTTTAAGGTCTAATTTTCACAAGCCATAAGTTTGCAAAACATTTTCTGACTGAGTGATAAACACCAGTGACAATATTGTGCGCCTCATTCATTCGCGGCACATTGAAGGTGTCTGATTGAGGTCTATTAAATCTTGCATGCCATTAATCACTTTTCACTGCTAGTAAAGACATGGTGCTCATTAATAAACAATAACGAACTCTCAGGTAGCATTGCTCAACTAGCAGTTACCTCAGCACTTGGAATCACTAACAACTTTGCCTAAATCATACAATCAATAATGTTTTCTCCAGGCCCAGTTGAATGTGTCCAAGTAATTAGTGTATTAGATTTCAGACTTATAGTGTTAATGCTGGCTGTTGTGAGTTAGTGTCTAGTACCTGGTGGAGCTCCATGCACTGCACACACACACTGCAGAGAGTTCCTTTACTCCGAGGCCTCGGGCAGAGGCACCATGCTGGGACATGCAGCCTTCTCCTCCTTACTGTGTGCCGGCTCCTGGGCCGCCGGGCCGTTCATGCTCGTGTTCACAGTCAAGCTCCGACTCCGACCCGTGAGCTTCCGTAGCTCGCTGGCAAAAGACACGCCCTTACGCTTGTCCTCGCGGGCGATCTGAAAGACGGGTCATGGAAAAACAAATGCCATTAACTTACTGAAATTAAGAGAGAAGAAATTAATTATTTACTAAGCAAGATTGTTCATGCACCAGTGTGATAAAGTCTAAATAAATATTGCACAATTTTTGCACCAATAATGAATATTTATATCTATATGAATATCTATATATAAGGGAATTTTAAAATTGTGATATCCAAAGCTGTTTCTTGAGCTATTGAAATTTATATACAGCACTTTGTGACCAAGGAATTTCCAGGACTTTTCAAAGACCTTTTCAGTCATGTGATAAAACAAAAAAATGTTTTGATTCAGATCAGTTCATTAATGCAGTGATTCTTAACCAGTGATTATTTTTAATATAATAACACTATTATTTTATTGAAATAATTTAACTCTAATCTAAATTAAAATGCTAAGTAAAAATAATTAAATGAATATAACATTCCCAGCTTCTGTTAATACAAAAAAGTTTGGGAAGTCAATAATGTGAGACACTTCTGGGAGGTCATTATACCAAATCATTTTGATGACAGACTTTGGCTCAGGCATTTCAGGACGACCAAACTAAGATGTTTTGAGATACTGTGATGAGATTGGTCCGCTGATTAGTCCAGTTATCTAATCACATTCTCTGTTGATGCAAAGTCACCTGAGTTTTTTGTTGCGCATCAACAGATTTATTTGATAAATGTGTTTCCATCATAGTTTATGCGCATGTCTTATCATCAGATAAATTTATCCGCCTCAATTGAGTGCATAAGTTATACACATCTTGATGTTTCCATCCAGCGTTTTCTTTATGCAATTTCCCAAAATGCATGTAAAAATAGGCTGATAGAAGCATAGCTATTGATAATAATAAGAAATGTTTCTTGAACAGCAAATTATCATATTTGAATGATTTCTGAAGGATCATGTGACACTAAAGACTGGCGTAATGATGCTGAAAATTCAGCTTTGCATCACAGGAATAAATTATATTTTAAAATATATTCAAATAGAAAACTGTTATTTTAAACTGTAATAATTTTTCACAATATTACTGTTTTTACTGTATTTTTGATCAAATAAATGCATCCTTGGTGAGCAGAAGAGACTTCTTTGAAAACATAAAAAAATCTTACTGACCACAAGCTTTTGAACGGTAGCGTATATATCAGTTTTGGGATAAAGATGCATTCATAGGCCCTATTTCCACCTGGTATTTTGGTCGATCTGATCACAAGTGGACGATGCTAAATACAGATGTAAACGGAGGGTAAAACGTTTTAAGCTTGTCCACCTTCGACCACTTCCAGAGGTAGTCAAAAACTGATTTGACTGGTTTGCCTTCATAGTGGAAACAGTTCAATGTGTTCAAACAGCCACAAAAGACCACCTACTCTCCACCGACTGACCTAATGCGTAAACATTATAGGAAGCGTGCCAGCCAGACGGGATTTAAACTTTGTTGGCTGAAGACCCAAGTTTGGTTTGAAGATGAAAAACATACCAAGCACAATGTTCTCTCATCATTCCTGATTTCTAACACACACTCACAGCGTTCACCATCGTCTTGCAGCTGTCAGAGCAAAAATCAAAGCTGCTGCTCTCCGTATGTTTTTCTGTTGTCTCCGGTCGTGTTCATATGTAAATTGTGCAAGCTTATTTTGTCCATTAGATCAAAAGATCTGAAAAAACCTGTACATTTACCCATCCATAGACCCTCCCCTTGAAGAAATCAGGACAGAAGTGGTTAAAAGTGGACAAAAGAGATGGATTAAAATACCAGGTGTAAATGGGAATCTGTCTCCCTCGTCCACTTGTGATCCGATCGACCAAAACGCATCTTAATACCAGGTGTGAACAGGGACATAGAGAAGCAACAGAAATGCATCATTTTATTTGTTTTGCTCGTTTTTCAAGCTGGTGTTTACCTGCTCTTTGAGCTTGAGGATGAACTTCCCGGCTCCCTTCCACCGGCTCTGAGCCTGGAACACACACTCGTGGTCCTGCAGCACACGCTGGCACGCTTTAGCGGAGGATGATTTCTTACTGCCCGCGTCTTTGGTAACCTCCTCCATCAGGACGTAGTCACATGGGTTAGGGTTGCTCAGGATGCTCAGAGAGTACTTGGCTTTGCTCAGAGTCTACAATAGACCACAGCAGCTTAGCTAACTTGATATCAACATGACAGAGATGAAATCTTCCAGTACTATTATAATGATTCTCTGACCTGCTGGATGATGTCCTGGGCTGTGCTGTAACGGGGGGCTTTGATGACAGTGTGCGGCTGCTCAGGAGAAACATCATGAACCTGCACAAAGAACGTGTCCTCCTCTCCGCTGCTCACCTCCTCCACCCCCTCCGTCACTAGATTCTTTTCATTGAAGGTCTGCTATGAGCCACCAGAAGGAGCAACAGATCAAGAATTAAATCTAAATTAAAGTAATGGGTGTAAATCTTATGAGGTCTGTACAGGTCATTCCTATTATGAGTTACATTTCCATTATCCTAATACATTAGATAAAAAAAAGAAACTACACATTTTCAAAGCTGGAAATAATTATGGTTTTCTTTTGGTTCTGTTTTCCAAAATATCATGAGATGAATTTTAAATAACCGGAGTGAATGTTGTCATTTCTGTCATGTCCAGGTTTTTCGTTACTTGAAATAAAATAAACGTTAACAGAAATAAAAAAACATTTTTTCATCCAGTTTCTAAGGCAACATTACTCAGTTTTTAGTTTAACTTGAAATACTAAAATAAAATGAAAACTGCAATAAAAAAGTGAATAAAAACTATATAGATATTTTTAAATAATTAATAAAAAATTTAACTAAAACTTTAAAGTAAAATGGAAAAATAAAAATCTTAAAAATTCAAAATATGTGAATAAAACTATAATAGTATCACTTGTCATATCGCTGAGTGCTAACATAAAACCTAAATTATTCTTAATAAAGTAACAGTTTGTTTCTTTAAATTTTCTTTTTAAATTTAATTTTTCAAACAAAACATGTTTTCTTGGGAATATGGTATTTATGGCATTGTATATTGATAACCAATTAAAAGGTTTTTGTTTACTTTCCATCTTGTTAGTCATACCTCTAACAGTTAGAATGATTTCTGAAGGATCATGTGACACTGAAGACACTTTAAAATACATTGAAATAGAAAACAAATGCAGCCTTGGTGAGCATAATTGATGTTTTTCAAAAAAATCTTTACGATCTCAAACTTTATTTATCTTTCAAAAGTTGAAATGGTACTGCATAACAGGAATGACCCTTAGAAATCTAATTAATGAAAGAAAGCACAATCTGGGAAAAGAGTTGTTACCTCTTCCCTGGTTTTTAGGCATATTCTGCCCACATATCCTTCCTCCGGCTGCCAGCTGTGAAGAACTTTCAGGAGCCGTTCATCATTTGCTAGGGGGCGCTGCTGAAGCGCTTTCTTTGACTCGCTCTTCTCCTTCGAGAGAGGCATTCGCTCCTCCATCAGGAAGTAGTTGAAGGAGGTAGTCGGAAACAACTGGCAAGAGAGAGACCATTTCAGTGCACGTTTATGTGCTGAGGAATGAAGAAAATGTGAACCAGACCAGTAAACACTGGAGTGAACACTGCTTGTTCCTAATGAGAGAATGAATGACAATCATTCTCCAAAAGGAGGACAGTTCAGCAACTGGCTGTACTTCGAGTGTTAACCCGAAACAATTTCAGAACTCAGGAATTCCAAAAGAACTCCGAATCCCTGATAGCACCACACACAGAGTGCTTACACTACTTCATTTACAGTAGTTGAGCGTGTCCTCTCACAGAGCCCTCAGATAGGCTGTCCAATACACTAAACAGTGTTCTGGTGTGCTAACCTAAACTGGCTCGGTTCAGTTGTGTTGACACTTACAGAGTCCAGAAGCTGTTTGGCCGTGGTGTATTCATCAACGCACATTACAGTGAAGGGTTCGGGGCCTGGAACTCCATGCACTGTCACTTTGTGCTGCTGAGCGGCACGTCTTTCCTCCGTGCTGAACAGCTGACAGGAAAAAAAAGGTAACAGAGTCCACTTTTTTTTTCTTTTTTTTTTTTTTTTTTTCACACTCCAAAACTTAAGACATATAACATGCTGTTAAACAAAAGAGCACATTCTTAATATCGTTCCAGAGCTATTAAACAACTGCTGACAGTTTAGATAAATAAAATGATTCAGTCATATTGTGTATACAGCCAGTTACTGTATTTTATTTTATTTTTTTAATTTTGTGCAGTCGACACCAGTGGTGAGAAAAGATGTGACCAAAAAGAAAAACGTTTTAATAACTGTACACAAGTATAGCACAGTTTCTGCCACAGATTTTTACCAATGATGTAATCTACTTCACTGAAAAATCAGAAATACAGAGTGTGTATATAAATTAACATTTACTAATACATGGTATATTATATATATATATATATATATAAAATATGTGTGTGTATGTATCTATCTCTATCTATCTATATCAATAAATATTTTTACACACACACACACACACACACACACACACACACACACGTTACTTGTTATACACTTTTTTTTCCATCTGCATATGCAAGAAGTCTGAATGGGCATGGCACTTTTAATAATAATAATTCCTTACATTTATATAGCGCTTTACATATGGAAGGGGGAATCTCTTCAAACACCACCAATGTGCAGCATCCACCTGGATGATGCGACGGCAGCCATATTGTGCCAGAACGCCCACCACACACCAGCTTATTGGTGGAGAGGAGACAGAGTGATGAAGCCAATCAGTGTAAGGGGATGATTAGGAGACCATGATGGACAGAGGCCAATGGGCAAATGTGGCCAGGATGTCGGGGTTACAGCCCTACTCTTTTCAAAGGACATCCTGGGATTTTTAACGACCACAGAGAGTCAGGACCTCGGTTTAACGTCTCATCCGAAGGATGGTGCTTTTTGACAGTATAGTGTCCCCATCACTGGGGTGTTACATACTGGGGTGTTAGGACCCACACAGGCCAGAAGGGGATGCTCACCCTGTGGTCTAACACCAACACCTCTTCTAGCAGCAACCTAGTTTTCCAGGAGGTCTCCCATCCAGGTACTAACCAGGCTCAGCCCTGCTTAGCTTCAGTGGGCAACCAGTCTTGGGCTACAGGGTGATATGGCTGGCTTGTGTATAAAGTAGCATGCCTGTCTTTATGATTTCCTGTTTTTAATTACACTAGGCTGCACTCGGATGACAGGGACTGAGGGAGAGGAATGCAGCACATTCCAGAGTTTTTTAAAAACATTGGAAATATTCGCACAATGTTTTCTCAAACATACTGTCTACTCCCCTGTGGGACTGAATGGCACGTATGGAGGATTTATTAATGTAAACTGTTTTATTTCTGCTGTCCAGTTCCACCAGTACTACATGTAACACAAATATGTGTCTGTGATCCTGACAACTGTGTGGTTTATAAGTGGGTTATGATTGCTCTCTTACCACAGAAGCTGGCAGAGGTCCTCCGGTGGGGCTCTCTTCCGTTCTGCGGCTGAAGATGAACAGACTCGAGACCTCCAGAGCCTCGTTGTGCAGGTTCCTCAGCTGCAGGTGTCTGTAGCCTGGAATAATCAACAGAAACCAAATTAAATATATTGGACAAAGGGAAACTTATCAATTGAATTAAGAAACAACAACAACAACAACAAAAATTTCATTTAATGCAGTAAATGATCAAATGAAGTAATGTGAAGGCCGTTATTAGTATGTGATCAATAAGTGATTGTACAACAACTGTTGACAGACAATAAAAAAAATTATAATAAATATTAAAATGTATGTTTTATTATATACTGTAATAATTTAATATTAATGCTAAGAAAATGTCTGTATAAATGTTAAATTATATATATATATATATATATATATATATATATATATATATATATATATATACACACACACACACACACACACACACACCAGTGGTGTGCGGTGGTGTTTTAAAATGAGGAGAAAAGGTCCTCATTTATATATTTACACAATTATCCTGGTTAAGTTAACATTACATAAATACAATTATATTTTGTATTTTTACACCATGTAATGTTCTATTTATTAAAACCAAGTATAAATTTAATCAAGTTTACACATTTTTACATGTATTCCAAAATAATAACTAAACACAGTAACAATTTAAACAATATATATATTATTTATAAACTAATATTCAGCTTCTCTTTATAAATAGTCAATTTTTTTTTTAGCTGTCATCAAGCTTGTACACACTGGTCAGTGGTCACAGACACGAAGATGAACCTTTAATTTCACCATGCTGATTGCTCACTAAAAACCCCCGCAGTCATGTTTTCAGGCCATTTCGAGTTTGATTTTGACATGACAAAGCGGTGAAATCTAAGCAGTTGTTTACTTACTTTTGAATTAGTCTTCCCACTGACGCCATAACTGTCTTCATTCAGGCCAATTCGACAAGAACGCGCACGAAAACAAGAGGCGGGATTTATTGCACAAACCAATCATAACCAATCATAACCGATTATATCCAATCACAGCGTGATGGAGGCACTGCCTCCTCTCACGTGACTTTCCCCCATTCATTCTCAGTTACCCCCCACTAAACCCATCGCATGCTATAGAGGCTCTGCTTTGTTTCTATGAGCTGAAGGGAGGCACAAAAAACGCGGACTCCCCACTGTAACTTCACCTGCAGGTGTCGCTGTTGGACAGTGTAACTTTAGAAAAACGAGTGACTTTTACACTTTTGAATGTCAAATTTGTAATGTAACATTTGCGTTGTTTTATTTTTGTAATATCGATTATTTTTCTCATCTAGTTTTTTTGAGGAGGCACTGCCTCCCTTGCCTCCCTTGCCTCCTTGGAGGAAACGCCCCTGATATACACACCGTATAATGTATACAGTATCATTTATATTCAGTAAGAATTGTTTTAAAGAAATAATTTTTTTTTTTTAGCAAGGACGCATTACATTGATCAAAAGTGACTATTTCAGATAAATGCTCTTCTTTTGAACAAATTAATCCTGAAAAAAAGTATCAAATAAAAATTTTCCATAAACATATTAAGCAACTTGATAATAATAATATTAGTGCTGTCAAACGATTAATTGCAATTAATCACATCCAAAATAAAAGTTTGTGTTTATAATAACATATGTTTGTGCACTGTGTATATTTATTATGTATATATAAATACACACACATGTATATATTTAACAAAAATATGTTTGTATATAAAATATTTCTGCTTATATATAATAAAAATTAATGTATTATTTGTATGTAATATTTCTTAAATATGTAAAAATGTAAATATTGCTTAAATACATGTATGTGCGTGTTTTTATATATACATAAATATACACAGCACACACATACATTATGTGTAAACAAACTTATTTTGGATGCGATTAATTGTTTGACAGCACTAAACATTAAGAAATGAGCAGCAAAGTGGCATATAAGAATGATTTCTGAAGGATCATGTGACACTGAAGACTGGAGTAATTCAAATAGAAAACAGTTCTTTTAAATTGTAATAATATTTCACAATATTACCATTTTTACTTTATTTGTGATTAATTTTTTGTAACTATTTTTGATCAAATAAATGCAGCCTTGGTGAGCAGAAGATCAATTTCAAAAATATTTAAAAAAATCTTTTAGTGTAGAGTATGTAAAATGTACATTCTAAAAATCACAATGAAGAAAGTCACAGTTATCAACCAATAATCAGTACAGCAGTGATTAAACCATGCTCCTGTAATGAGTTTTCTACCTGGTTTGAGGGTTTTAAGGGGAAGTATCCGCTGAGCTGTGACCTGCGAGCTGTTGTTCTCCACTACAGCAATGCGCAGAAACGCCATATCCTCGAAGTGCACATGGAACAGGAAGTGCTCATTCCACATGGGATTGAGTGTGTTGCGGTGTATGGGCTTGGTACGGAAATGGCAGTTGTCTGCCGGCATACCCAATACCTCCACTTCCACACAGGGACTGCCGTTTGAGTTACCCGGACACACGTTCTGCCCTGAAACAATCTGTGTGCACATGAATTCATAAATGTCTGTTAGATTAGCTGGAGTAGCCAAAAGCAGTTTTAACACTAGTAATATGGGACACTCAGGGCTCTTACAGTGATAGTGTAGAGCGTAGGGGTCATGTTCTCTAGGTCTCGGTCCAGAGGGTAAAAGTGCTGATAGAGGGAACAGCTTCGCTCCCACAGGACCGGAGGCTTCAGTACATAACCACAGTGACCATTAGCCTCAAACAGAGCTGCGTTCAGCTGCATTGGCAGGTCTAGAGGAGAATATACCATCCACATACAATTAGCATTTAAAAAAATTGACTTCATTCTTGAAATCATCTTGTTAGATTAATGCTCATCAACATTATATCTGAATTATATTTATAGATAGTTGACTGATTTGGTATGGCATATTTAAATTAAATGGTAGCAATAAGAAATTAAAGGATAGATAAACCAAAAATGTTGAATTTGTTAATTCAAGATTAATTTACTCACCTTCATGTCATTCTAAACCTGTATGCATTTCTTTCTTCAGTGGAAAACACAAATGAAGATTTTTGTGTTCAGCAGAAGAAAAGAAAGAAATTCATACAGGTGTTTTTTTTTTTGTTTTTTTTGTTTTTTGTTTTTTGACGTTCCACAAAAGAGCAAATGTCATACAATAATGACATGAGGGTGAGTAAATGATGACAGAATATTATAATATCCCTTTAAAACAAAAATACATGCATTTTATGTAGTAAATGTAATATGATTAAAAATTATTAAAAATAAATACTGCTGCTTTCATGGAATACTGCAAAATAAATGGTAATATTTAAACTATTATTTACTGGTTTACTTCAAATAAAATAGTACATTTTATTACGGATCTATTTGAAGCGAAGCGAATGACACCGGAAGCCTCGCACATTCAAGTTACAAATGGCCGTGCCTAATCTTTCATTAAAAATAAGATGGATAGCCTGACTGACCTGGTCAATATATCAGTCTATCACTATCATTCACACAATGCTGCTGAATCTCAGGGTGGTGCAGCTGAGAAGATTACGCTCTTTACCGTCAGTCTGATAGTTGAGGGCGACCAGCTGGATTCCATGCAGCCAGAAGATGAGAGGATTGGGGTTGGCAGAGTCTATACGTGTGGCCGCAGGGTACGTGCGGAGCAGCTGGCAGCTGGTGTGCTGGATGAGTTTCTGGGAGTAGCGACGACATAAACGCTTTGCAGCGTTCTCGTTTACAGAGGAGATGTGGTAGCATTTGGGTGTGCGGATGATGGAGCTAAGAGAGGTGCTCGGGCTCAGCGTCAGTGATGTTTGTTCCTCCCAGTTCATACGAATGCCCTCCAGACTGGCTGCAGAAGAACAAAACATTCCAGATCTGAGTTTTGGATTTTGACTTTAAGTTAAAAACAACTGGCAAGAACCTAAACCTTTTTTTCATAGAATTTGTTTAAAAGTGAAACCAAGCACTATGAGACAGTTAAATAAATATCTTATGCGAGGCTGAGTCACATCCGCAATTTGGCAAAGAGACAAATCAGAGCAAAGAGTTTAGAGAAAGGGAAAGTCTGAAACTACAAATGTGTCCTTATCACCCCTGAAAACATTACAGCAAGGTTTAGGGTTTTGTTTGAGGAACAGTTCACTTAAAAATGAAAAGAATGCTTGCAGTTCCAAACTTTTATGACTGACTTACTTTCTTCCACAAACACTATAAACAATGATTACACTGCTCTTTTCCATGCAATACAAGTGAGTGAGCAGAGTTATTTCTTAGTTGGTAGTAAATGCTGCTCCACACAAACTTCATCTCTGCATCTACTCTGAGTTTGTCACTTTAACAAGCATTTGGGAACACGACATGCACCAACCATCTTCCCGTACTTGTGATAAGTGCTTATCAACAAAAGAGAAGATTTAAGGGTTTATGGAGTTTTCTGACAAAATAAAAGTCTAATGATTTAACCTTTGATTAAATGAAGAGCTTAAGACAGCCATAAATATTAGTATTGTAATTTTACAGTTGTAATGTAAAATAAAAAAATACTTTTATATTATATTTTTTAAACATTTTTTTATTTTACAGTGAAATATAATAGTAATATTTCTTTTGTTTTTATTTTGTCATTTTTATATTTTCTTTTAGAAGTAATAATAATACTAATACTAAATAGTGTGTATATATATTATATAAATATTTTTCATTATAATATTATTAATACTATTATATTTATAATTATTATTATAATGAATTCTTATTAATAATAATAATTTATTATTACTATAATTAATACTATTATTATTAATTATTAGTATTATTAATACTACATAGTGTGTGTATTTATATTATATATATATATATATATATATATATATATATATATTTTTTTTTTTTTTTTTTTTTTTTTTTTTTTCCTGCTTTGCACTAAGTTGTTCACAAGCTGCATGTGCAATAAAGAGATGCTTCATTGCTGACAAACGATACAAGACATTTGCAAGGTTTGTTCACTAAAATGGATTGTTGGTAAATATCCACCACATCCAGCACTCTTTCTTTGTTTTGCAAACATTTGGCAACTGATTTGGCGAATCTGGCCTCAGTATTTCTGATTCTAAACAGCTGATAGAAGACTTCTGACTTGATTGCTGAAATATTATCAGAGAAAATGTTTCTAAGGGTGCCATACGGTAATCTTCATTGTCAGGCAAGAATTTATTAGTATTATTTGACCAGAGCACAGCGGTATTTCATGCCACAGTAAAAAAGGGTGTAGTGATGTTCCGGTGACATTAAATTTATTCATTTAGCAGACGCGACTCACAAATGAGGAATACAACAAGCAATTCATCAGAAACACAAGTACTAGAAATACAAAGTTTCGAACATCATCCAATTTTCCAAAAAACGGCATAAAAGTATCATAAACGTGATCTATACGACTGAAGCTTGTTATTTTCCATTAATTGTAATTGCATGGAAAAGAGCGACCAGCACATTCTTCTACATTTTTTCTTTCATGTTTTATGAGAACAGATTTGAAACAACATGATAAAAAATGCACTTCTGATAAAATAGCTGACAGTTCACATCAATTTAAGCTTTGAATTTTTAAGAACCACTTGCCCTCCAAAAGTGCTTGTACTCAAAAAGTACATGCTTGTTTTCTCAGACAGTCAGTCCCTGGAAATATTCTGTAGAAAGGAATTTTTATGTGCTTTCGAGGGACTTCAGTATAATGGAAAAACTTGAGAGCCCTTTTCCCATGGGTACTCTAAGTGGGTGTTCTATTTCCTGCGTGCCCTGTGCACAGTTCCGTGCAAAGCAGAGGCAGCCGTACCTTTCCCTGGAGCTCGGACCAACGTCACGGGCTCCCCGGGGCTTCCGCGAACAGGAGCGCTGCCAAAAATGGATTTCCGACTTTTTCTGTCTTTTCCCCTTCCAGAGCCTGATGGGGAGAGGGTGGAGAGGCCTAGTTCCCACGCACACAAACACAAACAAACACATATGTAAGGTCATGGCTGCAGGGTATACGCTTCTCCAGAACTCAAGAGCTTGATACGGTTTGTTTGTTCAAGACTCGCCTCTGGGACTATTACAGTTTCCAGCAAAGCCAAACACCTGAATCTAATCTACCCGCCATTTTTCACAAATTCAGCAAATTCTACTGCAGTTTACATGAGCCTTGTAGCACAAATATGCAAGAGATGAAGTGTTATTTATTATAAACAAACTGAAGTATAAATTTGTAGCTACTCAGAATGAAACTTGAGGTCTAGATTTGTAAAGTAGTTTTCCCAAAACA
Source organism: Elopichthys bambusa (assembly GCA_037101425.1). NCBI lineage: Eukaryota > Metazoa > Chordata > Actinopteri > Cypriniformes > Xenocyprididae > Elopichthys > Elopichthys bambusa. Next base: position 26,349,016 of record CM074449.1, read on the forward strand.
GACTAGTCATTCATCAGGAGGTTGCATACACCGGTTAATGAACACGGTGAGTCTGCGTCAGTTTGTTGTGGACACATTAGAAGGGAACTGTACAGAAATCTTACATAGTGATGCACCAAATTTTTTTTTTTTCCCTTACCAAAACTGAGTTGTATATAAACTTTAAATTACGCAAAATCCATTTTTGTGCTCAATTTAAAGCTCTGTAACAGAGCTTTTTCTCGTGTCAGACCCAAACTTTGGAATGATCTCCCTCTTTCTGTAAGGTCAGTACAGTCACTACTGAAATTTAAGGCCATGTTAAAAGCGCATCTTTTAAAGACTTCTTGGGCATCTTTATGATGGGTGTTTGATCGTTAACTTGTCTACGCCTCTGTGTGTTGTTCTCTGTATTCCTTTTATCTTTGTGTTTGTATATTAATTGTTACTGTTTTTTTAGTCATTGTGAAGCACTCTGGGCAACAACTGTTGCATTAAATGTGATAGATGTAAGCAATAAGGTACGAGAGGCTGTGCTGTATCTTGAGTAAGTCACGGCTTAAGGGCGTTGTTTGGTCACTCTGTAGCAAATACATTGCTACATTGCTGTAGACTTTTATATTGAAAAGACTAAATTGTTGTGAACAGAACAAGATGCAACTGACAAATGCGCTTAGAAAAGGACAAAAGGACAAAATATTGCAGCAGACATTTAAACAGATTCTTTTATTATGAATATAGAACTGTCCTGAAGGAAAATGCTAAATCTGAATGCTGGTAATAAACTCGCTCACTCGATCTCTTTCTCACAATACTCTTCTACATAATACAGTAAGCTTCAATGAAGGCTGGGTGTTGTGTAGTGATACACAAAACCGTTGGGTGAAGCGGTCATAGCCGTGTTTTATCGTGAATAAAACAGCTATTGACCAATCAGAATCAAGGACAGGAACTAACCGTTTTATAAAAAATAAATAAATAAATAAATAAATGAATGAAAGGAAATTTTTTTATCAACTTTTGAATGATATAATTATGTATCTACTCCAATTCATTGTTGAAATATAAACATTCAAAACGTTTCAAAACATCCATATTCAAACATTCATTAAATAATGAAGACAACAGGTTAAGTTAAAATAGAATGAATATGTAATATAGTGCATATATTTAGCAAAATGCTCCTCTCTAGAGTTATTTTTTCTAGTTAACTGTCGAGCTATGGACACTGAATGGCTTTCCTAAGGTCAGTGTTATATTATGTGACATTGTTTACAAGCTGTTTTACTGACATCTTTTACAGTTGAAACGATTACATGAGACATGATACATTACAGTAAGTTCTACCGTTTCTTTCAACATATCTTCTGATGTTTCATGCCATAACTTTGTACCGACTTTGTTTCATGTCAAAAGTAATAGCACAAAAATGATTATGATAATTGGATGGGAGGCACACTACAAATAATGTTCAGAGAAGTTTTGTTCACGCATCAGCTGAAAAGAGCATAGACTCAAAGATCTTGGTTCATCTAAATAAAGGTTCATTAAAAATGACAATGCAGCCCTAGCCCTATTTGCCTGTTGTAGCTTATCCACATTGAGCACATAAAATAGACACTGACAATCAAAACACGCAACTGAAAAACTGTGACGCAAATTAAACGTCACAGTTTTGCTTAATTATTTCAGCCCTCCAAAACGGTTTTGAAAATTCATTTTCGGACAAATTCTTTGGTGCATCACTAATACTGTGTTTTCCAGATACTGACAGAACTATAAACTTTCCTTGATGTGGTTGTGTAATAATTAGATGAGAAGGAAACCTGGGAATTTGATAGCCTGACAGTAGATGACCAGATCAGAGAGTTCTTGAGCGATCTGTCTGCTCTCTTTCTCATTCTGGGGCAGGTAGAACTCCTCTCCTAGTTCCATGTCGAACATCTGCAAGGGCACACAAGTACAACCATCACAGATCATGTCTGTATTCAGGTTCAAAGGAACTCAAAGGTTCATTGTTACGGTTCTGTACTGACCTTTCCTTTGCTTCCTGCTTTTTTAAACCGCTTCGGCATCTCATCATTGGACTCGTACTGAAGTTTCTCAGTGGATGACTTGCCTTCGGGTTTGTCGTCCAAAATATTGTCTGCAGAAAAGAAAAAGATTAAAAAACATCTCAACATAAAGCCAAAGAGAATTTTCTGGTTCCAGCCAAAACAAGTGATTAAAAAAAGTTAAGAAATGAGAACAATTTTGTCTGAATAAGAAATAAAAAATTTGCAAAGCACAAAGGTGAAGCCGTCATATTTGAAAGAAACCAAAAAAGACTGTGATGTCAATAATGTAGTGCAAGTATGTATATACTTCTTAAAGAGATAGTTCACCCAAAAATTCTGTCATTTACTTTCAAACCTGTATGACGTTCTTTCTTGTGTTGATCACAATAGAAGATATTTTTTGAAGAATGTTGGTAACCAAACCATTGCATGGACAAAAAAATAAACAGAAACATTCATCAAAATATGTCGAAAGTTGTGCAGATTTGGAAAAACATGAGTGAAAGTAAATGATGACAGAATTTGCTTTTTTGAGTTAACTATCCCTTTTAAATCAGCATGAAATGGAAATTGCAATTTTTTTCTTCTCTATTGTAATGTATATTCAAGTGAAACAGATTCTCAAACAAGAAAAAAAAGTAAGGGCGGGACTTGATTTTGTCCACTGGGAACTGATTGGATCGTTGGATCATTGTTGCTTGATAAATGCTGTGATCTCATGTGAGTGACAGGTTGTCCCACCCCCATTATTTGTATCAATGGATTTTAGGGGCCATGTGCAATTTGTTAGCCTTTATTTAATTTGAGTTCATTTATTTTTGGGACTATGTGCCTTTTAAATATGTATGTTTTTTATGATTATATGTACCATTTAATCTTAGCTGTTGTGGTGATTAATTTATTATTAGTCGGGTGTTTGTTTTATTGTCTGTAATTGTTAAGTGGTGTGTGAGCTACTGGATGCTTGAATTTCCCTAAAAGGGATGAATAAAGTATTTATTTATTATTTGAAAAAAAAAAAAAAAACAATCAGTGAAGAGAAAAATAAATAAATAAAAAAATGATGATGTGCATGGATAAATCATTTATAATAAACACTGCAGTATTCCATAACAAAAAGAAGAATTGTCAATTTTGATTTTATGGTGACTTTCAGATTTTGGTCTTGATTGACAAAACTGAAAAATGGTCATCAGAGGACCACTCATTCTGCAGATGTGCAACCCACAGATACCATCAGATCTTTATTCAGGCCAAGATTCATCACAATGACAATTATTTGGTCATTGGTTGATGTCACACAAAGCAATCAAAAATGTCCATTTTACCTTATGATGAAACAATTTTTGAAATTTAACTCCAATGGTAAAATCATGGTGTACCCAGCTTAAGAAAGCAGGTTGAGTAAATGCCCAGCATTCCCCTGACTGACTCATAGCGGATTCTCTGGGGAAGGCCGTTTGGGAAAGAACAAAGTCTCTTTTAACAGAGAGCAGTGCAGGGCATGAGAAACCAGATGGCTTTGTTTTTCCCCCACCGATGAGCCAGTGCCGCAAGCAAGGTCGAGCCATTTTCAAAACACCAACGATGTGGAAGAAGCGAACGTGAAAGCGAGTTTGGGTTGTTTTGTTTATACACCGTACCACCCAACTTTATACTCAGAACATGCTGATTTATTCATGGCAGAGCAGACAGCACACACCTGAAGGATCTCCGACACAAGCACCATTATCCTGCTTTGAGTGCAAGCAATCGCAGCAGAGTCAACACACTGGCAGCTTACAGCAGTAAAAGCGACACACAACATCATGGCACACATTTATGGGCAGTTGACATGACATTTTTACTGTCTTCAATGAAAAAAGCCAGTCATTTTCACTTAAATTTTCATTATTTGGCTGGACAAAAAAAAAAAAAAAAAAAATACAAATTTTGTCCACAGTTTTTAGCAAGTAAAATGTAGAAATTGTACTTTTATATATAAATTGATATATAATTTGGGGGTCTCCCAATTTTAACAAATGACTGGTCATGAATTTAAATACCTCACAAACCCTAGAAAAAAAACCGGAAAAAAAAAAAACCTTTTCTAATATAAAAGTATATTTGCATTTTTATCCTAAAGTTTTAAACAATATTTGAAACCATGTCCGTTTGTCAACCACCCACATATGCTCACACACAGTACATTTACCTTCCTGGCCATAAGAGGCTGTGGAAGCATTGAGGACATCAGCTACAAAAAAGGAGAAAAAAAGAGTGAAGGGAATTAAAGAAAGAGGGGGGCGCAGGGGATGGAAAAAGGTCGGCATGCTACAGAGTGAAGGTGTCATCGTGAGAACAGTAAAAGTTTGTGAGAGGGTTAGTGAACAGAACAGAAAATTCCACTCAATATTCAAATAATCGCAATGGATTCGAGTTGAAATAAAGGACATGTTAGCATGTTTGCTTACCATCAGACAGTGACTCATAATCATAGTCATACTCGTCTTCCTCCTCTTCTTCTTCATCATTGTTTCCCAGGGACGTTCCGCTGACTGTGCCGTTGTTGGCCTGGGCCTGCATGTGAGCCAGTTGATGTGCCTTTTGAAACAGAGGAAAAGTTCAGAATCTTTTCAAATATTCATTCTTGATTTGTTAAATGGATGTTTCATGGACTCAATGAAATTTGTTGATACTAAAAATGTCTAACAGTTAGTCGAAACCACATTAAAGCTGTGCAGATTTCTGCAGAAAGTCTATTATTTACACAATTCCACACATTCCCCACCATTTGCATGTTTGTGTAGTAAATATTTTGGCTAATTTGATTGTGCTATTTTAATAAAGTATAGTAGTAGTTTCAGCTCAGTTAAGGACATTTTAAAATGTTTAAATGCATTTTGCAGATGCTACTCTAAAATCAGTGCAGAGACTCGAGTCAAATTTATTTATATAACGCTTTTCACAACATACATTGTTTCAAAGCATTGTTACAGCAACTCCATACTGTTATGTCTATAATGCCTTAACATAGAGCAATATTAGGGCAAGAAATTTATCTTAAGCTAGTCTCAGATCACATTTGATTCATATTAGTAATGCACTGAAATTTCAAGAACTAAAAAAAATTTTTTTTAATGAATTTTGGGTTTCAGCTGAAATGATTTTGGAGGGCCTCTTGATATAGATTTTAATCTATCTTAATTTTGATGAACCGTGATCAATTCTTAAAGACCCCCTGCGGTGAAAATCAAGTTTTTAATGTTGTTTATGTCTATATGTGGTGTTTTTAATATGCTTTAAGACTAACCATGTGCAAATTCATAAGTCAACACCATTGCTGAGTATTTTCTCTTAAAAACTGCAGTGATCTAAAGACCGTTTCAAAAACGCGGTTTGAAATTGCTGGTGTTTGTGATGTCACAAACTACCTTGTAACCAATCATGTCAACGTGTGGGACAGGCTTTAGCATATCATTAACTATAACCACTTTAAAATATGGGAGTCTCAAGAGAAGCCAGGTTATCCCGGTATATTTTTCTGTTGATATGAAAAGATTTAGCAATATAGCGGGTGTATGATGTATATTAGAATGTTATGATGAACTATATGCCTTTCTTAGTTGTTCAAAGCGTTTGTAAGGATACTGATTGTTAGAAGGCAGCTGTCTGACTCCGAGATTAAGAACAGGAACATGGTTCGTGTAACATTAGCAACACATTATTAACTGTTTGATAATGTAGTCAAGCAAAAGGCTAATCAAATTAATTACCGTTATGTGTCCGACGTTCTAAAAGCGATACCATTGTGCAGCGTTTACCTCAGTAAGTTCACCGTGTGGATCTCTGAGCTCGTGCGAGTGAGTGGAGGTGGGGTTAATTAGCATATATAGATCTGTGTATACTAAATGAAGCAAGGGTGTATAGAGTTACATTCAAGCTATTTTAAGGAATGAAGACATTATTTTCACAGGAAAAGATGTTTAAATATGTCCTTTTCTTGACAGTTTTAAGGGATAAATTTATTGACTAAAGGGGGACTTTAAATCTCAAGATCAATCTTTTAGTCAATGCTGTTTCCTGTTAATGCGTGAACAAAGCCTCACTCAACATTATTTGTAGCATGCCTGCCATCCAATAATTGCAATAAGCTTTGGGCTTTGTTACTTTTGATATGAAAAAAGTCTCAACTTTTAAATTCTGTCAACTTTATCATGAAATACAAACAATAAATGCCATTTTGATGCTCTTTAATGTGGTATGACAGATCGCTTTAGCTGCCACAGTTCAATTCGGTGCATCACTAATTCATACTGCACAAAAAAAAAAAAAAAAAAAATTTAAATGGCAAGAGCTTGCCAAACTGGGCAATTCCAATTTGAGTGTCTGGCTGCTGTAATTCATTCAGATGAGATTTTGCAGAAGGATAGCTGGCAAGTAGTGTAAATTGTGTATAAATCAAAAAGTCCTGAGATCAGTTCTGTGTTGCACCCTCTCATCTACCTTTTGTTTGAGAATGTCGACTGGAGCTTGGTGAGCTTTCAACTTCTTATTTTTGAGGAGGATCTTCCCTCTGAGCTGCAGAGGAGATGGAAGCAAAGGCTCATCCGCAAAATCACTCTCAAACAGGAACTTGGTCACCAGCTTCTCTCCAAACACCATCTGAAGAGCAAAAACATGAACAATGTTCACCTTTCACAGGACACAGTCTCATAAAATGAGCAGGTCAAGAACATCTAAAAGGAATCTAAAGAGCATTCTGACATAGTGTAAAAATGCAGACAGGTACCTTGAAAATCTCTGCCATTTTGCGTTGCTGTGGTAAAGAGCAATGGTTCTCAATGGACAGAATCACAGGCATCTCTGAGTTCACAAACGCTGCACGATTGATGGCCTCGACAACATCCTACAGACCACAAGAGCAGTTCAGTCAACAGAAAACTTACTTAAAATCAACAGAAGTCTCTTTAAGCATTGATTTCTAAACAGACCTTGAAAGGAATCTTAGTAGTAAGAGTATGTCCATGGTAAATAACAGGCATGCCGTCGTCTCCGTCCCAGCAATCCAACTCAACACTACGACAGCCCTGCAGCAAAACCTGTGACAGAAGCTATAAGTCAGGCATCATTTACATGCTGTTTTTTTCCTGTTATTTACATAGCTACATTCACATGCAGGTGACATTAACAGTACGGCATGTGAAGCAGCGATCATCAAATATATTTATGGAGTGCATTGTGAGTCGTTTTTTCACCTTGGATCAGGTTCAGGATAAACAGAGAATTCGGCTGAAGATGTACCTGGCTGTAAAGCTCCACTGAAGATTCTCCCTTCAGCTGATGGCCCGTGAGGTATGTGTTATGAGAGGACTCAATGTAATAGTACGAGAGCGGATACTGGAGCTCATCCAGATTCACTTGAGACTCCTCGTTTTTAGAAGCAAAGTTGTCCTTGTCCATTAGAAACCTTCGAGAGGCAGATTAATTTTCAGTCATGTAGCAGAGATTATATGAATATAGCATATTATCCAAATCTGCCAAAGTATTGTGTTTTCCGAAACTTCTGGTCCACATTATTTTGTCAAATACGTTTAATAAAATCAAACCTGGCAAATCCTTCAAATGACATCCACCCCATCTGACGCATGTTTGAAGAAGGCTCAAATTTCTAAAGAAACAAAAAACAAATTAAATGTTATTACATTGGCATGCATATCATTAGATGTCTGAGTGATTTATGAGCTGGTGAGCTGCTAATATCGAAAAATGTCAGTCAACGACTCTTATTCTTAATAAAGGAAGAATCAGTTGTCGATGTTGTTAATGGTAAATGATGACCCACTGCTGAGAACTTTAAAACTGTGCCAGACCCTTCTGACAGAAGTTTGAAACAATTTTCTTTTTTGACAATAAGTTTTCACATAAATAAGGAAAATCAGTCAAGACAAAGTTTGAATGTTGGCTTGGAAATGTCTTTTCAAGGTTTAAAACAGCTTAAAAAGTTTTGAAGTTTGAAGGTTAGACACACAAGACAGATACATTGACAGTGCCAAGTTTGCTGCACATAGCTTGAAAAGAGAAAAATCATTATATATTTTTCCCGTAATCGTCTTATTTATTTTTAAATAACAAAAAGCATGTTCTTAATGACATCCAGAAAGTGACCTTTTTTGTGATAAAACAACAGCACAAATGAACAAGCATTAGCAGTGGTTTTGACGAATCCGGTGATGTTTTATGGTATTAGCTGGTTTGCATCACTTCAAAACATTCAATGCTGTTATATACAATTATATACAAGTACAACGATATAAAAAATTCAAAAGATGGTAAAAAAAAAGTAAACTTTAGATCTTTATTTCAATCCAAATTCAAAGTTTAAGTGCCAAATTTACTCAAAATGCATTTCTTAAAATCTGTAAATTACACCACAACCATATTAATGTGCTTCATAACAAGAATGACCTTTGTCAATTTCAACAGGTGTGATCAGTAAAGTTTATAAAACTCTGGCTTTCAGGGAGTTCTTCTACACACCTGTATGATACTGAGGATCTCATCATAGCTCAGATGTTCTCCCTGACAGTTGACCAAGAAGTCATTGAGCTGAGAGATGGCCAATCCCAGCACACCCAGTGATGAATTCTCCACTCCAGTGCCATTGGTCACAATGCTTGCAGCTGCAATGGCATCTGAAATTTGCTTCTGGTTTTCAGACATTTGCTGCCGCGTGCGGATAAAAAGGCCCAGGTCAGAGCCGTTGCGAGTTAGGAGATCTGTGAAGAGATCAGCTTTGTAAAACCATCCTAACTCATCAGTTACAAAATCAGGTTTAAAAATTACTATTATTCACACATGCCCACCAAGATCTGGTTGCAGTCCCGTAAGTTTGTCGTCAATCCTCAGTGTAGTGTATAGAGGAACAGAATCAGGACCCGAGCGACTACATGGCACGGCGTAGGTGTCGAACAGTTCCTTCAGATCCTTGCGACTGCGAATGCTGGACACAAAGCAGACAAACGGCAAACTTTCAACAATCATCCAGATTCAAAACACAAGCTGTGTATTTGGTTAGAAGGAAAGGTGTGTTCTACCTAAAAGACTTGAAGAGCTCGACAAATTCAACAAAGCTCATGATGCTGTCAGAGATCATGAGTTCCTGGAAGCCCTTGAAGCAACCTTTCCCTCGTCCATGCCAGCTCCGACTGCTCCAGGCCCTGAGACCACCAAACACAGTCAGCTCTGAAGCAAAACAGCCTTTACTACAAGCAATCCAATTTATTCTTCATCATGCACAGATGCACTCATGTCACTGAAACATCTGTGAATGACTGCATCACTTTAACGTAAGCTTAAACATGCATGCGTATGACGTGAGAACAAATGAGATCTTGTATATTACATCTGAAAGTATCTTAAAAAGAGCAGGATCTTGTGTAGCCTGTGTTCTTTCTGGGAATGCACTGAATTTTTATTTTCTGCCTTACCCTGGCTGACTTTTGGAGTTGCTGGGGAGAATGGGGGAGGAATGGGGGCGTGTAGGGGTGGAGATGTTTGTGCTAAAGGAGCCAGAGGAAGATGAGGAAGAGGACAAGGAGGATCCAGGAGACTGGCCTTTGCTGTTGGATAAGGAAAAGGGTCCAGCGTGGCCAGAGGTACTGCAGTCCTCTATGGAAACATTTAAACATGCAACAATGTACCTGATCTCTGAAGACATTCACAACACAAAACCAATTATTTATACTCTCAAGTATCTAAACTGTAGATGAATGTTGAGGATGGTATTTGAACTGTTTGTGTTTTACCAGAGTCCAATTAGCTGTCAACAAAATGTTCAGTAACCCTTACCAGCCTCTTCCTGCTCGACACTTTCCAAAGGGTCAGACTCTCTCCTCCCTAAAGTCTCCTTACAGCTCCTGGTCTTGCGTGAGATCATCTCATCATCTGTTCCATCGCCACTGTCCCCCTATGAACAGGACGGTGCATTAGCCAAGTGACATAGTCAAGCCAATACAGCTTTTGCAGGCTCACAGTCTTCCTCTTCTTACCCTGACTAAGGTTTTCTTCTTCTTTTTGACATTGATGCTTGAGTTGATGCCCAGCGGACTATTTTTCTGGACTGAGTTCTTCTCTGCACTCTTGCTGGCAGATCCAGGGCCGCTAGTGCCCATATTCCAGCGTCTCCCACCAAACAGTTCAATAGCATGGGCCAGTGTGGGTCCCTCAAATCTACCATCCTCCTAGAAAAAGGAGTTTTACAGCAATGTAAAAGCCATCGTCAATAAAAAAGGATAACAACGATGAATGGAATTTAGCTTTCAAAAAAGAAAGCTGTGCCTTAGCTGACCCAAGGTTAGCAAAGTTATGTTAAAAGGAAACAGTGGAGGGCAATCATAGTCAAAAGTGGAATGTGTTTGGTGTTGTGGGAACTTCAATATAGGGTAATTCAACACTGAGGAGAACACAACATATGTGCAAAAATATTAATCTAAATGCAGTCTAGGGCAGTTTAAGCTGGTTCGGCTGATTCATTAGCATGGCCAAACTGGTGTTCAACTGGTTTAGCTGGTCAATCAGTTAATCTGCCACCCTGATCAGCTGACAAGTGCCTTAAACCCTTCTAAAACTATCAAACCAGACCAACATGACCAGTGGAAAACAGCTTGGTAGCTAGCTAGTGTAAGACCAGCAGGCTTTTTTATAGTATAATGAGTGAGCATAACATGAAACATTCATTCTGTTAGCTTTGTTTTTTAACCACATTCAATCATTTTAAGATTGCACTTTATTTTACAGTGTACTTACCTAAGAACATACTGGGTAATATAAGGTAACAAAAGGGGTTAAGGTTAGGTTTAGGGGTAGGTTCAGGGTTAGTAAGTAGTTATTACCCAGTTATTGTAATTAGTGTAACTACATTGTATGTACATGGGGAACAGGACTGTAAAATAAAGTGCTACCCAAAATCTATTTCAATTCTAAACAGAATCTTGGAATGATTGGTCTATTTGTATTGTGTTTTCACTTGGATTAATTGCATCTGCTAAATGAATAGATGTAGATGTACCTGGTACAAACTAACATACTGCTTTCGCAGCCATTGCAGTCTCTGGTCAGGAAATTTCCTGATTTTCCTGATGGCACTGAGCAGCTCCTGGAGGCCCTTGTGCAGCATGCGTGCCGTGTGCTTGGGGGCCACAAAGTGCAGGAGCCTGTTGTCTGTGGTGTGAAGTCCATATAGCAGCGTGACACCATTTTCGCCAGGGTTCATGTTACACAGTTTGTGCTGCAGGCACACATAGTTAACATCCACTCCAGGGTGACCCATAAACACAGCCTTCACCACGTTAAGGTCCAGGAGTCCATCGGACAGTCCACAGTGAACAGGTTGGCCCAGGGGTAAGTGGTCTGGGGATGGTGAATGTCCCATGAAGCCTCTGGCTCTTCCACCTGGGCCGCAGCTACTGTGGGGCTTGGACCAGGTGAGGAAGCAGTTATCGGCCTGTAGACGAAGGATGCAACGGGCGGTGAGATGAGTCTCGGGGTCGTAGTGGATGACGGTTGCTCCCTGGAGCAGGAACTGGTGGATATCTGGCTGAAGTGAGAGCACGTACCAAGGGATGAGCTCCGTACCGTGGCTAAAGGGTCCATTCACCTCTTCTGTGGTCTGGAGGTCTATGTCCTTAGCCAGCTCAAATGGGTCCCCTTCAGAGTCTGAGAGGTCCCCTACTAAAAACCTGAAATAAAAATGACATGAAGCAGGTGAAGCAGACATAAAGGATCAAGTGACTGAAAAAATAGAACTCTGCCTGGAAAACTTCTCACTTTCTTGGAAGAGGTAGTGCCATATTAGTCTTGTAAAAAGGAGTTGACAGGAGCACACAATATTGAAGAGCACTGTCTACCTATGACACAAATTTAGGGGCCGTTATGTAATATAATACAATGCTACGAGTTAAACTGCTTTAATTTGTGCACTGTGGCAGAGCTGGCATCTTGATCTTAAAGGTGGTTGTGGTTTGGGTCTTATTTACTCTGTCTTGGTCTGGATATGGGTTTTGGTTTGTGGTCTCAGGCAAGATTGCAGTCTATTTCCGAAGAGCATTAAAGGTGATAATTACCTCAACCACAGGTTTGTACTTGTATCTGCACCATTACAGATGATTCACAAGAATCCCATGGATTTTAATGGCTCCTTAGCCTGAGTGTTCTAAATGAATGCTGCAGTATATTCTTTATAATTAAATTGGACAGTCTGGATCTTGGACCGGCAGTTTTTGGCTTGGGTCTTGGGATAAGGTCTTGGTCTGGATCTGGGCCTTGAGGAGTCTAGTCTTGATTTGGATCTAGGTCTATTACTCTGGGTTTTCTGAGGTTGGCATTGGTCTGGGTCTTAGCGGGTGTGGTATTGATCTGTGTCTTGGGTGATTGGGGATTGGTCTTGGAGAACATGGTCTTGACTTCAACTCTGCTCTGTGGTTTAAGAGGCAGATAATGCATGCATTTCTAAGTGCAAACACACCAAACCCATACATCTAAAACACTACATGTCACTTAGAGACCAATCCAGTTAGTGCAACCATTGAAACACAACTATCTGGCAACTTACAGGACACGCTCTGACCCAGGTACTTTCCTTGAGAGTGGACAGCAAGGAGAATGGAAGAAAGAAAAAGAAGGAAGTAGTTTGAGAAAGTGCATGGCTTCACACAGGCAAAATCTAGGGGTGGATCTGTACCCAAACACAACATGCTCAACTTTGATCCATTTGTGGTACAAAGTCAGTCCTGCGACTGGAACAGACGTAAAAAAAAAAAAAAAAAAAAAAGAAGTATATCAAAGACTGATTGCACAAGATTCAGTCTCTAGAAAGATGAAAACACTAGAGTCTACAACACAGGCAATGAGATTCTCCAGAGACACAGTATTAACAACCGATACGTGCACCTTCCTCCAGATGACAAAACTGCTTCAGCGTTGAAGACAAACAGAACCAAAAACTCACTGCTTTCTATCTTCTAAGGAAATTTAGGATCTGTAATGCTGCTCTGTACATAGGTCCACATGCATAAACACTATCATGACAACAACATGTTCCACAGAGAAACATTTCAGCCAAATGACAGGTTTTGGAGTCAGCTTATAACTTGACAAGATGTTTAAAGGCTCAGAATAAACCCCAAGCACTTACAGTAGTTTCTTCACTCTCTTTTAAAAAATATCTCAAGGTTGTCAAGTAAGGTGATTTAGTAGTAAACTGTAGACACTGAATTATATTTTATGGTGTGAATAGAATTTTACAGCAATCCAGCCATAACCTTCATCAAAACATCAAGTGCCCATTCAAGTGCCACATACTGTACATTGAAAGACTTTTTATCAGATATGCTTTAGTTAAGTTAAAGGGATAGTTCACCCAAAAATGAAAATGATTCCATGATTTACTCACCCTCAAGCCATCCTAGGTGTATATGACTATCTTCTTTCAGACGAACACAATAAGGATATTTGCCTTACACAAAACACATCGATTCACATCAGAAGGCCTTTATTAACCCCCTGGAGTTGTATGGATTCCTTTTTTTTTTTATGGATGGATGCATTTTATAGTCATAGTCATATACACCTAGGATGGCTTGAGGGTGAGTACATCATGGAATAATTTTCATTTTTTGGTGAACTACCCCTTTAAAATTAGGGTTTTGAAAAATATGAAAAGGACTTTTTTCTCTTTCTGCTGCTTTTGGGTTTGGGTTTCTGTGTGTTCTTGTAGTGACAACAATATTAGAGTTGCTACAAAGTAATTTTCCTGAAGTTCCATTTTACAGTTCAGATGTTTGACTCAATTAAACCTTTAAACATATATGTGTCCATGAGCAACAATCGCAGATGTCAAATCACATACATTTAGCAGTTCCTCGACCAGTCAAGCAACTCCCATTGAGATTAATGGGAATGCTAGTCGTCAAAGATCTCATTGGTTTACACAGATAAGTGTAAAGAAATAACCCAAACCTCTATGCAGAGTGCATGTTAAAGGTATTACAACAAACTGTGAATGCCTCAGCATATAAGAATTAGACTAAACACATCATATTTGCAAACAAGGTGCAAAATTAACTCACTGGTTTCTGCTCTTGTCTTTGAAGGAATTTTTTGGGGAAACTGTGATCTCTCGTGCTTTCTCCTCAGGCTCCTCGGCCTCCAAGCTTCTGTTGCAACTGCGAATTGTCTGCAGAATGTTACTGACAGTCGCCTCCTTGTCTGAGCTGTGGAGCCCATCGCTCCCAACCCTCTGCAGGAAGTGCTGCTGGCCGTTGTATTCGGTGACAAACTGTGGAAGGTAAAGAGCACTTTATCACAGAGATTCCACACAAAAGAAAATAACCACAATTATGGACAATACAAGTAGATTTGTGGGCTTTTAAAAGCTTTCATGGGTGATTCAATAGTCACCAGAGTGACAAAATGTCTTTTTCCCGGCTGAATCATTCTAATGTGTTTTTTGTAAAGCCAGGAAGCAATTCAGCAGGGATATTAAATGTTTGATGAAAAGATAATTGCTCCAGCTAGCCAAAATGGCTTCAAGATTATTATTGTAACTGTAAAAGACAATTAAATTTGACTGTGGTGATACAATTTCCTGTGTTAATCATCACTCTTTGAAAGCACCTAATCCTCACCTCAACAGGATCTTCTTGAGAATCAAAAGAGGGACGTAGTGCAATAATGCTGGCTGCACCATCCAGAGCCTCACTAAGTTCCTTAAGGAACACACCACAGAAGGGCACCACTTTGCATCCTGGGATGTTGAGGGCACGGTTGACCACTTTCTTATACTCAGATGATGATTCGTGTTGGGCCATGGCATCCTTTAGACCACGCATGGTCTCAATATCTGCCTGGTCCATGAACTGCCACATCTTCAGCACTTTGCGAGACCTGGGGAAGAATAAGTGATGAGCAGGGCCGTAGGGACATCACAGTAAATTGTGACGTGATTTCTCGTAGAGGTGAAAAGCTTGCCATGACGGAGTGTTGACGGTGAAATTAGGATAGAATATGCCACCGCTATGTTTACATTGCGCCTCCACTGTCGTTTTGCTTTGTATAGAAATAAAAACCATTTAATTCAGTTAGATAACGGTCGCTTCAATCCCATCTAGCTCATCCAACACAAGCTGCAGAGTTGTACATAGTACAGCAGGACTCAGAGTTCACTGATCACGTGACGAGATTAAGTGATGAGATGACTGACAAGACCATGGCAGAGGATTCGTTACACAACAGAGCCAAAGCGTCTGATAAATGTCTTATCTTGTAGAATGCACGCTCAGCACCACTGTTTCGCGAAATCGATAGCAAAACGTGAGCACGCATTCAAACTTGATTTCAATACCCAGCATTTTGAAAGCGGTCCCTGATGCATGCAAATATCTCCCAATATAAAAATGATCTTAGGCTGGGCTGTGTAGTTGTAACCATCTTTTAGTTCTGTATCATGCTTGAAGAAAGAATTGGTCTCTATTTACACTTATTGTTGTTGTTGCAATATTGAGAGAGTACTTTGATTACGGTTGCACTTATTGTTTGCACTTAATAAGATTAAGAGAACACTGTTATTCTTTTTTTTTTTTATACTGTTTTTATTTCTATGATCAATTTGTTGAAATGAGTTCAGTTAGGGGGTCCAAAGTTGTAGAAGCTCATAAATCACGTACAGTTCTAAGGTCTGAAGGGGCTCATATGAAATCATACATGAAAGAAGCCAATCAACTGAGTTTGTTGTCTTTTACTGCATATGATAATTCATACTCAGAAAGTAGAACTGAAATGACATTCAATACAAGATGATTAGTTAAAACACTGCAAATGCAGCTGCAGACAATTTTTCTATTTCTGACTATATTGTCATTGAGGATTTCTTAAAAATACTGTAAAAATTTTGTCTCGTCTCATTCTTGTGAGCTCACTGTCTCGTCACACCCCTAGTTGTTACATCTTTTTACAATGAAAACTGCACTGTAAAACATTATTAATTAATTTTAATATATTTATGGTAAGCATAAAACATCTGATAGGTGACCAAAATCTCAGCACTAAAACAAAGAAAACAAAAACATCCCTCGGAAGTGGTAAGAAAAGCAAAGCTGGATGAGAGAGAGCTTTGTAGAACATCCATAGAATAACTTTGGGTTGGGTTAGAATTGGGTTGCAGATTAATAGAAATACAAACAGTGAGACTCATCTTTTCGATGTACAAATGTGCTGTCAAAAACAAATTAATGACTCAGGAATGTTCCTCACTTTGTTAAGCATCGTGAAATACAAACAAAGAGGACCATTTATTTATACAGGGCTATTTCTTTTTTAACCAAGCACTTCAAGGCATCATGCCATACCTGAGACCTGCCAAGAACTCCATGACCGCATTGTAATTGCCCATGTTCCAGGAGCACTTCGCCACATGGACGAGGTATGAGAAGACTTCTCTCTTCTCCTCCATGGACCCAGCAGTCAGGATAAGCCAGGTCACCCATGAGCTCACCTAAACACACAACACACACCTTATTATGAGGCCCTACTGACAGACGAACAACTACAACAGTCTTGAGAAAACGCTGATATACCATATCCTACTTACTTTTTTCACTCTCTCACTTTATTACTGTACAATCATCATCATCATCATCATCATATATATTTGGAAGAAACACTCCAGACTGTATAACATAAATCTCTAGCTTTAAACTAAATCTAGATTTCAAACATGATTTAATTTACAATTCCAAGAAAAATGAAGATTTGAGTACACATGTAGATTTGAGCCCACTGGATCCCGTAACACTAACACAGATAACAGGAGTCGTTGATTGGGTCTAGACCAGGGGTGCAAACCTCAGTTCCTGGAGGGCCAGAGTAATGGAGAGTTTACTTTAAACCCTGCTCCAACACACTGTAGTTTTCAAAGGCTGCGCCTGAAAGCTTAGGCAGCTGACTTGCTGCCTCGCTGCCTTATCAATGACTTTGTAGGCAGCGTTTGCGCACAAAGGTACCTTACGAAACTGATTTTGGCCAGACGTCTGAGGCAGCGTAATGGTTTACTGATCTACAGCAAAATAGAGCGAGCTTTGGTGAAAACTAGGTGAATATTTAATTACTACAATAGTAATTTCTTGCTAGAAATTACATCAAGCAAGTGAGAAAGCAATTACAAGAAAGTGGCTGCAACCAACTTTGTCTACAATTGATGACTGGGTGGACATAGTACATGATATTTTTACAATGGAGAAGCTAACCTAGGCTTTAAGATTCAAGTCTCAGTTGTATTTTCTAACATTTCTGTCTTTACTGTCAATTTTAATGAACTTCTGAATAAAGGTATTTTTGTAATCTTACAGACTCTGAAGGCAACATATTTAAGATTTCGGATGCAGCCAAATAATCCTGAAGGACTTGATTAGCTGGATCAGGTGCGTTTCATTAGGGTTGACTATGGCTTTCCAGGAATTGAGTTTTGCACCCCTGGTCTCTAGACTATATACACCCCCTCATAGTTGAAGAAATAATTCATCTAATAATTTAAATTCAGCCATTATGTATTTACTAACACATTTTGTTCCAAATCCTATATTACCCTGTACCAAACTGTATTTCTGAATTTTTGAAGATTATCCTTGCCACCCTTTTCTAAATAATAATAGTAGATTTTTATTGTGATCCATACAAATGCTGGGCTATATTCAAAGTCTTCTGAATTCATATAATTGGTGGGGGGAAAAAATCCCATCTCCAATGTTAATTTTTTATTTGTCAGCTTAAAATGGTTAGTTCACCCAAAAATGAAAATTATCCCATGATTTACTCACCCTCAAGCCACCCTAGGTGTATATGACTATCTTCTCTCAATCTGAGTTATATTAAAATATATCCTGGCTCTTCCAAGCTTTATAATGGTAGTGAATGGTTTCCATGATTTTTGAAGCCCAAAAAAAGTGCATCCATCCATCATAAAAATAATCCATACAGCTCCAGGGGCTTAACAAAGGCCTTCAATAATAACCAGCTTCCAGCAAACATCCGTACGCAAGTCGTCTTACGGCAAAAGCGTATCCTCTGACTCAACGCCTGACGTATCGATGAACGTGCAGAAGTGCAGAAGATAGAGCAAAACAAAACACTGGTCACGAATTAGAAGTCTAAAACAAGAAGGTCAGAGGTTATGCTTCCGCTGCAAGTCGACTTGTGTACGGATGTTTGTCGGAAGCTGGTTATTATAGTTTATAAAGTTTTAAATATGAATATTTTTCTTACAAAAACCCATCGCTTTATTATTCCCTGGAGTGTAGATTACTTTTTTGGGCTTCAAAATTGTGAGAACTATTCACTACCATTATAAAGCTTGGAAGAGCCAGGATATGTTTTAATATATCTCTGATTGTGTTCATCTGAAAGAAGATAGTCATATACACCTAGGATGGCTTGAGGGTGAGTAAATCATGAGATAATTTTCATTTTTGGGTGAACTAACCATTTAATATGCAGAGAATTAAGTCATTTGTGGGTTGTTTCCCTTGAAAAGACTAACACTGTGTGGTTGAAATCAAAACATTGTTCTGTTTGTTTGAACATCCTGACCAATTGCATCCTAGCAATTGCATAACAACATGCTAAAGACTACTCCGAACACCTTAGCAACTGCATAGTTACGCCCTGACAACCACCTAGAACACCCCAGCCTTGTCCTGTATGGTCAGTCACCACTCACGTTTTCTCTAAACACAAAGTCACAGAAAATGACCATCTCTAGTCCGGAGCGCTCATA
Source organism: Elopichthys bambusa (assembly GCA_037101425.1). Taxonomy (NCBI): domain Eukaryota; kingdom Metazoa; phylum Chordata; class Actinopteri; order Cypriniformes; family Xenocyprididae; genus Elopichthys; species Elopichthys bambusa. The sequence goes on from CM074449.1 coordinate 26,367,859, forward strand.
ACAGCAATCAGTTTGAGAACAAATATTTATGCCATGGCGTGTTGTAGCTAAAAACACCTCACAGAAAGTCAGTCAGTTACATAAACAGTTGTGCTGGGGTCCGGATGGTCAGGAACGTTTAATACGAGGGGACCGGTACACTGGAGTTCATGTCATTTTGCCAGCTTTCCACTGGACAGACTGCTGCTCTTGAGTTACTGTGCAGGCCAACCAGCCAGCAGCGAACGGACAGCAGACTTGACACATTAAAAACTTACGTAAGTGTTGCCAGAGACACTGCACCCTGGAAGGGGCTTCAAAGGTGGCCGTCAATAAAATGTTTGTGTAAGACCACAACAAAGACAACAAATCCTAGATTGTGTATGGACACCAAGTGGCAACACTTCAGGGATGTATGATGTGGATTACAGCACAACCAAAATAACACAACACATTGCTAGGGCATTAATTAGTCCACAGGAAGCATTAAGGTAAAAGAGCGAACCAAATCCATCTAAAGGAGGAATCTGTGACTTGTTCACAAAGGACACTAGGATTAATGCTTGGGGGGATGAAGCATAGTTCTGTTATGTGATCCATTGACATTATGCTGTGATAGTATTACATCACATCGAAGCCTGTGATCTAGTCAACTCCCTTCTACCATGAACGCTTCTTCTGATCAATAGGGCAGTGGATAAAAACTTTCAAGGAACTGCACTCAACGATGAAAGATGATTCCGTAGAGCATTACGCTACTTGACAAGATGTAAGACTGATTTCAAAGTCTGTCACAATGTGAAGGTCACTTTACTGAATTGTGAGTCTTACATAACAAGCATTGTTTTCATGGCTGTAAGCATCTGCAAACTTTTATTTCACATGTTATTCCCAGTCATAACCTGTCTAGATTCCTGCTCTTACATGAAACAACCAGCTTTGAAGCTTCAACATTTGACATTTTCATGTTTTAAGAGTCAGGGTTCAGCCAAAATGGCAAAAACACATTTCACGTCCATTTTGTTTCTCAAAATCAAAACCAGCTGATCTAAAGACAAGCGTGTACCTTAGAGATGACATCACTTTCTTCAAACCCCATTCAAAAGGAGAAACACAATTTTCCTCTGGCACTCTTAGGATCAAATATTTAAGACAACTGCAATAAACTCACATCTGTTAGGCTAAGTAGGTACTCGTTGTGAACGTGAAATGTTCCAAGTAAAACAGGGAATAGAACAGACACTTGAGATGGCAACTAACCCTTCCAACTATGACAAATGTCATTCGGTGTCTAACTAAATTTTTCTTCAAAAGCCAAAGCTATTTTTTTGCCCTTCCATTTCCTTTGGTATGAATCTGCACCATTACCTCGTTAAATCTTGTGACGAGATCTTCTACTGTGTTGTGATGGTCGTTCTGAGTGGGCATGACTGGGGCGGACAGTGAGGCTTTTAGGTGCGGGTGGCGTTTGTGGCACTCTGGGCTGCCCAGGTCTCGGGTGAGAAAGCTGAGGTAGTCAAGGGGGAAGACGCGACGGTACAGCTGCTGCTCCTGTTCTGTCAGGATGGTGGCGATCTCCTCGGGAAACTGGATGAGGTGCCGCAGATCAGCTAGTTCCTTACTGATGCCCGTCACGGCAGACGGGAGGATGTTGGAGTTGGCCATGGAGCTGCACAGCTGCCGTTCTGAGAGAGACAGAGACAGAGACAGAGGAATTTACTAATTAATATCTTTATGGGCAGGTAACCGTCAATTCCTTTCTCTAACTGTAAAATCACTCTCTGACCACACTGTACCACTATTTTAATTTTTCTTAACATGAGAGAGGTTTGCAATCTCTAACATTTTGATTGACAATAAAGAATAAGAACATATGAACCAGTCTTGTACTCAAAATTCAGTTGTGGTTTTGGAAATCTAATGGAGTAACGCTGGTTACAGATAGAGATCCACCAGCCGACCGACCGGTTTTTAGTTTTATTTTGGCCGATCTCTATTCCGGACTTGCACACAAGCTGCAATGCAATCACTTCCCAAAATATAATTTGTGTGGAAATATTACGATGTCTGTTAACAGGACGTTAACACAGGCCAGAGACGGGACTCGCTGAAGACAAATGCAAAGAAGAGAGCACGGATACACCAGCAGAGCAAATTCTGTACCAGGCAGAGCAAGCTTGCTGTTCACCCAAAATATAGGAAGAAAAACATAAATATTGAATTGGAGGAGGGGGTTTATATGAATGTATCTCTGAAGGGAACTAACCATCTTCAGACAAGTTTCGATGGCATTTTCTTTACCTCTTACCTTAGTTCTGTATAAAGTAGTATTTATAAGTGCCCAAAGAAAACGCTGCTGTTCCATAAGCGCCACCTACAGTCAGGGAGTGAATCTGCATTTTCATTCAGTCCATCTGGTATTTTTGTTTTGTGCAGGTGTCTTATATAGCATAATTTCACAAATCTATAGTCAGACCATTCTGTTTTGCTTTAAATCAAAAACAACTGCTCATGCTACGTGTGTGTAGCCTCTTTGTTTGGATCATGATTAAAATGCTGTGGTTGCCTCTAATTTCAAATGGCTACAGATTTTTTGTTTAAGGCCAGTTTGTCTGTTATAGAGCAAATAAACCATGAAAAACTACAGTCAGTCCATCACTAGTTACAGAATGCAGAATCACTCTTTTATAACCAAACTGTGTATGAATAGAACGGTACTGAGTACAGGACGAACAACCAGATTTTTCTGCTGTGTAAACATGGCCATTCAAATGGGATTTGCCTAATGGGACTGGTTTAGTTTGCCATTTTAAAGACACACCCACTCAATTTCAAAATATCTATAGCTCACTTCAGAGGCAACATTTTAAGGCATCACTGTATTCATCTTGATTCAAATCTTGTTTCAAAAAGTAGAAAGAAAACGTATGCTACCCAAGACGTAGCCTAAGATACATGTCTTAGGCTATATTCTATGGTAGCATTACATGTATCCTTCAAAAATAAATCCAAGATAGTGGACAATGTAGGAGAAACAATGATTATAAAATCAAATTCATTATGTACTGGAAAGTTTAGCTAAAACGTAATTAAAACAGACTAGTTAGAGCTATTTATACAACACACAAAGTTGCATTTGTAGAGAGTGGTCAGTAGGTTTTGGAACAGAGCCATTAAATGAGACATTTCTTACTTTTATAAATTCAATCAACCATTTTCACATCAACACACACAAATCAATATCCTTTATTTCCGCACAACAGGGTTGGTGGTTCAGTTCAGTACAGCACAGTGCAAAGGAGGAAGATAAACACAGACATAGATAAACCCATCATAATACAATAAAGCGCAGTATTTACACAGTAATTAAAGAGAAGAGGAGAGTACCCGCAAAAGACAAAATAAATAACTTTGATAATGTATACTGTGTGACACTGTGGCCTCATTAGTGCAGTCTAGTAAAAGTCAAAGACGCCATACATGCCAGTTGTTGTAAATATCCACAATAACCCATATAACGGTGACACTGATGGACCATTTCTTAACATCACTGGGCACAGTCATCCTTCATTAAGCCTCAGTATATTTACATATCTCCACTGTTTCCTCCACTCTCGCCTGAGATTGTGATCAGAAAACGGTTATGCTGGTATGGTGCTCAAGGGCAGGTCAAGCAAAAATAATATAAATACTGTGAATCATGCTTGTCTGGATAGCATCAGCTGTCAAAAGCAGTGTTTGCAGACTCCTTCGGCTCGACGCGCCACCATGGCGACCGTCGGAACAGAAGGGGCAGAGTGAGAGTGCCGTTTGATTTGTGTATCCAGTATCCAGTGTATCCTAAAGCCTTCTGATAGAACATGAGGGTGTGTTTCTAGTACGCACTGAGACTCAAATGCAGCATCATATCAAAACCATAAGCTGTTTGGAACGATATACATTTTGTTGTTCGCATGTTGCTAAGCTAATGACAATACTCTAAACAGAAAAAAAACCTAATACAACAAATAAGCAAAAATTATTAAACTTTTATCAAAACGGAATATAAATATCAAGACAGTATGCTGTCTAGATAAGCCGCTAACTAGCATACACATACAAACGCAGTCAAAGCCTTTGCAGTTGAGCTCAAAAATGCAATTATGAAGGGAATCAAACTACTTGGGGAAAAAAAAAGGTTTGAATAAACCTGAGCTGTTTCGTAACGTCCTTTATGTCGCATAAAATAGGCCAATGGCCAATCATGCTCAGAGCTCTTCTGAGGTGAGTTTTAGGAACATCGCAGCATCAGGCTGTTGTCTCACATCCATTCACATTTCATTAGCCATCACATGCATCTGCCTTGTGTCCGTTTCTCCCCGCACATGGTCTCTTTTGAAGCAAAATGGAGGGAAATGAATACACCGCATTAGGCTGTGAATTAGCTGCCCTGATCTTTATGCATGGGCTACTCACGATGCAGGTCTCAAAGCAGCGCTCATTTTGTGATCCTGCTATTGGGACATGCTGAGGTACACGTCCTGCTAAAATCATCCTTCTTGATCATACATATGCTAGAACTGCACAATAAATTTTAAAAAATAATTGTGATTGCATTTACAGCTACTGCAATAAACAAATAGTGAAAAGTGTTGATTGAAGCATTGCATTTATGTGCAATCCCATTTTTGTCATAATTATCCAGGCCTATAACTCATGTTTATGATCTAGGCATATGCAAACACACTCTGTAATATGCAATTAAATTGAAAAGCAGATATTTAAAAATTTATTTAGATGTGATGCTGATACGACACATTAAAGGGTTAGTTCACCCAAAAATTAAATTTGTCATTAATTACTCACCCTCATGTCAATCCAAACCCGTACCACCTTCGTTGATCTTCGGAACACAAATTAAGATATTTTTGATAAAATCTGAGGGTATCTGACCCACACAAAAGCAGCAACGTCATTGCACCTTTTGACATCCAGAAAGGTAGTTAAAAACATAGTCAATGTCACTACAGTAGTTCAACCTTAATGTTATGAAGCAACGAGAATATGGCCGGATCCTATGTCAGCATCATATGCATGCGTCGTGTTGCTCACGTGTTTAGCTTCGGCCAAAACTGAGTTTGCGTTCGGACGTAAACAAGGAAGCCTGCACTGAGTTCACTACGTATGACAACGGTTCAAACTGTTGAATAAAGTTGTTATTTTTGTTTTGTTTTTGCACACAAAAAGTATTTGCGTCGCTTCATAATATTAAGGTTGAACCACTGTAGTCACGTTAACTATTTTAACCATTACCTTTCTGGACATCAAAAGGTGCAATGACGCTGCTGCCTATGTGTGGATCAGATACCCTCAGGTTTCATCAAAAATATTTTAATTTGTGTTCCGAAGATAAACAAAGGTTTTACAGGTATGGAACAACATGAGGGGGAGTAATTAATGACAGAAATTTCACTTTTGGGTGAACTAACCCTTTAACCAGTCAAAGATCAGTCTAGAGCTTTAGAAGAAAGGAGCCTTCATCTTGGAAAGAAACAGTCTGGCTTATGCATGTTTAATTTATGTCCAGTGAGTTTGACTTACAATAACATCCCTAGCATCCCATCTCCTAAGGAGAATAAATCATTAATAGACAGTGCTTCTGCAAAATAACTAACCTGTAACTGCCTAGGTGGACAGAAGTCCTATATAAACCATACAAACATTATTACATACATTTGCTGTCTTGAATATGTAGGGAGGAAGACCAAGGGCAACTGTAACAAACTAAATATTTTCAATCACAATCACAATCAATCACTCGCTCTCTCTGCCTAAAAAAAAGTGGATTGATTCACTTGAATCACATACATTAAGGTAATCTGGTCTATTATTAATGCAACAGTTGCTTTATAGATATATATACTGTAAATGCTAGATTTACAGGTAGATTTGCATTATTCAATGAGTTATGAAAGCAATGCCCTCTAGACTCTTCTACAACCTCCAGAATTGTGCTTCAAATGAAGACACAATAAAAAAAAGAATTCAGAATAACCTTGAGCACTACTGTATGAATCATTTTTATGTAACAAATGAGTGAAAGCCTCCAGAACATCATAACCTTGCAAAATAGAAATCTCTTTCATAACCACCTGTGGATGTACCATCAAACTACACACTCATTTTAATTAATCTATCACTCAGTTTAGTATTAAGCTTGGTTTAGTATTTTAATTTAGCTTCAATACAGTTAAAATTGTATTCATCAAGAGGACCGTACAGAAGAAAAAAAAAAAAAAGGCATATTAAAATAAAATAAACCAAAAACCCTTGGTCTGCTAAAGGTACAGTACATGGTTAACACTCAACACACTGAAAACAAACCCCAACACTGTAGTCCTTGACACCAGGCACTGGCCACCAGAACAGCACCATTGATGCAATATTGAAAATAACTCCACAAGTGACAGCACTGCCTGTTGTTGTGTGTATGGTAGAGTTGAAGCGTCACTTACTGAGTATCCTGTAGTCCATCCTCTGCGAGTGGGAGTGTTTCATGGTTGTGGTAGCAGCGGCAGGCGGCTCGCTGACTCCCTGCTTCACGCCACAACGGCGAGAGGTGTTTAGCCACATTTCAACTCAGCCTGACTGCAGCTGCCAGCCCTCCACTACCACAAATCTGACTCGCTGCATATCTCAGTTGTTCACATACATACACGCACACACACACACACACACACACACAGTTTGGCCACTCTTACTCCCCTCCCTCTCTCTCTTGTTCTCCCTCTCTCACATTCACTCAAGCTCATGCACTTACTCTCTCCATTGGCTGCTCTTTCCTGGCAGGTCATGTTACTCATAGATGAAAGCAACACATAGTGTTAAGTGGAGGGCAGGGAAATTGAGCACCCAAACATGCTCTGATCACCAGTAAAGAGCTCAGCGGTTTACTTGGGTAAGAGTCCAGTGAGAATTTGATAGGCAAACAATGACTTTATAGGCATTTGAGTCATAAAGTTTGGTATGGGACTTTAGGGATGTGCTTGAATGTGATTGTTTCCATCATTAACCTTCCCAGCACATACTGAGAGAGACTGATCGAAGAACAAGAACTCGTATGGTTTTATCGTCCACATGCAAGCTCTATTAAGCACAGATAAAAGCTTTCCGGTAGATCCAGGGATCGCATTTATAAACTCAAGGCCATTAAGAACTGAAATCAATTTTATCCCTTAAGACGTGACGTCATAGTTCAGTCCATACTTTCTCTGAATACAGAAAAAACCTCTTACACAATTTCAATATCAACAGAGTTAATTTGGCCTCTCATGTCTTTCCAAACCCGTATGACTTTCTTTCACAGGACACAAAATGAGAAATTTTGAAGAATGTTCATGCAGTGCTTTCCTATACAATGAAAGCATACAGTGAACTGGGGAAGTAAGGCTCCAAAATGGACAAAAAGTACAATTAAAGTGCCATAAAATTTGCACACAAACTTTTCTACCTATTTTGGATTCATTTTAAGCCAGCTATATAGTAATTTAGTAACATACTATATAGTAATATAGTAAACAATAGTTGGGTTAAATAAAAGTGCCCAGCACGTTGGGCAAACATTTAACCCAACCGCTGGTTTAAAACAACCCAATCGCTGGGTTTGTCCATTTTCAACTCAACTTGGTTTGTTTTTAACCCAGCATTTTTTAGTAAACTTTTATGGTGGTTTTTGGATCCTGAAAGCCCTTTGTAACCATCTAATTGCATTATGTAAGCAGTATAAACATTCTGTAAAATACTTCTTAATATTCTCAGTTTTACAAAGTTCTACAGAAGAAAAAAAAACCCATAGAGGTTTGAAATTACATGAGAGAAATAATGGCCATTTTCATTTATTTCATATGTAAGTTTCCAATATATTATTTTAAATACTGCAATATACAAAAGATGGTAAAGTAAAATAAGCATTTGATAAAGAAGATCTTCTGTTTCCTGCACATGAATTCATAACACAACACACGTCATCAGCACACTGCTCGAAATCTCAGTGCTATTTAAACACACCCCGACTGTCTTACAGAACCTGGGCTGTGCGCAATGCCTCACCTCCAGTGGTAAAGGTCTCAGAGTTTGCATTTTTCCTGTGAGCACAGAGCCGCCTCTCATTCAGCACATTTGTGAGTGACTGTGTTCTCCTGACCTGACCCGGCCGGCACTATTCCTGTCCACCTCCATTTATCACCACTGAAACTCTGTTTGCGTGCTTCTATTGTTTGCGTGGTATTGTTTTTGAGTATCCAAATTCTACCACACCACTCTTTATTTTATATTTCTCTTAAAATGAGTGTCCCTCTATAATAAAAACCTGCAAATACAACTGGAAATGGAGGAAACCACCTGTTGCTCCCATACAAAAGACGTTCTGGAGTGAACCTGACCCCCTGTGGATGCAGTTAATAAAAACCTTTGCTGCTGCATAAATGAGAGATGAATAATAGAGATGGATCCTTTGCAATGACACAAAAGCCTTACTCTTCAAATAGAACCAAACCCAGTGACTCCACTGAAAACTGCAGGAAGTACCATTTTGGTGGATAAGGGACATAACCACTATATTTTCAGATTAGTTTTCAATCAGTATGAATGATCCAGTCATTGATGAATCGATTGCAGCTTGCTCAAAAATGTCACTGCTAGATTATTGACTGGTACGAGAAAGAGGGACAGAATCACTCCGATTTCAGCATCCCTTCAATGGTTACCTATCAGATACAGGATCAACTTTAAGGCCCTGTTAAAATTTTTAAAAATTTTAACTGGTCTCTCTCCCTCTTATCTGTCAGATCTTGTTATCCTACATTAGCCAGTACACTTGGCCAATGAACTTTTGCTTCAGGTACCGCAGTCCTAAGTCAAGCACAAAGGCAATTGTGCCTTTTCAATAGCCAGACCTAGTGTCCAGTTTTCTTGATTGCTTTGTACAGCACTTTGGGCTGCACTCGTGGCAGTAGAAATGTGAAAAAACTACACTAAACTAAACTAAGTCTTATAAATTTACCTTCTGTATCCCCAAATCTTGAATGTTTGTTAGATCCTGGTGTAGAGATATTTAGATCCCTTGGGACCATCTAATGTAAATTTAAGGGGGTTATTTAACCCATTTTATCGTCCATCAGGATAAAATTGTAAATTTGCTCACTGTAAGCAAAAGAAAATAACTCCTCAAAAAGCTCAGGCCTCAATAATGACTTTTTTTGTTGGCTAGTCATGCCAGTAGTGATTTTATTTTTAGAAATGCATTGTCATGAAATGGAGAAATAGAAATAAAAGGCATTTTTCCCACATAATTTCTGCACTCACGAAATGCTTTCACCCATAACTAACAATGCAAAGACTATTTAAATACAGTAAGAGATTCATTGTGTAGTGTAAGAGCGTCACTATAACGGGAGTTTTGGCAAGTGTCCAGATAAACTAAAGCTGTTCGCATTTGAATGGCAAAAAAAAAAACATTTTAAAAGGAAAAAAGGACAAGATGTAAAACAGATTTCAGGCGCACAATGTTGCCATCTCCTAAAATAAACATGAGACATCTGTAGGGGCTAAAAAATTAACCACCTGCACCATGGCCTTATTGGTTCATTCCCCAAAAACAAAAACATTTCACTGCCCGACCCAACAAAATGGTCTACAACTACAGATTGTAACCAACTTTGCTGCCCAAAACAGCTAATAAAGCTCAGCACACAATGAGATTTTTGGTGTCACTTAATTTGCAGAACATCTTTACCTCTCACTATGTTTTAAAAGCCCAAAAATGGTGAGAATGTCCATTGAGAGGGGCCAGATTGCATTTTGGCCCAGATGCCTGAACTTCCCATAGCTCGTGAGAGAAAAATAATGCTTGTGTATTTAATTATAAGGCCATGAATACCAGGGTCACTGACTCATGATCCCACACAGACGTCATGTCACCTGGAATTAGTCCAGAGCGCCAGCGCGTTCAAATCATTGAGGATCGTTTTACACCGACATGTCTCACAAAGGGCTTGAAGGTTACACTGCAAATGGATGAGCGCCAGTTGATAAGCTAATGCGGCCAGAATCGAATTAAAGGGAGAGCACTGTCTGATTTTTTTGCAAATCAAAGCAGGCGTTTGAAGTGTGATGTTTGAATTGGTTGGCGAGCCAGAGTGAAAGAGGCGAGGGTTGAGGAAGTCACAGACAGACGCCCTTCTCCCCCGCGTCGGTCACGTTACACAGTCCTCGATGGAGGAGAGATGATTTTCATTAGTTCATAACCTGCTTCTGCGGCGCCTGTAAGAGGCCTCCTCATAAATCATCTTTCAGCAAGCAGGACTGCTGTGTTCTATTCCAAATGAGAGACTAACACTCTGAAACCACACAACAAAGCAAAGATTATATGAATTATCTTAAAAGAAAGAATTATTCTCGTGCAGAAAATATTATGTCACTATTATTGTGGTTGTGACCAATTTTTCAACTAAGACTAGCTTCTACAATCAATGCTGAAAATCTTTCCTGAATGATTATAAATACAAACTCACAAATGCATTACTTTGAATGCAGAACATTTCTTTAAAAAGATGAAGTAGCTTGTGAATGATTAGAAAATTATTGTAAAAATGTGAAATGTGTCAGAAATCAAGGCTTCTTCTAGTGTCGCAAGGCAACACTGGTGGGCTTGATCTGAGAAAACCAAGTTAGTGATCTCTTGGGAATGATCCTCACATTCCAATCAAACCAGATCTTTGATAATTCTGTCCAGAGGAACCACAAAGACCAAAGAAGATACACAGAGAAAAAATAAACAAAAAAACAGCCTTTGATCTATAGAAATAAAACATCCACAAGGGAGTAAAAAGACCCTCAAAGTTGTTTCTATTTTATCTGTTCAACCTGCATAAAAAGTAGTGTTTGTATTGGCTGTGGTTGTGTGTCAGCCTCAGACAGATGCAACAAGCACTTCTGAAGAAGAACAAGCTACTAGAATTGTCAGGTTAGTTTTGATGAGGTACCACGTAGCATGCAAATACAGTATCCATGAGCAACTGTATATTCTGTGTATCTACAGAGTCATTACATTAATGTATACATTATACAATACATTGGGATAGACACAAATTCTGTATAGACATTTCATGCTAATTTATGTGGTTGTGCCTATACGCTTTTTGCTATTAGATGCCTCTTTGATGCATGTGAATCTATTTTTATGGCAAAGATTTGAATTAGCATCCATTAAAAAAAAAGTGTCAATTCATTTTCAATAAATATCGATTAATCTTGCTACAATATTTATAACAGAAGTGGAAAAGCCATGGAAGATGGAAATGAATCAGTTTAATTTTGTTTATATCATTATAACCAGACAGAACATCAATTTAAAAATGACAACTAATTACTGCACATTAACATCCTGCATAACTTTAAAGGATAAGTTGGCAAATTTACCCAGCTTTAAAATTACCCAGCTTCGTATGGTTACAATGTCGGAAGTATATGTAAATTAACAATGCGTACTCTTTTTCCATGTTACCTGCACCCAGATATCCCAGTTTATTAGTCAAAAAAGTCAGGTCATTTTGCGTCATCCAGCAGACTTTTGACAGCTTTAGGGCTTTTGTTAAAACTACAGATCGAAGTTCGACATTTTTATAGTCCCACACACCAACAATTGGTTTGACATAGGGGGAGTGCTCCAAATTAAAAATGCATTATTGGTATTTACATTTTTTTTTAAGAGAACACCCTTTTCTCAGTTTTCTCTAGTCATGTAGCACCAATTAAAAAAAATATATATATATTTCCCCCTTTAATTGTAAAAACACCAGCGTGAAGCTTCAATAAAACAGAAATCGGTGGGTTTCTTTACCTTTAAGCATTGGTCGACCTGTGGAGCCAACAGTGAAGCTGGGAAGAGAACTTCGGGCCCCGAGAGCAGCTGTCGCCTCCAGCAGGGCCCCGCTCAGATGAGCTGCAGTGCTGGTTCTAGGAGGACAAGCCCGAAATCTAATCTGCAACGTGGAGACTGGCGGCCATGACACCGCTTGGGCAAGCAGCCTCCTGGCTGGGTTCAGGAGATGGACCTCAGGACTCAGCGTAGGAACAACATGGCCAATCTGCAAAAAAGAGAGTCAATGAGAATACATGTTAATGTTTGATTTTGTACAGTTAGGCAGAGAGATATGCTGTCTTAAGTTAGTTCTAACATAGTAGTTCTTAACCTTTTAGACTCCAAGTTCCCCTTTGTCCAAGACAATATACAAAGTCCCTGTTATCAGAGCTGATATTTACCTCTGGTACTTCTGTTGTAATAAACTCAAAATTCAAAAATATGGATGTCATTTTGTTGTACATCTTAATATTTAGTGTTTTGTTTAAAATAATTTTTTTTTAGCATTTTATTTAAGGGGTCCTTGATTATGATTTCACTTTTTAACTTTAGTTAGTGTGTAATGTTGCTGTTAGAGCATAAACAACATCTGCAAAGTTACAACGTTCAAAGTTCAATGCAAAGTGAGATATTTTCTTTTATAGAAATCACTTTTTAAGGACTACAACAAATGGCTGGTAGGGACTACAACAAGCTTCTTCTTGGGTTGATCACAAACCCCAACATTTTCATAAACCCTGCCCTGCAACAAACACGCAACAAAGGGGGCGAGGCCATGTTGGGCTGCTTTAGAGAAGAGAAAGAGTTGTTGTAGTAGAGTGTTGTTGCCATGCCGTCTTTTTATGCTGGACTGCTTCACAAACGAGGGTCAATTCAACGCTGGATTTGCACAAAAGATTAACATGACGGCACATGCTAGTCAATGAGCTGAATCACAGCAACTACATAAATTTATCCACTAACCATTCAGAAACGTCCAGTTTCATTCTAAAAGTTGTAACTTCTTCCTGAATCTCTCCATCAGTGTCCGACTCCGGTTTGAACAATGTAAGGCTGAACACCGTTACTGACAATCCTCATTTCGGCTGCGTGAGATTCTCCAGCTTTGTTGTTGTTGAGCAACTGTTAAACTGTTAAACTCCACCCTCTTCTGGAAAGGGGGCCGGGAGCTGCAGCTCATTTCCATTTAGAGGGACACGCACAAAAATGGTGTGTTTTTTGCTCACACCTAAATTTGACAAGCTATAATAAATGATCTGTATTTTGAGCTGAAACTTCCGACACATTCTGGGGACACCAGAGACTTATATTATATCTTGTGGAAAGGGGGATAATAGTTCCCCTTTAAATAATAAATTAACATAATTACATTTAAATCATTTTAATATGGGGTCCCTGGAAGTTTGCTGAGGGTTCATAGTTGGCCTCGGCCCCCTGATTGAGAACCAGGTCTAATCAAATAAGCTTTATGTGTCAACTAGTGGCAGAACTCATCAACAGGCTGACTAGTCAATACAGCCTATAAAAGAAATTGAGGTTGCCATATAGCCTCTTTATTAATCTCTGACATTGTGCCCTCCAGTGATTTAATTGCTGTAAGTGTGAACAACACAAGGAACCAACAGCAGGTTCCTTAATAATGATGATAACGGGAAGTTTAAAAAAAAAAAAAAAAAGACATCTCAAAATCTCTTCTGAACTAGTAATTGCTTAGATGGTCTGCCCTATAAAAGCAGAAATGGAGAACAACAATCCCATATCTTCCCATCAAAATGATCCTGATTGTGTGAGAGTCATTTTTTGTGATTTGGTCATTTTACTTCTATCTTTGACGTAGCACACATATCCTCGCTCTGCAGTGAGCAGCCATTATTTCACAATTACTGCTCACAGACAGCATTTCTGCCTGCTGCTTCCAGGAAAGTCATTACAGCTGTTGTCTGTGCCCTTTCTCTGAAACGATTGACCCAGCTTCTTTGCCACCTCTCTCCCCAAACGGCACTGGCTCTGATGAGTATTAAACCACTCTCATTGGATAAATGGATTCAGCAGCAATGCTGCATTATATAGACGACTACCGGATGCTTTACTAAGAGGGACATCACAGGACCTTGAGGTTATTTCACTTAAAGTGTGTTTTTTTAAGTAAAAACAAAAGCTTGTGTCAATAATCACATTAAACAGTATATGTATATACTGTATATACTATATATATATACATATATCATTTTGAAAACAGTTGTGTTGCTTAATATTTTGTGGAAACAATGATACTTTTTGTTTCAGGATTCTTTAATGGATAGAATATTCAACTAAACACCTTTGGATCTACGCTGAGCTCTAGAAAAATAATCAGCAGATGCTTATTTCAAGGGTGAGGTGGGTAACGTCTCTAATTGGACACAAAGAGCGTTTCGCTCTCCACCGAGGATAAAGGAGCTTATTGCCACAGCAACCAGGATGAAAGATTCTTGATAGTGCTTAGCAAGTCAATTGCTCCGTTTCTCATTTTTCTCACTTCAAACAAAGACATGACAACAACAACAAGAAAAAAAACTCAATCAAGACAGGGACTTGCATAATGAGGTAATGCTCCTTTGAAAACACCAGGAACGTGTTTATGGGGTTTTAACCAAGAAAAGAAAGCCTGGTTTCTTATACTCACGAAAAGAACGTCATCATGGTAAGCTTGAAAGGCAAAGGCAAACAGACCAATTACTGCACTTGATCTCTAAATATTTCATGTCACTTTGAGATTAGTCATTACATAAGTTAACCTTATTTAGAGCCCAGATAACCAATGGACTTGCATGTTCACAGTACATTATCATAAATTATCATGGCGCTGTTTGGTTGCAATGTTGAATCTGACTGGTTCAAAGACAGTCTATTCATTGCTGTAACTGTATGTCTATGTATTTTGACTCCATCCGTTGCACATTACTTCACCACATTCTTTACGACACATTTATGAATTTTTGGTGCATCTCTATAAATGCAGGGGGTCTGCATTCATTTACAATACTTCAAAGATCGGACATCATTTTTCTTTTATGCACTGTAATTTGCATTGCAAGCTGTATAATGTGGATGAAATAATACTGTAGTAAGGCTGCCATCCATCACTTACTGATGTAGAAACTGTGCAAACATGCAGGACTTCAAGTACAGCACCTGTAAAATGGGCCCCATTGTTTCTGAATGTTAAACTACAGCACTAAACAAACTGTCTCCTTATCTGAAAAATGATTTTGCAGATTTGGCAGTCCTCAGATCCCCTCCCTGAGCCGTAGAGCCGTGGTCCTTTATAATTTCTCTTTAATGGGATGGGTTTCCTGCTCTGCTCATGATAAAAGCTAAGTCTGCATTTGTGAGATCTTAAACTGGACCACAGGGACTAAAATCTGCACGTTTACCAGCCGACACTCATTCTTTTTGGTTTCAAAATCAACAGCACAAATGCTAAAAAGATACGCATATTTTCAGAAGAAAATATGTCTAGTTGTAGCGGCCACAGTCTTAAAAATATAGTTGTTGTTTTTTTGTTCTCAGTGATGCCATAGAACAACAATTTTTGGTTACCCAAAGAACCTTTCAGTGAGTAGTTCTTAAAACTATAAAGAACCTTTTGTGGAATGGAGAGGTTTTTATTATTTTTCATGGTGGTAAAACTGATCCATATGAATTGAGCGGTTTAGTCCAAAATTTTCAAAAGAGACTTGATCGCTTTATATGATGAACAGATTGAATTTAGGCTTTTATTCACATATAAACAATCATCAACGCACACATCAGTTGTGGCAAACGGAAGCTCAAGCATGTTTGCTTGACGTGCGAGAACCAATCAGGTTCATTCTCATGTGTTACACAGCACATTTGAGTTTCTGCAAGAGGTTTGTTCTCACACGTCAATGGTTGAGCTTCTGTTTTATGTTTGTTGATCAGTGTTTATATGTGAATAAAGCCTAAATTCAATCTGTTCATCATAAAGTGATCAAGTCTCTCTTCAGAAAATTTGGACTAAACCACTCAATTCATAGCATAGTTTTATAATCTCTTTATGAACTTTTTGAAGAGTCAAAGTTCCAGTTGTGTAGCTGTCTATGGAGGGACAGAAACCGCTCAGATTTCATTAAAAAGATATTTATTTGTGTTCCAAAGATGAACGAAAGTCTTAAGAGTTTGGAATGACAAGAGGGTGAGTAATGACAGAAGTTTCATTTTTGGGTAGGGTGACCAGACATCCTGTTTTTCCCAGGACAGTCCCGTATTTCAGCTACATTTTTAGTGTCCCAACTTATTGAGAAAAAAAAAAAATCCTGTTTTGTCCCGTATTTCTTTTATAAAATTTCCTTACGACTGGGTGATCAACAAGTAGTAGTAGTAGTAGTAGTAGTAGTAGTAGTAGTGTTCTGTCGCACGGTTGAAATTCTTTTAACTTGACACGTGTCTTAAAAATGCTGCACTCATGTGCGAGATGCTGCAAAGGACACAAGATGCAAGCGTAGCGGTCACACACGTCCGTCTAGAGCGTGTTTACATAGAAAAACAATGGAAAAGTAGCGCATTGGAATGGAAAAACAAGTTCTGTGTGGACAGAGTGCAGGCTGTTGTTATAGGTTGTTTTTTGTTTTTTTTTTAGGTAATCTGGGTGGTTACAAGAGCATTTCTAAATGGTTGCGAGCTGGTCCATGTCAAAACCATCAGCTTAGGAAAGTAATCACCTGGCATGCTTAAGGGATGCCAAGAGCCACAGTATTGCAGAACATTTCTGGCTCTAGAAATCCTTTCAATGTATGACACATTTCTCACTCTTTTCACTGAAATAAATGATCAAGCGTTGACTCTCTCACTGGCATGTCACCAGCTAACCACAGCACTAGCATATGTGTGAGTCACCTCTAACTGCCCTGTGAAGATGGAGGTGGTGACAGTCTCTGGGCAGAACATGGCTTTCGGTTTTCGTAACATTCGTTGCGTAATATAACACCGGTTACAAACAAACCATTGATGTGTCAAATTCAGTTGTATTATCATCATCATCATGTTAACCAGAACGCAGTGTTAGTTTAGTATAATTGAGATTTTTTTTATTAATATTATTAGTACTACTAATGTTATTAATAATATTAGTTTATTAATATTTTGAATCAGTTTTTATTTTGATATTTTTACTGTTTGTTTTTTTATACATGTTATTTCAGTTAAAGGGTTAGTTCACGCAAAAATGAAAATTATCCAATGATTTACTCACCCTCAAACCATCCTAAGTGTATATGACTTTCTTCTTTCAGACGAACACAATTGGAGATATATTAAAAAAATATTCTGGCTCTTCCAAGCTTTTTAATGGGAATGAATACTAACCGCGATTTTGAAGCCAAAAAAAGCACATCCATCCATCATAAAAGTAATCCATATGGCTCAAGGGGGTTAATAAATGCCTTCTGAAGCGAAGTGATGCTGTCACAGTTATGTTCTGTTTTAGTTTCATTATGAACTTTCAGTTTGTCACTCATCATGTGTTTCTTTGTTCTGTTTTCCCGCTCCTCATCATAAGTTTGTATCACCTGTGTCCTATTAATTACCCTTGCTATGTTTGCTACTTAAGTTCATCCCGTGCACTCAGTCTTTGTCCGATCACCATCGTATTATACGAACTCAAGCTCCTCTCTTATATCGAAATCCTCTGATATTTCTCTTTAAATTCAAATTCTCATTTTAGACTTCTAATTCGTGACTGGTGTTTTGTTTTGCTCTATCCTACATCATAGGATAATATAATACGCCATGCAGCACTAGACTTGTATACAGCCATTACCGGAAGCCGGTGATTATAGTTTATGAAGTTATAAATATGGATATTTTTCATAATTTTCATTTTTGGGTGAACGAACCCTTTAATGTTGTTTATTTTACTTTATTTCAAGTAATGGAAATGTCTTTTATGGTTTTAGTTTCAGTTAACTATATTTACTATAATTACCTAAATAAAATCACTTTAATGTTTGAAGTCATTATGACATGATTATCCAAATCAGATTCCACTGAAAAAGTATTCATTATACAGACTTCCATGGCATCACTTTTGTATCTTTTGGGCCTCTCAGTTCTCGGCCTGTAAAAGCTTCAGCGTTGACCCTGTCTTGATGTTGTGAGCTCTCTATAGCCACGAATCCAGCAGGTGCTTTGCAGAGAGTCACTGGTTGATCATCTAGCACAGGGAATGAAACTCTAGCTGGGAGGGTCAGTGTGTCTCAGTCCGGCTCTGGGGCCGCAGACATGCAGGAACGGCCGGAATACCTTGAGAATGACTGACACACAGCAGCTGAATACAGTACTCAGCACGTCCAGTCCCTGCTGCCTTCAAAAACATGCCTGAACTGAAGATCTTACAATGATGCAAAATATAATTGCATAATGTTCTCATTTTAAATCGGTTACGTAAAGAAATAAGGGTTAATGTCACTTTATATCTCATTTCAACTGTATATTTCGCAATATGACAATATCACTCCTTTTCAATCTTAATGAATATCTCACAATTCTGACTATATATTACAATATGACTTTAAACATCTAATTTTTAGCTGTTTATCTTACATGGTGACTTCATATTTCAGTAAAGCGCAGGGGTTAAACCCAAGCCAAGTGGCGAAAAACTTTGTCTTTGTATTTTAATGGGACTATTTTATTTAATTTTTATACTAACCATTGTATCTATCATTTCTTTCTTGCTTGTAAAGTGCTATATAAATAAAAATTGCTTGCTTGCTACAATTGTAACCATTTCTTATGTTATTTCACAAATAGCATTTTTTAAATCACAAATAGGTTTCCATTGTTACAACAGACACCATTACGTAAGAATTAAATAATTAAATATTTACATGAACTATCCCTTTAAGCTATTTTTTTTATTGTTGTGGCATAAAATAAGGACTACAAGTATTTGAGGACAAGATGTCTCCTTTCACCCCATCTAAAATCTAATTTAGCTGACTGAACATTTAATTTGCATGATAAAGCTGAATATGCACATTAATCAAGCCCTCTTTTCATTTGTTCTGTACCCACTCTGTAAAAAGCCCATGACAACAGTGACACAGCCCACCTGACACGCATCTAATCAGTGTATTTACTCCACAGACTGTCATATCCCGTATCTCGCCTCAACTGTAAAAGCTGTGCATTAATCTACCACTAATGAACCGCAAAATGTCAGCATTGCTATTGACTGGAATTGGGTTTGATTTATTCACCCAGAGCACTTGCTGTCAGAGCTGCACTCGGGCATAATGACTCAGCACGGATCCTCAGGGTTGATATGGGGTGACCTGAGGATCCTTCTAGCACACTGAGAGCAAGGTCTCATGTGACCCAGTGGCTGCAGCTGTCACAGACAGGCTAGGTGAAGAGGTTCAATGGAGTGAGTATGTAGGAAAGCGGCACATGCAGGGTGGTCTAGGGTTACAGTGAAGAGGGGCCAAATCAGGACCACAGTTCAGTGTGTATGGGAGTGTCTATTGACTCGCAAGTATACAAGCTGATCTAAGACAATCTCTCAATTTGGTTGACCTATGTTGGAATTTCCTTTTTTTTTTTTTTTTTTTATTAAAACATAACTGTATCCAAGAAGTCAAAACAGACTAATTTTATGCCAGAATGCCATTGATACCATGGGTAAAAAAAAATAGATATTTCTCATAATTTGGCAGCAGGTATATTAGGCTGCTGTCACAACACTGCATGTATAGGCTAAATCTGTCATGTGACACCACATTTATTTGCGTTAAAGCCCTCAAATGGTGTTTCCATCAGCTATATCGCTAAACATTTTGAAGCGTTAAACCTTCAATGGATGGAAACCTGGCTACTGATACTGTTTTTCATGTTCAATATTGTAAAGCTGCTTGTTTTAAATCAATATATTGTATAAAATGCTATAAATAAAGGTCACATGACTTGACTGGAGTGCTGAATTGCAGAGGTGCAAACACATCCATGTCACTATGATCAGATGCTTTCTTAACTGCTGTTTTCTCACCGCTGTCATTTTTGTTGTGTGTTTATTTTATTATTGAGAGGAAAGTGTGCAGCACATATTTAAATATTCATCAAACATTGCTCTCAGCGATGTGGGCAGCATCAGCATACCGCTGCAAAGGTATTTTGAAATTATTTTGACTCCTAATCGAAGAATGAAAAAGAACATTGCTTTGAGTATATCAAGGTCTTTAATTTGCCTCTGCAATGAAAGCTTACTATAAAGTGACATAGTTTGAAAGGTGAACTTGTGAACTTGCCAATAAATCCCAGTAATTGTGTTTATGCCCCCCTGCCCCACCCCCCCACCAATAGCCTTCATTGTGTTAAAAGCAGACTATACAGCAGCAGCCTTCGCCATATTCCTGAGGGACATACAAATAACTTCCTCAATGCATTAATCATGCGTGACCCACATTCTGCCAAGAACAATCATCTGTTGAGGTTAGAATCGTGCCAGCACCGCTTTGATAAGGTTTCCACAAGAACAGGCCACAGTATGGAAAACTGTACAGGACTTCTAATCATTCCACTGCACAGTAATAATGACAATGAGAAAGACAGAACTCTCTCCAAAATATATGTACGTCCAGTGTGCAAATCATCTGGTCACACTAATGAGGCATTATATTTCATACAGGTCTGTTAAACTGTACTTATACTTTGTCTTTTTGTTTGGTTGTTGCACAGATTATGTTGTTCTTTTTTATAGTTTGTCAGACTGAAAGCCAGCTTTTAAAAGCAGGACTGACCAGCGAACAAACGGCTTTAAATTTCTTCATCATGACAGGTCTTTCATCCAGGCAGAGAGCCATCCCAAATCTCGTCCTGATCTGAAGTCTTATATGACCCCCTCTCCCTCTCACTGGATAGATGTCTGGCCTTCTTCAGAACTGACTAAATATTTTGCATCCACGCCAGTGTTTCCTTCTTTTCCAGACAAAGCTGGCTTCGGCCAATCACACATCAATTAATTCTGTTTGGATAGCCTGAAACACAAATATCATTGCTGATATAGATTTTCTTATTGTGAGAGAGCCACTGTTACATAAAGTATTTTTTGCATAAGCACCATGGCATTTATCAAGCACTTGAAAGTGGGAATATTATATCCCCCTATCTAGTATCCTACTAATAAAGCAGCCTCAGAAAGCATGAGGAGAATAATGTTTTCTTATGAGGAAAATCACTTATGGCAACTTGACTGGACCGATACACAGGTTCAAGAGCTTGTGGCAGAGTTCCAGTTTTAGCGATTTCTACTGTTGTAAACGTGACCGTTTATGGTCCAGTCTCATTCACGAGATACCAGCTGTCAAACTCGATGATCCAGTCTGAGCGCTATGCACCTGACGGCTAATTTTGAGAGAAGCTACTGTACATAGCTTGGACATGAGAGGAAGCCTATGCAATCCTGTTGTCAAAATAGTAGATGTTACCCACCATTTTTGGCTTTTTGTTGTTATTTAGATGAGGGTTTTTTTGTCCCTTAAAGTGGTCATGAATTGAGAATAAACTTTTCCTTGAGCTTTTGATATAGAAGATGTCATTGTACTATAAGAATATACTGTAAGTTTCAGAACTGAAATCTTCCTTGTTAGTCCAATAAAAGCTTTTATTGACACAAGGCCCAGCGATCCATTGATCCTGGAATATGACATAGATAGGTGAAACCCCGCCTCCGCAGAAGAAATCAACATCTACTTCGCCCCACCCACTGGTGTGTTAGTGAGATGACTAAGAGAGAAGAGCGATACAGGACTAAAAATAACATTACCTTTCAAAAGATCCTAATGCTATGAATATGGTTATTTACTTTCAACCATGTGAATGTCTCAGTTGAGCTTTATTTATTTGTAGGCCTATTCGGTACATTTCACTGTGGATTCTTTGGTAAATCAATCGCATTTCGGCGCAGGCTTTGCAAACAGACTTTTACAATATGGACTTGACAGTAATGCAACAACATATAAGTAACTGTGTTAATTCTAATGCCTGATTTGATATGTAATGATTCATGTACAGTCAGATGTTCTATGCCTGTGTGTCAGTAAATCAAACCAGTGACTAAACGGTCAACTTCACACTGTTTCTCCTAGTAAGATGAAAATAATCTGTTATTATTTAAATGGTGATTAAATTATATATAGAAAACGATCAAAGAACGCTCCCTTTACAATAGCTGGAGCTGTCAATCAAACAGCGTTTGAAACAAAACTCCCGTTTCATTCAACTAATCTTTTAATTACATTGCGTTTGCACGGTTACTTACAATGAAAGCATTCGTTAGGGTGCAGAAATTGAGTTGCAATGACGAGATCACTGCTTTCATGCGCTCTACAATATGTCTGTGATTGGATACAATGTTCATCACTGCAACCTCTCATGCCACTATCTAAATATAATGCCATATATTTAAATATAATGCTATAATCAACACTTTTCACGATTAGTTAACCTTGAGAGCTGTAATAATAAAAACATGCTAAAAGTTTGAGAGAGTAAAACTTAGCTAAGCCAATCACAGCAATGGGCATATACACTGAAGTCTCACAGCAGACATGTAAAAATAAGAGGGCTAAGGGAAACGGAGCGATCAAATAAGAGGGCTAAGGGAAAAATGCCTTTTAATTCTAAATTATAACAATTTTTGATGTAAAGAGCATTATAAGAGACATTATAAGTGCACCCCAGGAAACATTATAAAACAATAAAACAAAGCAGTTCATGACCCCTTTAATGCTAAGCAATTTCTACAAAAAAAAAAAAAAAACAACAAATGGTTGAAAGGTGCCTTGCAGACCTTCAGAACACGTTGGTCTTTTACCTCAAAAGTTCAAACTAAATAATATGAGCTATTTTATATTTTATTATACAAAATAAAAATACAAATTAAATATCTTTTTTTTAGAAAAAAAAAAAAAGGAATAAAGAACAGGTATCAGGTTGGCAAATTAAGACAAATACACTATACACAAATATGCATGCCTAAATTTTAGATTTATGTTTGTGAACTGCATTTAAGATTTCTATCTTCTATCTTTTTTATTACACAGTTTTAACATAAACTAATAAATGTAATGCGGTCACACATAAATGAAAGTTTATATTCATCAATCAAAATGTAATTATGCCAATATTATTGATATGATTTTAATTGTTACAGTCAAGAAGGTAAAGCTAGCTACTTTTCATGCCAGTTTAATTTTTTTTTAAATTTAATTTCTCAAACAACGTTGGATTTGTGCACCTAATGCTTTTTTTTTTTTTTTTTTTTTAAAAAAGCCTTCAAAATAAGAATGTTACATTTGTTAAACCCATCTGATGTGAGCAATAAAAAATTTGATCTTCAGTTCTTAACCTTTGATGAGGAATGCTGGGAATGAACCATCCATCACTTCACTGCTGTCGCCACACTGAGAAACAATGGCCACCATACAAGAGCTGCTTATGTCTGACACGCATAAGACACCAAAACATGCTCCGTTATTGTCACAGACACACACATAAAGTGAACGGCTATGACCAGCACCACTGCGTGACAATACAGAGACCAGTTCCCACAATTCAACTGAACCACAGAGGGACTCTAAATCTGCTCAGCAAACTGCACACTTAACAATGATTGCTGATAGTCTCCCTCATTCAGACCTCAGCGTGAACCTATTCAAATCTCACACTTCTTTGGGAACTCAAGACTCAATTAAATGGAAATGACGTAGAAAGTGAAAATCTTGCAGATTTGTTAACTGATTTTCACATTTCAATAGCGATCCTTAAACAATCCATGTCGCATTCAGATTCAGTCTATGGTTAATAATAAACTCTGATAGACAGAAAAAAGCATAGCAGACATAGCAGACAAAATATGCAAAGTTTAACGTTTAATATCAAGCAGAAAATGGAAAAAACCTTTATGTTACTCACTGAACTCCTTGCTAATCCACCTCAGAACCTTCAATTGATCCCTGGGCCCCTAAAAACTAGGTTCACAGCAGCTTTTCTTGTGTAAGAGTCACATGTGAGATTTAGCGTGGATGTGGCCGCAGGGCTGCTGTAAGCCTGGACACAGGTTCAGGCCGTTAAAGAGCGTTCAGTGACCCTGATGTCTTTGGAGGACTTGGTGCTGTTCTGGCACACGACAGAGAGAGGTGGGGCCGACTGCTTCATAATCTACTGTTGAATTTCACATGGGGCCGTCTCAACAAACCCCAGGACGCACTCCACGATCGCTTATCACAATTCCCTGGCCTGTGCATTTGTGTGTTTGGCTTTGTGCTTGCAGCACGTGTACGCAAAATCTGTGCATGAGGTGAACGCTGACAGAGAGAGCCAGAGATCACACACTATTTGTACAGTATGTTTATACTCCAGCCCAAGTCTGTTGAGACTGAAGGGATTGTTCACCCTAAAATGATGATTTGGTCATCATTTACTCACCCTAATGTTGTTTCATACCTGTATGACTGACTTTCTTCGGCAGAACATGAAAATGTGTTAATAATCTGTTACTGCCTTGTAACATACTGTGTTTTTTTGTACTCCTATTCTTGCCAATCTCAGTGCATTTGACTACTTGTTGCCTTATGGCTATTTTATTATTTCTTATGTTCATTTAATTTATATCATTTTTACCTACTATTATTTATATTTACAAATGCATCCAAGTAGCTGACCAGGTTTACATTTCTCTAACTTGACGGACTTGAAACAACTTGAAATGTAAGTTACATATTATGTACACAGGGCTTGACATTAAAGGGTTACTGTAGTTCACCCAAAAATGAAAATTCTGTCATCATTTACTCCCCCTCAAGTTGTTCCAAACCTGTATACATTTCTTTGTTCTGCTGAACACAAAGGAAGATAATTGGAAGAATGTTTGCAACCAAACAGATCTTTACCCCCTATTGGCTACCATAGTATATTTTTTTCCTACTATGGTAGTCAATGGGGGGCGAGATCTGTTATTTTTGAGTAAATGATGACAGAATTTTTAGGTGAACTATCCCTTTAACACTGGCCAACCCGGCAAAAGCGGGTGGATTTCAGCAGTGGCGTGTAACGCAGTCACTATTACTAGCCACTTTGGTGGGTTGAATTTTATAATATATACATTTTTTAACTGTAGTCTTTTAAAAAGGCATCTGAAATAATAAACTATGTGCAATGTAGTATTGTCAAAAATATAGATTTTTCGATATACAGTATATATCAATACGGAAATTATATAAACCCTCCTCCCCTCACTCACTCGTTTCATTTGCTCCAGATGAATATTGTTGGTGTTAAAGGGCTTGAATTTTGCCATGCATAATTTTACTCATTATTTTTACACAAAGTGTGCACACATAAAGCCATCTCGGAGTACTAAATTGAGTAAAAAAATACACAAAATAATGTAAAAATGGCCAGAATTCACGTAAACAGTCAGTTATGTTTTAAGTGAATATAAACGGTTGAGAAAGAAAACACATGTGTAACAGTATAATGGATCTGTGCATCAGGTCTTAAAGTGACCTAATATACCTGCTGCCAAATTAGAAGATAATATTAAAATATTATTTTTCCCCATGGTCTCAATGACAAAACTGTGGCCAGTGAAAATGCTGAGAATTAGTAACTTTGGAAGACCACAAGCAACGGTGTCTGGTGAGCAATAAAGTTCATGTCAAGCCCTGCCTGTACATATAATAAAATGTGTGACAAATGATAAATATTTAACCTTGAAAAATATTTTGAAGAACACTGGGAACCAACAACATTGAAGCCCAATGACTTTAATTAAAAAGCAGCGAGACATTTCTCAAAATAATTTTTTTTGTTCAGCAGAAGTTTGGAACAACATGAGGGTGAGTAAATGATGACAGAAACTTCATTTTTGGGTGAACTATCCCTTTAAATTAAATAATTACCATAATTTTGAAATTAACCTTTATTTTTCTCTTTCAATTCTATTAGTATGATCCGCTGACCCATTCAAAACCCTGTAAAAAGATATCATTACAGTTTCATGCCTCTGGTTTACCACAAATTAGTTATACACATGCATACAGAATGTTATACAATACTAAAACACACTGTATGAAAAAACAACAACAAAATGAATCAAATTCAATAAGGAGTGAACGGTTATATTTGTTTTAAAACTGGGATCTCTGAGACACCAAGTAATGTAACATTTTTCACGCATGTGTGATTAATGTTATCAACTTGACATTTGGATTATAAGCCGTTTTTGTAAGATTAGGAAAAGTCATGTCACATCACCCTAATGTTTCAAATGGTATGTTGTTTGAGATTTTAAAAGGGCTTTGGGTTAAAACAGAAGGGTTAAGAGCAGTGGATATCTGCATTTCCTCCAGTACTGTAAAGCTACAAGCGCACTGTGACAGAGCAAAGCTGGAACTTATTAGGGAGAAATGAGGTTCTCTGCAGGATGCCGTTATCTCATCCTGTTTCTCATGATGTCACACTGAAACTTTCACTCCAAACCCTGTTCTGCAGCCTCACGACAAAGATCATGTTACTAACATCAATTACAACAAAACGCAAGCAGAACTAAGAGCAATGCCTAACTACTAAACTGTAGACAGTTAAAATAAAAGTCTATGCTAGTGAAAGCATGCAAGAAAATGTTTTAAAATTCAAGAAAAAAAACATTGACCAACTTACTGTGTGCAAAAATTCCCATTCATGCCAGATGATCCATCGTCAACCATGTTCCCAAATAATGGGTAGTGTCTTTACATTCTTTCTGATGGACTACAGATGCCAAAGGAAGAGCAAGAGAGAGAGAGAGAGAGAGAGAGAGTGGGACAGAGAGCGAGCCAGTAGCAGTTTAAGTAAGACCGAAGGGATCATGTCTTGGGTCGGGTCCGGCTCCCCTTATTTGGATATGAGGCAAATGGGCCGTGGTAATGGAGGTAATGAAGTAGATACAATCTTACACAAGAGAAACGTCTTCAAGCTGACTGTGTCCCGATGACAAATGACAACTGCACTGACTTCATATTTACATTCCTGTTTATTTGCTTGGCAGACACCTCTTGCTGAAGTGACTTAAGGCATATTTTGTAGCATATAATCAGATCTTGCCTACAAACACAGCGGTCAAATGAGAAGTTGTGAAACATACCGATGCACTCCAGAACACTTAGAGTAAGGGCAATTAAACAAAGATGATGACTGATTATAATCAGAGACCATGCAAATTAAAAACTGCATAAACTCACAGTACTCTTATAATTAAGGAGGTGATAGGCTCAAAAAAAATAAAATAATAAAAAGTGATGAAAGCAGTGTTTCTACAATATAGCTGTACTGAAACAATTCAATACACAAGTGTTTAAGCCAGCTGTGATGAAAATATAGGTATAAATGACATTGATTTCTGTACAAACTATTACTAGTAAACTAAAGACAAATACAAAACTAAGGACAAATACAGTGCTTTCAATTAGACAGAGCAATGGGTCATTCCATGTCAACTCTAAAAATTTAGATTTTGATCTTCTTCTTTTTTTCTTTTCTGGTGAAAGAAATACATAAATGAAGAAGAAAGCCAACATATTAAATGTCACAGATGTATATTTACTGAGTAATCCACCATTTTGTAGAAGGGGGTCAAAATTACAATTTTCACCTGAGATTTGGAGCCACATCACAGGGGGGGTAAAAATAACTTTTAAAAGATGGCAGCATCATTATTATATTTTTACACAGAGATTGGTAGGTATATTAGTAAAATCTGTTGACTTTAACAATCTTTGTTGCATCACGTGCAAGTGGTGACCGTTCAAAATACGGAAAAGCACTTCTTGAGTTAATGCAAACTTGGCAAAAAACACAAGAAGTATTACAGATATCTTAATACCCTTGCATATTTTGGTTTTTAACAAACATTTCTTTTGGTATCTTCATTTTAAAGGGCCCATATGGTACAATGCCAGAGATATGGAGATCTTAATGCAGCTCATTGGGTAAATTGGTCAATTGTACACATTTTCAGTGGTCAAAAAACAAATGTGGGTCACTTTGCATACAGCTGATACTTTTTTCTTTTGAAAAGGGATATCTGAACAACAAACAATGTTGAAAAAAGAAATGTATTATTTTCTTTTCCATCACAATTGCATAGAATATACCTGACTGCCATAAATATTCTTTTTCCAACATTTGCGTTCCTGTCACTCAAAAAGTATTAAAGATATCTCGATATGATTTTAGATTCTGGTTCTTAAACCTTTCTTTTGAAATCTTCAATTTTCAAGGCCCTATATAGTTCAGTCCCACACATATGGGGATCTCAATGCGGCTCCATGTCCAATTTGTTGTATTTTACCCATTTTCAATAGTCAAAAACCAAATGTGGTTCACTTTAGACAACTGATACTACATATACATCCATGACATGACATCTTTTGTTGTTCTTTATTTTATGGTTTAATTATTTATTTGAATAATTATTTTATTTGTTTATTACAATATTATAATAATCTGGTAATATTCATAATAATTTTTAACTTTTAAATAATATTTATTGAACTTGTTCAATAATCGATGTTTGCATGACAACATCACTTTAACTTATCTCTTATGTGTCTGCAAATTATCTGGCAGCTCAACCCTTCATTCTACAGACTACAATTCTTGTTTGTGCAATTATCTAATTAGGCAGTACAACAGCAGAACCTGTGTGCATTTCATCTAGGGATTCTTGCCTGAAACCTGTCATTAACAAAAGCTCCTTGCTGTTGCTATATCAACCTTATAAGCAGAGATCTCAAGTGAATTTCTGTGCAGGTTAAAAACACACCCTGAGCAAAGATGAAGAGAGACAGAAATGACACACTGTAACATTACATTTCTGCTGAATGCATGGCATTAATACAGATTTTAAAGTGGCCTATATGACCTTTGAGATGATGTTCTTAATGAATGTTTGATTAGTTAACACTGCTCATCAGCAAAAGGACGTCAAGTAGCACTCTGGAGTCCTTCAGGGGGACAAAAATTAAATGAAAGTCAAATTATAGCAACCATGATTTCCTAAGTGACAAGAGTTTATTTTGACAAGAGTCGTAGTTGTTTCACAGTACATGAACAGAGCAGAAAGAACTGGAATATTCTCTCCATTCCCTCTATAGAGCACTGCCAGTTACTGAAGTTGTATAACACTGCCTCCTAGTGGCATGGTTCACTGCAAGGCCAAACACATGGAACCTGAGGATCTACAACCTTCAGCATATCTGAACACAGTGGACTGAATTATTCTAGTAATGATGTTTTTTTGTTGTTGTTGTTTTTTCCAAAACTACAAAAAAAGAAAGTTGTTTATGTTGGAGCAGCTGTTGAATGTCCAGCATACATGTAAACTACAATACAACGTCTGCTCTCGCCTCAACACGCATGCCTTGTGGTGCTCTCGTGAACGCGTGTTGGACATTAATATTTTGTAAATTAAGAGGTAAATTGTGGTTTTTGCGCAAACAAAGCACTTGCGTCTTCATAAAATTGAGGTTTAACCACTGGAGTCACATGGATAATGGCTTTACTACCTTTCTGGGGCTTGAACGTGGTAGTTGTGTAGCTGTCACTGGAGGGACAGAAAGCTCTCAGACTTCATTAAAATATCTTCATTTGTGTTCTGAAGATGTTCGGAACGACATGAGGGTGAGTAATTAATGACAGAATTTTCATTTTTGTTTGAATTAACCCTTTAACCCTTGTGCTGTGAAAATCCTTTTCCTAATTTGGTGTTCTCGGTCAAAAACAAACAGCCTTTTAATTGGATTATTGGATTCAATCTTCTTGTCAACTTTTTTTTCTTTCAATTAACACAGGTTTTGGATTTTTTTTTTTTTTTTTTTTTTGGAACTGATTGATCATATACCTCATTTATCTGAGCTTACGCACCTCAGTCTTTGAGTGAAAAAAGTTCACTCAAGCTTATTCAGTTAAAAAAAACTGAGGTGCATAAGCTCAGATCAATGAGGTCTATAATCAACAAGCTCCCAAAAGAAATACAAAACCTGTCCTAATTGAAAGAAAAGTTGATAAAAAATAAATAAAAAAAAAAGATCTTTTGTGTTTGGGTGTGGGGGCAGGGGGATTATTATACCCTGTGTGAGTAAAGTCAGTAAGCTTTAGTCCAATGCAATAACATTAACTAGCATTAACTAAAAAGAAAATTCTCTCCGGGTCAAAATGACCAGAAAACAACACAAGGGTTAAAATATTAGGCTAGATAATCTTGATTTAATCATTTTTACTTGTTACATTCCCATGCTTTCACTGTTGTTTCATATTTTTGATAACTTCACTATATTAATTGTAGTAAAGTATAATAATAAAGAATGAGTAGGTGTGTCCAGACTTTTCACTGATAGTGGGCACGTTCAAGCTCAAACAACGTTTTGCTACGGTTTCCGGCTTGAACAACATCCTTCCTGGAAACGGTGTGTAACAGGTTTGAGATACGTTTCCTCTTGTTTGGTGGGTGTGTCAAAAAGTGTCAGCCCAATCAGCAACAACATGTATATAAACCACGCGGTATTAAAGAGACAGCTCGCACAATGGGTATGAATGTAACATAAAAGTACTATACATATTCATATATTTTGCTATTGTATTTTGGAGTGACACTTTCATAAACTTGATTATATAATGGTAAATATTACAATATCATAGCACAACAATAGTGATAATCAATAATGATAAGTCTAATACTCACAATAAAAATAATAAGGTCATATAGATCGTAACAGTCTTTGAGTTAAGAAGTGGATTATCCTTCAATGTTTGTCTTTTCATCCTGAAATGCGAGGCAAATGTTGGATCACAATAATTACGAACCACAGTTTCCACAAATCCCTTCACTCGACTGGGATGTTCTCTTTTATTCTGGACAGCAAGGGCAGTGACTGTAACATCGAGCGTATTTTGCAGTATTAAACCCGTATTTATACCGATTTCATCAGGCTCAGAAAATTCTTCAAAAAGAACACAAAGAATGGCCTTCTCAGCTGCCATAGTTGCAACTCTTGCGTCATCAGAACAGGGTGTTCAACGCACCACCGTTTCCGTTTAAAAAACATTTTGCAACGTTTTGTCAGGGCTGAACGCAGCCAGTGTGTGAAAGGTACAAAGAACATGTTTAAGAAAATACTGACTTACATGCAAACAGAAATGTGCATCACATGTCATGTTGTCATGTACATGACAGGAATGCTGAGAAACAACACTGGTGTGACACTCTACCAGATACATCCGAGTACAGAGATTAGATGTTGCAACAACATTTTTTTTTTTTTCCAAATACCACACATAATTGAGCTTTTTAGGAAGCATGTTACCAGAGATGCACACCAGGGGGCAGAAATCAGCAACTACATTAGAAAGATTCAGTCTGTTGAATGCAATAGAGCAGAGGTGATCAACAGTGATACAGCACTTACAGTAGATTCACTGACAAATAAAACATTACCTTATATTTCAAATGATTAGGGCCATGAAATGACAGTATATTTTACACCAAAGTCAAGAGTATTATATTTTGCAAAGAAAACTAAACCTAATTTTTTACCATTAAGATATTTTTTTTTTTTTTTTTTTTTGCATCAGGATATTATTTTCATGACAATTAAACTAACTTTTAAACCACTTGGTCAAAATAACAAAAAAAAATATGATGTTTTTAGTATTTTTTCACGTTACAGAGCAAATGGCGATGATAACTTATTTTTAACAACAGAAACAATCTTATTCCTAATGGAATATAAACAATTATTATTTAATACAATATTTTTATGTGGCAATATGGCACTTTATACTGTCACTCTACAGAGACAGAATCAGAAGAAATACAAATGTGTATTCCTTACATACAGTAAGGTTTGGTGAAAGGGAATGAACTCTCCCGAGCAGTGGAAAGCATGCGCCTTTGGCCTTTCTGAGTGTTTGTTTTTCATGACACAAACACAGAGTTCACCACTGGGATTCCTTACCCTCCAGAGAACATGACAACAAACATGATAAACTTGATTTCCATCCATTTTCCCAGCCTGACAGAGAAGATCATAAATCCTAGACTTCAACCATTACATTCAATACGTTATGGAAGAACGATATATTTGTTTAGTGTCTGACATGTAATTTAGCCTACTTGTTTATTTACTGATTTGTTTAATAATTTACATGGTTTTATTATCATGGAATATGAATGTCCATCGTTGTCCATCATTTTGCGAGCAACTGTAGCAATAAAAATGTCACGTCGCAATTTTGGAAATATTTTCGTTTTAAACCATAAAGGCGAGCAAGTGGATATCACACAATATGCAAACTATGAGCTAGAGTTATGCAGATGAAGAAGTCTCAAACCCCAGTCAATCATTTACTACAGAAAAGGAAAGTAAAATCTGACCGAGCTTTTGACATCTGAAGCTGCATTAACGGTGCATATTGAAAGCTGAATCTACTTCAGCATGTTCTGATTATGGCATATAATGGTCTTAATTTATTTTCTTAATATTTCTCTTGTGGCCCATACGTAGTGAAAAAAAACAAGAAGAGAAGTATTTCATGTTAAACAAGTTTTTTAAATGAAAATTAAGCTAATCTAACATCTTTTCTTATCATCATGCAGTGATGTGTTATAAAATTATTGCGGGGCAAATGAATTGTAATATTAATTTAATAAAAGTTGCCTAATAATAATAATCATTCAGATCATCATGGGGTGGGGGGGGGGGGGGGGTCTAAGCCACCGCAAGCCCCCCCTTGACGCTAGGCCTGATGACATATGACGCACGAATAAAGTCGTGCCTCGTGACTCTAAAATTCTCCTTCCCCTCATCGTTCTGTTGATTGATCCAGGATAACGTCTCATCAGTCCTTGCTTCTCAGA
Organism: Elopichthys bambusa; assembly: GCA_037101425.1. Lineage (NCBI taxonomy): Eukaryota > Metazoa > Chordata > Actinopteri > Cypriniformes > Xenocyprididae > Elopichthys > Elopichthys bambusa. The sequence goes on from CM074449.1 coordinate 26,400,693, forward strand.
CTTTGGTCCACAGATACCTTTTTCAGGGATGGGAAGGGGCGATTTTACTGCTTGATAAATAAAGCAGCCCAGCACAAATCTTCATTTGCTCGTCGTCTCCTAATTGGGACCCGAAACAGATAAATATTAAGTCTGCTTTTTTTAAAACAAAGAAAAGAAGCTACGGTATGAGGACGCGCAAATAGCGGGAAACTGTATATTCATGCAGTGTGCGCGTGTCAAAAAATCTATTCAGATTTTAAGCTTGTGATATATAAACGCACACGTCAACCCGATCACTCTATTTAGCGTTAAACACTCGTTCATCAATCGATGTCCATGTAAACACAGCTAATGTTTGGCACATTCAACCACCCTTCAAACAAACATAAAAAACGTATTGACAGCATCCCATTTATGCATGCGCCATGACAAAAGCTTGAAAAGACACGCTATTGTCTTTCAGTGGAGCAACAGTCTGTATCAGCAGCCTAAAATCTGAGCTGTTGGTCCAGCTGGGACTGAAAGCAGCCTGTCATGCACATTCCTCGCTCCTCTGAATCACAGAGAGAAAGGCAGTCCACACCTTCCCAGAGTAACACCCTCAACTGCCAACGGCCCTCTGAGGACAATACAGGTTAAGACAAAACACTCAGGAGGGTAAGATAGGATGGTCTCAATCAATCAAGGACAGAGCGTTTCAGTCTGAACACCATAAATAGGGAAACAGGTTTGATAAAAAGGTGGTTTACTTCTAGCTTAGAGTGAATCAAAAGTAATAATGTGTTTGACTCATTTGCCTTCAGGTATTTCAAGAAAAAATTACCAGACTAAATAACTAACTTGAATTACGGATTGGTAAAAAAAAAAAATGGATGTGACTAAAATGATCTGCCTTTTCCTTTGTTTTTTACTGCTTTGCTTGGTTTAAGACTTGTTTTGATGGCTTTTTCATATTCAAATCCTGTTGGAATTAGGGATGAGCATTGATAATGCAATATAAATTCTTATTATGTGTGATAAAGAGGTCACTATATACTTTTTGTTTGAGTACAGCCATAAATAATCATGGAATGGATTCAGTAGAACAGTAGAAACATTCTTAAGTGATTTTACTTCATATCAACATCTGCAGCTTTTCAGCCACACATTTATAAACACAGACAGTATAGTTCAGTCCATGTCCAGGTGTATTTTGTGTCCGAAATCCATTCCACTTCTATAAGAGCTAATCAAACATTGAGAACGAGGTCACAGTTTGAGCAGAGCCCACAAACAGGATGTTCCCGAGAGCTCTTCTCAAAAGCACCTGCTATCTCTGTTGACTGTTCTGTCCATTTCAGATTCAGTAGACTAGATTTAACTAGAAGTGTTATTGCACTCGGGAACTTTAGCCTATCAAACACAAATCCACTTCCCAGCTGTTTCACTGATACAGTTGAAGGTTCTTAATAGTGATACTTTAATATACCTGCCAGACCTATAATCAATAATTTGGCTGATTATCTGCATTTGCTGATAACGGTTCCAACTGGGCGATTAGCAGAAGTTTTTGAGAACTTTGAATATATATTGACCTGTATCAAATAATGACCCCATCTGAACTTGCGGCCTTACTACAATCTCAGAAAAAAGGTACAAAATCTGTCACTGGTGTGATACCACTAAAGGGTGCCATATAGGTACATATCAGTATTTTAGTGGTACATACAAGTACCTTTCAAAAAGGTACAGCCCCAATGACATCTTTTATACTTTTTTCTGAGTGTATGTGTCTAATTTGTCATTTAAGGTTTCAGAAGTGTGCTCACGAACACCGCTATGCACCCCTGATTTTTGCTGATGAGAATGAAGTGAGGAAGAAACTCCTCTAAATGGCTCATTGTGTCTTGAATTCTCAGAAACACAAGGCATACTTTGTGTGCAGTATTATGGCCACAGTGTCCCTCCCCCCAGCCTCGTCCTGTGTTTTGTTTGGCGTGTAGATGGACGCTCTGCTCACTGACAGCAGTGTGCTAGTGAGAGTCAGACTGGTCTTATCAGTACCTGCCAGTCTCTTCAAGGTCTGAATCAGGATATGATGTGGTTTAGGCTGTTGATTGTGAGGCTCTTTATAGGTGGTCTCTGTCCATAAGGGAAATAACTATGAGACTGGTTTGCTTTGTGAGAATGAGAGGAATGTGTTGAGGTGTCACTGCACTTTTTTTTTTTTTTTTTGGATATTTGGAAAACTAAAAGTATCACTGTTAACTACAACTTTTTTCCAGTAATAAGCTACTTTTTCCAATAGTAGTGGTACTGTTTTTTTCTTTTGTGACAGTGTACTGCATACACAGCTTTACAGCCAAGCAAGCTGAGTGAAGCAATAAGGAAATATGCTTTCATAAAATGTCCTCTCTCACAGTTATGAAGCACTGGGAAGCCTGGTGTATTTATGTGAATTTTAGTGCTGTTAGTGCTTAAAAAAATTATTAACCAATTCAGTTGAATCCCTGCAAAACATTTTATATTTATACATATTTAATTATATATTTATTATTTAAAATATTATTTATTATTTATATATTAATACAGTTTTATCGTATATATTATTATTTTTACTTAATCTCCTGTAAGTTTATGTACTTTACAAACGAGTTCAAATCTAAGCAAACTCCAATCCATGCTGTTACTTTCTAACATGTTTTCCTTCTCCATTATTTTTGGATCACTGACAGAACTCTTATCAGTCTTTATTAGTCATTACCTGTTAGAAGATCTCTCTTGTTGTTCAGTCTCTCAGGTGCTAATCAGCCAATCACAAGGCAGTGTTTATCTTCCCGTGGTGTGGCAGGCAACAACTATTTGGCTCATTTCCTTTAATACCACAGAGGGCTGTAGTAAATTCCATTTTCAACATAGTCTCTTTTTATAACAACCCAGACAACATTTTAAAGTCAGCATGAAACTGAAGTTGCGAAAGTCCTTTCTTCCCTTACTGACATATCAAAGTGAAATAAGAAAAAAAAAAAAAAAAGTGTAGGACAGGTAGGATTTCATCCTTGGGAACTGATTGGATCACTGGAACTTGGGAGTTGCCAACTAAATGAAGGCAGATCTGAATGCTGGTTTGCAATCAGTTGTGGGGGATATTAAGGGCTGTTTATGCAACATTGCTTTCAACAAAAAATGGAGAACTTGTGCGTTTTGGCCATTCATTTACATGACAATGGTGTTGCACAGGTGTCTCTGTGTAAACTACAAAAACATGAATTTGTGAAAATGATGACGTTATATTACATGTTCAGTCTATAGGAACATAGTGTTTCTTTACAAAGCGGCATCGCCAACTACTGGCCTGGCAGTATAATACAGCGTTTTTAGCAGTTTTCGCAGATCTGTATGAATGGGGATTGTTTTGACAACACTGTCGTCTGTACGCAGAAAAACACAAAGGAAAATTTCCATTTTTAGTACATTGTTGTAAATGTACACACGTCATGAAGAGAACAGACATCTTTTGGAAGGGGGAGATTAATGTTTTTGATTACATTTTAAGAGAGCATGGAGAAAAAAGAAAAGATGTGCACAGATAAATCATTCATAATAAACACTGCATTATTATGTAAAAAAAAAAAGAATTTGAAAAAAAAAAAAAAAAAAAAGGGACACTTAATATTCAGCAATATTATTGCACTGACACTATTGGAAGAGAACTGAATTGAGCTGGATGATGACATCACCGTTTTCTCCAGAGCTTCTTTGAAGATGAAATGAACTCGTTCTATAGGCCTAACTAATAAACTTCACACAGTTATTAAACCAAATAGAATCAATACTGAACTGATTTCGTTAAAATAATAACTGTTTAGTATTGTCTTTTTAGAGCTGCTTTACAGCAGAATTGAATTCTATTTGCATCATTGAATCTTTATTTTCCTGTTTATCACTGTAAAGTTGCACTGAAACAATCTGTACTGTATAAAGCACTATATAAATGTGACTGGACTGATTTTTGCTTTAGAAAAAAAATCCTGAGTGAAAGTTGTAGAAAGAAAAACGATTTGACATTTATTGTAAAAAATTATAGATATCGATTGATATTGTTTAGTACCCCCACCGCCCCTCCCAATGTATATATTTAAGTAATTAAATTAATTTAAACGTGTGATTAGTCAACTATAATGGCTTGAGTGAATGAATACTAATCGACTAGAAAAATCTTTAGTCAGGGGCTGTGTGTGAGTTTGTCATCTCCACAAACCTGGAAGACCTTCTGAACGTATACAAGCAGTAGACTTTTTTTAAGAAGGAAAATTTAAAAGATGAAAAATCAATCAATTATGAATAATTTAATGCCATTATGAGAATAACGTAATCATGTAATCACTAAAAAAGTAACCGTGATTGAGTATTTTAAAATGTAATATAATCTAATTACAAGTACTTCATTTTTGGAATCCGATTATGTAATCCAGATTACATGTAATCAGTTACTATCTAGCACTCAGTGTTTCAACCACAGAAAAACATCAATAAATTAGCTTGCGTCACTTAATGTTGTCACTTAATGTTGTATTTAGCTCAGGAAAGTTATCCAGTGTTCACTGTTGGTTAGTTACCTAAAGAAAAAACACTAGAGAGGATTTAATTCACTGTTAATTATACGTTTAGATAAATCTGACATGAAGACAAGTGTTTATGATAACTACCTATTAATATATAGCAGCTGAATACAATAGCTCGGTTTTCAATTTAAACCTCTAATATTATAGAAATGTACCAAATGACAGGGTTCCCTGCAGTTTGCAGCATTAGTTAAATTATCGGTATCTGCAGATAATGTATCATCCTGAATAATCAGCTTTTATTAACAGGGAAAATTTAGTATCGGTATATCTTTACTGTATATTCCTGTACATTTCATTAACTGAAATAATGTTAATATACCAAATTACTAAAATCTGTTTCTCACCTTTATAATATACTGACATCCACTTTAAAACACAGAGGGTAAAGAGAAAACCACATGATGAATCAAAATTCATCACAAGCAGCTTTTCCACAAGCTGAAGTAAATACTAACATATAGAAGGTGCAGAGTGTCATTCTACAAAATACAAAACACAAAACACATGGGAACACACAACACTAAAATAATGCAATAAACATTAATTTAACAACATAAGACGTAACATAAAAGCCTAATTGTTTTGTTTTTTTTTTTAAGAAAAAAAGAAATGTTTTTTTACTGAAAATTATGAGATGACTTGTTATTTTTCATTTCCAAAAACTGTACATTTCACAGAATTATAACTATAAAAATTAAATAAAATGTCCAAATAGATCTATTACAGTTGTTCACTGAATATGATTTTTACTTTTAAAATGATGATAATTTTTTACAGGAGAAGTCATGTACAATCTCATGGCTGTTTGTATGAACCACAAACAGTACCGTGGTTGATGTCCCCTACTTGCAATCTCATAAGCTCCTTTGACTCCTCTGCGGTGTCCACTGAGACAACAAAACCAGGGGTCAAGGCCGGGGGAGGTCAGCATTTCAACTCTGCACTTCCTCCCTACTGCTGCTATAATCACAACGGAGACGATTAACAGATGCCTCTTGGATGCCATGTAAGGGCTTGCCTTTAAAACACACTGTTGAGTGGGAAGCTCTTTGCTCTGAGTGTCAACATCTGAGGCTGTGAGCAAACACCAGTAAAAGCTTAAGAACACATTAAAAGAACAAGCTCAGCTTAATTAAAAGGAGCAGTCTGTCATTTCATTTAAAGTCCAGATGGACAGGCAAATATGCCATGGGAATCTTTCTGAATTACATGCTCACCAGCTGTTGACCCCAGCAGTCTCACATCTGAATCCGAAGGGTTACAGCTTTTACAAAACTTTGAGTCCTGACTTTCTGAATTGGGCCATCTCAATTAAAGACTCATGACAGAGGCAAACAGGTACAGGTCAAAATTCAGTGTTCATAGTGATGGTGCATTTTATGTACTACTCATTAAACCTGTTTATGAAGCGACAAGCTTGTGCAATAAAAGTACATTTCCTGGCAGTCTATTTGGCAGCCAGAGAATGGAAAAAGCACAATTAAAGCATCAATTGCCCAACATGTCAATTTTTATCATTGTTATTATGTAATTATGAACTTTCGGTAACACTGTAGTATAGGGAACAAACTATTAACTACGATTTTTCCCCTAATAAACTCCTAATTTACTGTTTATTATTAGTTAGTAAGTTAGTTCTTAAGTTTAGGTATTGGGTAGGATTAAGAATGTAGAATAAGGTCATGCAGAATAAGGCATTAATATGTGCTTAATAAGTACTAATAAATAGCCAATATTCTAGTGATATGCATGCTAACAAGCAACTAGTTAAAAGACCCTAAAATAAAGTGTTACCGAACTTTCTAAGCAGGACAATAATAATGAAAAAGAAAAAGTTCCAGGTCTACTGAAGTTATTAAGTAATTAAACTATTCACTAATATATTCACTATTATTTTTATGTCTAAACACAAAATGTTTTTGGTCTCTTCACATTCAGTTATGAAATACATGAATCATGTCATATTAATCCAATAGCATGTTTTCTATTCAAAACAGCGAAATTTCATAAAAATATTGAGTAGTTTGCATCACTGGATATTACTGTCAGTCGCTAATAATTTCAATAAAAAAAAACACTTGTCAAATATTAAATGTTTAGCTACTTATTTGCAACATACTCTTTCGCTGCTAAATGACAGCGTCTCATTGGAATTCACACTCTTCTTCTGTTAACAGTAAGCCCTGTCTTCTTTGATTTGATTGGCCAGCTCAGTTATTCTGACAGTGATGAGCACTCTTAGACCACTAAGGAAGACCAGCCTAAAAATTTAACTTTTAAAACTTTTTCTGTCATCCTAACAACAGAGTGATGCCTGATGGAGTACAGCAGAGCAGCATCAATATTATGGGGGGGCATATTGGGGGAGACTTGTTCCCCTTAATGTCTATGGTGTTTACGGCCCTGCTTGAAACCATAATGTCATAGAGATTTGCATGTTTGCGCTTTTGAATTGGGCAAGCAAGCAATATATACTGTAAGTATACACATTTCACAAAGCATTGTGTAACCCTAAACACAAGTTTAATAAAAAGTTCTAAGAAATTACAATAATGCTACAATAATGTTCTGTTAAATGAGTTCACACCTAAAAAGTTATTTACATCAATATACCGTATTACGTCAATATACGAGTTCCAAAGGACTTCAAATGCCGGTCCATATTCAAATTTGGACAATACATAACCGCAATAACACTAAAGACTGTGTCATGGAAAGACTAGCCTAATAAAGCAGTCCTTAAATTATGCAAATCATAATGGCTTAACGAAATCAAAGGACATACGCCATGTCACTAGCATAAGCCCTCTGGGATGTGATATGCACTTTCTATATTAGACTTATTTTGATTCAATAGTATTGAACCACACTTCTCTTTTTTTCTCCATTCACCAATCCCCTTTTTAACCCTTCCTTATTTCCAATATGAGATAACGCTTGGCTGCTCTCCAGCATCGTTCAGTCCAAAACCACATTGATGTTGCCACTGAGTATCTGGGTCCAAAACAAAACCCCAATAACAAATCAGTGGAACACTAAACTTAAAAATGTGAAGAAAAAATGTTTTAGTCTCAAGAGTAGCAATGACTACAACACATTTATTTCTACATGCACTGACTCACCAACTCAGTGAACCCATTTTTCACCTATAAGAAATGAATGAAAAGGTGAAGGAGGCAGGGGTTTAGTGCCTCAAAGGGGCAATAAAGTCTTAATGTCTTAAGCTAGTGTAGCAAGAACCACTGTACGCTATGCTCTGAAACAGAGGGCTCCACTGTTCCAGCCAGCAGGAGAAACCAGACAGCGCTGGAATGACCCTTAACACAACAAGCAGTGGTTTTTACAGGTCTACTAGTAAAACGTCTGCCTTAGCTCAGATATAATACACTGCATAATAGATCTGAAGTTCTGCTGAAACAGACAGCCGTCGCCCACTAAATCATCGGTCAGAAAAACCTCAAGCTGAATGGTTTTGTGTGTATCATGCACTGACTTAAGCTTTGTGAGCTCCAGGAAAAGGAATTTCCTTGGCAAGAAAGATTTCCTCCTATTGGCAATTCATCAAATTACAGGCAAAATTAAGTGCTGGCCAGTGTCCATTTGTTAAAAAGAGTGGAATTATTACAATTACCACTGAAAATGACCATGAAAAAATGCATCACTGTGGTTTACTCCTAAAATTTGGTACTGCAGCACTGCAAATATCATTTAGTCTCATACAATAAATTTCTTGTGATTTTTCTAATTTGTAAGTTACTGTGTATAAAATCATCTTGCTAAATGAATAAAGAACAAAAAAAACAACAAAAAAAAAAAATACACATTATATTACCAATTTGATTACACTTTATTTTGATGGTCCGCTTTAGACATTTTGTTGACTGTAAGTAACATTGCAACTACATGTCAACTAACTCTCAGAGTATTAGCTCAGTATTAGTAGACTGTTAGGGGTAGGATTAGTAGAATAAGTTGACATGGAGTTGCAAAGTTAAGCAGACAGTCTAGTAATACTCTACTAATACTCTGAGAGTTAGTTGACATGTAGGTGTAATGTTACTTATAGTCAACAAAATCAAAATAAAGTGTTACCAAAGATTCTTCAATGAATTCAACCAGACCATGAAGGTCTAGTTGAACGCATTGGAAAAAAATGCAAACAGCAAAGCCAAGACAGCCAACAAATTAAGTAACATACAACCAGAAGAATATTATGAACACAATGCTGACAGCTAATAAAGACGATGATGATAAAGACATGTCAAAAATCAGTTTTAGTGCTTTATTATGTGGGGAAAAAACTCAAGTCTGATTACATAAGAAAAGTATTACATTAACTCTCCTTAACAAGCTGCATGATTTGAGGTATCATTCATGCCTGTAGCACAAATGGTTTAACAGTTAAGAAGTTTTGAAAAAGAAAGAACCACTAATTACACACAGAAGGACCAATCTAAGAATGCAGGGTTCAATCGTAATTATTTGTTCAGCGATTAACACACTTGATAAAACGATAAGAAATTCACTGTCATGCTTATTTCAAAACATGAGCTACAACCCAAACATTCAGTGCAGAAACTCTGGCACCAACTGTGAGAGAGGCACATTCACAGAGCTTTAACATAACACCTGAATAACCATCAGTTCATAAAGGAAGCATTCATACCAAGCAGAGCTTTATTGAAAAGAGAAATTGACCTTACCTCTGCATACTTGACCCCTGGGTAGATGAGAAGGGCCCTGGAAACCTGCAGCTGGATGGCCTGAAGCGCTCTGCTGTATCCTCTCGCCTCATGCGTGCGCCTCTCACCGAGGTGGCATGTTTTCCCACAAACAGACTCCCAGACTCTGTCGGATATGCAGCCGGTGGGTAGAGTCCTCACTATAGCTCTGGTGCCTGTGCACACTGTCTTTTTAATTTTCTGGTTGTTCTTGAGATACCTCCTGACCAGGACAGTAGAGCGCTCTTTTTTGTTTCGCACAAACTCGCTGTCGGACACTGTGCCCTCACTGTCACTACAGTCCTGACTTGCAGACAACCTGAAGGGTGTGGACCTCTTAAGGCACCTGTCCTGAGAGCACATGGGTTTGGTTTTCCGGTTAAGCCTTTCCAGACTAGAGAATCCATTTTTATGACACACTGCACATACAAAGTCTATTCTGTCACGCATTTTGTTAAGCGCAGCAGTGCCGCAGCCATTGGCGCATTGAGGGCCTTGTGGCGAGGATACTGGCACGCTGCTTCGCCTCAAATCCAGCCCACAGAACGGCAGGCTCTCCGTGTTTTGGCTGATGACTAATTCCATCTGGCACAGTTCACCATCAGAGCCACTCAATGTTGGTCGTCCTCCAGCAAGGCAAGGAACATCAGAAGAAATCTCTTCTGCTTTCCTCTGCTGGGGCACCGTTCCCCAGCTTCTAGGAGGAAAGTTATTCTCCGGGCAGCCTTCTTCACTTTCCACTGGATCGCAAAACCCACACATCTGGCAAACGTACAACCCTTCTTCCCCGTGCCTTGCAGCCCCACATCTGCAGTATTTGGACCTGTAGGTATTGTCCAAGCAATCCAAACTCTTAGACCTAGTATCCAAAGACTTTCGTATTCTACACTCTGTGCCCAGTGAGTCCCCCTCAAAAGGGTCAAACGGATAATGAACAGGTGTCTGAGGGGATTCGCTCTCAGGCAAGCCGTAGTTCCCAGTTATGAGAGCATCTCCATTACTTGCTGAAGTCTCCTTAGCAAGACTCTTCACTCCCAGCACAGCGGAAGCTCCCTCGGAGGCCATGGAGCTCATGAGGCCAATATGCGCCTGTCTTTCCACACGAACCCTCATATCACTAGGCACCGGATGACAGATTCTCCTTGCTCAATTTACAACGAGCACAAGCTTCTGGCAAACTAGCCCTAGAGACGATGGCCTTGAGATTAGAAAGAGTATCTCTGTGGGTCTGTCTGAAGTGGAGGCTTTAGGATGACTACGGCAGAAAGCAACGGCTGCGTCTTCTCAATTTATTCGACTTTAACCTCTTCTCCCAAGACCTCGAGGATCAGAACACTAGATGAGAGGGAAACAGGAAAAAAAAAAATTCAATAAACAACTTCTCTTGCCACATAGCATTTTTAATAACCTGCAAATGTTCTCTGAATAAATGAAGAAATTATGACAATGCAAGTGGAAACATAAACATACTGTAACTCAACACACAGGTTTTATTTGGCATGGGCAAGGCAAGAAAAAGTTTCTCAATCCTTATCAAAGCCAAGCTGTCTTGTTAGGTGCTATCTGGGAAAGCTGTTAAAAGTGCACTTCACCACAACCGAAACGTTGTTTAAAACACTTAAGAAATATTACAAGGACAGGATGCACATTCTGGCAGCATGAAATGAAAATTCACATCCACTCAAAAAATATCTCCCTCTCAGGAAATCACACAGCTGTCCAAAATCTCACTACAGTCAGCAGCCCCCCATCCCAATAAAAACGCATTGGGTCTCTGGAATGTAAAGTTTTGCTTGGAGGGGGTAGTCCGAATGCAATTAAAGGGGGGCATTCGCTGCATTGATTCTGGGTGAATACGGTCAGTCAGAGTCCTAAACATGGCTCAGTTCTCACACCCACACAGTTGACAAGAAATTACCAACACAGTGAGGAGTATTTCTTTCATAACTCAGCACTTGAGTGCTTGTAATCAGACATGGACTTGGTGAAAGAGAAAGGGTGTAAAAGACACTGGAATACTGCTAATAGTGCGCAGGGACAATCTACTTCTCAGGCTGAATAAAACAATCAGTGACAACTGTCTACAAACACTACATTTTTATATTTTCTGAAGAACATATGTGAGTGGTGCAAAACTGAGCAATTATTAGATATGTCACTATACATTTGCAAGGACATTGCTAAGTAAGTTAGGGATGTTGTTGGTGGATCTATGCAGTTGCTACATTGTTTTAAGCAGTTGTAAGATAAGGTGTTCTGGGTGGTTACTAGGGTGTTGCTACAGTGTTCTGGCTCTGGTCCCTCCTTTGAAGTAAGATTATGGGATTTCTGTGATCTTATCATCCGCTGGGAAAAAATCATAAACTAAATCATTTAAAAAAGTAACAGCACACTCTCCTAAACAAGATTTAAGGTATCATTAATATCCATAGAATTACACACCTGACCTAACATTAACGGAACATTTTCACCCAAATTAAAAATGCTGTCATTACGTGTTCATGAGACAAACAATAACTAATAGCATTTGCCATCACAGACATCAAATCTGGCAAGACACATTCACTTTTAAATCTGAAAGCAAATGTTTTTAGAACTTTTTAAAATTTTATCAGTGAATAATGTCATACATTTTTTCTGTTTGCCACTTAAAACTATTTTACCTCAGAAGTCTTTGAATAAGGTCAATAAGACCACCATTCCTGTGTTTATGACACAGAAAGAGCATTGCTTTTTTTATGTTTTGTTTAGTTTTTTACAGTAACTGAAAGTATCAGAAGCAATAAAACAAGTTTTGTCCTAATATGCTACCATAACAAATGCATTCCTGCTGTAGTATGAGATCACCAGACAGATAATCCAGACACACCCTCGTTCTTCTTATGATGAAGTGTCATGTGTCCACATGACTTCATGAGGTGGTCTGATTATTAAGTGATGAGAAAATATTGTTTCTTTCATTTCACTTTCATTCTGGGCGGCTGTTAAGCTTTTGTTAAGTGGCTGATGGCTGTTCTGAGTGGTTGCATACTGGTTAAAAAGTCCATTCCCATGTCTCTATGAACTGCTGGTCTGTAAAATCAGGTCTGATCAATATGAGGGGCCATTTACACAACGCCGTTCTCATCTAAAAACGGAAAACTTTTTATGCGTTTTGGCCATTCATTTACACGTAAACTGAGTTTTGGGGGCCTGAAAAGGCAAGCTTTTGAAAACAGGTTTAAAAGCGCAAGTTTTTGATGTTTTTAATAATAATAATAATAAAGGAAAAAATAAAGGAAAAACTTTTCTGTTTTTAGTACGTCGCTGTCATGTAAATGTACCCTCAGTCTATATGGCTGTTTTAATTGTGCATCTAATGTTTTTTTTTTAAGTAATACGAGGAACACTAGGGCTGGGACAATAAATCGATTAATCTCGATTTGTGGATCGATTCTGAGCTTAGCTTTTAACAGCAGATGGCACTCTAGTTAACTGCATGCTCAAATGCTCATGAAGAAGAGCGCTCGTGTGTTCGAGTGAGTCTGAGAATGTACCTGCACTAGGGGTTGTACCGACTAATCGACTAGTTACACACACAGAATGCATTTTGCTTTCAAAAGCACGAAACACAGGCATTGGAATAGGGAAAAAAATGCAAGGTCTTGAGACTCATTTTTTAAAAGTTTAACTGATTTGAACTTTGAACGGCGCGCAATGCTGCAAAAGACACAAGACGCGAGTTCAACGGTAATATACATGCCTGTCTAGCACATATTTACATAGAAAACAATAGAAAAGTAGCGCATTGGAATGGAAAAATGTGTTTTGTGTGAACGGCCCCATATTTGTTAATTAATGAAGTCATCAGCGACTAGTTGACATCGACACGACTTTAATCACATAAATATCGACTTAAAAAAATCTTAAGTCGTTCAACCTCTAACATGCACCTCAGAATGCTTTTATGACGCATTGAGATTAATGCAAACACCCTTGTAATTCGCTTCAACCTTTTCAAACTTTATGAATGATTATTTTATAGAAAGTTCAAGTGGTGTATGTATCGAGTTCGAGTAAGGCTGTTTCTAAAGCACGCAGTGTTAAAATCTTCTGTTAAAAACTAAGCTCAGAATCGATTCGAGAAAGAATGGCAATGCATTCAGAAAATCTCAGAATCGATCCAGAATCATTTCTCGATTCGCGATGCAACGATTTATTGTCCCAGGCCTAAGCAATGGTAAGTGATGCTTGTCTTAGCAAACACCACTAATTAAACTTATAAAAGTTGTGGAAGCCCAGAAGTATTGCTAGTCTTTATTTGTATATACTACATTATGAGAGACTGTATCCAATCCATCAAGTTGATCCTTACTGATCTTATGGTCATGTACAAACACTCGACGTATAAGCATGCCTGCAGTAGGTGTTACAGGCATTTGTGCCCTAAAAACCTGAACTTGTCAAAGACACATCCCACTTATCTAAACTATGAGCTGTAGCAGTAAAGAGGCGGCCGTGCCTCCAGAACGGTGGGTGGGTATGAGTGTCTGCCGAGGCATGAGGCCATTGTAACGCTTGGAAATTACGGGAATTCCCACCTCCCCAAATCCACCTCCGCACCCCTCCTTCTCCCCTTCTTTTCTGAAGCCAGCACAAACTAATTATCTGTGCTAGTTTGATCCTGTTCCTGTGCAACAGACGGCTACTGGAGAAAAGCCTCATTCAGACGTGGAACAGTTCATCTTTACATATCCAAGTTTATGTATGAGCTATGAGTAAACAATGGCATCAATGACACATAAATGCAGGTTCAACCGAGATTACGACAATATAGGCTAACAGCCCATCATAAATGAAACTAGGTCAGCTGTTGTTGATCTCTGACCAGTGTTATTAGAGTTAAGGCTGGAATACACTAAACGACTTTTAAAATATGAACAGATTTTTAAATGCACTATAGGAATCTTATACTTGCCAACTTTCTAAATGGTTACAGAGAAAAACTGGGCATCATACACTAAACGACTGAGGATCACACACTGCCAACATTTACATAGTTCTGAAAACAACAAATCTATGCAGAAACATGTGTCTCATTGCTAGGAGATTTGAGTCTGCGTTCTGACGTAGAACATGAAAGCGCTGCACTCTATATACAACATAAACAGCGTAGGAGACTGACAGGAAAGAAGAAATTGTTGAATAAAGTCATTATTTTTGCGCACAAAAAGTATTCTCTTCTTCATAACCTTAAGGTTGAACCACTGTAGTCACATGGACTATTTTAACAATGTCTTTACTACCTTTCTGGGTCTTGAAAGCGGTAATTAAATTGCTGTCTATGGAGGGGTCAGAGAGCTCTTGGATTTCATCAAAAATATCTTCATTTGTGTTCCGAAGATGAACGAAGGTCTTACGGGTGTGGAACGACATGAGGGTGAGTAATTAATTACATAATTTTCCTTTTTGGGTGAACTAACCCTTTAATAAAAAAAAATAAAATAAAAAAATCAGAGTCTGTTCCCCTCGTACATTACATGATTTTCATGGGGGGGGGAAAAATCAACTCTGACTACCCAATACTTGCAGACTGGATCTGACTATTGGCAACTAGCGTCAACTCAGCCAGACTGCAAATCACAGCAAAAACCAGAGCAAATGTTGTGTAATGTATTCCATACTTTAAAACTATTAACATTTAAAAATTGTCTTAATTAATTGAAATAAAAGAAAATATAAATATTAGATGAACAACTTAAAATTCAAAACTTTGTCTTGGCAACTAACTGCAATAAACAAGTTTTTGTTAATGTACTAAAAATACAAAAAAAAAAAAAAAAAAATGAAAACTACAACTTAAGTCTCAGTCTGGGGGCCTAAATATATTTATTTATCTGTTTTATACAGTTTTATTAAAGAAATTTCTCAGCTTTATTTTAATATCTTCTTTAAAGCTGCAGTCTGTAAGTTTTGCCTCTTTGTCGCCATCTCTGTTTGAAACCTGCAATTGCAATTATTTGCGGAATTATCATCTTTATGTGGGTTGTGCATCGACACGGCTCCTCAGCGCGGATGAATCTAATGTTTGCTGTCAGTCACCGCATCGGTGTGGATACTGTACTTCGGAATCACATATTGTACTCTTGGAAGTATAAGAATGCTCACCGGAAAATCACAAGCAAGTAACATGTCTGCCACTTTTGTTCTGACCAACTAAGAAAAAAGTTACAATACCAATAAGCAATCACAATACACGCTACCAATGGTGATTAACAACTGCTTAGCTCAAATCACATCAAACTGTGCAAATTATTATTATTGTTATACTTTCTTCTCAAATTGTTAATGTTAACAATATCAGCATTGCGTGACTATGTGTATTTAGTGTGTATTAGCGTCCGAAGTCTTTTGCTTTTGACTACGGGTGAATCTCCAGTTGTCACATATGATTGTCATTTGGACATTTCTGGATTACAATTTAAGTATTGCAGCTGCTGTGAGAAAAGGCTACAAATGATCCATCACCTGCAGCGTCCGGGACTCCTTCTTAATGTATACAGACATCACGTAATGACGCAAACGCAAACTTGTGTTTCCTTCGAAAACCTACCAGTACTACTCAAATAAAATTTAAAAAATGATTACAAGCTTGCCGTTGTGAATCGGGCTAAGGTAAGGAGATAGTTTTAAACACTGGCTGGTTATGTACTTGCTCAAAAATTGATTTTGGATTATTTTGAATAAAAAAAGCTTTAAGCTGACAATTTGTAAAAATCATAATGAAATCACTATCTCACTGTGGGTATGTCATGCCCAAACATTATATAGGCTGCTTGGAAGAGACAGTCGTTGACGCTAAATCAGTGTTTGCTGTCATAAATGTACAGTTTGACAATCTTTGTCCATTTGTGGGTGTGTCATGTCTTCTGGCACAGGCATTCTTGTTTTGCTACATGCAGCTCAGGTGTGTCATCATCCCAGATTCAATTTCACAACACAGAAAGTGTACATGACATTCAGTAATTCAGTTCATGTAAAAATGTTCAAATTCTGAGTTCTGTGTCATGTACTGAGTGTTGTGTCATAACTGATCAAAGGTCTATGATTACAGGCTTGTTTAAGGCAAAGCAAAAGATCCCATCTGATCGCAGGACAGTAACCAAGTACTATTTGTCTCCAGGTCTTTCTCAATTGAGTTCTCATAAAAGCAATGTGGCAAGTAAACTAAAGCAGACGAGTTTTCCATCTATTCAGATTTTCCAGGCTGGTAAATGAAAATGGATTGTGTGAGTTTGAGTATAAAGAGCCCAAACCCCAGGATCACTCGTGCAAGATCAGGTTACAGAGCTGGTCAACTCAGTCACAGTACAGACTTTACTAGAGCAACATAAGATTTCCATTAGAGGATGATTTCACCAAACTAGACTTGGGGGAGCCTGTAGAGGCAGAAAGGGGGGACAGAAACATGTCTCACTGTGCTTTTGGGTAAATGTACTTTTTACTGAAATATTTCCTCAATTTACCATCATCCTCACACACGATTTAAAAACATCATCACGTCTTTTACAGAAGCATCCTCTCTGTCACAGTCAAACTTTTGACACCTGCCTGAGCTCATTGAGAAGCACATTTCACTAACAAAAAAGTAATAAAGTACCACAGTACTACCAAACATGTCCAAAACATGGTATTACCATGGTATCATAAGTTTTTGCCATGCTAGCACTCTGGAATTCTTTAAAGTACGTTGGAGTACCGTGTAAATATTATACCAAAGTCAATTTAAATACGAAATAAAACAACTGAGGTGAATGAAAACACGCGAGTCGCAAGGCAAACTGTCTTTCTTTCATTTCCAACTGTAATAATCCGACAACACAATCTGTCAGCTAACATCAAACGTTTTTTGACGTCCGAATGCAGCGTATTTACTAGATGATAACATAAACTCAGGATTTAACACAACAAACATAACATAAACACGTGCCAACGACAGGAGAAATAACTTACCGCTGCAGAAAGTCACACCAGAAAACCGTCTCTCGTGGAAGAGAGGGTGAAACTTCATCGTGGTTTCAGAAAATGACTGTTAAATTTGCAGAGCCCCACAGCAGCAACCGTATTAAAAACAGTTTTGCGTTTAAGCTGGTGGAGGCGGGAAACTCATTCAGTCAGCAGCAGACACTGCAGCAGAGCCGCTCGCGAGCACAATAGCTGATTTACTGAGGTGTCACTGCATAGGAATGTCTGAGGACTTTAACTCACGGTACCGCTCAAAAGACTGACACACTTCATTACTGTCAACAGCCACACGCACACACGCCTTCATAAATAGCCAACTTAATATTCACTTTCAGAAGTTACGGGACCTGACACCATAATACTGTTTCTTTTTACGCCACGTACCATGGTGCAGTCTTTGTATTTATTGGAATGCCTTGTAAATACTATAAGCCACGTGATATGGTAGTCATGTGTCTAATAGGCATATCACATAAAATATAAATATAAAAATGCACAGCGGTTCCGTCCTCGAATTCGATTGGCCGAGTGGTTTTCCAAAAGTTCTGATTCGTAGTGGTGGGCAGTGTTGGGGAAAGTCACTTTTAAAAGTAATGCATTACGATATTGAGTTACTCCATAAAAAAGTAACTAATTGCGTTAGTTACTTTTTATGGAAAGTAATTTGTTACGTTACTTTTGCGTTACTTTTTCTCATCTGGGCTGGGCTGGGCTGTTTGTTTGGTTTTATAAAGACAAAAAAGTTCTGTTTTTGGCTAATGTAAAGGCCCCTTCACAACAAAAGTGAAATGAATAAGCCTTAGGCTGAAAGAAATGAAAATTAACGCCTGTACAGTAGAGGGCGCAGCTCAAATAAACCTTTCAGCTGTGCTGCAATTCTGGAATACAGAAGAATGGGATGCAGGTGAAGAAGTAAATGAGTAAATGTATACTCACATTTACTCTGTGTTCCATTCGGAAGGACTCATCCCTATGCCCTAATCCCTCCGGAGTGAGAGCCTCGAAGGGATGTAGGGGTCAAAAAAACTATTTTTGTTTGCACATTGTATTACGCACAAAGAACTTACGCATTAATTTACTGTAGTAACATTATCAGCTACTGCCGGTCTTTTACGTTAAATATATGTATATTGTGTCTATGTATTTGAAACATTTGAATGGACTGATAAAGGGAGCTGTAAAGTATTTTCGTTTTGACCATAATAATGTACTAAATCTAACTCGTATAAATACTACAGTAGTATAGAAAAATACTATACATACATTTATAGGTAAAATCGAACTCCGAGCCTCCTGTACCCATTCTGTGATGCCAAACAACTTCCCTGTGCAAAGGATCATGGGATGTACCCTTCGAAATCCTTCATTCTGAAGGGCCCCTTGAAGTGGCCAGTTTTAAGCAATTCGGTTGGGAATGACCCTTCAATATGGCGGCCATGATTGTTTTCACTCCGAAGTGCCCTTCGGAGGGCAATATATCCCGTTTGGAACGCACCGTTAGTCTAGAACTAGTCTATAACCATTATATTTATACAGCGCACACAATGCCTTTGCAGTTACTCCCAATTTCTCTCAGTATGGGGACAGGAGAAGTGTCAGTCAATAAATGGGAAAACAAAGTAACTTGCGTTACTTATTTGAAAAAGTAACTCAGATATTTCGTTTTAAATTTAAAAGTAATGCGTTACTTTAAAAAGGTAATCTGATTACGTAACTTGCGTTACTTGTAATGTGTTACCCCTAACACTGGTGGTGGGTACTGTCAGTGATCCTTCATCCTTTCTGCAGGTTACAATGTTACACCAGTTGGTGGCGAAAGTGACTGTATTTATGAGTAAGTCATTGAATCATTCACTCTTTCGATTTGTTCAAAACACTGATTTGTTCAATAACGCAGCTGTTTTGGCAATTATATGCAAGTTACTTAATATAAAGCAATATAAAAGTTTTGGGACACAATCATTTTAATTCCACATTGTTTGACATTTACAATGCAAAGATTTTTACTAATTCCATTGTTTTTTAACATACTTTTTTTTTAATCATTAATGACTAATGAAGTATTATTACACTAGTAGGAATGCTGCATGGACATTATCTCGTTTTGGCTACATCTGAAGGTTACTTCCTTTGGCTCAATTGATAACATTGTTTGATTTCCTGTTGTGCCAAACTAGATTTATTGTATAATTGCTTTATTGGAAGACGATGTGAGCTGTTTACATGCAGATTTTTTTAATCATAGTTAACCATAGTTTATTCATTTTCTTGATGTTTGTAATGCTTTTGTGTATGCATGCAGTGGTAACCCATACCTTTAAACAGTCCAGACAGAGAGGGTTTGTATCCAGTCCCTCCCACCACTTACTACTCTTTAAAAAATAACCTCAGGGAATATAAAATGGGCTATTAGGCAGAGGCTCATATAGACATATGCCAATGCATATTCATTTTATTTTAACCATGTGTGTGTGTTCTTGGCAGAATAGCAATGATTTTTCCAATTCTCAGTCCACAAGGAGGGAACTCTTATGCCATCCAGAAAGAATGTGCAATTCTTCCACTCCCAGTCAATCTGTCACATGTAATCCTACAGCATGTGGAACTATTGCTTTCCGATTGCAATTCATTTAAAAAAAAAAAAAAAACACACACACACACAAGTAAGCCTTTGTATGTTGCAGTTCAGTGTGACAGTCTTTTATTTGCTTTTATGATGCACCCAAAGCACTTTTTGATGTATATTTGGATTGTGTGCAATGATTTCTGATCATTCATTGTAATCGCATGGCTGGCTGTGAAACTGTGAAGGTTTAATTTTCTGTTTTTCATGATGTTTAGGAACAGATTATTAAATTCATGCAATTGTAAAGATTCAAATGAGGCTGGCACAGATTTGTAGAAAAGTTTGTACTTCATAATCTGTCCCTCTGTTTTTTGTTTTGGTTTTGTTTTTTTTGTGGGAACATGCTGCTCAGCTTTTACAATGTCTTTCCATTCTAAACACCTGCAAGTGAAGGTTTTCATTAACTGAAGTCTCAACAATTAAATGTGTTGCTTGCTGATCTACAGTCATTGTTACCTCATGTAGCCAGCTGCATAAATTGCTTAGACTTGTCTTACAAGTTAGTCATCTAACTTTTTTTTTTTCTTCATGACTAGTCCGTTACTTTTTTAAGTCAGTTACATAAAAAGGTAGATTGGTCAAATTTGAAAAGTAGAACTGATTAGCCCTGACTAATTGTTGGTCAGACTAGTTGAAACTCAACATGCAACTGGCCAATTATCCGTGTTAAGGCCAATTCACACCGTGAATGTTACCCCTGTTGGCGTCTGTTGGTGTTGGTCAGAGTTTGTTTTCACCTGATAGTCAATCAGTGTTTGTTGGTGTCTGTTGGGGCAGTGTGACCATGCCACTTATTTTTCCTAAAATTCTAAATCCAACAGTCAACTTGTTTGTTGGTGTTTGGCTGTGCGATGTGAATTGGCCTTTACACTGCTGCCCTCTACTGGATTGTAACGTTAACTGATCACTTAAATAGATGCTGACAAGTCAGTTTTGAATATGCTCACTCAAGGTGACTAAGCACTTTTAAGTAATGAAATCAAATCTAAGCAATAAGTCTAATTTGTTATTCACTTTCTATTTATTTATTAATTTCTGTAACATCTGTGTTATATGTGCCTTTGCAACTTATGCTTTCCTATATATATATATATACAGTCAAACCAAAATGTATTCAGACACCTTGAACATTCCATTCATTAATACAGTTTATTCACTATAGATTAAAAAATGGTAATAAAATATGACAAGATCTCAGAGTTAAACTGTGTCAGGAAAAAAAAATCTTAATTATGTCAGATAACACTTGGTTAAAACATGGTCAGGTCACAGTCTCTGAATAATTTTTGGTTCCAAATTTTTATCAGTTTTACTGGTAGTCCACTGTATGAAGAATTGTTGGGTATAATATGTCATAGTTTTATTTTATTTTGCTATCCTCACTTACATAAATTAACTGTAGTGTCCTGCACCCACTAGTAAAAATATATAAAAAATGTCTGAATAAATTTTGGTTTGACTGTATATATATATATATATATATATAGACTCACAGTTGCTAAGTGGCAGAATGTCTTAATTCACCGATAGACTAATTTTTAATGCATGCTTGACATGCGACAAACATCAGTGTTGTGCAACATTCAAACAAAATAAATAATTATTTTATAAATTTAGACAAAATATACATATTCTGATACATTCTAATAGCCTGTATTTTCTCAAATAATTACATACTGTTAAAATGATCAAGATTAAAAAATGCGCCCGTAGCTATAACAATACAAAACTAACTAATAATTTTTCCTCCCATCAAAAATGTTTTTTTTTTTCATCATGTGCTTTTAGGGGCTCCATAGTACTAATTCACAGTCCATTCATTCTGTACAGATAATGATCATGAAAATTTGAAAAACGAGCATATAAAATATAACAAACAACACATTGTGGGGATTCTTAAGCTATAAAAGTTTCAGAATGAATATTAAATGTGTTTTAGGCAAGACTATCTACCTTATAAAGGTGTGTAAACTTATAAAATGGAAACTACTTCCCCTTTCTTTTGTTGATGATATCTAAGGTTGTGTGCTCAAACAAATGATATGTCATTCTGGGTTTTGCATAGGCCAGTCATGATCTTTTACACCAGACTCACTAAATCATTTGTACTGGTGACATCCTATGACAATAACTAAGGACTTTGGTACAACCCATTCTACTGAAAATGCTTGTTTGAGGAGATTAAAGGGTGTAACTGAAAAACCCAAAGCCTTTATTTAGAAGGGGATGTCACACAATTTGGACCATGTAGTGTGTGTGTGTGTGTTTATTGAATCTCTGTTGATCTATCATTAACGCCTGCTGCTGTTACCGGTTGATAATGGAAAAGTGCTGCATTGGAACAGGCTGTTCATGTCTACAGTTACTTACCAAACAGTGTGGGGCCTTTTGTTTGAGGATAAAGGGCAAAACAGCTTGTTCTTGTTAGAAGTTAAAAGGCAAACAGCCCTACAAAAAATAAATCTTAAATGATGCTGTGTATAGTATTGTACAGAGCATCCCTAAATATATACACAAAGCATGAAGTGTAATTAAAATGACAAAATAATGAGAGAAAGAACAGAAAATCCACAAGAATGCAGCTGTAATCCTTCTTAACCACTGGGCAGGGGTGAGAATCACATGGTTGTAGCCTACAAAGTTGAAATCTTGGTTAGTACTTCCAGAAAAAAGACACAGCATTCAATAGGGTAAGAATCTTTAATTTATTTAAAAGGCTAAGTTCAAAAGTCGTATAAATATGCAAGTTAAAATCTACAGTAGGCAGTATTCAAATCAACAACCTTATTCAATAAATAACATGGAGGGATCTGCTCTTACATAAATGGATATTTAACAGATATGTCATCAGATAAATAAAAAAATAGTAAATTTAAAGCAGTATGTCTTTAAATGCTGGTGCAGTATCAGTAAACCATTAAAGAGTTAGTTCACCCAAAAATGAAATTTCTGTCATTAATTACTCACCCTCATGTCGTCCCAAACCTGTAAGAACTTCATTCATCTTCAGAACACAAATTTAAGATATTTTTGATTAAATCTGAGAGCTCTCAGACTCCTCCATAGACAGCAATTTAATTACCACTGTCAAGACCCAGAAAGCTACTAAAGACATCATTAAAATAGTCCATGACTACAGTGGTTCAACCTTAATTTTATGAAGCGACAAGAATACTTTTTGCTGCTTATGTCTGGATCAGATACCCTCGGATTTCATCAAAAATATCTTAATTTGTGTTCCGAAGATGAACGAAGGACTTACAGGTTTGGGACGACATGAGGGTGAGTAATTAATGACAGAAATTTCATTTTTGGGTGAACTAACCCTTTAACAGTGCCTTTAATGAAGATAAACTGACACAAGTCAGTGTAAAGTGCTTTCAGGTCAGTTTACACAAACGGTTTTAAATAAAACAGTCAAATCAAAATAAATGTAACAGGGAAAACAAATGAGATGCAGTTCAGCTAACTGAAGAGCCCCATTTCAGAGTGACTGAACTACAGAAGAACAGCCATTACTGATAGTCACAGCCTCTTGTAACAACTCACAATAACTCTTCTTTGTGCTAAAACACATGTCCGATAAATAAATATGAGTGACTCATTTTATATTAGGCTAATATTTGTGCAGTAGACTTGTGTGTATATCTAAGGTACACAAGGACAGAGTTCAAATCAGTGGTTCATCACGGTTCAGAACATATCTAACACTGATTGCATATTCAGCTTTAAGCACATATAATTCAGATTTTTCAAAAATAAATATTCAGACAAACTGTTCACCCTGTGTCTTCCTCTTAAAAGTAATGCCAGTTACAGTACATTGTCAGTGACAAAGTGCATAGGATTTTAAAGGCATATTTTGCTCCAAAAATAAAATCCTGTCATCATTTACTCATCCTCATGTTTTTCCGAACTTACTTCCATGGAAGAAAAATTGAGATATTTGGGCAGAATGTTCACACTGCTCTTTTACATACAATAAAAGTGAAAGGGGCACAACAACCACTGACGTTTGACATCATTCACATCATGTGGATGATGACAAACCGGGTAAATTCAGCAAATAACTTAAATTTTAGTACTGTCCTCAAACAAATTTACAGTGTGGCTTGGAATACAGTACGTATACCATATGTACTCACTTTATGGTGTTTTTCCATTTTTTGTCATTCCAGTCATTTAGAATTGACATCTTATATCTTATAAATGGTTAAGGACACTTCACTGACCACTACCTGCATCTATAGTAGTCGACTTTCATCAAAGTGCCAAAGTGTTTGATTCACTTTTTTGATCCACTTCGAATGTTGACTACTGTATATAGCATTCAAAAACTAAATGAATCATTATTCTTACAATATATACTAGAGATGCACCGATATATCGCCCAACAATCGGTATCGGCTGATAAAACCGTTTAAAAACAGCTGATAGTCAGGGCCAATATATCCTGTCAATCAAAGAAGGGCGGGAAAATGCACTGCATTTGGGCTTTGTGTAAAGAAAATGTTAAGAAACCAGTTTGATGTTCAGTATTATTAGAAAAATTATATGAATTAATAACATTCAGAAAGTTAAAAAGTATTAATTTTATCTTAAGAATTTAATGTTTGTTAATATTAATTTGAGTAATGTGTTTATGTTTATAACTGATACCGGTTACTCTGAAACAAGTTGATGAAATGGAGAGAATAAAGTTTTTATTTGTTTTTCTTTTATTAAAATATAATTAAAAATATAATAATTAATTATTAATTCTAATGAAATTATCATTCATTTAAAAGAAGGTATAAAAGGCAGAACCCCCAAACTATCGGTATCATTAACGGTATCGACAGATATCACTCTGAATAATCGGCTATCAGTATCGGTGGAGAAATTTAGTATTGGTGCATTTCTAGTATAAACACGGTCCTACTAAATACTGAAAAGTCAAATCATTAAACTAATTTAATGAACACATAACTTGTATGGAAAAGATCAACTTTGACAAAACATCTCCTTTTAAGTTCCATGGAAGAGAAAAATCATGCAGGTCTGCAACGGCATGAGAGTGAGTAAAGGATGATTGAAATTACAATTTTTGGTGATTTTTACACTCACCAAGCTCTGACCAGCAGTCTATTATTATGTAGTTTACCATAATCTCTATATGACAAAGCAGTATTGTCTCAACAATATTATCTCGATTAAAAAAATACCTGTAGCATCTTGACTAACAGCCCTCAGTTGAGGTAAGAATATCTACTTTAAGAAACTACAAAACTATTGAAAATACTGTAGTATACTGTACATACTGCATACAGTAAGGTCCTAAGGAAAAAAATTCAGACTTTCGATGTATATTATTACAGTAAAACAGCATCTTTGGTATCTAATGCAGCAATTATTTGTAGGAAACATTAAAAATCTCTTCTCATCTCACTAGAATGTGAGATCAGCTCTTGTGTTTTGTGCTGTTATGCCACTTCCTTATGGCCACCCCACTAGTGCTGCAGATCACACACAGCGCCCCTCCCAGACTCCACCATGTGGGTTTGCGGTTGAGGAACAGGAACTGCAGGATGAAGGCCAGAACCACATCCATCGTCCTCATCAGTGCAACAGGTCCCGCTTTCTCAATCTGCAGTGCTTTGGTGAGGAACGCCTGCCCGGCTATACCGAGCAACCCGATGGCCATGAGAGTCCACCTGTCCCAGCCGCAGGACGGAATGGTCCATTCGTCCAAGATGAACAAAACAATGATGCACTCGATGAGTCCAATGACTGCATAGTACCAGACGGAGAGGTAGTAATGAACACTTTTACCTATTTTTCTCAGAACGACCATAGTGCAAGCAGCTCCGACCGCCCCTGCGAAGGCAGCCACCGTGCCTTTGATGTGATTGGTGTAGTCTCCTTCAATCCCAGACAACTCACCACCAAAGAGGAATGGAGGTCTGGCTATCAGTATGACACCGGTAAGCGTAAACACAGTAAAAACGACGTCCCATATTGTGCACCTCTCTTTGAGGAAAATCCAAGCCAGCAAGGATGTGAAAACTGGATTACTGAACATTATAACCGTGGCGTCGGCTAGGGGCATCTGCAGAACTGCATAATACAACAAGATCATGGCGTTGGACCCCAGGAACCCCCTGAGGAACAGGTAGATTTGCATACCTCTTGGTCCCAAAAAGCCAGTTCTGAAAAAATGAAAAGGTTATAGGCTATTCCCACATTGCAAAATTATACTGGATCCAATTACAGGGTCAAGAGAGTCATACTTGTAACAAAATGTAGATTCATACTTGTAATTATTAAATATTAATAGTTGTATTACAGATTCATATTTGTAATATATCAGATTCAAAATTGTATTATAGATTCAAACAATATAGATTTATACTTGTATAGATTCATACTTGTATTATATAGATTCATACTCGAAATGTAGCATAGATTCATACTTGTTTTATAGATTCTTACTTGTAATATCAGATTCATACTTGTAATAAATCAGATTTATTCTTGTATTATAGATTCATATTAGAAATATATCAGATTCATACTGTTATCATAGATTCATACTTGTTTTATAGATTCTTGTAATATATCAGATTCATACTCAAAATGTAGCATAGATTCATACTTGTTTTATATATTATTACTTGTAATATACCAGATTTATACTTTTATTATAGATTCATACTTGTATTATATAGATTCATACTTGTAGTAATATATCAGATTTCTACTTGTATTATAGTTTTATACTCAAAATGTAGCATAGATTCATACTTGTTTTATAGATTCTTACTTGTAATATATCAGATTCATACTTGTAATGAATCAGATTTATGTTTGTATTATAGATTCATTTTAGAAATATATCAGATTCATATTTGTAATATATCAGATTTACACTTGTAATATAATTCATACAAGATATATCATAGCTTTATACTTGTTATATATTGGAATCATACTTGTAACATCAGATCCATAATTGTATTAGATTCTTGTAATATATCAGATTCATACTTGTATCATGGATTCATACTTCTATTATAGATTCATACTTGTATTATAGATTCATTCTTGTAATATTTACACTTATATTATAGATTCATACAAGAAATGCATCATAGATTCATACTTGTATTATAGATTCTTGTTATCTATCAGAATCATACTTGTATTATAGATTCATACTTGTATAAAAGATTCTTACTTGTAATATATCAGATTTATACTTGTATTATAGATTTATACTTGTAATATATCGGATTCATTCTTGTAATGTATCATAGATTCATACTTGTAATATATCATGGCCGGCATGACAAACAGCATCTGGAAGAAGCACCGAACCGCACTGATTTGGATGGCGTGCATCCCCTCGATTTTCTTCACAAGAAGAGCCGCAGCGGAGAAGAAGACAGATGCTAACAAGCTGTACATGAGGCCCAGCCCCGGACAAGCTGGTTTCTTTTCTGTGGATGAATACAACAAAACAACTTAACATCATTTTGAGCGAATTAATTACTTACTTAATTAATTAATTGGTGTGCGGATTGATTAATTATGGCCTGGTTTCACAGACAGAACTTAGACTAAGCCAGGATTAGGCCTTCGTTTGAATAGGACATTTAAGTAGCTTTAAAAAAACATTAAGACAAAACAATGGCACTCACATATTTTAAGATATGTCAGTGCAAGTTGCTTTCAGTTAAAACAGCTCAAACATGCATTTTGGTCTAAGACTAGGCTTAAGCCTGGGGGTAACTGTTTTATCTGCATAAATAAATATTTGCTGAGAAAAACCCCTAAATGAAGACAATCCAAATACAATACCCTTGTGACTAGGGTTGGGCACAATTCAATTAAAACATTTTAATTGAACTGACCACAAACCACAGGAAACTGAACTGGAATTTTAATTTCTTTCTTTCTTTCTATCTATCCATCCGTAAGACCTATAAACTTCCAAACCTCTATTTTTTTTACCAAAAATCTTCCCTTCTAAGCTTAAATTGTTTCTCATATTATATTTTTCTTTTTCCCACAATATTTTATTCATTGGAGCACCATATGAAAGCACTTTATTACCACAGTCTCTGTAGACAAACCATTTGCACAAACGATGGAAACGAGACATGAGAAGTACACACAGCGTGATTTGGCTTTGTGGGGTGTGATCTGAATTTTGATCTTGGAGTGGAATGAGATGGAGGGAGCAAAAACAGCATGAATCTCAACACATTGTTGGTGATTCTGTTTAAGTTTGACACTGAAACGATGACTCAAATGTGACGGCAATGCTTATGCAACCAAATGCAACTTTACTACCTGTCGGTGAGCTGAGCCCATGCTCAATCAGGATGTGTGGTTGCCAACATTGGACAAACGCCAAATTGTATCAAATGTCCCATGAGAACCTGGGCTGACTCAAAGATCATGGGCCCTGGAACATAACACATACCCGAAATACGGGTTTGGTTTAAAATAAACAACTTCACCAGAGCCTTTAGAGAGAACAGACTGGGGGAAAAAAGGACACTGTTTCCTGGTGTGATCAAAACAGTTTTTCCCACAAAGCCAGTTCTGCTCATAATGACAAAGCATTTCTTGTTATCTGAGAAAATATTTTATTCCTTTATATCCTCTATGTAAAAGACAAGATGACAACTTCAAATTTCAAAGGAACTTTGAGGCAAAATAGGCTACCAGGATGTACTGAAGGATGTACTTGCCTGGTCACACAGAATCTCATTTAAAAACAGGAAAATTAGATACAATGTAACAGTGTACAGTGTCCCCTAACAAAAGTTACCACGGTAACCACGGTTTCCAACAACATACAATAGACTTCTACAGTCTGAAGTAAAAACCCCATTCATTTCCTCCAC
This sequence comes from Elopichthys bambusa, assembly GCA_037101425.1. NCBI lineage: Eukaryota > Metazoa > Chordata > Actinopteri > Cypriniformes > Xenocyprididae > Elopichthys > Elopichthys bambusa. The sequence goes on from CM074449.1 coordinate 26,429,527, forward strand.
AGAGGAACTTGTTTTTGAACAGCTGAACAAAATCAATAGTTTAATTTGTATTTTTGTCCAATTTTCAAATACTTTAAGTTTGTAATGTTGATGATCCACCTTGTAACAAGTTAATTTGGTTCATGGCTTGTCTAACACATTAATGAAGGCTTTTATAAAATCCCTATAGGAAAAATGAACTGGAAAAATCCTTCTGGAATCAGCGCCGCTGAAAAAGTGCACTTTATTGTACTACAGTACACAAAACTGTAGTAACTTGGAATCAGCCACCACTGTAATCAAAAATACATTATTAAATCCCATATTAATTCATAAGAATTCAACAATATAAACTTTTTTGGATGACAGGTGGCTATAACCAAGAAACCGTGGTAAAAGCGGAAACAATGGTTACAATGGTAACTGTATGTAAGGGACTTGATACAATGTAACTGTTCTCGTCAGCTATAAAAAGAAGTTACCATGGAAACCCTGCCATTTATTCCACAATTACTACAGTTAATAATAGCTTACTGTAAAACCATGAAAAATTGATGAGATCTCCTTCAAACAGATTAAGAAGCATTCATTTCATTAATTGTTTCATTTTTATTACTTATTTGCTTAATTTTTGATGGCATATGGCTAATATAAAGTTGTTGCAGATTTACTGTAGTATCATTAGTATTTTTAAAAAAAGATACTATAGTTATTATGGTGAATGTAACATGTTTGATGCCATTTATTCCACAGTTACTACAGTTAATAATAGGTCAAATCATGAATAGAGTTCTCCTTCAAACAGAAACATTCAGAACATTTTTATTTATTTGTTTGCTTATTTAATTTTTTATGGCATGTGGCTAATACAAAGTTACCACAGTTTTACTGTAGTATCGATGGTTCTTTAAAGAAGAAACGATGGTGAATGTACGTTACAGGTTTTTTACAACGTAACTGTAACGTAACTACAACGCTCAGATTTTACAGAGTAAACACATAAAAAGTTACCATGCCAACCCTGCTATTTATCATAGATACTACAGCTATTATTATTTAAATTGTAAAGTCGTGGTAAACTGATATGGGGTTCCGTTAAAAGTGTAAGAAACGACGGTTACTATGATGAATGTGAGGGACTTGTAACTGATCTCGATATTAGCTGTAATACTTAAAGAGCCACAGAGGTCACACAGGTGTAGAAACAGAAATAGATTGATCGTAGAAAAATTTCAGGACCCGTAAGTCTGTAATGAATATCTTCTGATCGTGTTAGAGTTTACATAAGTTTACCTTTTTCAACTGTTTTTGCCCCCGTGTCCTCCTCACCATCATCATCATCATCTTCCGCCTCCTCATCGCGGTCAGTGTTGTTTCTCTTACAGCAAACCGGCACACAAACCCGGTAAAAAGCGTCGCCGTTGACCCGTCGGCAGTCCTCTGCTTCAGGATCCGCATCTGGCACTTCTGAATGAGTTTGCATCTCAATTTCCTCCCCAACGACTCCATCGTCAACTTTATGACAAAGCACTCTGATGTCGTCCGCTGTATAAGGGACAACAGATAAATCTGTGTCATTATTACTCACAGAGCCATTGCGCTGTCTAATATCACCCATGACAGAAGAGAACAGCTGCTGGGCATACCTTAACCACGCGTCTTGACACACGGTTGCCTTCGGGTAGAAATGCCGAGCAACAAGTTAAATTATTAACCTTGTACAAAGAAAGAGGTGATTGCGTGACTCTGCCGCTAGAGGAAGACAAAACGTATTTGTGGTTGGACAACAATGACGTTTCAAAGAGTTTATTCTACGGAGTAGAAATCATTTTTGAATTCAGAGAAATAATGATGACACACTTATACTTGTATGCCCTTGTATGCTTGGTTCTTGATGTTTAGGTCATATTTTGCCAAGTAAAACTGTTTAATGAAAACGAAGTATTTTAGGACCTTTTCTTCTTTCATCTTAAAGGGTTAGTTCACCCAAAAATGAAAATTATGTCATTTATTACTCACCCTCATGTCGTCCCAAACCTGTAAGACCTTCGTTCATCTTCAGAACACAAATTAAGATATTTTTGATAAAATCCAATGACTTAGGCCTCAGCCTGCATTCCCAGCAAAATCATTTCCTTCTTCAATGCCCAGAAAGCTACTAAAAACATATTTAAAACAGTTCATGTGAGTGCAGTGGTTCAACCTTAATATTATAAAGCCATGAAATAATTTTTGTTCGCCAAAAGAAAAAAAATCCAAAGTAACAACTTTATTCAACAATATCTAGTGATGGGCGATTTCAAAACATTGCTTCGAAGCTTTACGACTCTTTTGTTTCAAATCAGTGGTTCTGAGTGCCAAACTGTCGTGAACCATTGAAATTTCGAATCGCCTCGTTTCCTGAAATCACATGATTTTGTCGCTCTGAACCACTGATTCGAAACAAAACATTTGTAAAGCTTCGAAGCTTCATGAAGCAGTGTTTTAAAATCGCCCATCACTAGATATTGTTGAATAAAGACACTATTTTTTTTTTTGCCGCACAAAAAGTATTCTTGTCGCTTTATAATATTAAGGTTGAACCACTGTAGTCACATGAACTGTTTTAAATATGTCTTTAGTAGCTTTCTGGGCATCGAAGAAGGAAATGATCATGCTGGCGATGCAGGCCTCACCGAGCCATCGGATTTTATCAAAACTATCTTAATTTGTGTTCTGAAGATGAACGAAGGTCTTACGGTTGTGGAACGACATGAGGGTGAGTAATTAATGACATCATTTTCATTTTCGGGTAAACTAACCCTTTAAGGAAAAAAATGGACTTCACCCTCACTATACACAAAATTCATGCATCACGACAAAACAGGCTGATATTTTTCAAAATTTTATTAGTTCTAACAAACAAAAAAAAAAAAACAAGTACTAGTAAACAACTAACCTTCTTTCCCACAGTTACTTTTCCTCAAGAGTTGAGCTAAATCTAAGTTTATTGCATTCTGATAATTAAAAGAAGTTGTTGAGTCAAGACAAGTTTCAAATCTATCACATCCAATATGGTTAAACTGCTCGCTTTTGTTTAAAAAAAGTTAAAAATGGCTTTTTACATCACTGTAAAAATGTAAACAGTTTATTTGGCAGATTGTTATCACGTCAACAGCTAACTGATTTGACCTTTGTTGTTTCCTTATTATACCTCTTTAGTGACTACACGGCAAGCATGAGAATACGTTAACAATAGCTTTTGTTGAAAGGGACAAAAAAAACAGGAAAAATGAAAAGTGCAGAACAGATGGTGACAACAGAGAAAGACACAAAGGGCGTTTCTAGAGAGGCATTCATCTGGAATTATTATTATTAGCGCTAGGCTAGATCATGCATGTGTTTTCACAATAGCCAGGGTCTGGTTCTCTGCGCTTTCAATTGGCACCCTAACTGCTTAGGTCAATCATCAAGTGCTCGTAAATCTGCGTCTTCCCTTTAAAGCTGGAAGCCAGCAGGAACTCTCTGTTGTCAATGGACACCAGCGAGAATGCCCTTGGCGCCTGGACGTTGAGCTCCTGGAAGTGCACGAACTGGCTCTTCTTGGTGTCCCACTGATAGACCTGGGTTAGCGAGTAGTCGCTGCCTAGGATGGCGTACTGCCAGTTGCCGATGGAGAGGGGCTGGAAGACCATGGAGCCCCGCGAGGGCATTGTCTGTATCTCTGTGAACATAGCGCCGTCCCACTTCATCACCTTGGAGTCGCCGATGAAGCGCGTCAGACAGACAAACAGCTCCCCCTTCACCTTGAAGTGTTTGACAGCATAGACGTCCTCCATCTCTGGAATGTCCGTCCGCCTGTCGAACTGCTTCTGGCTTCTGCTCCACTGGTAGATAACGGGCCGCTGTGAGCTGCTAGACAAAATAAGATGGGGTTTGCCGGCGATATCAAGGTACTCTACATCCGTGTCACGATACCAAGGATGGAGAGACTGGTGCGAGTAGAAGCCATTGCCGTTCCACTTGTACACTGTGGTAGAGCCGGCCTTCGAGCTGTCCGCTATCACGAAGAAGAACTCGCCATCCACACGGAAAGTCTCAATGTCGTTAGGCTTCCTGATTTTCAGGATGTCGATGTCCTGAATTTTGATGAACTTATTGGCAGAGTTGTCCCTTTTGTAAATGTGAGAGCCGCCGAAAAGTTGAGCGACTATGATGAAAAGGTGGTTATCGATGACCATTGGCTTGCACACCACTGTGGAAGTGCCTGTAATGACAAAAAAGCATTCAAATTCAATTCATTCAATCAGTCTCGGCATTAAAGTGGTCCTTTTTAGCCACTTTTTGTAGGGCCAGAAAAGCACTGCACTCTGGGTAGGAGGTGTGATGTGTGTTGCTCACTCTCTATGGTGTCATAAGCTCTGAACTCCATGTTAACGTGGTCCCATTCCAAAAAGCTGCATTTTCCAGAAAAAGGCTGGGCATATACGACATACTGATCATTCCCAAACGTAAAGGACTCCACAGATATGGACTCAAAAACAAGGGTTTTCTTTAAAGCAAACTCTGCAACAAACAAACACAAATTAGTTGATATGATGGTCATTTTTGGGGGCTTTTAGGTCATGTTTTCAAGCCTTTCTTACACATTTCCATCACCGAAAAATTTATTTTTAAAGGGTGAGTTCACCCCAAAATTTTATTTCTGTCATTAAATACTCACCCTCATGTCGTTCCATAAGACCTTCGGAACACAAATTAAGATATTTTTGATGAAATCTGAGGGTTTCTAAACCACACATAGGCAGCAACATCATTGCACCTTTCAAGGCCCAGAAAGGTAGTAAAGACTTCATTAAAATACTCCATGTGACTACAGTGGTTTACCTTAGTAGAAGAAGAAATTGTTGAATAGAGTCAACAAATTTTTGTTTTGTTTTTGCGCACAAAAAGTATTCTCGTCGCTTCATAACATTACGGTTGAATCACTGTAGTCACTTGGACTATTTTAATGATGTCTTTTCTGGACCTCAAAAGGTGACATTGACATTGCTCCCTATGTGTGGTTCAGAAACCCTCAGATTTCATCAAAAATATCTTAATTTGTGTTCTGAAGATGAACGAGGGTCTTACAGGTTTGGAACGACATGAGGGTGAGTAATTAATTACAGAAATTTCATTTTTTGGGTGAACTAACCCTTTAATGACTCCAATATAAACTGCTTGATTGATTATATTGTTGCCATATGTAAACCATCCTGTCTTCAAGCTCTAATCTGCTAAATGTGGGCATTTAGGTATTATAATCATGATTTTCTGTAAAGCTGCTTCAAAACAATGTCTATTATGAAAAGCACTATACAAATAAAACTGGCTTTGGCAGTCATTGATTCATTTTATAACTCAGTTTTGTGGCTTTTAGGTCATGTTTCCCAGCCTTTCTTTTAGATATCCATGTCACCAAAAATGTATTAATAACTCCAACTTGCAATATACTATTAATATACGCAGTGATATCCTCATACATACAGTGCACTGACATAAAGCAATAAATATTAAATACTAATGGACGATATATTAGCCAGGCCAATTAATCACATGACATTTGGTCATTTTGGGATTATTGGCATTCAATTTTTTGTGCAGGAATTATTTGCAATTTCCATTTAACAGTCTAGCATACATTTTACTTGTTTTCATTAAACTGCACTACATAAATCAGCCACCCTGCTCTCTAGATAGGGTAGGTTGGGATAAGATGCCCACCGGGGCAAGATGACCCCCACCTTAATTTTTCTCCTGACAATAGATGACACAAAATCTTCATCTCAGCACTTTTGATGAATGGCTACGCTATTTTTAGCATCTTATTATTTTTAAATTTAATAATTATTGTAATTAATGGGGTTATTATTCAGTATTTCCATGAATTAGATGTACATTTCAGACATCTTTGCTTTTATTAAAACCTATAGGTTAGTGGAGTGAAATTATTCAATTTGCATTCACAGTGTTGCTATTATGACATATCTTCAATTAAAATATGGGCAATTAAATTAGTAAATATTCATATGCCTGTATATAAGTCATAGAGTAATTTTAACTTTCAGATGAATCTCTTTTACTGGTATTCTGCTTTATCTGTCATCGGTTATTCAATTATTATCAACTAAATTGTCAAAATAAAGTTTATTTAGTATTTTAAATTAATGACATAAATATAAAAATATTAATAAGAATTATATCAAAATTAATTTATATATTCTGTAAAAGTTTATCAAGGGGTGGGGTGGGGGGACTTCTTACCCCAGGTAGGGGGTCAACTTACCCCAGTAGAGGCAATCTTACCCTCTTTTAATATTTGACATTTTGTGCGATAATAACGTAATTAGAAAATGTTTCTATTTATTTCCTATATCATCCTGCACATTCTAAACTTATATCTAAATATGTTACAATTTAAAAGTAAATCCACATTGTTCTTAAGGGGGGCATCTTCCCCCATCCTACCCCTCCATCATAATCACCAATGGCCCCTATTTGAAGCTTTCGAGATCTATACATTCCTTGTACTCCCAAAGGGTTTTACATTCATTGTCTTTTGGGAAAATTAACCATAAATATTGATGAATCTTGTGCACTGGGCCATGAAGCAATTTTTAAGGTGAATACGTAATCCTTTTGCTGTGAATGCCTTTTATTTATACCTAATGCATTTCTAAGCATTTCAGAAGACATGTAGGTTCAGCTTATTTCAATGCCAGAATCTACTGAGGAGAATCCAGTGCACAATTACCTGCTGTAATGCAGTCAAATGACTGAGGCACTAGGTCATTGATCTTCCTGCCTTGATAGGCTGGAGGCCCACTGCAATATAACTGATCCACCGTTGCATTCGTGCTGTACATCCATTCCACCAGCCACTTCAACTTACAGTCACAACTGAACATGTTTCCTCTGAGATCCCTGCTCAGTGGATTTACAGATATGACATTTTAAATCACTTTTTTCTGGTATATTATATTACAAGAATGATGGACTTGAGTGGTAAAATACATACACTTTTGTTAAGGCATCCATTCCTTTGAAAATATCTTTGGGCAACGTCTCAAGATTATTGTAGGCAAGACTCCTAACAAAGAAAAACATTTGTTAACATCGACTAAGAATGAAAAATACTTTTACAACACTTATTAATGTTTTCATTTCAACATTTACTACTTCATTTTTAAGATCAAAAGTTGTATCTGTTAACATTAGTTAATGCACTGTGAACTATTACATGAACATTATTATGTTCATTAATGCATTAATTAATGTTAACAAATGAGACCATATTGTAAAGTTTTACAAACTCTAGCATAATGACATATATTTAAATAAAACAACAATATACTATTTGGGATTGGTAAGTTTTTTGAAAGAAGTCTCTTTTCTCACCAAGGCTGCATTTATTTGATCCAAAATACAGTAAAAATAGTAATATTGTGAAATACTATTTCAGTTTAAAAGAACAGTTTTCTATTTGAATATATTTTAAAATGTAATTTATTCCTGTGATGCAAAGCTGATTTTTTTAGCATCATTACTCCAGTCTTCAGTGTCACGTGATCCTTCAGACATCATAATATATTCAAATAGAAAACATTTGTTTTTCAATTGTAATAATATTTCAGAATATTACTGTTTTACTGTATTTTGGATCAAATAAATGCAGCCTTTTTGAGCATAAGAGACTTCTTTTATATATGCAGTCAAACCAAAAATTATTCAGACATTTTAGATATTTTAGATATATTTTTACTAGTGGGTCAGAACACTATAGTTCATTTATGTAAGTGAGGATAGCAAAATAAAGTAAACTGTGACATATTATACCCAACAATTCTTCATACAGTGGACTACCAGTAAAATTGATTTTAAAAAAATGGGACCAAAAATTATTCAGACACTTTGACCTGACCCTGTTTTGTTATCTAACATAATTAAGATTCATTTTTTTCTGACACAGTTTAACTCTGAGATCTTGTCATATTTTATTACCATTTTTTAAACTATAGTGAATAAACTGTATTAATGAATGAAATGTTCAAGGTGTCTGAATACATTTTGGTTTGACTGTGTGTGTGTATATATATATATATATATATATATATATATATATATATATACATATATATATGTGTGTGTGTGTGTGACCCTGGACCACAAAACCAGTCATGAGTCACACAGGTATATTTGTAGCAATAACCAACAATACATTGTATGGGTCAAAATTATCGATTTTTCTTTTATGCCAAAAATCATTAGAATATTAAGTAAAGACCATGTTCCATGAAAATATTTTGTAAATTTCCTACCATAAATAAATCAAAAATGTATTTTTGTGAGTGGATATGCATTGCTAAAGACTTAATTTGAACAACTTTAAAGGCGTAAAGCTTATTTATTCAGCTTTTAGATGATGTATAAATCTAAATTTAAAAAAATTGACCCTTACGACTGGTTTTGTGGTCTGGGGTCTCACACACACACACACACACACACACACACACATATATATATATATATATATATATATATAATAGTTCTAAACTTTGATATACTCACAAGTGTATGAGAGATTTCAAACCTCTAAAGGCGTGGGGCGAAATGGACTCAATTTTGTTGTTTTCAATAAATCTGAAAGAGAGTGTTGCATTTATATTAAAATGGAGTAATAATCTAAAAAGACTGAATGATGAGAGTTTCAGACACAATAAATCAAACTCACAGATATTCCAGATGTGGCAGGCCTTGGAAAGCATCTTCATCGATGGAGTCAAAAGAATTGGCTGTAAACAATCTAGGAAGTCAAACAAATTCAAGTGTCTTCAGAGTTTGCATCACTGGATATTAAGCAATGTTTCAACTGTTTAAAAAAAAAACTATAACCACAAAACACAAATATTTTCATATGAGGCTAGTGTTTAGCCCAGACACATAATTAAATGTGTACGTGACAATCAGCTTCATCATGATGAAGACAAAATAAAAATAGCATTCCTGTTCTCCCCGCATACCTTTCTGTTTTTAATCATATTGCTGAAAGACCTCTGTCACATGTAGTTATCTTTAGCCTAAGCACATGAAATGAAAAAATATTTTCACATAATCTTCTCATAAATTCTTTCCATATTTGTGCATTGGCAAGTTATTGCACGATCAGACAGAGTGTTAAAGATAAAAGACTGGTTTTGTTTTGCATAATAGTGCCAAATCCAGCCGTCAGATTTGCATTTTCTTTTGTGTGAGTTTACATTTGCATAGAAACGCATTGGTTTCTGCCTTCAAGCCTTTCCGACGTTAATTTCTAAGGTTTCGTGTTTTATAAACGAGGACCGAAATGGTGTGATATTATAAAAGCAATATTGAAGCAGAGATTTGCTCATCACGAGGACAGGGCCATGTCCCTCACAGAGCAGCTGCATTGCATAATATTCACAGCAATTTAAAGGCTTTGAGAAATTAGACACGCTTAAGAATGTCCCCAAAACAGGGGGCGGGCTGTAATTGCCTAGAACAAACATTGAACCACTTAACATGGTGATCACCCCATCCTAATAAAGAATCCACACAACAACAACAAAACAGATAACACTAACAGAAACTCACAGAAGCTGAAGGGATGGCGTGTGGAGAAAGCTTCCCCCTGCAACCTCAGTGAATCCAGACTTCACAAATGATCTGAAAAGAATTAAAGATTATACAACACATACAAAGCTTCAAATGCATATTCAAAGACTTATCTTATTCATGCACACGACTTGCATTGTATTAGTAAATGAATCAGTACTGCACTTGAATGTAAACAGTAGCAGGACACTTACAGTGAGACGACATCAGGAGGGAAGCTGTGTGGCACAGATCTCACATTTTCACACAAGGCGTTATCTTTGGTGCACGTGCATCCAGAGGGGCATCTAGGCTGTTTGCCTCTTCTGCTCTCCACTAACAGCAGTGCTGTGGCAACCCACAGCAGAAAAGTGTATCCTCTTATGCTTCTGTTTGCATATCCCATTCTTTCCCGCTGTGTTCCTGAGTGCCGTGGGCTGCTGTGGTGTTTTCGGCTGGTGATAAGCGCTGGTCTGGTGGTCGACTCCCTTCAGTTGTGTCCGTGTGATGAATGTCTAGTCTCAGCGCGTCAGGCGCTCATCCAAGCGATTCGTTCTGCTATACTGAAAATATCCAGGCGGGCTCAAATTTCCTCTTAGTTACATGCGGATTAGGAAATTAAGCCATTTTTTGTCTAATTAAAAATCAACAGTAAAAAATGAAAGTGGAGAAAAAAGAAAAAAAAAAATGTTTTTCCTTGGCGACGCGGGTTCCTTCAGATCCTGGGAGAATCCTTCTTTTGCATCATGTTGTACCAGCTGCTATCCAATGGTGTTATTACTGTGAATGCGCATGAACCAAATCCATGAATAAGTGATAGTGAGAATATTCATGAGGATTTAGAGAGATGCACCTGCGCCCCTCAAGCAATCAGAGCAAGAAATACTGTGCCGTTATATGCTTTCATTAAGCATTTATTTATTACTTTCTCATAGTGTTACTTTTAATAAAATATACTTTAATTACAGCATTATTCAAGCACCTTACATTTAACCTATAGAGTGTACATTATAATAGAAACCTGTATGTTATTATCCATTAAATGTAATTTATATATGTATATATGAAATATAGAGACCCTGGACCACAAAACCAGTCATAAGGGTCGATTTTTTGCAATTTAGATGTATACATCATCTGGAAGCTGAATAAATAAGCTTTCCATTGATGTATGGTTTGTTAGGATAGGATAGAATATTTGGCTGAGATACAACTATTTGAAAATCTGAAATCTGGGGGTGCAAAAAAAAATCAAAATATTGAGAAAACACCTTTAAAGCTGTCCAAACGAATATATATAAGAAGTCTCTTAGGCTCACCAAGGCTGCATTTTATTTGATCCAAAATATAGTAAAAACAGTAACATTGTGAAATATTAGAATTGAAAAACAACTGTTTTCTATTTGAATATATTATGTTTTCTGAAGGATCATGTGACACAAATGATGTCATTAGCAATGCATATCCACTCACAAAAATATATTTTTTTATATATATTTATTTACAGTAGGAAATTTACAAAATATCTTCATGGAACATGATCTTTACTTAATATTACTTAATACTTAAAAATCGATAATTTTGACCCATACAATGTATTGTTGGCTATTGCTACAAATATACCTGTGCGACTTTGTGGTCCAGGGTCACATATATATCATTATCATATTATATATCATAATATATATATATATATATATATATATATATATATATACACACACAATAATATAATATATATATACAATAAGGTTACATATCTATTTAGCTTAAGCCTTTATTAAAAGTGTTTGTGTGTGTGTGTGTGTGTGTGTGTGTGTGTATATATATATATATATATACAAATCCATATAATGTAACAAAGAAACATCTATTGATCTATCTTTAAGTAATTATATAATATAATATAAAATAAAATAGAACTATCGATCTATATAAAATAGATTAATGTCTCTTTGTTACATTCTATGAATTTTTCACATAGCCATTTGAGAACAGTAAAGTGCCTGTCCTGATCACTCCAACTCTTCCAGTGCTTTCATTTTTAGCATTTTTCGGAATAAAAGATCAGTTGTTCTGCATGTGAGAAAATGGCACTTCGCCCCCTTACCCCCTCTAATTTCCAGTCACCGAATCTTTACCAATTTCTGATGAAAACAATTGTAAAGTATGAAGCGAATAATAAAGTCTTTTTGAAACAAAGGACATCGGCAAATAACATCATACACAAGTCCTGTTACTTTTATAGACAATTTTATCTATAACACATTCACATTTCGATCTCTTATTTTATTGTTAAAATACATAAATAACAATTCTTCAGACTGCACTGTAATATGATATTCACACAAACTGAGACAAAAGGATTAGCCTTAATATTTCCCATCAAATGCAGCACTACTTGACCAAGCATTGTGCACACGGGAGGACGGGTCTACCTTTGTTTTTACCACGTGGTATATACGTCATCATTTCGCGCCCGTCTGAGATTCAGCGGCATGTAAACACAGATGAGCGACATGGACAAAACAGCTCTAGACCTTGTCAAGGTAGTTATAAAGCACAAGTTATGCACAGGAATATAAAGATTTGATTTAATTTGTGTGCATTGTTGTGTTGTGACGGCTTGCGTGTCGTCAAAGTAAAGATTATATCTGTCTCAAATCGCACACTGATGATTCATGGCACATTATTTTCCTCTGTATTAATTGTAGAACAGATCTACTCGTGCTGTAAAATGACAACCAATAATACGTGTTACATGTAGTTTGTTACCTTGAAGAAAAAAACATGAAATAATAGCCAGAAACGATATTGTACCTTTTGTAAAATATCTATCTATCTATCTATCTATCTAATATTTGAGAAAACAAGCCTGTATGGCATATATATTCTGATATAGTGAGAATATGGAGCTCATGCTCGAGGAAAAACACCTCAGTTTTACTCAAAGGACAAAAATATGCAATTTGGTGCAGATATTGTTATTTACCTGGACAAAAAGTAAAATGAAATTTTTAATAGCATATAATTGAAATCAATTATTATTATTAATCAAATGGTTTTCATAAAAGTATAGCACAGTACTTACATAAAATGCATATAACTATCAGTAATTAGCATAAACTCTATATCTCCCAAAAAAAAAAAAAATATTTACAGATCAAAGCTCTGTATTTTTAACTGTGGGGGAAAAACATATAATACAATGCAATATGACATCACTGTTTACTCCAGTGCTGATATAGATAAATGAACTAAATGAATAACTATTGATTCTTACATCGGAATGAATTAATACTGAATTTACTTAAGATGGATAATGACACCATTTTCTTTAAGAGCTGCTGTGCAGCCAAAATTATATACCAGTTATCACTGTAAAGCTGCTTTGACACAATCTGCATTGTTAAAAGCGCTATATAAATAAAGGTGACTTGACTTTGACAATACATTGATGACGGAGAGATGAACAATTAAATGTTTCATAAGACTTCAGAACTGAACGGACTGAAAGTGTTATTATAATTTAAATAAAACGTTCAATATTAAATAAAATATGCTATATTAAGAAAATTGTGTGAAATGTCACTGCATATTTTTATTGTGATAGCACATTGTGATATACTGCTCATAAGCATTTTCACTACATCAGTATTACATAATTCATCATATTCAACATAGTTTTATGTAATGATTTTCCTTGTTGGAAAGCCCATAAGGATGTTCTCTGCTTTTTTCTTCTGATTTTTCACAGTCATTTAGGAACAGTAAAGTGCCTGTCCTGATCGCTGCAACGCTTTCAGCGCTTTCATTTTTACCATTTTTTGGAATGAAAGACCAATTGTTCTAGATTTCCTGTCACTGAAACTTTACCGATTTCTGATAATAGCAAGTGTGAATTATGACTCAAATAATAAAGCCAGTGTCAGAACTGACCTTCACATGTTGTTGACTCTGGGTGTTGTATTTCCTGTGCTGTGCTGAAGTGGCATCATGGCAGCTGATTCAGTGTATCAAACAAAAGTGCTTTTCACCTCTCCTGCGGTCAGCTCTCTCATCTTCCTTTTCCTCCTGTACTTGTTTAGTAAATCACCTGCCATAAACTGCTATGTTGCCATTTCACAGATTAACAAATCTGTTTAAATGTTGTACTTTAGTACCAGTAACCTGCACACTGTTGCTGGTGATTCTATGCATTGTGTGTAATCAATGTCAATTTGTTTTGTACTATGATCATGTTTTAGGTCCATGGAGGTGGAGGGTATGACTCTGATTTTAGTGATGATGATGGTGGTGGAGGGCAGTCCAAATATGATGAGAAAAGGTGAGATTTTGTTTTATATAACTAACAAAAAAATATCTGGTTTTGGGTATCATATTTTTGGGCATAGCATTATGGTAAGTAAGTGCATGTAGTATCATGCTACATTAAATTTGATGCTACTTATAATACATCTGCTACATATAATATTTTCATCTGTGATATATATACACACAGTACTGGACAAAAGTTTGGACAAATTACTATATTTAATGTTTTTGAAAGACGTCTCTTATGCTTATCAAGCCTGCATTTATATTATTAAAAATACAGAAAAAAACAGTAATATTGTGAAATATTATTACAATTTAAAATAATGGTTTTCTACTATAATATACTTTAAAATATAATTTATTTCTGTGATGCAAAGCTGAATTTTTATCAGCCATTACTCCAGTCTTCAGTGTCACATGATCCTTCAGAAATCATTCTAATATGCTGATTTATTATTAATGTTGGAAACAGTTTTGCTGCTTAATATTTTTTTTATAACCTGTGATACTTTTTCAGAATTCTTTCATGAATAAAAAGTTAAAAAACAGCATTTATTTAAAATAAAAAACTTTTGCAACAATATACACTACTGTTCAAAAGTTTTTTTTGTGTGTTAAATTGATAAAAAGTGATAGTAAACACTTATATTGTTAGAAAGGTTTCTATTTTGAATAAATGCTGTTCTTTTTTAAACTTTTTATTCATCCATGAATCCTTAAAAAAGTATCACAGGTTCCAAAAAAAAAAAAAGCAGCACAGCTGTTTCCAACATTGATAATAACTGACTATCAAATCATCATATTAGAATGATTTCTAAAGGATCATGTGACACTGAAGTCTGGAGTAATGATGCTGAAAAATCAGCTTTATCACAGGAATAAATTACATTTTATAATATATTCAAGCAGAATACAGTTATTTTAAAATGTAATAATATTTCACAGTATTACTGTTTTTACTGTATTTTGATCAAATAAATTCAGCCTTTGTGAATTTATGCACATATAAGCAACAGCAAATAACAGAAGAATGTAATTAATTAGCATAAATAAGAGCTGGTCCTCTTGTGTGTTGTTGGTTGTAGGGCAGGTGAAGATGAGCTGTTACAGAAGCCATTCCAGAAAGGTCGACATACCAAGGTGGCCCATAAAAATGTTGCTGCCCATGAATGGGACAGGTACTGCTCACGTCCATCAAAATAGCAAAGTCCATAAAGTCCAGTATGTGTATACTCAAATAAAAATGTGTTTTTTTCCTGACAGAGAGGAAGCCAGAAACCGACGGCAACACCTGATATCAATGAACGCTGTATCCTGTCAATGGGCGTTTTTCACAAAATTGTGTGACAGTGGCAGATTTGTAGCTTTTGAAAAGCTCTGTATGTCTTTGTGGCTTATTTTGCATTCTATGATTTCAACTCATTAGACTGAGAGACAGAATGAGACTATGTAATAAAGTTTTGATTAAAATGCATCGTATAAAGGCCCGTTCACACCAAGACCAGTAACTATAAAGATAACTATACCAGCGTCCACACCAGCGGACGATATTGTTCTGTTTATTATAAACGCGCACTGCAGTTTTGTCATCTGCTGCTTTAAATGCTCAAGCTCTTTAATTTCTGATTGGCTGTCAGTGTTTGTATCGTTCATCAGCTGGAAAAAATAGTTCTAAATAGTTGCTGTTATCAATAAAGGTGTGGTGAGGACTGTATCTAGAACTGTATCTTTATTGTTATAGTTATCGTTGTTGGTGTGTGAACGAGAGTGCTGAAAGTGTATTATTCAGAAAGTTTGACCATAGTAAACGAAGATGTTTTTCTTCTGAGTGGCAAAAAAATCCTTAACAGTATTTTGTGAGTTTGAACGTCACAAGAAGTTTATCAGCGACTACATTCTGTATTATGGAGGGAGCGTTGAACACCTCAGACGATCCACGTGAGCAATTTACTTTATCTGAAACACTAATGAAAATTTGAAGGATAATGTGCAATTTTTCTGATATGAAATATATGATGAGTGCAGTTAAGTGGTGCAGAAATTACACCACTTTTTGCGTTTGTTTCCATACGCAGGTCTAAAGATAAGACCGATCTAGATGTGGTGAAAGAGAACCACCGTTTCCTGTGGAGAGAGGAGGATGAGGAGGATATGACATGGTAATGTCTGCTTATCTCTTTTAATTTTAATCTTGACCTCTGCACAGTCCACCCTAAGATAATGTTTCTGAACTGTTTAGGGAACAAGAGCTCGCAAAGAAGTACCACGATAAGCTCTTCAAGGAGTATTGTATCGCTGACCTTAGCAGATACAAAGAAAATAAGGTTTGCCTTTTCTTTTTTAACCCTGTAAAGCCTAATGTGTGACATAAAAGTCAGAAAATATTTTTAAAAAGTATGCATTCATGTAATGTGTTTTATGTTTTGTATCATATTTGATACATCAGGCTCATATAGTATGATATAGTGAGAATATGGAGCTCACACTTAAGGAGGTAAAACACCTCAATTTTATTCAGAGTCCCAAACCGAGCAAAAATAAGCAATTTGGTGGTTGTTATTTATATAGCCAAAAAGCTTGTAATGTGAATCAATTCATTTTTTTTTTTTTAACAGTATAGCAGACTACTTACATAAAATGCATATAAATATCAGTTGTCTCCAAATTATATGTCTTATCTTAACATTTAAATGCTTAGTTTAATGATCAAATCTCTGTAGTTTTAATTGTGGAGGCAAAACATATAATACAATACTATAATGATTGAGAGATGAACAAATAAACATTCCTCAAAAGCCTATATTGGATACTCAGATTTTAACATGATGTATGGATAATCAAGTAAACCTAAGTTGCTTCAGTCCAGTCAGTGTTCATCTTGAAATATTACTAACAATATAAAAGTTATTTTTACTTTTTTTTTTTTTTTTTTTATAAAAATCTGTACAGAGAGTAAAAAGACACATGAACCAAGAGCTGAAGGTGGACATTATTACAATTATACTAAAAAGCCTTTTACTTGCTATAAAAAGTATAAATCAGATGACAGAAAGCATGTGTAGATTGTGTACATCAGATTTTTCAGCTTAGACAAGTTTTGATCATGCTGATAATTTAGAGGCATTAGAAATTCACATATCAAATATAATACTACAGGGCTCAATGTTTCTTATTTTAAATACTTTTCTGGGCATGTTATTTTTTAGTATCCTAAATGCTGTTTAATTTCTGTATTTACTGAATTACAAATTTTCTGTTACTAGTTTGGATTTCGGTGGCGCGTTGAAAATGAAGTAGTTTCTGGAAAAGGTAAAACATTTTTTCTACTTCTATACTTATATATTAAACTTTTAATGTTCACATACTTGAAGTGTTCTGGTTGTATAATGAACAAAACAGGTCTGAAATTCAGAGCAGTATCAAAACAGCCACTAGGTGGTGATGCGGTTTTATCTTGTGTAAATCTTCATCCTGTCCAAACCAGAGATGGACTGGGACTAAAAAAAAAAACAGCTTTACAGGTGACATGACAAATCAGGTCCTCCCTTAAAATCGGGTCTCTATCAACTATTAGTTAATGATTATACTAAGTACATACATTACATTCTTTTTGTAACTGAAATATTTGTACATTTAGCATGTCATTTAACCCGTAATTACATTAAAAATGATTGAATACATATGTAGGCTAAGTATAAACTAAGCTATCAGGCTAATCGGGTATCTATATGCTATGCTAGAACCAAAGCTAACCAATACGGACATTAATGGTCAAACAGCATTTATCATAACATGATTTTGTAGAAATTGTAATCAGGCACTAAAGAGAGAATCTATTAAAATTGAGCCAATGGGATCGCTTGGGGTCCTAACAGAGACCAGCCCTGCTTTCCATTTGGAAGGGCTCATCACTATGCCCTAATCCCTTCAAAAGGGTTTACCCTCCAGAGTGAGAGCTTCGAAGGGATGAAGGTGTGTAGGGGTCAAAAAAACTCTTTTTTTGGAACGCACTTCAGCGTCATCTTAACGAGACAAACAAGGAGGAGCCTTCGTCTTTTCCCTCCTAGTTTACTCTTTGTATTAATACGCATTCATTTAGCCTACTGTAGTAACATTATCAGCTACTGCCGGTCTTTTACGTTAAATATAATGTATATTGTGTCTATGTATTTGAAACATTTGAATGGGCTGATAAAGGGAGCTGTAAAGTATTTTTGTTGAATTACAATGTCATTTTGACCATAATAATGTACCAAATCTAACTTGCAGTAGTATAGAAAAATACTATACATACATTTATCAACTTCCCTGTGCAAAGGATCATGGGGGCCGGAAGTGTCAATCAGTTGTACCCTTCATTCCGAAGGGCCCTTTGAAGTGGCCAGTTTTGAGCACTTCGGTTTGGAACGACCCTTCAATATGGCGGCCATGATTGTTTTCACTCCGAAGTGCCCTTCGGAGGGCGATATATCCCGTTTGGAACGCACCGCCGATTTAGAGGGAGGACCTGATTTGTCATCACATTGATAATTAAATGTTTCTGGATTGAAGAAAAAAAAAAGGACAGTTCATTTACATAATAAAATATTCAACATTTAAGTAAACTGATCTGATCAGAAAGCTAACAAAGAATCCTGTGTTCAGATCACAGCTAAATACACACATTTGGTTACATTTTGATTTCATTTGAGCAAATTTTCTCCAAAGTATACATTGAATATGTTGCATGATTTAGCTTGTTTTATTTATTTATTTATTTTCAGTTGTCCTTCCAGAGTAATTTAATTTCAGATTATTATTGACAGTGACCTAATTGTAAGGTAGTGAGGGTTTGTCTGTGTCATAACACAAATCAATGATTTTGTTTTCTCTGGGTCATGGTTCACGGTTATGTTATCTAAGTAGGTAAACAAGGGTGAAGTACGTGTAACAATCATCAAAATTACACAAACAAATAGGCAGATCCATGAAGAGGCCTTTAAACGACTGATCTGGTCGCACGCTGTTACGCTTGTGTGTGAGAGAATAGCAAAGTGCTTTTTCTCAGTCATGGACCATCTGCCATCAGGCATCACTCACACCCTGAGCTACAGCTTAACCACCGCAACACGCACACACGCACACACTAGTGTCAAAGGAATCAAAACACCTATTCTGGACAAATGCTATTTTATTATTATTTATGTATACAGTAGTTCTCAAGCAGAGGTCCGGGACCCAGTAGGGGGCCTCAGCACAATTTCAAGAGGGCTGCAAGATGGCTTACAATTATTTAAAATAAGACAAATTTTGTTTTAAAATATGGTAAAACAGCTGAAATATTTTTTATTCTCTTTTGTTACCTAATCAACTTTTATTTAAGAATCCGAGTTCTTACAGTCTTTGAAAACCTTGAGGGAATTTAAAAAGCGTGTCATGTTTAGGCCTGCAAGCACTCTTAAAAAGTAATAATATTGTGTGTAAATAAAACTTACATTTCTGCTTTAATTGAATTAAAAAAAAAAATTGTACTAATGAAATTGTATTAATGAAATTGTCTTGATAACTTTGGAAATTAAGACAGTGGATTTCTAGTTCCCAGCATGCTTTGTAGTGGATAAGGAGAATGTTGAAATTAAGTGTTATTTTATTTTTTATTTTAGTGAAGGGAAGACCTGTTAATGTTTAATGCTGTTATATTTGACATTTAAACGAGTTTCTGTAATGTTGAAGTTTTCATTGTGCTGAAGAGTAGATACATGACTCTATAAGCAATGACTGCGCTAATGCCAGTGAACAAATAATAGCTTACTTATTCTTTAAATATACATGCTACATAAGTTACATGGATTTGAACTGAAATAAATAAGATTAATTGGTTCCAGGGCAACAAATCAAGTAGTTGGAGCAACTTAATTTTTTGAGTAATCAACTTAAAAAATTGTGTTTGATACAAATGATTAATTTCCTCTAACTCAGTATATTTTGTTGGTTAAACATAATTTAATGATGCAAATGGTTGTGTTATTAATTATATTTACATATATATATATATATATATTTTTTTTTTTTTTTTTGAGCCAACACATTATTTTTTTAGAGTGAGTGCCATTGAAATGAATGTCAATCTCTAAAATATTATATCAGGTGGAAATTGCTGAGAAATTGCTATTTGTGAGTAAAAATAATAATAATAATAACCAGGGGTCTGAGCCACAAGATGGCTTAAAATGATTTACAATAAGACAAAACATGTTTTAAAATAAGGTAAAACAGCTAAAATGTTTATTTCTTAAAATATTTTTTATTTTACTTAATTAACTCAACAACTTTAATTTATGTATTTTAAAAGTGTATTTTTTAGACCTGCAAGTGCAAGTGAAATTAATAAAATAATAATATATCAGCAGAAGGGGAGCCTTGGAGTCAAAAATGCTGCACTGCACTATTAGTAACTATTAATATTACTCACATTTAACATTAAAGTTGGGAATGTAACTCGTCCCACACCATTTTGTCTACGGACATGAATGATACCTCAAATCGTGCAGCTTGATGAGAAGTTTATTGAAGATTTCAACTTAACAACATCCTTGCATCATAAAAGCCACTCACATTTTCTTTAGAAGTATGAAAATCATATAGGTCACATTTCATTAACAGCTCTACCAACAACTTTTCTCTGCTGCTGAAGGACATTCTAACAGGTCCCTTTAGGAGTTCATCATGAGGAGTTCCCATCTGCTGGGCATTATTTTACAGTGTAGTATAATGAGGGCATCCCTGAGACTCCTAATGAGGGATAACCCTGATGCGTTTTGTAATTTCTCCAAAGACGCTGTTTGTCAGCTTCACTGGCTTTAACGGCTTCAGTACTGCTCACGTGAGCTTAGTTGCAGAGGTCGGCGTCACATGTACGTCATCAGAGAGACAGGGTAATTGGGCATCACATTAACCCTTTAACTTAAACTTTAAAGGAGCCAATGAAAAATGCATTTTTATCTAGAAGGTATAAAGTTCTACTGTACAGCTGAGATGTCTGTTTATGATAAATATGCATTTATGATGCTTTACATGTGCAGTACTCTTTCAGGAGCTATTTTTTTTTAAATTCTTAAATACCTTGCATAATTATCAGGGTCCACATAAAATAAAATTTATTCAAAAAGAGTGTTTAGAAATAATATATCTGTATATTGGGGTCAATATAATATCAAGGCCATAACGTTTTCAATAAACCTAGCAAATTTCAGTTAATTCAGCATTTTAAAGCATTTTACACAACAGAAATACATGTGTTACTGTATAAGCAAGCACTCATTTTGACCTATAGCATACACTATGTAACTAATACTAGTTAAACAAGCTTAATTTAGATTTTTTTGTGGAATGTGTGTGCATTCTCAGTGTTTCTAAAAAGACATAACTGCTACCTTAATAGTTATCTTCTACGTCAGTTTTCTCTTACTAGTTGCGAAACTGCATACTGTCAAAGTAGGTACTACATTTGAAAAACTTACTTGGCGACCAATAAAAAGTATGTTCTATACATTATAAAATGCGATCCAGACATGCAGCGTCCACTATGTTGGCATTGCCATGTGACCTACAAATTCACTTGCGTTGCTTCCACGCCATTTACGAATTCTCTCCCTTGGCCTTATGGGATACCTATTCAGCTGCTCATTAACACAAATATCTAATCAGCCAGTCATGTGGCAGCAACTCAGTGCATTCAGACATGTAGACATGGTCAAGACGATCTGCTGAAGTTCAAACTGAGCATCAGAATGGGGAAGAAAGAAAGTGACTTTGAACGTGGCACAGTTGTTGGTGCCAGAGTATTTCAGAAACTGCTGATCTACTGCGACGCACAACCGTCTCTGTAGGGTTTACAGAGAACTGTCTGAAAAAGAGAAAATATCCAGTGAGCGGCAGTTTTGGGTGTGAAAATGCCTTGTTGATGCCAGACAGGTTCGAGCTGATAGAAAGGCATCAGTAACTCAAATAAACACTCATTACAACTGAGGTCTGCAGAAGAGCATCTTTGAACTCACAACACATCAAACTTTGAAGCAGATGGGATACAGCAGCAGAAGACACACCGGGTCAGAATTTGGCTTAAACAACATGAAAGCATGGATCCATCCTGCTTTATATCAGCGGTTCAAGCTGCTGGTGGTGTAATGGTGTGACGGACATTTTCTTGGCACACGTTGGGCCCCTTAATTAAGCATCATTTAAATGCCACAGCTACCTAAGTATTGTTGCTGACCACGTCCATCCCTTTATGACCACGGTTTACCCATCTTCTGATGGCTACTTCCAGCAGGATAACACACCATGTCACAAAGCTCAAATCATCTCAAACTGGTTTCTTAAACATGGCAGTGAGTTTACTATACTCAAATGGCCTCCACAGTCACTAGATCTCACAGTCACCAGCTCTAGAACACCTTTGTGATGCTATCAAGTCAATATGGACCTAAATCCTTTGAGTAATGTTTCCAGCACCTTGCTGAATCTATGCTACAAAGTATTGAGGCAGTTCTGAAGGCAAAAGTTGCATCATTATTGATTTCTTGTTTGACACTATTATTTGATGGTCAATCAGCAACTTCAGTCAGGCATATTTAACCTGTTGGAAGATCTCCTCCTTTTAACTAATTTTTTCCCACTCAAAGTAAGGTCTACCATACGGTTGAGACATCAGTTAAGGGGTTAATCTGCATGTGCAACGTGAGGTTGATACCTCAGTCACTCTCTTTGCTGCGAGATCATCTGCCATCTACGTCATAGCTGAAGCCTTTCTAAAGTTGCAACATGACATAATCTTTCAAAACAAAACCACTTTGTATTACTTTTTCACAGTGCAAATTGGACACATTTTATCAAAAATATGGAAATTGCAAAAACATCCTTCTTGTTTCAACGTGGACTGTTTCACTTCCAGGACAAGATTTTTTCTTTCCTAACAAGCTACTGAAAAAGCATTTTCCAAGAAACTCATTCCCAGAGAGGCTTTTCCATACAGAACATAGCTGGAGGACCTAATAATATCAATCTCAGAAATGAGAGTGTTGTAAACTTTAAGCAGTTCGCTTTCAAACAGAAGTGTGGTCAGGCTCATGGCGATTGGCCAAAGCCAATCCAGACGGCACACTGTCAGAGGTGTGGGAAGCCTGGCAGAAAAACTCCCCGATGACGCACTTTTCCCTCAGCTCCAATCTGGAGGATCCCCTTGTAAGCCTTCTGGAGCTAATGTCAGCCTGCTGATAGCTGAGGTGAAATGTCAGGCCAAGGTCATGGGAGGAGAGTGGCTTTTTCTCTGTCTGTCTCACTAGCCATTTTCTGTCAGTAACAGCCAGGGCCGTCGCTAGCGGGGTGAAAGGTGGTGATGATTTTAAAGAGCCCAATGAATTAAACCCGGGGGGGATCACCCACCCCCCTACTCCCCCGGAGTGTGATACCCCAGCTACGGCCCTGGTAACGGTTTCTCAGTTTGGCTTGTTGTGCACATACTTCACATCAAAGTTTAGAATTATACTAAAAGGTGTTTTCTTTCTAAAAAAGCCTAAACTATAAATCAAACATCAGAAGGCATATAGTAGATTGCGTGCAACAGGATTTCAGCAAAGTTTTGATCATGTTGATAATTTAGAGGCCTTACACCGTGTCCACACCAGACACGAGCGGCGCGATGTGACGCGACAAAAGCAGAGTGAATCCATTATAATCAGTGATGCTGTCTACACTGGATGCGGTGCAACATGACGAATTCCCCACAGTAAACTGATGCCCCGATGTAGGAAGAGTATCCCAATCAACCTGAGTTCACCCTACTTCAAGCCCTCGCACTACTTCTGACACAAATAACAAGGGGCTTGACATTAAAGGTACAGTAAGTAATTTCTGAGAAACTCTGTTGATACTTGAAATCACCAAAACAAACACACCCCCACCCCAAAAGGATGACACCCCTATCTTTATAGCTCCACCCCCGAATTCACAAACACGTTATGCAACACAGGCACCTCCCCCTAATGAGTGGACGCACCCCTTATTGCTGATTGGCAACAAGTGTGTTTTGCTGCTCAGGGTCTGATCCACTTTTTAACAGTGTTTCTCAGAAATTGCTTACTGCACCTTTAAAATGCTTAATGCCAAATGCGGGTGGATTTCATATATAATATATACATTTTTCAATTGTAGTCTTTTAAAAAGGCATCTGAAATAAACTAAGTGCAATGTAGTGTTGTCAAAAATATAGATTTTTCGACACATATCGATACTGAAGTATCTAAAACTCTTTCAATACTCATTTTCCACAGATACACGATACCAGCTGCACTTTCTCACTCTCTCCTCTCTCCGACAGCGAGTTGACACACAAACCCACTTCTCCTCACTCACTTGTTTCATTTGCTCCGGATGAATATTGTTGGTATTCGCCTCTCAGTACAAATTGAGTCCTTTTTCTCTGCTTATTGCGCTTAAACAGTCAAATACACACAAAATAATGTCAAAAGGCTGGTATTGGCGAGTATTCACTTAAACACAGTCAGTTATGTTTTAAGTGAACGTAAAACAGTTGAGAAAGAAAATGCTTGTGTAACAGTATAATGGGTCGGTGCGTCATCTTAAAGTGACAGCAGCCTAGTTTACCTGCTGCCAAATTATAAGATAATATATATATATATATATATATATGGCAGTTTTTCCCCATGGTATTGATGTCAAAATTGTGCCTAGTAACTTTGGAAAACCACTAGCCATAGTGGCTGGTGAGCAAAAAAGTGAATATCATGCCCTTTTCCCTACTAACAGTATGCCAATAGGGTAGTATGTCTGAATGCATAGTATTCGAAAAACTGCAGGCAAAAAATCCCCAGATGACATTTATACTATACAGAACGTCCTTTTTTAACAGTTGTGCAAATGTAGTACAGTTTAACAAATGTAGTACCTATTCAGACAGTATGCGATTTTGGACACAGCGATGGTTGCGTCCAGTGTAGACAGACTCAAGCTGTTGCGGCATGATGCGACGCAGCAACTGTTGCATCCAGTGTAGACACAGTGTTAGAAATTTGTAATAAAAAATGATACGGTATGCTTTACTGGGCTTGATCATGACCTACAGTTTCTTTATATTCTATCTGTCATGTATGTTCGATGCAACTCACATGTGAATGTCCTGAATTACACAGGTCAGTTCTTTTGCGGTAACAGGCGCTGTGAGAATAAGGAGGGTCTGAAGAGCTGGGAGGTGAATTTTGCCTATGTGGAGCATGGGGAGAAGAGGAACGCCCTGGTGAAACTGCGTAAGTGCCAGAGCTGCGCCGACCATGTGGCTGCCTAAACCTCGCATGCTGTAATCCCCTCCGCTCACAGGACACAGGGGTAGAGCTAAATCTAATCAGCGTGGATTTAGGGAAGCCCATGTCTGTGTTTGTGAGACTGCCTAGATTTTACTGTTAATATAACATGCTTACTGTTGGTGAAGTAAGGACGTTACTTTACCTCAACTGTCTACAGCTGTCTACAGTTTTTAAATATTATATACTTAGTATAGTGTACTAAATTGGGGTCTAAAAGTCTGAAACTACATTGTAGATCTGGGATTTTAAATCTAATTTAAACCTGGAAAAAGCTTTTTAGCATTCTGATTAAAAAAACAAACCAAAAAAAAATACATGAAGACTTAAAGGGATAGTTCATACAGGTTTGTAACAACATGAGGGTGAGTAAATGATAGGATTTTCAATTTTGGGTAAAATATCCCTTTAAGTTCAGATCTATGCTCAAAACGGTGATGTGACATTTAACATTAAAAAACTGAAAAATAGAGCCCACTGTAAATAGTTTACTCAGATAGTTTTTGCCCAACTAATATTATTAAGACATATTCACTGTTAAATTTGACCTAAAGCGTTTTTAGTTGAGATCAAATCAACTGAATTTGTTTCAACCCTTTTAAATATTGATATATCACATTATTTTCAAGGTCTGTGTCCAGAGTGCTCCTACAAACTTAACTATCATCACAAGTAAGAGCATTCAAACATTACAAACACAATTGAATGTTCAGATATCTTTAAACTGGCTGGAAACCTTGATACTTAAACTCTGTTCTAGGAGAAAGGAAGTAACGGTGAAGAAGAGACGGCGATCGAAAGAGAACGTGGACAAGTCACTCATTAAGAAATCCAAATCGTCCCACTCCAGAAAGCACAAGCGCAAAGACAAACGCAAACACAAAAAGAGGCGCAAAGGCAAGCACATTTTTTATTGCAAATCAAGCCTTCAAACATTTCCAAGATGTGGCTTGTTTGAACAGCATTCCACTGCATGTCTATGCTTAACTTTTGTGGTGTTTTGTAGTCTTTAAAAGAGAACATGTCATGGATGATGATTTCAAGTATTTTGACACAAGAGTGTCTTTCCTAAGGCAGATTAAGCACATTCGCCAACTGATTTTTGTTGCCCCCAAATTAACACTTGGTTTAAATTCTAGGTTTTATATTGACAAAAGCTGTTTTTTCTGTACAGAATACTCATCTTCAAGTTCAGAGGAGTCTCAGGGGTCAGATAAAGGTATGCACACACCTTTTCCCCCTCTCTCCCTCAATAATGATGAATGGCCCTCATCTAGTACCCTCAGGCAGAGAATGTACTCTGTATACCCTAATAAACATGTTCAGACATCTAAAACAACACCTATATTCACATAAATCCCATTACAGAAGATGTTGGATGGGATCATTTAAATCCCTGACCTTAAAGGGATAGTTCACCCAAAAATGAAAATTATCCCATAATTTACTCACCCTCAAGCCAATCTTCTTTCAGTCAATCAGAGTTATATTAAAACATATTCTGGCTCTTCCAAGCTTTATAATGAGAGTGAATAGTAACTGAGATTTTGAAGCCCAAAAAAAGCACATCCATCCATCATAAAAGTAATCCATACGGCTCCAGGGGGGTTAATAAAGGCCTTCTGAAATGAAGTGATGCGTTTTTGTAAGAAAAAATATCCATATAACTTTATAGACTATAATCACTAACTTCTGGTAACGTCTGTCCGCGCGCTTACGAGAGAGTTGAGTTTCGGTGTATGATGTAGGTGTAGCGTAAGCTTAGGTGAGAGAAGACGCATCTCATGGTTCAAACAAATAGGGCTGGGCAACAAACTCAAGTTCCTCCAACATTTGTCTTTAAAAATTCTTGTT
This sequence comes from Elopichthys bambusa, assembly GCA_037101425.1. NCBI lineage: Eukaryota > Metazoa > Chordata > Actinopteri > Cypriniformes > Xenocyprididae > Elopichthys > Elopichthys bambusa. The sequence continues at coordinate 26,456,667 of CM074449.1, forward strand.
TTAGACTTCTAATTCATGGCCAGTGTTTTGTTTTGCTCTATCCTCTGCGTTTCCGCATTCATCAGTACGTCATGTGTCAGGTCAAAGCTCACTCTTCCGCCTTACAGAAGCCATTGATTCTAGTTTATAAAGTTATAAATATGGATATGTTTCTTACAAAAACGCATCGCTTCGCTTCAGAAGGCTTTTATCAACCCTATTGGAGCTGTATGGATTACTTTTATGATGGATGGATGTGCTTTTTTGGGATTCAAAATTTCGGTTACCATTCACTCCCATTGTAAAACTTGGAAGACCCAGAATATTTTAAAATATAACTCAGACTGTGTTTGGCTAAAAGAAGAAGTGTATATATACACCTAGGATGGCTTGAGGGTGAGTAAATTATAGGATAATTTTCATTTTTTGGGTGAACTATTACTTTAAATATTATACTTAGGCATGTAACTCTCCCCATACTCGGTAGTTCTTTTACTACAATACTTTCATCAGCCAAAAATCCTGATATGTGTCTAATGTGGTGTATGTTTCAGATGCAGAGAGTGAGGATGAAGAGGAAGAGGGTCCTTCAGAATCAGACCACTGGAGAGGTCCAGCTCCCACTGTGGAGGAGAAATCCCGGTGAGTATATCATCATTATGATGTATTTTACTACAAGGTGGAGTACATACAAACACAAATATGGTGAATGTGTCTGTAAATCTTTCTGAAATAGTGCACTGACAAACCTGATGTGTCTGATTCTCTTTCAGGGAGGAAGAATTCGATGAGTATTTTGAAGACATGTTTCTCTGAGTCTAGGAAAGGAGGATCCAAAAGAATCCCATTCCTACGGTTTTCTTTTTATATACACTTTTTTTTTTCTTTTTTTTTTAATTATATGGTTTGATTACAATTTGGTGATTGTTATAATAATTGTTTTTTATATATAATTTTTACTGTTCCTCATTCAAGTAGAAATAATTGCGTATGAAGAATCTTATACATGTATTTACAAAACACATCAGACCTTATTCATAAAACATTACTAGAATTAATATATATGCACACAATGCAACAATTTACGTAACAATACTTTTACATGAGGCCTGTAACGTTTACCTCTCAGATATTTGTCATTGAGAGATATTTGGGTTTCCACTAAGTACAGTAAAAGATTTTACTTTTGCAGCAATGTCAATAAAAACATTGTAGGAATCCATAGCAACTTAACTATTTATTGAGTGTACAATCAGACACTATCAAGTGTTTGTATCATCAGTGACTGATGTGCTGTTTTCACTGTCACTTTTGCCTGGGAATCACCAGCGCATTAGCACCAACTATTGGATTTCTGAAATAGACAGACTTTCTATTTGATACCTCTCACGTCAAACTCATATGGTCACAGTAGACTATCACACTGTCCAGATTTCCCGACGGTGGCGGCCAGCCAATCAATGTGAAGAATCAGTCAGGTGGGGTTAGAAAACCTTTTGTTCAATCTGGTCTGTGTCTATCACTCCTACATATAGACAGATGCCCATGTGATTGCACTTCTGGTGCATTTCTGTATTTCCACAAAATGTAAAATGACAAATGAGGTGTAGTTATAAAAGTTGAACATTCGTTTGTCTCAGCCGTCAGCCAATTACCTGAGCCTCTTTACCTGGGGATGATCCAGCTTTATTAGGTAATCCACTGCATGATAAAAAAAGTCATGAGAGCTTCCTGACATGCCCTCTAAGCAACCTGACAGAACTGTGCATTCACAGAGACCTTAGACTAACAGTAGATGTGGTCAAAGACTACTCAAAACTCCAGAAGCTCTGAATAATGTGTTTATTTGTTCACATGACATAATTTACAGTATCTTATATGTGCTGTAGTATTCAGTAAATAAGAGGATCGGATATCAGTTCCATGCTTACTCCAAAAAGATTTTATACACAAGCCTAAGAAAGTGTACAAACCATAAACCTGAGATGAGATTTACTCACTTTTGGCCTCTTCTGTCTGATCTGGATTTAGAGGGTTTGACATTTAAGTGCAGTCAGTAGTTCCAGTGAAGTTATTTAGACCGCCGTGGCCCCTGTTATTGGATTAAAGGCCTTAACTGATTTTTCTAACAAGCGGATATTGCTTAAGAATTTTCTTAGTACATTTACTACATCTCTTCAGTGGTCATTTTATAGAGGCTATATACATTTGTTTGGTTGGTCAAATCGGGGGGCCTAGTATTTTTCTTAAAGCAGAGCATAACGACCTATTTTTGAAATCAGGCGATATCAGCGTGCAGCTACCTGAAATAAACAGTTCGTTCACTAGTTCAAACATTACCGCTGTCATCAAATTCTTAAAAGATCAGAAAAAGGAGACTTTGACCTTACGAATTGGGTTAGTGCCTTCTGCCAGAGGAGATATCTAGAGGCTTCAGCAGTCTGCTTTAAATAAGCATGGTATTTAAAGATTAAAACTGAGTGAATCTCAGGAGCTGCTCCCCCATCAAACTCACTTCAAATCCCCTTATAGGTTCAAGAACTGGCTGTTCCCTCTTGCCTTGTTACAGCATATGATGTACTTTCTTTAAATATTCCCTGACATCTTGTGCCTCGTGTCTCCATAGAATACAACTTAGAATACGTTTAGTATAAACAAATATCTCTATGTTATCAATTGATATTCTATGTAATACACTCAATGTTATACTTTCGATAATACATTATGGTTAAAAACTATGTGCAATGCTTATAGGTATCATTAAATGATTAAAGAACAAACATCAAAGTTCTGGTCATAAATGTTTCTCCACAGCTGAAATGTTCCCAAATGCATAATCCATTGACACGGAATTAGCCGTTTCACCTTCTCAGCTTCATCTTCCTTAAAGAACAAAAAAGTAGAAAAGTGTTTGCATCTTTTAAAGTATTCAAACGTCCTGTATCGTATCCATCCAAACACAACTGCGACAAGCAAATGAGTTGGTCCTTCAACTCTAAACAAAGCAACTGATATGTATTAAAATGTTTTAGGTAGTTTAAAGGTGAAGTGTATAGTTTTATGGGATGTTAAAATACTTTCTCCCCTGTTAAATATACAGAGAAAGCTATAAGCGAGCCATTTGTAAGTTAATTTAACCGAAAAAAGGTGCCATCAAAACAATAAACAGCCTGGCAACAGCAACACCAATGGTGTTTGTTTGGGGGCGGGGCTATCTGTTTGTTTGTCCAATTATAGATGGGGGGGCATGTTCAGAAAACTTGTTTGAAAACAGTCTGTATTTTTCAATTCCCATTTGGTGGCACAGAAATTACACACTTCACCTTTAAATAGGAGTGAATTCATGAAAAGAAGCTTTTAAGATCATTTTACAGAGAAGCTAAACACAACATGATTCAGGAATAGTTTGAGAATTGATAAATTAGTTACTGTCAAAAAAAGTTATAAATACTTATTGCTCTAATTCATAATGCCAGAACTGTTGTATAGAGTTGTGTTTCAGCCACCATTGTGTGGCAAATGTAGTAGTTGCATATGCATTACTTCCTCCAACATAGTTAGATGTGAAAAGGTACAGTCAAGGTGAAATCAACGATTAGGAACAAGCATGAAATTGTCTATATGATGAAAATTAGCTGGTGCTCTAGGCTGGCACCCCATCAGAAAGAGAATCTGACAGGTACAGTTCTTCCATTTCTGGTGAATGCCTACGTGTTCACTTGGAGAAGGTACATTCGAGGAAATGAGACAGAAAATGGAGGAAGCTGGTGAAAATGTAGTGATCCTAGGAGCACATTTCACCTCCCTCTACATGTTTGCCAGCTGGCCCAGACTTCTCTGTGGCTCTGAATTTCTGGTGGATGATGTTTAAAATATGGTGCAGGTTTTGGATTTTCCTGCCTCTCCGCCTCCTTCCTCACCAGCACCAGCACCAGCACCTGCATGAGTGAAGAAAAGCAAACAAACGGTGTAAGAGAAAATTCCTGTAGTTGATGTAACAGGTTATGTCTTGTACGTTTGGTCCCCAAGGCTATGAGGATTAGCATAAGATATCCCATATACACATGCTTTCAACCTAGTCAGGTTAGACGAATAGTTTATGCAGATGTGATACGAGGCTGTGATAGATAGACTTTCAGGCTTTAAAAAAGTATACGTAGTATACGTCACACACACAGCTAGCTTTACCCTAGCAGGCAATTCTTGCCTTTTTCATATCCGGTTCCCTCATCATTTCCTTTCCTTTATCCACTATCCCTGTCTATAAAAGTGCCAAAAAGGACAACAACGGTACCTTTTTTAGCCTCCTCCTCTTCTAGTCGCTTCCGTTCGTTCTCCAAAGCGTCTACTTTTGCTTGGTAAATATCAGCCAGTTCCTTCCAGTGGACCCTGTTGTTGTTCAGGCCATCAAACATGGGAGTGATCTCTTTGTGGAACCTTGAAAATTCCTGTATGGGAAAAGAGGCCTGTTATTGCAAGCATTCGCAAGCCCACCAGTAATTGCCAATCCATCATTCCCTGTCAGAACATTTTAGCAATGTTGTGCTGACATTCCAGAATAGGGCATTATGGACAGTCGCCCCAATTTCTGCTTACACGGATGTCTGTGCAAAAACCAAATTGATTCCAGCTTGACAGTTTGATGGATTTACCTTGTACACAAACGAGCACACGAAGTCAATGAAACCACACTGCATCTTCGGAAGTTCATCCGCCTTGTTTCTGTCCATCATGGGCTGAGAAGAGATTCAAAAGATATATATTCTCATTCAGGCACTAGTTTTCTTACAATGCAACCTTTCTAAAACCAAAAGCAGAACTAGATGAAATTGATCTCCACAAACTCACAATGGGTTGTTGATCTAGCACAGTCCTTTCCAGATCTCCCTGCTCCCAGAATTCAGCTGCCACCATGAGAGCCACCTTCAGAAAAAAGCACCATTAGTTCACAATAACCCATTGACTGGATAATCCTGACCATGAATAACCACAGCTGCACATACTTTGCTCTGAACTTCCCATGGTTTGGTAATGGCAGACAAGTCGCAACCGGTCATCATCATTGCCCTGTTTGGAATCAAACAACACATCTTCAAAAGCTCAATTCAGTATTTTCTTTAAGTAGCAGGGTTCTACTGAGAAGTGATGCTTACATAATGATTTCCTTCCTAATGGGGTTGTTGGCCACATAGGCGATCGCTTCCTTCTCATCAGTCATTGGTTCGGTGGCATCAACAATCTTCTGGAACATGGTCCTTTTTCTGTTTTGGGAAAGAAAACAAGACCATCATCAGAGTGATATTTTCGAGAGTGACTCCACTTGAGGTGAAGAGATGCTCTTGAGCGCTTACTTGAAATACAAGGCCAGGTCAGTGGCAATGATGCAGACATCGTGCAAGTGCTGGACAGTCTCAAACTGGCGTTTCTGCAGACTTTGGAAAATATTAACATTCTGTAAAAGAGCAAAAAAAATAACGTTGGCCTGGTTATTGCTTTAAACTCTGGAGCACTTGCGCTTCATGTCCTAACAAACCTCTTCTGCCATCAGTGTCTTGCTGTAATCAAGATGGTGCCTTTCCAAGATGGAGGATCCATGAAGCTTCGCCAGAGGTGATGCACTCCTACATTGGAAATGGATTGTGAGCAAAATGCCTTCCTTGGTTTATTGGAAAATATTAGTAGTAATATATATACTAAATTACTTTGTCTGGTAGAGATTGTTGGTACCCCTGTGGTCAATATCGTGACAGAATGCAGCCGCTACCATCGCAAAGGCATCAAGGTCTGAGTAGTATTTTCTCAGCCTTCCGGTCTGTCAGGCAAGCAGACAATATTCAATATTTTGACCTCTTTAATGGTAAATAACGGGATGTGTGGACTAAAAACACTCACTTGCAGAAGACAGAACATGGTCTGGCCCACATTAAACCCATGCCTCCAGTTATGGTAGGTGATATCTCTGTAGCCCTTTCGTACGGTGTACATCCATCTAGTCAGAACCTGTTGAAAGTGTAGATGGCATTTAAGTTTCATCCCAAAAGTGAAAAAAGATGACATTCTATTGATTTCACAAACTGTTTCATTCATTTATGTATATTAAGTTGTAGCCAGGTCCATATTTTTGCAATGGCTGGAGAATATGTAAAACTCTGTGAATTGTAGGCATTTGATTTCTGTGGAAGTCTGCTGAGCTTTCTTTGTAGATCTGGTTATTGCTAATCACCTGCCAAATAAACATAAGCTCTAGTAATAAGATGAGTGCTACTTGGAAAATGAGCTTTACACTACTCTTCTCAATCCATTCACTTCCATTCACACACAAGTGAATGCTGGAGACTGGAAATGCTTATTTTGTGCAAAGAAGTGTTGCATTACGCCAAGTTCAGGTTTGGTGAGAATTCATATCACATGAAGACATGTGACCAAAAGAATAATGATAAGTAAGTCATGGCATGACCTCTTAGCTAAATTGAAAGAACACAAACTTTGGTACACTTTAGTTTAGAGTCCACTTCTCGCTATTAACTTGTTGCTTATTAGCATGCATATTACTAAGATATTGGCTGTTTATTAGTACTTATAAAGCACATATTAATGTCTTATTCTGCATGGCCATATTCTACATCCCTTAAACGCAGCAATTAGGAGTTTATTGAGGCAAAAGTCATAGTTAAAGGTGCAATATGTAATATTTTCTGTCCGCTAGAGGCCTATTCAAAACAAAGGCGTAGCTTGATGAAACCAAGTTCGAGTGCGGAATCTTGGGACATGTGGTCTTCACCTCACAGCCGGTGGAAAAGAATTGGGATAGGACTCGGGAAGAAATCATGTTCACGGATGCGATTATTAACGTTACTGTAACTCTGAAGCAGAGCAGGGCCGAGTGTTGTGGGAGCTGAACGAGGCCGCTGGAGCGATTGCGCAACACAAGCCACGAGCAGTGGAACTTTTATTATGACACAGTCACTGGCGCTGCTTCCGCTTTTCCGGTCATGAGTATGAGGTAACACAGCACTGTTTATCATATTAGATACATTTGAGTGTGTTGAAAATGTTATAACGTTACTCTGTGCGTTCGCTCGGCGGCTGATATGAGACAGTAAGCTAGATCGATTTTAGAATATCATATTAAATGCTGGATGGCTTGTGTTTATAAATGGCATGCAATTAATTTTAAAACGTATTGTATGATGGAGAAAATGCTGTATTACTGTTACTAAAAATAAAGCTTATAAAAATAAAAAATAAAAGTGTTTTTCTCTGGGGCATGGTAAAGCATGGTACTCGCAAAAAATCAAGAAAATTAGATTTAAACAAAAAGACTAAATGTGTTGAGCTATATAACAGTAATTAGTTTTCTGTCTATAAACATATCAAAACAGTTGTTCCCTTGTCTATTAAAACATGTAAATATTAAAGTGTCTTTGGTGTTTTCATGGTTTCTACAAAATAAAACTGTAAACCGAGGGTAATGCGGATATGATGCCATTGACAGGCGACTCCTCACACGTCCAATTGCAATTTTCTCACGATTTACAAATAGTCGCAAACATTTGTGTTATTGTAAGTACTCAAGTGAACAAAATATATAACACTGGCCTAGTGATTTTTGGATATTTTACTGCAAAATTCTTACATATTGCACCTTTAATAGTTAGTTAATAGTGAGAATTGAACCGTAATCTAAAGTTTGACCCATACTTTAAATCTGCAGCACTGCGGGAAAGTGGAGTAGATTATATATATTTTTTTTAATGTTGGATTTATTAATTGCAGTGTCTGAAGAATTTTTGCGTGCTCAAAGTCTACTGTGTTAATGTGAAAATGCTTGTAAAGTCCAGGCTCACCTCTGCTGGCACTTTAAACTTCTCCACCACTCCGAGTTCAAAGAAACAGCGAATGCCACACTTGATAAGGTCAAACTCAGAGAGAGGAAAGTCACTAAAACTAAATTCTAGCAGATCGACTTCTTTGGCTTCTGGAACGTTGGCCCTCTATGTGTTAAAATACAGGTAGATATATTAAAAATCAATCATATCATTGAACATATCAGATCAGTCTGTTCACTATGAATATATTGGTTTAGAGGGGGGGAAATCATACCAAGAGTTTGTACATTTCTTTCTGATCGCAGTCCTCAGGGTTTTGGTCAAACTTCTCCTTGGTGTTCTGACAAGACAAAAAATGTTTAGTCAACACTATAAAACAGACCGCAGTTTCTTACAGAATGATGCCTCGCTCACCAGAATCTGTTGGACTTCAACTGGAGTGGCTTTGGTCTGATACATGACCATTTCCTGTGCAATTTCTTTTCTCCACTCCATCCGGTTCAGTTTGTCATATGTGTCACAATTCAGTACAGACCATCCTAAGAACTGTGTTAGGGCCTGAAACGAAGTCCAAAAAACAGACGTTAGTGTTGCTGCACAAGATTCATGGAGCCAGAAGGATGATGAGCATCTGACTCACTTCAGTAATTTGTTCATCCTGCTCATCGAATGGCTTGCCGTCTTTTCGATTGAAGAAAGTGGCAATACCCACAATCTCCTCTTTCTTGTTCACAATGGGAAGGGACAGGACGTTTTTGATGACGAAACCCGACTCGTCCACAGCTTCTTTCTGAAAAGTTGCAAAAAAAAAGGGCAAATTAAAACAGGTTTGTTAACAGTATGATGATTGGAAAAATATTTACAGTCACCTTGCCAATAAACTAATCAAAATTATGACCAAAATAAAGCTCAGTTTAAATCTATTACGAAGGTAACAGGTTTGTGTCTATTTCAGGTGTGGATTAGGAATAATATGAGCTCTGAGAGGGATTTATCCCAGGATGGCTTACAGTACCTGGAATGTGAAGTAATCATCAGCAGCAACATTCATCATGTTACAAATCTACAGAAAGAGAAATAACACAAGATTTCTCCCGTCAACATACGCAAGAAGATGGCAAGTAGTCGTTTAATCTCATTTAACTTGGGTTAAGTGGTTATTTAACCTGGTTATCAAACAACTTTAGTCTAAGTGCTTGCTCAAGGGCACAATGGTGAAAAATCAAACCAACCCTGAGCTGGTTTGCCACACTAGTCTAACATTATCAACTGCATAGTTATGGATTTTGTTGAAGAAAATGCTTTGGACTTACAAAGCCATTTTCAGCCACGTAGGTGGGGAGGCCGCTAACAAGTGCCCAGTGGTCAACAGGAGGGGTCCTGGAAGCAGTAACATTCAAATTAGAGAGACTGGCAAGCTAGTATGTTAACACTTCACCCACATGTGCCTGTTGAGTATTTCACTTCAAAACTATTGGCATTAATAGTGAGTTGGTCCTTCCGAACAGTTTTGTCTAGACTACTCTTGTCTGGACCGCACTTGGTGTTCAAGTTCATTAGATATCAACCGATTTTGTTTTTTATAACCAATGCCTATCCAATAACTGATATGCAGAACCGATATTTAATGATTTACTTCTGTTTTTGCTTAATTTCATCTTCATATCACAATAAAGACAGCATTTTGTTAATAACAACAGAAGCAGCAACAACAATATTAACAACAGGCAATTATTCTTGAACTGACCAAAGCATTTAAAGAGAGATGGTCACATTAAAAACATACATATTAACATGAGACGATACATTTTGTTTTATATAGAATTGCTCTATACACTCTACACTCTAAAAATGCTGGGTTAAAAACAACCCAAGTTGGGTTGAAAATGGACAAACCCAGCAATTGGGTTAAATGTTTGTCCAACACACTGGGCAGTTTTGTTTGGCAACAATAACAATCAAAAGGTGAACATTTATTAATAAGTAATTTAATACATGTTTATTGTTTAATTATTATTCATTAAACTTATTAATAAATGTTCATTTATTAGACATATTAATATTAATGTTAATTTCCATAATACTTTGGGTTCATTTTAAGCAAGCAATACAGTATTTTTTTTTTTTTTTTTTTAAATAATTGAGTTAAATAAAACTACCCAGCAGGTTGGGCAAATATTTAACCCAACCGCTGGGTTAAAACAACCCAATTTCTCGGTTTGTCTATTTTCAACCCAACTTGGGTTATTTTTAACCCAGCATTTTTAAGAGTGTACAGTATTTAATGCAGTTACATCAGAAGTAACTAATTAAATTACAGAAAAATTAAGAGTAATCCCTTACTTTACTTTTTCAAGGGAAAAGTAATTAAATTACAGTAATTAATCACCCAGTAATGCATTACACCCAACACTGCTCATAAGCACTCTCATTGTCACCTGTGTTTTTGCTTATGCTTATGTAATGCTAATGCTTATGTATCGGAAAAATAATCAGTCGATCTCTAGAGTTCATCCCAAAGGTGTTCACTGGGTTCAGCACAATTCTGTACAAGATTTGTTCTCACAGATATTAGCCAAGCCAGTTAGAAAATGTTGTCCAAATAGTTTGCCCATGTAGTGTGTGTGTGGCAGAATACATGACGTATGAGTAAATAATGCTTACGGTATGACTTTGATCTCTTCTTTGTTTTCTAGCAGATAATCAATGATCTTGTAGAAGATGATTTCCTGTTAGAAGAAACAAAAAGTTATAATAATCCCAGACAGCAATACTGACTTGTTTACCGAAGAGAAATAAATTTGTTACCCTGCCATCGGGTGTCTTTGGGCCTTTGTACGGCTCCACATCTCCCAATTTAACCGGCCACTCATCGTAGAACTCCTAAACAATCAAAGCAAAGTCGAGTGTTTTATGAACCACTCATCAATGACAAAATGGAGGATGTTCATGGGACGTCACAAACCTTTTCTTTGGTCATGTCCAGAAGGCCGACAGAGTACCTCTCACACTGGAGGTAGATCCTGACAGTGTACAGGGCCTTGTGAAACTGTCGCTCAATGTCTGTCAACTCTTCAAACACTTTGCTCGCAGACCATAGAAGAACCTGTGGCGGTGCTTTACAGTCAGAATCAAGTTTTAAATCACAGTCAAACATCATTAGGTGTTATGGTCCATAGTATTACCTGGCTTCTTCTAGACTCCACATTATACATGTATGTAGTGTAATGCTGTAGGGCGATGACTGTTGCGAAAGTGGTGTACTTGGTGAAGAGCTGAAAAAAAACCCCACACATTTACTTAGTCACCATGAAATCAAAGTTGAAAACTCTTATTTTTTATGGAATATTGCAGTGTTTTTTTTATAAATGATTTATCTGTGCACATCATTATTGTTCATAAATTCATCTCTTGCAGCGACATATCTTCTCTTCTCTGATGATGTGTTTAATGGCGCGAGGGCGGGACAACCTGTCACTCGCATGACATCACAGCAAAAGCAAACCACAGCCATCCAATCAATTATTGATGGACAAAATCAACTCCCACCCTACATTTTTTCTTGTTCGAGAAGTCGTTTCACTCAGATGTACATCACAATATGGAAGAAAGGACTATGGACACTTCATGGTGACTTTTTTGGCACGGTCACGTTAGCATAATTTCAGCGGGAAAAGGTCAATTGGATGCCCATTGTCAGTTAGCATAAAGATATGGAGTAATGCTCACACATTAGTCACTTTCAAACTGCTTCAAAAACGTTCTGTTGGTCAGTGCGCGACCAACTTGAATACAAGTTAAATCTGCATCTACGTTCTTCCTACGCCCCATGACCCTTTGTGTGAATTATGGGAGTAACTTAATATCCATTAAATGATAAACAATTAGGGAAAGGTTTGCTCTATGAACTCAATAATAAGCATTTTCAAAAACTCGGTACAATGAGAGTACAATGAAATTATTCTCCTCCGTCTTCAACCATTGAACATTAAAAGAAAATTTAAAAGTGTAAAAGCATTAATAAATTACTACAGCAGACCATGAATAAGCTAGATTATTTCCGCAGCAATATTATGGATGTGTCACTGCAGTAATATAAATCTGTATATTATGTAACATAAGTTGCCTTAATCAAACATGTTTATTAACTGGAACATTGAGTGATAATATTTCAAAGTGATTTCTGTCAAAAAGGTCAATACATATTGCTTTAGAAACGTTTCAGTAATACTGCTTATAGGGATGAGAAGCGAAAATGAGAAATAATTACATTTTAAAGCATCCGCGTGAAAACAAACCTGGAAAGAGGCGTGAAGATTTGATCAGAAAAAAATCTTGTTAGGGCCAATACCATGTCACACCAAACGTTACATTATTCATACATTTGAAAATAGACCGTAAAGGAAATTTTAAAGCTCATTCAGTCAAACTGACAGAAAGATTATTTTGTAGTGCAACCGTATGATTTTAAATGATTAGTTTAAGTTTTTGAGTACAACTTCCCCATCCACAACCCGGAAGAGCGTCGCGCGCGACATTTTGTCGAGCAACTGTAAATGTGACGCTCATGAAAACATAGCGAGCAATCTGCTCATGCCGATTCAGCACAAATTTTGAGCTAATAATTTCTGCTTTACATCTGCATACTCACTGTGGAAAAAAAATCACAGTAATGTCATATATCAAGTAACGTTAGCTACTCATACTCACGTCTTCGTCTGCTTTGGAGAATTCATTTCCTCCTACTTTGTTTATTACCATAATCACACCAAGTACGTCTTTGCCGCTCATGAGGGGGGCAGCCAGCATGTTTTTAGTAGTGTATCCTGTCTGCTTGTCCACAAAGTCATTGAACCTGGGATTCTAAGATACAAATACAGAGAAAGGTTGTATTCGTTAATGTCAAATACAGCTCGTGACAAATGAAAAATTGGTTTTAAATAGCCTATAGATCGGTTAAAAACTACTTACTGCAAAATATAGACTACATTAATCCCTCCGCCATTTTAGACAGTACATTCATGTGAAGACTCGTATTTAGAGTTAAAAATGAATTAAATGTTTATTTCCACAGAATTGAATATCATTATAAAGCTGTTTCATATCATTTGGTAACATTTTAAAAGCTTATATAACAAAATAAAGGTATTTTGAATAGTTAATATTATTTATACATCGCATAGTCCTATTTTTAAACCAGTTTATGCATTGCTGAATACAGACACTTTGAATAACTACAGTAACAACTGAATTTTTACACAGCCATAATAAGGGTGACAGTCATTAATTACAATTATCTTTTAATTTTTTCTCTTGTCACTGAGACTAATTATGCCTCTTTTTACACTTCTGTATTATGTAATGAAGGTTAATAAATGTAACCCTGTCCCAGACACTTAAGCTGAGGTTACACTAGTGTGATTAAGCACAATGCTAGTATATATAGCATATGAAAGTATCTTTAATTATGTTAATTTTTCATCATGCTATTCACATAATACTTTTAAGACCTTATGGGTATGCTGGATGATGTCAAATGTGTATCATGTTCCTTAGTGAAGTAGAGTTTTTTTTTTTTTTTCTTTCAGTTTAAGCAATTTAATTTAGTATAAGCACAGCTTTAGTATTTAACATTTTCTCAAAAAGTGAATATATGAATACTTTACAAATGGAACGAAAATCTTTGTATGTTACATTTCATTCAGCACCTTTTTTCTGCACACTTATTTAGTAAGCATATAAAGAGTAATGTTCACCTTCACATTTTCCTTTTATAAATTATGAATCTTAATTATAAGTAAATAAGTGCTGATTTGACGGAAAAAAAAATCTGACTTTGATGGACAGTCATTTGTTGCTAAATAATATCAACATGCAGCATGCTACCAGGAGTACAGAAAATAAGCTGCTTTTCTGCAGGGGGGTGACTGATCTCAATGACCAGGGGACAGAAATAGTTTAATCCTTTGTCAAACTAATGGTCAACGTTCAGGTAACAGACTCTCCTAAGAAGCCTAAGAAGCTGTTTTGCTTACAACCTACTGTGTCTTTTTATAAACGATTGTGTGTGTAAAGCATAATAGAGATCTATAAATAGCGAAAACCCATTTGTGGCTTGAGGAGCTCTTTCTCCCTGAACTAAAAATGACTTTCACTGCTGTATCCTAATGTAGTCTGGATGATTTAGTCATATTAATATTATAATAATATTTTTGACTACAATAAAACCAGTTTATTTAGACGTTACCTGTAATAACATGTTTAGTGTGGATTATCTGCATAAATCATCATCTATTAGAAATATAAAAACACTGCTTAATGGCCTTTTTAAAAAATAGGTTTTCTTCAATTTTGAACACAATTAAATTTAACGCATTGCTAAATGCTATTTAAAAACACTAGGATTTTACAGTGGAAATTACAGTGGCTAAACATAAAGAATAACTAGATGTTTCATGCAAAACAAGGAGGTTGAATTTTTGTCTAATAACAGTTTGATAATAGGCAAGTTTTTACACACAAAAAACTCTTGCTACATGATTTGTGGCATTTAAAAAAATATTTTAAAATTTGATTGCAATCCTTAAAGTAACTGAAAAAATAATACCTTAAAACTCTCTGAATTACCAGCAGTATATATTAACCCAGCCAACAAAATGTTTTGCAATGATGTTCTCATTAAGTTATGAAAATGTTATTTCTGAATGTTCTCTGAACGTTCAAAATGACCAGTTTTTTTAATGTACTAAAAACGTTTTTTCTCCGTTATTCAAACGTTAAGGGAACATTCCATTTTATCATTTTGCAAACATGATGGGAACATTACTTTTTAATGTTCTCTAAACATTCTGAAACAAGTAGTAACTCATAAAAAAACCCTAAGATGAACGTATAACTAAAACATAAAAAAAAAAAAAAAGACTTCCACGAATGATAATGATTTTGTGCTAACTTTTTTAAAAACATTATTAAATACCAGATAAATTTTGCCAGAACTTTAGCCAAAGTTCTGAGAATGTTCCCACTATAAAACCTTACACTCAAAATAATTACTTGGTTTGAGTAGGACAAACTTAAATTAGACAAATTAGTTCAGTCAAATTAACTTTGATGAGTATTTAGAACTTTCTTTTTCTTTCAAGTTCACAGAACTGATATATTTTAAGTAAAGTTTCATTGTTTTAAGTTTTATTAACTTATTTCTTTTAATTGAGATGAACTTAAGTTAAACTGAAACTGGGCTGGGATTTCTATTTCTTAACTTAAAAATTTTGAGGCAACTGATAGTTTTGCAAACTTACTCGGGTTTACAGTGTATTAGCTGGGAACGCTTTAATTTTAATTTATTTTATTTTAATATAATTTGTTATAATTTTGTTGTAAGTAATTGTTTTTTAAAATATATACTTTTTCTTTCAATGTATGCTGCTTGGATTTATTATGTTTGTGTTCAACACATTTGTTTGTTTGCAGAATGTAAGAACGGTTTAAAAAAGAATAACTAGGGGAGCTATGAAAGACACCTTTACTACTTTTACTCACCTGTTTGACATCAGGAACATTAACTGCTTTTTTGGTGGTTGCTATTTGACCAACTATGCCCATGTCAGTAGGGAACACAATTTCAGACTGAGGGTTGACCAGGTTGGCCTCGTATTTCGAGGTAGGGGTGACATCGAAAAGACACGTAGCGAGCTCAGGGATGCCATTTCTAGCTCGGAATATGAAATAGCTGCAGCGGTCGGCATTCACCAGCATACATATCCTCTGCAGGACCTTGTGCATGGCCTTTTCCATAATAGGCTGCGAATGCATTTCTGTGACCATGTCAAAGATGATTTTGGCCTCCTGGATTTGGCTGACATCCTTGAATGAGGCTGGATCTTTGATGTCAAGTTTCTCTTCAAAAGCGGCGGCGATGGCCTCGCATCGTATATTCTTGTCAAAATACTCTTTGGCGAACTGTGGGTTATTCTCCAAGTACTTTTCCACACTATCCTTGTCTGCCATTTTGAAGTGCGCTTCTCTCTTCGTCCGCTCACAGATTCATTACTTGTGGGATGTCAAGATGAAAAGTGAAGCTTCTCAGTGGCCTCCTTCAGACAGGTGCATCCTCCAGTGCAGAGATCAGTGCTGGTCTCCTCCGACAGGCTGCCAGAGAATAGTGGCTTACAGGCTGAAGGGATCAAAGGGGCCGCTAATTAAAGTGACGTCATGACATTAAACCCCTAAGCTTTCTTAACCTGCAAATCCCCACCCTGATCATTTTATGTTAGACAATCCAGTCAAAGCCAAACGACCCTGTTTTCTCCCACAGAGAAAGTGTCGGCACATGACATAATATTTGTCACATCGGTCTGTCAATTAGACTGATGCTGTTTCTGATCTAATACATACCATCCCCAGCATGTGTGTGTTCATTGGGCTAGAAGTTTTCACATTAGATCTTCACATTAGTCCTAAAATAAAAAAGCTTGTGAAAAAATGTTTCACCAAATGGGTAAATGGGTAGTTGATTTGAAATCTCAAGTAATTTCAGCAATACACTGTAAAAAAACAGTTGTTGGTTTAACTTAAAAAAGTAAGTTACCTGCTTGCCTTAAAATTTTGAGTTCATTCACAGTAAAACCTCCAGTGTTAAATGAACACTGTTAGTGTTAAATTAACATTGCCAGTGTTTATGTAATCCACACCGGATTATATAAACACCGGGAGACACTGGAAGTGTTCGTTTAACACTGGATGTTTTGCTGAAATAAAAAAATTGAGTTAAAGGATTAGTTCACTTTCAAATAAAAATTACCCCAAGCTTTACTCACCCTCAACTTATCTAAGATGTATATGACTTTCTTCTTTCTGATGATCACAAACAGAGATATTTTAATAAATATCCTGACGCATCCGAGCTTTATAATGGCAGTGAACAGGGGGTCATGAGTATGAGCTGAAGAAAGTGTCTCCATCCACATCCATCCATCATAAACATGTACTCCACACTGCTTCGGGGGGTTAATAAAGGCCTTCTGAAGTGAAGCGATGCGTTTGTGTAAAAAAAAAATCCATATTTAACAAGTTATGAAGTAAAATATCTAGCTTCCGCCAGACCGCCTTCCGTATTGAAGTTACGAAGAAAGTGTAAACCGGTGTTGCGTCAGTTACACTTTTTCCATAAATTGAATAGGGAAGGCATAGGGCGTAGCGTAAGCTTTTGGAACTGAAGAGTTTTACACTTTCTTCGTACTTCGTATTGACACAGAATACTGAATTAATGATTTCGAGCTGCTGAAAATTAAGCTTTTATATATTTACTAAAAGTCATTAAAATCATGATATTGAATACAAAAAAAGTTAAATAATATGTCAACCACCCAAATGCAAATGTCTTGTAAACGTTGTCCTTCTTAAACCTATAGCTCTCAAGCTCTCCATGTAAGAAGAGAAATTCTCTGAATCAGGCTAGTATTTTTGCACTTTCTGCACCCAGGAATGATGCTGCGCACTCAGGATCTGTTTCCTCCGATATGATTACACCTGAGCTTTTCTTTTATATCAGGGAAGTGTCAGGCAGCAGGCATTTGGTTTGTAAAAAAGAAAAAGCCTTGCATCATATGTACCAGGCTTTGTAAATCCAGGATTAAGTAAAAGTGATTATCAGGATATCCTCTCTTGAAGGGAGAGAGCTTGGCTTGGCACGTTAAAGTTCACAGCGAGGAGCCGACAGACACAGCAATGCTAAATTTAACACACTCATAATTAATTTAATTAGATGTTGATGGACAAAATGTCACACAGGCAATGTTTTAAATAGCCGACTGTGTATGTAGTGTCTGATACACCTGCAAATGAAAACAAATGAGTGCATTCATGTATTTATTCAGTGGCTTGGAGTAGACCAGTGGAGCACGGTGGAGGACTTGGAGAAAGCTTGTTTGAGAGATCAGGTTAGCAGTAAAGTTGTCTTATATTTACCCCCTCATTCCCAAACAAACATCCATAAAGGATCAGCATGTGTGTGCCAAGGATCGTCTGCTGCACATCATCCAGCCTACAAAAGCAAGATCTAATGAGCTGAGATTAGTCTTAGTTAGCTTGATATCAGATCTGGTTTACTTAACTTGTATTAGTAACTTTGCAAATAAAGCTCTGGAAGATTAAACAACATTTATTTTCAAACTGCCCATAATAATTATATTAATCTATATGATGATATCACAATCTCTCTGTTATTAGTTTCCATTATAGAAGTAACAGATAACGTACAGTCAGCAAGTCTCCTGCTTTTTTTTTTTTTTTTTACATGGATGCTTACTAAAATAAATAAATGAAATGTTCAATTGATTTAAATAATTTTTTTGTGTTCACGATTGTGTCATAAGACAGACCTGAAAGTCACAAATCGACCAATCAGAATCCAGTATTCCAGTGAGCATGTGTAATAATATGAAGTAATATTTATTAGATTTTAATGTTCAGAAGTTTGTAGTTTGTAGTCTTTACTGTAACTTTTAATAATTTAAACCATGCTGACCTTAAACCTTTAAACGGTATTGTACGTCACCTTTACAAATGTTTTGCTGCCGTATGTGCAATCCAAAAAAAGGGGTGTTGTAACAAGTTACATAAGTTTCCCTTTTCTTTTCTTTTTTTTTTGTCAAGGTTAACTTCACGTAACTTATGTCAATGAAACTAAAAAGTGTCATGAAATATGCTACAGCACACTTAGTTCTCTGTTATCAACAAGGAGAAGAAAAATTCTTTATTTTATCATTTTCAAAAGACTCAAAACCCATCCTTGAACAGAAACAATACACACACACACACACACACACACACACTCACCGGCCACTTTATTAGGTACATCTTCCTAGGTTGGACCCCCTTTTGCCTTCAGAACTGCCTCAATTTTACATGTTATAGATTCAACAAGGTGCTGGAAACATTCCTCAGAGATTTTGGTCCATATTGTCATGATATCATCACGCAGTTCCTGCAGATTTATTGGCTGCACATCCATGATGACGATCTCTTGTTCCAGCACATCCCAAAAGTGCTCTACTGGAATGAGATCTGGTGATTGTGGAGGCCATTTGTGTATAGTAAACTCATCGTCATGTTCAAGAAACCAGTTTGAGAATGATTTGACAGCGCATTGTCCTGCTGGAAGTAGCGATCAGAAGATGGATAAACTGTGGTCATAAAAGGGACGGACATGGTCAGCAACAATACTCAGGTTTGGCTGTGACATTTAAATGATTCTCAATTGGAACTAAAGGACACAACGTGCACCAAGAAAATATCCCCCACACCATTACACCACCAGCAGAGCTTGAACCATTGATACAAGGCAGGATAGATCCATGCTTTTATGTTGTTTATGCCAAATTCTGACTCTACCATCTGAATGGAGCAGCAGAAATCGAGACTCAGTCTTCTATTGTCCAGTTTTGTTGAGCCCATGTGAACTGTAGCCTGTTTGCTGTTCTCAGCTGACAGGAGCGACACCGGTGTTTCTTCTGCTGCTGTATCCCATCTGCTTCAAGGTTCGGCATGTTGTGTGTTCAGAGATGCTCTTCTGCAGACCTCGGTTGTAACAAGTGGTTATTTGAGTTACTGTTGCCTTTCTATCAGCTGGAACCAGTTCTCCTCTGACCTCTGGAATCAGCAAAGCATTTTCGCCCACAGAACTGCCAATCCCAGTAGATCAGCAGTTTCTGAAATACTCAGACCAGCCCGTCTGGCACCAACAACCGTGCCACGTTCAAAGTCACTTAAATCAACCTTTCTTCCCCATTCTGATGCTCGTCTATGTATATGTTTAAATGCATTGAGTTGCTGCCATGTGATTGCTCGATTAGATATTTGTGTTAATGAGCAGCTGAACAGGTATACCTAATAAAGTGGCCGGTGAATGAATACCTTTTATCTTTAGCTTTTATTCAGATATTACTAGATGAATTGTTAAAAATTTTGTAAGGATATTGCATAGTTCTGCTTGGAGGCAGTTGTTTTACAATAAAACATGTCAAATTGTGATGCAATTTTAGCCAGGCTGTCATACAAAGACATTATGAACACATGCAGAAACGAGAGAACCCATAAAATATTAATAACAAATTATGTTGTAGACAATGTATGATCTTTCCTGCAAGCTTTTTTGTTTTTCTATGCTTTTTTTTTTTTTTTTTTTTGCATAGTAAAGTAAAACCTGTTAAGTGTTTTGTTCTTCTCACATATTTACAGAATTTAAAACATGATGTTTTAATCAAACTTCATTAAATATCCCCTTCCAGACATCACTTCTAGCCACTACTATATACAAATATAAGCCGTTTGGTTACTTTTAAAGGCAAAAAAAGAAAGGAAAAAAAAAAATCGTTCATTTTTATTCATTTTGTCTCTTTTCAAAAGAATCAAAACCCTGCCTCGAACAGAATATATATATATATATATATATATATATATATATATATATATATATATATATATATATATATATATATATATATATATATATATATATACACATACACAGTCAAACCCAAATTTATTCAGACACCTTGAACATTTCATTCATTAATACAGTTTTTTTTTTAAAATGGTAATAAAATAAGTTTTATAAATAAAAAAAATTATCTTAATTATGTCAGATATCACTTAAGCTGGTAGTCCACTGTATCAAGAATTATGTCACAGTTTACTTTGCTGTCCTTACTTACATAAATGAACTATAGTGTCCTGACCCACTAGTAAAAATATATTTTTTAAAAATGTAAATAATTTTTGGTTTGACTGTATATATATATATATATATATATATATATATATATATATACACTCAAAGTTGGCAAATATAAGTCATTTGGTTACTTTTACAAACCTGTGAACTTTAATGAAATCAGAAATGTTCCCTACTGAACAGGCTTCAGGGCTTCACAATCACCAGCATCATTTAGAAATGCACACAAGACAGCATGTGCTGAAAAATTCCATATGTTTATTTTAGCTTCAGCTCATGCTCTTACACAATCCAGCTGCAACCTGAAGAAAAACACATTCTGGGGAGCAGAGGTCAACACTACAGCGCTCCACATGGAGGTCTGAAACACGGCTGTTATGTAAAAACTTTTGTCCAATGACAGGGATGGTGGAGACTGAATTTTTGGTAGTTGGGTGGGACTATGAATATAGGATCCCAGAATCTTGGCCCTATATAAATGCAGCTGCAGCAGTGCAATAGTAATTTCAGATACTGTGATCAAGGTACGCACATTAGGATTCGCTTGCGGTGCATTTGTTGGTGTTTGTCTAACTATTCTACTGATTTTTCACAGCTCGAGCACAGAAGCACCATGCTCAGGTTCTGCATAGCTCTCTGCGTCCTGGCCACGTGCTGGGCGCAGGACTGTCTGGTGAGCAACATCACCGTTCAACAGGAATTTGACAAGACGAGGGTAAGTCAACCAGTGTTTTGCTTCAATCCACATGTTGTTTTTGAGCTTCTGTTCCTCATACTTTTCCACTGACCTTGCAGTATCAAGGAACATGGTATGCCGTGGCCAAGAAAGACCCCGTTGGTCTTTTCCTTCTTGATAATATTGTTGCCCATTACAAAGTGGAGGAAGATGGAACCATGACAGCCACCGCTGTTGGCAGAGTCATCATTCTCAAGTGAGTTTAAATGGGATTTTATGTTAATGTCGTGCACTTGCGCAATAAAAACGATTCAATTCTCGCATGCCGTTTCACTCTTCAGCAACTGGGAGATGTGCGCCAACATGTTTGGCACGTTTGAAGATACCGAAGACCCGGCCAAGTTCAAGATGAAATACTGGGGAGCCGCTGCATATCTCCAGACTGGATGTAAGTGTCAATTTATCATGTGCACATTACATGTTAGATCATCTGCTCATGACCTGTTTGTGACTGTTCCGCAGATGATGACCACTGGGTCATCGACACCGACTATGATAACTATGCCATCCACTACTCCTGCAGAGAGCTTGATGAGAACGGAACCTGCTTGGACGGTTATTCCTTCATATTCTCCAGACACCCTGACGGCCTCAGGCCTGAAGACCAGAAGATTGTGACAGAGAAGAAACAGGAGATCTGCTTCCTGGGCAAATACAGACGGGTCACACACACTGGTAAGATGTATTATTATCACGTACATGCACTCGTGCGTGCACATTGTTCAGTATGCAAAAGATCTGATGTGTTTTTCTTTGTTTAATTGTGCAGGTTTCTGTGACACTGCCTAAATGACCACTGCACGAAAGAGCTTCCGAGGATGTAATCTGTCAAGTTTTATATTTCTAGCTGATATGTAAATACCAAAATTAAGCATATTACTTGATAAAAGAGAATGCATAATAATTTAGCACAAAGCAGAAGTAAAATTTTTTAATAATCATGTTTTTTTGTTTTTGTTTTTTTCAAATAAACTTTGAAAAAAAAAAAAAAAAAGTATGAATTAATTATTGATTTCAGTGATCTCGCTATCATTAAAGTTTTATCAAAGGTTGTCTTGAACTCATGAACCAACAATACAAACAGCACTGTGGAAAATCAATGCTTTTTACTGGCAAAATGTTGTGCAACTTGAACCATGATACAGAGCAGCAGGTGTCAGCACACATATTATAAGCCAGTATGAGGAAATGCATAATAAGAACATTAATGTATATGATTAAAGAAAGATTAAGGGAAAGTGATCGAGACCGAAGGAAATTTTGAATAATCACTTTCACCCAGACACCCACTGATACATTTTCCTAAATTTTCTTTTAAACAATATATAACATATTTATTCTTTATAACAAATATAATTCATAACAAATGTATAATATGTACATCTATACACTTACGGAATGTTATCAATACAATATTTATAAACATCTGTTAAAGAGTTATATGAACATAGACAATAAAATAAAAGTTAGACTACATATATTTATATATATGTGTGTGGTCAGAAGTGGTATATATATATATATATATATATATATATATATATACACACACACACTGTGTGTTTCATAGTGAAGTGTTAACTACACTCAATCTCTGCATATGCATATGCTGTGAGATCTGGGAACGCAACGTGCGTCATTTCACCAGAGTTGTTGCGTAAATCATTTGCAAGCCTACGGCAACACAGGATAATACATCAATATGTTTTTAAATATGCAAATTATTGTTCATTGCAATTTCAAAATAAAAATGTCCTAGGTTTACTTCGTTTTTTTTTTTACGCCTACGATAGTGTACACGCACAGTCGAACGCCTAGCCTTGCAAAGTATATACTTCATTTAACTTTGAGTTCGACGCATGCGCGGTTTTGAGCAATCTCTCGCCACGAGTTACAACCCATGTAAATATATTTGTATTCTTTCATGCTAGAGTTGTACAAATAAGGGTACTTTCTAACCTCCGCACAGCCTCTCGTCTATGTAGGCCTCCGTCGTCGCTGTAGCTGTTTTCTGTAGCATTCCGTTCTGTTCTGTTTATGCAGTTTTTCTTTGACTATCTTGTGAATCGAAGCCTCCAAGGCACGGTTGCCACCTTGTGGACAAACTAATTACTGCAAGTCTACTTTGGGCTCGGTTATTACTCCTACACTGACAATTGCGAACAGCACGGACACAGACTACTTGTATTTATACTGCTAAAAGTGTATGCTGGGGTCTGCACGGCGGACCTGTTCCACACATGCACAATCAAGCAAGCTCGTGAACTTGTACTCGTACTCGTAAAAATATCCCCGATACCTGACAGAATTGTCCGTGCACAGAGACACCGACGACAGCAGCAGAAACAATGTCAGCCTCAGGGGTGAGGAAATACTTCAAAATTAATGATGACAACCCACACATTGAAACACAATTCGTTATCAATTAGTGAAGGCGTGATAGGCGGAATCGCGCTGAATGACAGACCAGAAGCGCTCTCTCTCGCGTGCACTCTCTCTCTTTCTTGCGCGCGATCACAGTTCTCTCAGACAGCGCGCGATCAGTTCCTTGCGCTTGAATGGTCAAATGCACACATAGTTGTCAAAATGTCCATCGTGTGGAGTATCTCACGTAAATACAGTCGGTTATGGCTTAAGTCGACGTAAACATTTGGGTGAAAACAGGATATGTGTCAGCATCCATGGATTCGGTCTTAAAAGGACCGTAGCCTATATTTGTCATTAATGTTAAATAAATGTATACATGGTAAATAAACCTACTGTGTCTGAAAAACAAGTTTATTTAATTTGTATCTCTATAGTATTTGTTGTATTTTTTGTAAATGTATTTTTATAACAACAATTATATATATTGGTAATTATGCCCTTTGAAGGTTATTGGACACTGTGAAATTTTTGTTTCTTCTTTTGTCTTTAAGTTTGTGACAAGGACATAAATATCATTACTTTTTTCATTAGAGTAATAATAAAGAAGCTGTCCTACATTCATTAGTCTCACTGTTGTGCTTGGAAAACTGCAACATCACCAAAAAAAAAAAAAAAAGGAGATGTAATAAATGTATAGGCATCGGTATCGGCAAGTACCAGAAAGAAAACTATCGGTACTCGTACTCGGCCCTTAAAAAATGGTATCGGTGCATCCTTAATTTTAAGTAATTTTAAAGGCTATTGTTGATGAAATTTTATTTTTATTTTGATTACTCGATTAATCATCAAAGTAATCAACTGATTACTTGATTACCAAAATAATAGTGACAGTTAAAACATTTCAAAATGCACATGCATTGTTCTGTATTTAGTGACTTTCAAACAAATAAAAGACTATTTTTCCAGTCATATATTTTGTCAATCAAGAATTTTTAAAAATAGTTTTAAAACAGTCTCATCTTGTGAACCCAATATTATATATTGTCTCATAAGATATTGTCAAACCCTTAATAAAAGGTAATTTCCCAAAAACAAACTTGTGGCCAGTGAAAATGCTGAGTGGCTAGTAAATGTCCAATGTCAAGCCCTGTGTATTTAGCCTATATATATTTTGTATGTCCTGTGTCTTCACACACTCAGGGATCTATTGATTTAATCTAGATTACACATAGACAATGTCTAAAGTATGTGCTTTTTTTCTTTTTCTTCAGAAGGATTCTATCATTTGAATTTCTTGTTGCCAGTTATACTTACTCATATTGCTTACCTGAAAAGCAATATGAGTGAAACTGTACATGGCACTTCCTGGAATCGAACCGTTAATAAACTTGTTCTCCTTCGGCTACTGTGCCTTCACCTAATCCCATCTTTAAATAGTTTAATGCAGGATTTACACATGCAGTCTAATTCAAGACAGATTTGGTTTGCAAAGCAAAGTCAGGACTGATGGATTGGAGTCGTTCCTAGACAAGTAACACTTCAATAGGGGTGACCCTGAATAGTCGACGATTTGATGCTTCAATAGGAGGAGCCTGATTCGACTACCAATCTCACAGTCGAATCTTCGCAGAGGTGTTATGAGACGAGATATGGGGGTGTTCAATATCTGATTTTACATAGACGTACTGGTTCTCTCCCAGTAGGTTAATATACAGCCTATTATGATAATGCTGTAAATAAAAGTGTGAAAAGTAAGCTTTTAATAAATATTTTTAATGTGCGTGAAAAAATCCAACCACCCCTGTGACAGATTTAAGTTTCACTTCCATGATCCGTAACCACAAGGATACAAGGGAAAACTAGGAAACAACTTTTTTTTTTTTTTTTTGTCCTTTTCCTTTTATTCAAGTAGACAATTCAGTGAAGGACTGTATGAAAAATTGTTTTTTTTTTTTTTTTTTTTTTTTTTAAGGTACAACACTGATTTAAATGTTGAATATTGACTATTACTTATTGCATGTGTGCAAACTGCATATCACAGAGCAACCAAAAGCAAACTAAGAAAATAAAATATTTGAATTCATAAATTAAAATATTTTAAATATGCCCCATATAAACAAATACTTTTATGAATAAAAGAAAAGTCCCTTCAAACTTTTCAAATTCAAGAATTCAAATTCAAATTCTTATTTGTTCTTAAAAAAAATAATAAAATAAAATAAAAAAATCATATAAAATACTGAAACATTTCTTTGGAATGGTGACTACAATCAACCAAGACAAAATCGCTCTAAATAATGACATTTATATACACAGTGGAAAGAAGCATGTGATGTGAAGCAGGTTTAGCTGAAGCAGTAGTCGAGGTGGGCGAGCAGCTCTCTATGCTGGCTGGTGGGGTAGGAAGCGCCACAGTTCGGACACTCCAGGACACTCTCATCTAGTATGTTATGGACTTTAGAGGGAGATGTGGTTCGATCTTGAATAGTCAATCTTTCAAAATCCATCCTGTTACATGAGCTGGGCTCCGAGAAACGAGACTCTCTCTGCTGTTTCTGAGACACAAGGTCAATACACGCACATTATTACACAATATGATAAAAATATCAATGATCATGTCGGGACACATCAAGGAAAAAATACTTACGGAAGACTCCAGGCGTGTAATCTGGTCTCTGGCCTTCCGCAGCTCTTTCAAAACTTTGTGAAGTTGGTGCTGTAAATTTTGACGGTCTAGTTTTTCATTTTCAGATTCTTTGGCTGACAAATGGATCTGTAGGATGGTCAGTGACAAATAAGGGTATAAAAAATGTTTAACAATCTAGTTTAAAAAGCATGTCTTAGAAATTCATGTTGGCTTCATATGGTTTAAAAATGTCATGTAGTGTAACCATTAAAGGTGCAGTAAGCGATTTCTGAGAAAAATGCTGCTGAAAGTGGATTGGTCCGAGCAGAACAACACACTTGTAGCCAATCAGCAGTAGGGAGCGTGTCCACTCATGATGGGGGAGGAGAGAGCGTGAGCAAGAGGGAGATTTGAAGAAAGACTGTAGAAAGAGTAATGGCTGAGAGACATTACGAAAGAGAAAAGGTCAGAGAGGAATATCACTGAAAAAAGAAGGGTTATGATCAGGCAAGAGCTTTAGGAACCGCGTTAATATTAGTAAAGGTTTCCAGAGCGGCCTGAAAACTGATGGTGAGGTTGTCGTTTATTTTTCACAAAGCATTATTTTGCATCGCTTCAGATAAGAGACATCCACTCTTGTATTGCGTGTTCATGCATATTGGGGGCGGAGCAATGAAGGGAGGGGTGTGTTTGTTTAGGGGGATTGTACTTTTCAGTATTTTTCAGTGCCATTTTACATGTCAAATCAAACATGAGCAAGACAAAAAAACGAAATACTATAAAATAAAGAGTATTATGTCACTGAAAGCTAGTGTTGAAGGGTGATCTGAATACCTGTTGTTCCAGTATAGCGATTCTTTTCTGCTCCTCCTGCCGATTCATCAGGGATTTCTGTAATAGGTTCACCTTTCAAAACAGAAAAAAACTTTAGTATGTACTAGTTCAAATACAGTTAGTATGTCAGTTATCGGGGGTGGATTCTGGAATCCACTGCCACTTCAATATATATACTATATATCTGGGCGTATTCAAGTTGCGAAGAAAGTGTAAACTGGTGTCACGTCAGTTAAACTTTTTCCGTAAGTTGAACAGGGAAGGTCATACTCATTGATCCCACTCACTGCCATTATAAAGCTCGGATGCGTCAGGATATTTATTAATATTTCTCTGACTGTGATCATCAGAAAGAAGAAAGTCATATACACCTAGAATGACTTGAGGGGGAGTAAAGCTTGGGGTAATTTTCATTTGAAAGTGAACTAATCCTTTAACCAATCAGAATCATTCAACCTGAAGTAATGACGTAGTTCGTAGACTCTGTTAGAGTATAACTGTTGTGGAAACGTGAATGTACGCAGAATGGCCTACAAACTCCTTGTGAGTCTTGAAGCTGGCTTCTGCTGATGAAACTGCAAACTATTTTTCAGTAAAATTTTCAATTTATTTTTTTAAACTCTGACTCCAGGTCTTCATTCATCATATCTGGTCTTTGGGTCTATAACTGTAAATTCCCCTACACTGTCAAAAGAGATACCAATACAAAGATATGTTTCTTAAAAGCATTGTAAGCCAAAATAGACAGTAGAAACCACTTGCACCAATAGCCTCTATAGACAAATTAGGCTCACAATCCTTCTGGGCAGTGACACAAATTTCACACTTTGGAATTGAATCAAATCACAAGTTTGTAACTCAAAATAGATTTCAATATCATTGATTCATTTGGCTATAGACTACCATTCAAAAGTTTTAGATTGGTAAGATTTTTTAATGTCTTTAAAAGAAGCCTCTTCTGCTCACCAAGACTGCGATTATTTGATAAAGAATACAGTAAAAACAGAAAACGGTTATTTTAAATTGTAAAAGTATTTCACAACATTACTATTTGAATATATTGTAAAATGTAATTTATTCCTGTGATCAAAGCTGAATTTTCAGCATCATTACTCCAGTCTTCAGTGTCACATGATCCTTCAGAAATCATTCTAATATGCTGATTTGCTTCTTAAGAAACATTTATTACTAATATTGAAAACAGTTGAAAAATTTTTTGAGAGAAATTAATACTTTTATTTAGCAAGGATGCATTAAATGAATCAAAAGTGACAGTAAAGACATTTATAATGTTACAAAAGCTTTATATTTCAGATAAATTATGTTCTTCTGGTTTAGTACTCTCCCATAGCAAACTGTTGTAGTCATTAAGTTTATTAAGTCAAATAATTAAAAAAGTTTAAGTAATTTTTCTAAAAACTGTCGATCACAACTCGTATAATAAATAAGTATATTTTATGTATTATTAATTAATAGTGCAGAAAAATCTGCATGCGTACCTGCATCAGTAGTTCAGACACCCTCTTTCTCTCATCCTCCAGCTCACCCTGCAGTCGAGCAGTTCGCTCTGATGAACACCTCCTCTCCTCCTGCAGAGCCTCCCGGTCTCTTTTCCTCTCTTCTAGAAGCTGCTCTCGGGCCTGAGTTGCTTCCCTGCTCTTCTCCTCATACCTCCCTCTCAGATCCTCAAGTTCTGCCTGGATCCGGCTGACCCGGGCCCGTTCAGCCTCCAGCTCACGCTGAGCCTCCTGCCCAGACTGGCCTGTGGGGCAAGAAGAGACAATGAATGGTGATGTTTTATTCAGGCCACTTTAAATGTCTTTAAAGAGTGTTTACCATCTGAACTGGCTTCTTTGTGCTGGTGTTGGATTGCTTGATTTGCTTCATTTAACTGTGTCTCCAACTCCTTTGTCCTGGCTAAGACGCCCTGAACGTAGGCCTCACGCTGCTGGTCATAAACAAGCCAATTATGGTTCTTCTCCAGAGCCTGTACTCAAAAACAGAGAGAGGAACAACAACAACACATGAGTCTAGCAGACAGCACCCGGAACCTCTTATCTGAACTCTTGGGTTGTGAACTCACATCTCGCAACTGCTCCTGCACCGCCGCGAGCTCACCGGATGAAACCTGTCGGGAGACCAATGACACAAAAATGTCTTAAAATAAACACTAGATAAATGTGTTAGGATGATTAAAAATGAAAGTGCAAAGAAGCAAAAAGCATTTCATATTATAAAAAAGATTAAACCTTTCACATCTTAGATAAATTACTTTAGTGATAACCTCTTCTTCGGTTTGAACCTCCAGTTTATGGGTTACTAGCCCCTTTAAGGGGCTGTTCACACAGAACGCATTTTTCCATTCCAATACGCTCATTGTTTTTCTATGTAAACACTTGCTAGACCAGGGGTCTCCAAACTCAGTCCTGGATGGCCAATGTCCTGCAGAGTTTGGCTCCAACTAGTCTCAAAACACCTGCCTGGAAGTTTCTAGTATGCCTAATAAGAGCTTGATTAGCTGGTTCAGGTGTGTTTAATTGGGGTTGGAGCTAAAATCTGCAGGAAGGTGGCCTTCCAGGGGCAGGATTGGACACCCCTGTGCTAGACAGATGTGTATGACTGTTTATGGTAGGCTAAAAGGTTAAAAAACGCATGAATTTTAACACGTCAACAACACGTAAAATACGTGTTAAATGGGTGTTATTTGCGTGTATTTGACACATGAAATGCATGATAAATACACGTATTTTACATGTTGTTAACGTGTTAAAATTCATGCGTTTTTTAACCTTTTGGCCTTCCATAACCATTGCTCTCACATCTCACGCATGACACAACATTCTAAAATGTGGCGCTCAAGTTAAAATAACTCGTTGAGACCTCGTTTTCCCCCCATTCCACCGTTTGTGTCTCAGGTTTTTGCTTTTGCGTTGTTCTGTGCAAACGAGCCCTACCCAACGACACATTGATATGGCTCAATGCATCCATTAAATGACAAACAAACTAAATTATGTACTGGTGCAATGTGTAAAAAGTATAAAAGAGGTCAAATTGGCAATGACATTTGATGTCGTGCAACTTTTGATTACTTTTCTATATTATTTAAAATACTTTTTTTGTTGTTGTAGATGTTTCAGTTGAGAAACAGGATTTGAAATTTTCCTAGTGTTCGATTAAATGTTCATGTTATAATTTGCTTGTATTTGTGAGTTAATAAAAAAAGTAACTGATTGTGGAAAAATAGGCACATAATACTGTAGTACAGATATATACGAACGCAAGCCTGTGAATCAAATCACAATATTTTCATAGCATGTTTTGAGGCATCAGCAAATATCGCAGTGCTGGCTAAGAGAATCAATGTCAGTTCGTATGGTGATAAGCTGTAAGATTTACACCCCTACAAGCTACAACATCAATCTTGTATAGTGCAAACTGAGCACATTTTTGACCAATACCCTGCTGAGACCTGTAAAACTGATCAGAACAGGAACTTCAACAGGCTGACAATCTCTTAAAAAGATGAAATGCTAGCATAATTTGTGAAGGTTACATTGTGCTGATTTCCTACACAAATACGAACCCTTAACCTGAACATTAACCCTGGTATAGTGTTGGTAACACATGATTTTCCTGAACTCTGAGCTGAATCAATGAAGTCTGAACTCTTCTTGAGTCTGTGTGATTGAGATGACCAATGATATCGGCTTAATAAAACAATTTAGATTCAAATATTATATTTTTTATGATGTCATCATAAATAAAATAATTAGTTGTGGTCTACCAACATCACTCCTTTAGCACTAGTCAGGGGACTTCTCAGAGTAAGAAAATAGTTGTGTTTGATGAAATGCTGCCATCCAGTGTATGAACCTCATCATGCACTCATTTGCCTGGAAATGCCTTGATGCTAAATGACAGGAAACTACTGCCATGACTCATGACTATGGTTAAATAAGATTTTGTCAGGTGAACATCTTTGCCCTAATATATTTACTTAAAGTAATCCCTTAGATTAAGTTAATAAGTTAATAATAAAAGGTCAAAAGGTTATTAAGGTCAATAATAAAAATAAATAATAATAAAACAAAGTTCATGGTTCTCTGATGTCAGTTAATGACATACAGGTTAAAAAAAAAAAATTATATATATATATATATGTGTGTGTGTGTGTGTGTGTGTGTGTGTGTGTGTGTGTATTAATCTTTTTTAGTAAAAATTTTTTTTATTTTAATTTATAATTTAATCACTTAATTTCATTAAACTCAAAAACCCCCGCAGTTCCATCATGAACCCCATTCTGAGAAACCCTGACATAATGTAATATTTAATGCACTTCATGTTGTTGACAACGAAGAATGGAACATATTTTCTTTCTCTTTGCATTTTTATATTGATATGGTACAAAATTATCAATGTGAAAGTAATCAGACTATATTCCCTAAAATTAGTTATCTAAATTACATTAACTACAAATTTTGTCATGTAATTTGGAATCAGTAACTGACTACAATTTTGTAACTAATCTACCCAGCACTGTATGTATATATACAAATATTATACATTATAAATATATATGGATCATTGACGAATAAGCTTTTTAAAAGTGTAAAGTTTTAACAATGAGATTTTGTGGTTTTTATAATCAATTAACACTGCTTTTGTCATTTTTTACAAGATGGACAAAATTTGTCACCAAAAAAGTCATTCTGTTTAACCAACATTTCGGTTTTACCGAATGACACTTTTGGTTATACCGAATGATGATATTTTCAATCAATGCTAACAGGCTGATATTTAGCTAGCTAGCAAAAGGACAATCAAACATCTTATATTTAGTACAAGTTTTTAAAATATTACATTTTCCATATTTTATAGCGGTTGTACCAAATGACCTGATGTTACGGGACATGCGCATGAGCAAGTGAAAACATGAATTTTTCAAATAGTTAAAAGAGAGTTAGTTACTTTGCTTCACAACCATGTGGTCCTTTGCAGGTGTCTGAACGATGTCACGTCCTGTCACATGATATTGAACGCATGGCTTGAAATGGCCCCTTTATATTGGTTACTCCGAATGACATCAATAAATTCTTTTTTCTCTCATAACAAAGCAAGGACTTCTACACATAATTTTGAATACCATTTTGCACTATGTTGATAAATGATGTTAAAATCATGCCAGAATAAAAAAAATATATACATTTATTATATTTTAAGATATTTAAGATATACATATATAAGATATTTTAAGATATTTAAAGATATACAAATGAAATGGCTGTATTGGCCTTCGGATGGTTAAAACAAATTACATTTTGTCACTTCAGTTTCTTTAAAATACCTTAATATGTAGTAAAATATAATTAAAACCTTTTGGATTCAATAAAAGAGATCTAGTTGTACTCCCTTACATACTTTGGATGTCATATCTTTGTTTTTTATTTATTATTAAGGCCTTTGGACAAAAAAATGACCCGTTACGTCATCGACCCATATACATTTATTTATTTAACCATAGTCATGACAGTAGTTCATGACAGAAAGTAGAAACTGTGCATTTCAAGATCAAAATTCTTAACAGTACGCTTAAAATAAAACTTAAATTTAAATGAAAGAAATCCCTAATGCCATACAAAGGGTCTAAAGTCAACTCCCCTACCTTTTGTTTCTCAAGTGTGTCACACCTCTCAGAAACTGCACAATACTTGTTTTTCAGGTCTTCGGTCTCCTTTGAGAGAGCCTGGAACTGTTTCTCTCTCTGTTCAGCCTCCTGTTGTTTCTGCTCCAGCTGGCTCTGCAGTGAAGACACCACCTCCCCGTGAGCGGCGCGCAGCTGCAGTTTGAGGCCGCAGATCTCCTGCTCCTTCCCCAGCAGCTGCTGGGAGTTTCTCTCCCTCAGCGTCTCCAGGGACAGAATCCTCTGTGACACAAGTTTCAAAAAGTGAAAATATGTTCGTAGTGATAATCTTTCACTACATGAAATAATAATGAGAAAATGTAGACAATATTAGATCTCTCTACATACACACAGCTCTGTAAATTTTTGTAAAATGACATGTATAGACATCTTGATTTTCTTTTTGTCATTTTAAACAGAGTTCCATTTGGTTTCAGGTATAAAGGAATAAATTCACCTCGAGAAGTTTGGCTTTGTCAGAGTCTGAATGATTGTGTTGATGTTTTCCAGCTCTCTTTATGTCCTCTAGACTTTTCTTCAGCTGCTGATTCTCTCTCTTCAGTTTCTCGATCTCCATCTCCAGTGACTTTGAGCTGCTGCTTTTAAAACCTAGTTTATTCACGAGAGTCTCCTTTGCCCCCTTCGCTGCCATGTCTGGAGTGATGTCTGGACATAAAATATGTTTTTTCATGTGTAAAACTAACCATAATAAAAACAAAATGAATAGGACTCGTAGACTTTCTATATACTATAACTGTAAAAGCGGTTACAGCGAATAATAGCGAAAGTTCTGCTTGATTTAATAAAAAAAACAATCTGGTTTATATATTTAAAAAAAACAATCGGAATAAAACAAATAAAGTATTTACTTACGCACAAGAATGAGTGTTTAAGTAGTATAGCAGTATAACAACATCAATCTGTGGAAACGGTTCTGTTTCACTTCCGTGATACTAAAAACAAGTTTAAATACGGCGCGTCCTGCGTCATATCCGGAACACGCCGTCATCGGGTGAAGACAGATGGCGCCCTGATCCTGTAACGTATGTGAACAAATATCTTGCAGTTTTTTTTGTTTTTTTTTTTTTTTTTTTTACGAATACACTTCTAAAGATATGCTGTCGATACCCGTTTAATGTCCGTAAAATTCAGTATTACAATAAAAATAGTTTAAAGTTTGAAATATAAGTAAATAAAAATAAATGTTTTCTATTTTTAAATATATTTCAAAATGTAATTTATTCCTGTGATACAAAGTTGAATTTTCAGCATCATTACTCCATTACTCTCACATGATCCTTCAAAAATCATTATTATATGCTGATTTGCTGCTCAAGAAATATATAATCAATGTTGAAAACATTTGCTGCTATTTTTTGTGAAAACTGCAACATTTTCCAGGATTCTTTGAAGAATAGAAAGCACAAAAAAAAAAAAAAACAACAACATTTATTTGAATTCTGCATTATAAATGTCTTTACTGTCACTTTTGATCAATTTAATGCTTCCTTGCTGAGTAAATGTATTATTTAATTTAAGTATAAATTAAAAAAAAAAAAAAAAATCACTGACCCCAAACTTTTGAACTGTGGTGTATATTACTTATATTTTAAAAACATCAAATTAGTTGCGAAATTAATGCTTTTGATTACTCTTGTACTAAATGAGTCTATTTGAGAGCACTGACGACTTTCTGCAGGGTTGAAATACCTCTTTCGAATGATGTCTCATTAAATCTGATGATTCTGCCTATATGAGGACAGTGTGGAAGTTTGTTTCTTTACTGTTGGTTGGATCAGGCAAGGTCATGGTGCTGCTGTGCGGGGGATGATGTTTGGGTTTTAGTGCTGCATCTGCACTCAACTGCAATAATCTGCACTAATGACACTGCAGGCTGATGCAGCTGTTTATCACTCACTCAAGCACACACACACACACACACACACACACACACACACACACCTCACCCTCCAAAAGTACAACATGGGCCTCATATTGCTCTGGGTATACCGTTGTGGGTTTATTTGAGATTTGGGTGTTTAAAGACTGTCATCCAGCTTGGGTTTCATTGTCAGAAATCCTCCACACTCTTGCGGCAGTATTCATTTGTGAATAAAGCTGCACAGTGCTTAGTAATGCAACATCCATCTTTGAAATCCAGCTAATCCAGGATTCTGCAAGAGAGGAAGGAAAAAGCTTGAAGAAAGCTTTTTTCCCCCATGAGTCTGCCAGGATTTCCACTTTAATAAATACTGAATGATGGGAGTCTACACGCAGAGTGTTTAGCACAAATGCAGCTGTGATCTTGGTGGATGAAGTGAAACTGCAGTTCACACACTGATCTCATTCCTGCGGTCAGTAATCCTCCAGTTCAGTGTAAAGATCATTCAAGCAGCGTTAGATATTTGTAATTGTTGCAGCAGATTTAAAGGGCAGAATGCAGTTCCTCATTAAATTTCTGTTCCCTCCTGGCTGCCTACTACTCCTCCTCCCTCGAGACGTTCTCATTCCACTCCTTCAGTGTTCGCTTCACTGGATAATGGCAGCCATCTTTTATTTCTCCCACACTCTCTTATTCTGACCTTCTGCTGGTTCTCTTACTCTATTTTTTTTAAAATTATATGTATGTATCTATGTATGTCTGTCCATCTATCTATCTATCTATCTATCTATCTATCTATCTATCTATCTATCTATCTATCTATCTATCTATCTATCTGTCTGTCTGTCTGTCTGTATGTGTCTCTCTGTCTGTCTGTCTATCTATCTATCTATCTGTCTGTCTGTCTGTATGTCTATCATCTATCTATCTATCTATCTATCTGTCTGTCTGTCTGTCTGTCTGTCTGTCTGTCTTTATGTCTCTTTCTGTCTGTCTCTGTCTCTCTATCTGTCTGTCTGTATGTCTATCTGTCTGTATGTCTCTTTCTGTCTATCTGTCTCTCTATCTGTCTGTCTGTATGTCTATCCATCCGTCTGTCTATGTATGTGTATCTGTCTGTATGTCTATCTGTCTGTATGTCTATCTGTCTGTATGTCTATCTTTCTGTATGTCTATCTTTCTGTCTGTCTGTCTGTATGTCTATCCATCTATCTATCTATCTATCTATCTATCTATCTATCTATCTATCTACCTGTCTGTGTCTGTCTGTCTGTCTGTTTATGTATCTATGTATGTCTATTTATCTGTTTATTCATCTGTCTGTCTGTATGTCTATCTATCTATCTATCTATCTGTCTTTCTGTCTGTCTATCTGTATATCTTTGTCTGTCTGTCTACACTATATTGCCAAAAGTATTGGGACACCCTTCCAAATAATTGAATTCAGGTGTTTCAATCACTTCCATGGACACAGGTGTATAAAATCAAGCACCTAGGCATGCAGACTGCTTCTACAAACATTTTTGAAAGAATGGGTCGCTCTCAGGAGCTCAGTGAATTCAAGCGTGGTACCGTGATAGGTTGCCACCTGTGCAGTAAGTCCATTCGTGAAATTTCCTCACTACTAAATATTCCACGGTCAACTGTTAGTGGTATCATAATAAAGTGGAAGTAATTGGGAACAACAGCAACTCAGCCACGAAGTGGTAGGCCACGTAAAATCACAGAGCGGGGTCAGCGCATGCTGAGGTGCACAGTGCACAGAGGTCGCCAACCTACTGCAGAGTCAATAGACCTCCAAACTTTGTGTGCGTAGAGAGCTTCATGGAATGGGTTTCCATGGCCAAGCAGCTGCATCCAAGCCTTACATCACCAAGTGCAATGCAAAGTGTCGGATGCAGTGGTGTAAAGCACACCACCACTGGACTCTAGAGCAGTAGAGACGTGTTCTCTGGAGTGACGAATCACGCTTATCTGTCTGGCAATCCGATGGTCGAGTCTGGGTTTGATGGTTGCCAGGAGAACGGTACTTGCCTGACTGCATTGTGCCAAGTGTAAAGTGTGGTGGAGGGGGATTATGGTGTGGGGTTGTTTTTCGGGGTTGGTCTTGGCCCCTTCGTTCCAGTGAAAGGAACTCTTAATGCTTCAGCATACCAAGACATCTTGGACAATTTCATGCTCCCAACTTTGTGGGAACAGTTTGGGGATGCACAAAGCAAGGTCCATAAAGACATGGATGAGCGAGTTTGGTGTGGAGAAACTTGACTGGCCTGCACAGAGTCCTGACCTCAACCCGATAGAACTGCCTGACCTCATAAATTCGCTTCTAGAAGAATGGTCAAAAATTCCCATAAACACACTCCTAAACCTTGTGGAAAGCCTTTCCAGAAGAGTTGAAGCTGTTATATCTGCAAAGGGTGGGCCAACTCCATATCAAACCCTACAGATTAAGAATGGGATGTCATTAAAGTTCATGTGCATGTAAAGGCAGGCGTCCCAAAACTTTTGGCAATATAGTGTATGTACCTTTCTGTCTGTCTGTCTGTCTTTATGTCTATCTATCTGTCTTTGTCTATCTATCTCTCTACTCCAGTCTCTGTGACCAAGTAACGGCACACACACACAAAATATCGACAGACCTATATATAACTCCATTTTTACACTGTTTTCTCCATGCTGTCTTCAATATGTCCAGTCTAATTCTCATATCTCGCACACCTGAAGAGAGGCAGATGGTATCCCTGGCAACAGAAGATTCAAACTCACTTAGTCCCACTAACATTTGAGGACAAAGAATACTCCCGTAGTCAGACAACGGCGAGAATTCACAGCCGTTTCACATCTTTTTAATGCTTTATTCTGTTTCCCTAAGGAGGATACATAGAGGGAAATAGTGCTGCTTACAAGACTATCAAAATATTTGAGAAAGAAGGGGTGCATGCAAAAATAAGTGCACAGTGTTTGTAAAAGCTAAATATTTAATACATTTCAGCTCTTCATCTTTCTATCAGGACAGACTAAAACAAGAATGTATTTTTATTTGCCAAAAGGTTATTAGGAAAAATAAAAGGCTGTAATAAAAATAAATAAATAAAAAAAGATATAAATAAATACATTGATTGAACCTACAGGACCTACCATAAATATAATTATTCACACTTCACAAATTCTGTAGTATAGCATATGCAATACCATTGCATCTAAAGAGGTGAAAGCTACATCCATTCATTCACAGCCATGAGAATGATGACATTGACCGCCATTGTTACAAACCCAACTTGTCAAAATATCATCATCTTACATTCCTTTTTATATACAGTACAACTCAAAACCTACAGCAGTATAATCGCTTTCAGAACCCATGAGCTTGTAGACTCATCAGTATTACCAGCCAAATGTCCCATTTGGATCTAGAGGAAAGTTCATTAACACAACGTCTAATTAATACAATATTGCAAGTTTCGGTTGTGATTCGGCTACATTTAGCTACAGATATTTCAGATTACACAGTGTTTGTAAATAACCCAACAACACAGTTCAATACAAAGGTTTGCAGCAGACACGGTGTGGTTTTTAAAAAGATTATTAATTCCAGAAACACTTTTACCATGTGATGAAAATCTATCCTGCCTGTGAGTGCTTGCATATTGCTTTATCAAAAGGGGGTGAGGATGTTGGAAATTATAATTTTGGTTTTTCCAAAACATTATTATTAGCTACATTTTGTCTATGCATGACTACACACAAGTCATGTTCAAGAACAGTCAAAGTTTCTTGGTGAAATGACAAAAAAAAAAAAAAAAGGTTTGATTGTCATTTGATAAAGTGAAATTAAATATTAAACAATAATTAAAATGTATCATGTTTTAAATGTATGATGTCAGAAAATAAATCAAACATTTTTCCTCACCTTTTTAAAAGTTCTCATTTACAGTATAAAATGACATTGATATAATAAAGATAATTCTTTTTACTAAGATATTTCTCCTCTTTACTCACAGGTGATCTTCTCATAAATGAGGTTTTGAAAACAGAACAAATGTTGCCGACATAGTGAATCAAGTGTGTCTCTGAAATAAGGATGTGATCACGACTCCAGTTATACGTGAGATTTCTCACGACTAACAACGTCCACTTCATCACAAGTGAGCCACATTAAAATCTTCAGAGCAATTGGCTTGTGACGCTCATTGGATACTGGAAGGGAATAATCAGACAAACCCACGTCTGTATATTGATTTGGCTTGTTTTCTGCTTCTGGAGAAGGAAAAATACTTTTGCTTTACCGGCAATTCTCCTCTACAACAGCGTGTGAGTGGTACAGCCAGACTTTACAGAATGTGAGCCGTATTTCTTCATGTTTAGGTGAGAGAGCTGTTTCCCATGAAGTGCTCCAACAACCTCTGAGTAAGTGCCAAGGAACTAATCTCAGTTACGTGTGAGACTTCAGTGAAAGTATCCCGCTCCGTCTGTTTGAAGGGTGGCATGTTGGTGCAGATTACCAAGGGTTCTTTCAGAGAGCAAAGGCATTTGATAATCGATTGCTCTCTGAGAAGCGATTGCCGTCACAGCAGCAGTGGGGCGAGACAAATGGGCCGTGGTGTTCGGGTCAGTGGTCTGATGCAAAGCTGAGTTCCAGGCACGCTCACCGCACTCAGGATTTTATATTAACTGAAAATCACAAATAAATCATGTTATTAATGTTAATATAAAAAACAACACAAAACATCACACTGCACTCTAACTTATAACATGAAAGTAAGGTTAATAATATAACTTGGAGAACAAAATTTTCAGTTTTACTCAAATTAGGGTGATGCAAAAATGAGTACACCCCACTGATAGTCTCTGGAGCAAAGCTAAATTTTAGACTACAAATGTCTAATATAACAAGAATTCAACCACAGGTGAGTCTAATTATTCATTACACAGGTGTCCAGCAGACAGTTGACTATAAAAGGGTGTTAAACCCCCTTCCCATTTCTTGCTGTCAGCAATGGCACCACATGGAAGAGAAATGTCACAAGACCTGAGAAAGAAAATAATTTCTTTACACCAGAAAGGTGAAGGCTACAAGAAGATCAGCAAAGCTTTACTTATTAGTCAGAATACTGTAGCAAAAGTGGTACAAAAATTTTAAGAAGATGGAACTGCAACATCTCACAGAGATGTCCAGGTCGTCCACAAAGTTAACACCTCGACAGGAGCGTCTTCTGATGAGAAGGGTTGAAGAAAATCGGCATGCAAGTTCACTGCAGTTATCTAAAGAAGTAGAAAGCCAAACTGGGGTGACTATTTCCCGTGACACAATACGGCGTACACTGCAGAGGAATGGCATGCATGGGTGCCGTCCACGAAAGAAGCCTTTCCTAAAGCCCAGGCACAAAAAAGCCCACCTAGAGTTTGCCAGGGCCCATGCTGACAAAGATGAAGACTACTGGGACTCTATACTCTGGAGTGATGAGACCAAGATAAATGTTTTTAGAACTGATGGCTTCAAAACTGTATGGCGTCGCAAAGGTGAGGAATACAAAGAAAAATGCATGGTGCCTACAGTGAAACATGGTGGTGGCAGTGTCCTTATGTGGGGCTGCACGAGTGCTGCTGGTGTCGGGGAGCTGCATTTCATTGATGGCATCATGAATTCACAGATGTACTGCTCTATACTGAAAGAGAAGGTGCTACCATCACTCTGTACCCTTGGTCGTTGTGCACTTTTCCAACATGACAATGATCCTAAACACATTTCTGAAGAAGAACAGGGTGAAAGTGATTCAACGGCTCCTGATCTGAACCCAGTCGAACACCTACGGGGAATTCTGAAGAGACAAGTTGAGCATCACTCTCCATCCTGCATCCAGTCTCTAAAAGAGGTCACTCTTGAAGAATGGAAAAAGATAGATGTTGCAGAATGTCGCCAAATTGTTCATTCCATGCCTAAAAGACTTGGTTTTGTCATTAAAAATCATGGAGGCCATACAAAGTACTAGATGTAGTAGTTTTTGTTGTGGGGTGTACTCATTTTTGCATCACCCTAATTTGAGTAAAACTGAAAAATGTGTAATCTAAGTTATATTATTAACCTTACTTTCATGTTATAAGTTAAACAGATGTTATATTAAAATTAGTCTTGTCAACATTTTGGAAATTGTTTTTGTGTTCATTGAGATATTGTTTAAAATGTTACTTTTCAAAGGGGGTGTACTCATTTACGCTGACCACTGTATACATGTGTATATATATATATATATATATATATATATATATATATATATATATATATATATATATATATATATATATATATATATATATATATATACAGTCAAACCAAAAATTATTCAGATATTTTAGATATATTTTTACTAGTGGGTCAGGACACTATAGTTCATTTATGTAAGTGAGGATAACAAAATAAAGTAAACTGTGACATATTATACCCAAAAATTCTTCATACAGTGGACTACCAGTAAAATTGATAAAAATTTGGAACCAAAAATTATTCAGACACTTTGACCTGAATTTAACTCTTTAGTTTAACCCTGAGATTTTTTTTTTTTTTTTTTTTTTAACTATAGTGAATAAACTGTATTAATGAATGAAATGTTCAAGGTATCTGAATACATTTTGGTTTGACTGTATATATGCCAGCAGAAACAAAATTATTAACATTGAATATACTTTATATTCAGATATAATTATTCCTCCAGAAAAGTAATAAGGTTGATGGTAACTGGGTTGACATTACAAATCTTGTGCTCAAGATTTAAAAAACAGTATTTCTGTAAATATCCAATAACAATAAAACTTCAATAACATTCCAATTATAGTTGGTAACAGGGTTGACATTTAACAAATTATTTTTAATAACCAATAACTGAACTAAAACATAAAAAAGAATAAAGACGAAAATGCTAGTACTCCATGTCTATATGCTGTAATTTGTATTAATGTTATATATATAAAATCCTCTGAGCTTTCTTTCTGTTACTTTTCATTGACGTCACTTGTCTTTTCTATGTAACACTCACTTTTCATAATCCAGTCAATTCTCATTGTATTGAGTCCAGTCCTGTCCTATTTTTTAACTGAATATCCTGTTCACTCTGAAATACATCACACAGTGGAAGTAAATGGGTTGTGTCGAGTGCCGTTTCATTGACGTTAAATATGAAGGAGAGATTCGATTGGATTCTGTTTGTTACCATCAGTGTACCATCTTTACATCTACCTTGTCTACCTAATATCATTCATTATTCAAGTAATTTCAAATAATCAGTGTCAACTGTAAAAGTCTTCTAATCACCTACAGCTTTGTAGAAATTTTCCCAACATTAAAGCATAAAGCTAACTGTCCACTGGGAAAAAGTGGAAGCATTTAAACACTTCAAAAGAACAACAAGAAAAAATCTCTAGCCACAAAGGATTCTCTGGTTTTTGACCTACTTAGATGTCCTATGAATAGAGTTACGATTCAGATAATCCGTTCTGAGATAGAATGCATATATTTCCAGCATTGAGGAGCATATTTCATGTTGAGTGAGTGTGTGTGACTATGAAGTGGATACAGTCCCATGAGGCATGGGTGAAGAGGTTAGAGATCGCTTACTTGACAGATTCACGGCGCATGCTACAATGATGAGCGCTCCTCCCACCAGTGAGACCACAGAAAGCAGCTTCGCCACGCGACCCAAGCGTCTCGCTCCGTCTATGTTCCCCTGCTCCAGACTGTTCCGGGACTAAGAGAACATGACAGTGAGATCTGAGGTTCCATTAAAGTCTGAATCATCTTACATAATCAACAAACACGCAATGAAAAATTCAGTCGGGTATACTGAGGGAAAAATAATCATTTTGCATCTCCATTTGATATTATTACATAGAGAAAAGGGATCATGTATTGAAGCGGGTGCATTTACCTTTTTTGATGAAGTAATTTTTAGATAAAGTCTTGTAAGATTAGATTTCAATTGGCCATATAATGTGTTTAAATGTCAATACCAACTCAAGCAAAATGATTAAAACTGAATATATATTACAATATAATTATTCCTCCAGAAAAGTAACAGGGTTGACAGTAACTGGATTTTTACAAAATGATATTTCAGTAAATATGCAATAACAATAATAATACATCAATAATACTCCAATTGTCAGTTGTTTACTATACAAAAGCATGGTAACAGGGTTGACATTTTAAGATTTCTCCATACTGAAAAATTAAATATAGTGACTTGAAAGCATGCTGACGCCATAATATATATTTTAAATTTATTTAGGGAATAGTTCAAACTTTAAATATGATGGTAACAGGGTTGATACACAGCTACTTTGTAATAAAACAATTAACTAAACCTATAAAATGAATAAAGACAAAATGCTAGCAGCTACGTATACAGTATTTTTTTTATTATTACTAAAATATGTATATTTGCTAATAAATAATGAGACTTTGGAAACATATGGCTGGGGAAAGACATAAACTTGATGTTTAGTGAAATGTTAATATTAAAAAATATTTATTAATATTTGTTAAAAAAAAATTAACACAGTTATTCATTGTTAAAATTAAGTATATGAGGGACACAAATGACATCCTGCAGAAGGAACCAAAAGATCTACATACCATGATGGAGTAAACAAATCCCACAATGTTGATTGGCCAGACAGGGCAGAAGCAAGCGATGACAGCGAGGATGAGGTAGTCTTTGGGTTTGGAGCGGTCCATAGGGGGGTTGGTGGCGATGCTAGAA
This sequence comes from Elopichthys bambusa, assembly GCA_037101425.1. NCBI lineage: Eukaryota > Metazoa > Chordata > Actinopteri > Cypriniformes > Xenocyprididae > Elopichthys > Elopichthys bambusa. Next base: position 26,500,089 of record CM074449.1, read on the forward strand.
TGGCGTGAAATAGAGGGCCGTGGGGAGAACGCTGTGTAGGCGATGGAGCTGGAGCGGCTGCCCATCCGGGTGCGGCCCACATGTGGATGGTGCGAATGAGGAAGAGAATGATGCCGGCGAGGAGGAGAGGAGAGAATTGGTTTGGATGAAAAGGCATCGTTTGGGGAAGAACAAATCCCATCAACTGCCAAAAGAAAGAGAGGATGTAAGAAAACAAAAATACTAAAACTGGTAATTTTGTTACTTGATCCCATGATGATACAAAGGAACTAATCTGTCCATTTTAGAGAATACATACACTACTGGTCAAAAGTATTTTTTGAAATATGTCTCTTCTGCTCACCAAGGCTGCATTTATTTGATTTAAAATACAGTAAAAACAGCAATATTGCGAAATTTTAAAGAACTATTTTCTATTTAAATGTAATATAAAATGTAATTTATTCCTGTGATGCAAAGCTGAATTTTCATCATCAGTACTCGTCTTCAGTGTCACATGATTATTCAGAAATCATTCTAATATGCTGATTTGCTGCTCAAGAAACATTTCTGATTATTATCAATGTTGAATCAGTAGTGCTGCTTAATTTTTTTTTGTGGAAACTGTGATCTACTACCCTTCGAAGTAATACTAATATTCAGCAAGTATGCATTAAAATGAACAAAAGTGACATTAAATACTTTTATAATATTACAAAAGATTTCTATTTCAAATAAATGCTGTTCTTTTGAACTTTCTATTCATCAAAGAATGCTGAAACAAAATGTAGCGTGGATTCCACAAAAATATTAATCAGCAAACATTGTTTTTTTAACATTGTTAATAATAAGAACCGTTATTAATAATTATAGAGCACTAATAATAATTAATCACAGAAAACTTATTGACTCTAAACTTTTGATTGGTAGTGTATAATAGGACAATAATTTTATATAATGTGCACATTCATTCAAACAATCACTAAGAGATTCTCTTTTTTGTAACTGTCTGTTGTCATTACTGTTTGCCTTACCATGTTTTCCTCCAAATGTGATGATGATAGAAACCCAGGATGCCGTGCTCTTGAAAACAACTTTAATTAAATGGCCACCAATGCAATTAATTCACTAATCTCTGTCATGCCTTTCAGCCCCTCCTGCCAGGAAGCCCCGTTGGCAGTTTTAATTAGGATGCACAACTTTAATTTAATTAAGTGTATTTATGATAGGCTCAGCGACTGTTAAAAGAAGGGAAATAAAAAATTTGCCATGTTGGTCTTAACCTCAAATGAACTCATCAGAGCATCACCAGGCCACAATAAACATCAAAACAGTGGAGATGATTTGTGCTTGACCACTGCCAGCTCTCTGCCTCAATCGTTCTGTCAACAATGAAATACCACTCAGAAGAGACTGTGCATTATTTACAATGATCGGATTTACAGCGCAGCAAACTATTCCTCTAACAGAGCTGCTGCGAAGTGTCCTCTGAATGAATCATTTTCACTTTTAGCTTTTATTTTTGCTTTTCAAATCCTATAATTATGCATCATATATTTCTCTTGTATAACCAAGATCGGAAACCAGGGTTTAGAGCACATATGATAAAAAAATAAATAATGAATAAAAATGCCCCAGATTTAAAATGTGGGGAGTGGGGACAGAAAGTATGCCTGTAGTGTAATTGCTCTTTTTGATAGGTTATGTAACATGTATAATATTCTATTCTAGGCCTGTCTATTTATGGTTTTAGTGCCTCTGCAGTGACTGTAGTGACCTGTAGCTGTCAGACATCTCTATTAGCTGTCTTAGAATTGAGCTTTTGTGAATGTGTAGCTAATTAAGTGCTTTTCAATTTAAAAAGAAACAACTAGTCAGCTTTAAAAACACTGAATGTGAAGAAAACACACCCCAACAACTCCTAGACCTGAAACAGGGATGTTATATCTTGAATTTACAGCTACTTTTGTATTTGAAATTGATCTGGTTCAGTGTTCTTATTGTTAACAAAGAGTATTAAAAATCATTTGTGTTCATAAGAAAAAAAAAAAAAGAAAAAAAAAATAAATATATATATATATATAAAATTAAATTAAAAAGCTAAACAGAAATATTGAAGAGATCACCTAAAGTTCACCTAAAGATGAAAATTACCCCATGATTTACTCACCCTCAAGCCATTCTAGGTGTATATGAATATCTTTTTTCAGACGAACACAATCAGAGATATATTAAAAAATATCCTGGCTCTTCCAAGCTTTATAATGGTTATGAATGGGGCATTGTATTTCCATCCATCCATCAATCCATCCAGGCCTTCTGAAGTGATGGGTTTTTGTAAGAAAAATATCCATATTTAAAACTTTATAAACGAGTTATGGCGAAAGAGTATCCCCTGACAAGACTCATGACGTATTGATGAACGTGGAAGTGCAGAAGATAGAGCAAAACAAAACACTGGCCACGAATTAGAAGTCTAAAACAAGAATTTTTATAGAAAAACGTCAGAGGATTTCAATATAAGAGTAGAGGAGCTCGAGTTTGCCAGCCCTATTTGTTTGAACAGCGAGAGGAGTCTATCCTTGCGCTACTCCTACATCCTACATCGCATCAGATGTTACTCTTTTAGCGCAAGTCGTCTTGGGTACGGCCATCTCCCGGAAACTAGTTATTTTAGTTTTTAAAGTTTTAAATATAGATATTTTTCTTACAAAAACCCATCCCTTCACTTCAAAAGGCCTTTATTAACCCTCTGGAGCCATATGGATTACTTTTATGATGGATGGATGTGCATTTTTGGGCTTCAAAATACAACATCCCATTCACTACCATTATACATTTTGGAAGAGCCAGGATATGTTTTAATATAACTCTGATTGTGTTCGTCTGAAAGAAGAAAGTCATATACACCTAGGATGGCTTGACAGTGAGTAAATCATGGGATAATTTTCATTTTTGGGTGAACTAACTCTTTAAAGGGGCTGCAGAATTCAGAAAGCCTTGTTATTAGTGACACCGGTGGCCGTTCAGTGAACTGCAGCCAGCAGCTTATTGCTCGTGATTCGAGGCCCCAATATACTCACGGCGCAAGTTATTTTTCATTCTTTGCTTAGAAGTAAAACGAAGTTGGAAATACTTTTGCAGAGATATACTTTTAACGAACATCCCAACGCCATCCACACTGCTGAGAGTGAAGTTTAGATGAATATGTAATTATGTGCTGCGCTTTTCTCTCAATAACGAAATAAACACATAACAAAAAATGACAGTGGTGAGAAAACAGCAGTTAAGAAAGCATCTGATCATAGCGATGTGGATATGTTTGCACCAGCTCTGCAATTCACCGGCATCACGTCGACAGATGAGGTAATTAAAATGACACTGTTATGATAGAGTGATTATAAACTAGTCCATATTTGAGACTATAGATCTGGCTATGTAAGACTAAAATTATTAAAAATATGATTAAATGCTATAGTATATAATACTAAAATAACACTGATTTGGCTTTATATGTAACAGACATTCAGTTTAAGTCCTTGACATAAACTGACAACATTTCATATGTTTTTTTGTTTTATGGTTTCGTAGAAAGAATATGATTAGAAAACAAATATTAATTTCAATTGGGATTTTTTACAAAATTTTTGTAGTTCTCATTTTCCCTCTTTTTTTTTTTTTAGTCTTTGTCTTTTTGTACCTGCAGTTTTTGAACTCTAAAAACACTCACATCATCTCAGTTGTTCGCCTGTTTAATTACATGCCATTTTTAAAGTCATTATACTGATTGCTGTATGCAAATCACTGTAGTGTGATTGGCATAGCAGGACCTGAAAGTCCCCAATGTGTTCTTTCTGGAGACAAGGCAGATGCTTTCATATCAATTATTCTTATCCCCCCCCCTCCTTCACAAAACCCTCCCAAAATGACATATTATTGATGAAATGATGAATTACCACTCTCTGTTTTGTCCTTGACCATAACGATGACCTCTCCAGAGCATCGTGCCTCCTCACTGGACTGCTGGGAGAGAGAGAGGGGGCGCAGACATGGGAAGGAGTCCGATCCCGCTCTGGTGGTCCCCGGCTGATATGTAACAGGGCCCGGGATCTGGCAGCTCATCGCCTCCTCGTCTTGGGTACAAACCAGAGAGCCCAGTGACGCCTGATGGTATTCTGTTTCCATAGAGACAACTGAGGTTGCAAAGGTGGCCAGTGTTGAGGTGATGTTCAGATGGTGTGGCTAAAACCACAGAAAAATTGTGAGAAACAAGAGTTATGTGATCTCACGGCACGGCAAAGCACGATGAGATGCAAACTCACACTCCGGCACATGGTGTCATCAACACACACATCATCTGACTTCAAATCACATCCTTCAGAATCCAGCATCCGAGTGCGATTTTTCCCCACAAAAATGCCTTGTCTGCTTTGTTAAAATATAGTTTTCCTCATCCTCTCAGTCATAATGTTTAGCTAATAGTTCATTTTAATTAACATGCATGCTTGTTTACCTCGTTTTAACCCCTTAACTTAGAAATGTAGGTCATGAAATTGTAAAATAAATAAATAAAAACATATGGTGTTAGTGAAAATAATCACTGGATGCTCTGAAGAATACGCGCGGAGAACATGAGGGCAAATAGACAAAGCCGTGGGGAAAATAGAAGACATATGGAGGGATGGAGGGATGGAGAGAGAGAGAGAAAGGGAAAGAGAGTGCAAAAACAAAAACAAAAAAAAAACAAGAGTGTTAATATAATTTAGTCCACAAATCATATATACGCTATAATGACGAATATAAAGATGAATAAATAACGATGGACAATGCATTAAACATTAGAAGCTCTTCTTTGTCCTCATCCATCCATTAACACAGGAACAATTTACCTATCCAGGTTGGGGAAACCCTTTGTTTCCTAAATAATAATTTGTTTTCTGTGTGCCCAACAGAAAATTAAAAAGCATTCAAACGTTGATTTGTACACATAACATACAGCATAAATAAAACACGTACCTCACACCGCGCGGTTCAATAGAGTGCGATTGGAGTCGCACGTACGCTGTTAGTCCATTTGCATAAACGCTCGCGAGGGCGATTCTAATCACGATTCGATATTCCGATGTGGCATTTAAACGTCGTTCGGCACATTAAAAGAAAAATAGCGTGTGAAGTGCCGCGGTGGTGTTGTTTAGGTAGGGATGCGTTTAGGTCTGCAGGCTCACGCTCACTGGATGGGAGGAGGAAACGAGAGGAGAGTAAAACGGCGTGAAATGAGTAAACTACATGAACTGCGCGCACTGGAAAACCCTGGGATGGGGGGAAAAAACTCTAGTGGATGAGTGACAGTGACACACTTATTATGCAGGCTGATTATAGGCTATAGTCTCATAATCATAGGTTATATTAGAGTGCCAGCTACACGCTACAATTAACAAGAATTTTCATAAGCTTCGCAGTTCATTAGTAGGCTATTACTCAGTACTGATGTGAAATATAGATTCATGAACATTGCAACGTAAACCGTTACCCCAAAAAGAAATACACTGTAAAAAAAAAGAAGAAGAAGTAATTACTTACTCTAATGTCGTTCCAGACCCGTAAGAGCTTCGTTCATCCTCGGAACAAAAATAGAAAGCAATGTTTTAGGCTACCACATTCAAGGTCCAGAAAAGTAATAAAGACATCGTTAAAATAGTCAACGTGACTACAGTGGTTCAACCTTAATGTTATGAAGCGACGAGAATACTTTTTGTGCGCAAAAATAAAAACAAAAAGAATTATTCAACAATTTCTTCTCTACCCTGCAACTCTCCTATGCCGTTTACTTTGTATAAACAGTGCAGCACTTCCGGGTTCCACGTCAGAACGCCATGCATGCGTCGTGCTGCTCACGTGAACAGCGTCGGCCAATAATGAGCTGGCGTTCTTACTTAGAACCTGGAAGCCTGCACTGTGTTTAAAACATAAACAGCATAGGAGAATGATATATGACATTATATTTAGATTCCTTGTAAATCTGAAATTGGTTGTTTGTCATGTGTTTTAATGCATTAAAATTTCTAGGGGTGTGTTTAATGAAGGCTATTATGTATTATAACTGTGGTTACAATTATTCATGAGATCATACAATGCATTATAAGGTGCATTACAAGGCATAATTAATGCATTAAAATACTCATATATAAAGGCTTTAAGTGAAGTGAATTGTTACCAAAAGTGTTGGTGTGTGACAATATATATATATATATATATACACACACACACAGTAAAAATCATTTGCATTGTAATTTTTTTATACTATACATTCAAATGTATTACCTTGTTAAATATATTTAACAATATACTTAACTGTACTGTGAAATACTGTTAAAATTGTTAAAAATATAAAAAACTTGTTTTAGTTTAGTTTTTACTAATTTACAGTGAAAACTGGCTCCTTGAAGATTCGAAGAACTGATAACACATTTCTGAAGTAAAATACAAGTAATCATGTTTTCACCATATTTTACTGTACTTGTATGTAAATGTATAGTAATATATATTTAAAAAAAATTTTTTTTTTTTTAAACATCAGTATTCTATAATACAAGTTATTGCCAAGGTAAATATATTTCACGATATTTGTAACTACTGTGAAATACAGTAAAAATCTTTTGGATCTGAAATATACTAATAATTTTAGAGTTTATGCAGATTTAATTAGTTTGGTATATTAATATTATATTAGTTAAAGATAGACAGTTATGAACAGTAAAATACACAACCCAGAAGCCATCCTGTAATCCCTGAAATGTTGTCACCATATTTTTACTGTAAATTGTACTTTTTAGTGATCAACATAAACAGTTCCACACAATATGAACATTATGCAGTTAATTTATATAACTCAGTGATTTATAAATACATAAAAGGAACATTGCAGTGTGAAATGTAACCCTAAAAAGCAAGTTTCCAAAAATAGATTAGTGAAAGGTTTTACTTAAAATAATTGACCCTTTGTAAATTATTTTCATATGTGGGTAAAACAGTGATCTCTGTTATAGTCTATTTTCTTTTCTTCTTGTTAAAAAGGGTTACAAGCATTACAGTGAAAACACGAAAGTGAATCTACGCACTGGTCTTATATCACGCAAACCATGATTATATCATGATTGGCCGGTCTGGTCTGCCGCAAGGATGTCAAGCTGGTTAAAGGATTGTGTCTCTGAGTAATAAATAAGCAGTGTTGACTGCAGGCCCTCAGCAGCTGCTGCTGCAGGCAGACACATCCACTCACCAACAACAGATTTACATTCGCAAAATGCAAATACTGAATGACAAGTCAAGGATAGTCCTTAAAAAGTATATGGGCATATAAGCCTAAGCTTAAAATGTATGAATATAATTACACAAAACACCAAACCAATTTGACAGTCACTTTTTGCAGAAATATGTTTCATAGATTTAAGTTATAAAACAATATAGTGCCCAAAATTAGGATTAACATACTTCTGAAGCTCCTGTAGACTCAGCCCTGCAGTTGAACACCATTTCATGGCGGAAAAAACCAACCCAAATAAAAATAACATTTAAAATAAAGCTTTATTTCAGCTTTTAATGTAATAATACTTTTGAATTATGAACCCATTCATTATTAAGGCCTTTATAGTTGTCCCATTTCAGAATATTAAAATATAAACCATGCATTGATTCAGTCTTCCACATATTCTTTAGTTTATTGAACCAAACAAATCTAATCCATCCACACTACTGGACACCATAAGGCTAAACTGCACTTTATCTCTGTGTTTGGAAGCGCATTTTGTGAATCTGCAAGTCATTTTCACAAAATGTTGACATTTAAATCGATATATAATACTTGTCATAATAATAAATACTAAAACCCTTTGGTTGTGTTGACAATATTTTGTAACATTTTGGAGATTCCCCCAGCTACCCGCAAGCAAAAACTACTTGGCACATATGTAATTTAGCCTATTTCAGCATCAACCTATAATTCAGGAGCATAACTGACCCTTCGCAAAAGGTACGTAAACAGATCATCTCTTCCTACTAATTATAGCACGAAATAAACATGAATGAACGAACATCAGAAGGTATGTTGTTTCAACCACGGAAAGACAGTTCAAGTTCACCGACATTAATCTATGAATTCTGTCTGGTTTGTTTGTTGGACAAAAATGGCAGATTCTGCATTTATGACTGATTGACAGGTGATCTTACCAAACTTCCGGCAGAGGGCGAATTATCAAAACTAAAAACATTTATTTTACGTCTTTTGGAAAGTTGCATTCAAAAATAGTCTAAGTTCGAATGGGTGTGAAGCCTCTGCAGATTTGCTCATATTTATACCAAAGTCCCTTTAACACAAGTCATTTCACTCGGTGGCCATCTTTGAAACGCAGCTCCTATCTCTTTGAATGGGAAAACCTCAAATTCTCCAAAGCTATCGATTAAATTACATATTTGGAATCACCAAAGAAATCTGACAACTGTCTCAAATTGTTTCTAAACACTCGAATCATGACCAAAAAAAAAAAAAAAAAAAAAAAAAAAAGGCATTTTTCAGGCTAGATCAAGCTAATGCGCAATCCTAACAGCAGCTGGAGTGACGATGACTTTACCAATCGGCGATTGGCTCTTATTTAGAAGGCGGGACTTATTCTGCCATACTGCGCCTTGCACTTTCTCCCATATAGAATAATATAAGTGATGAGTCTTGTGGGGAGAATCTCATGCTGATCTTAAAACTACAGCTCTGTTAAAGGATGTTTTTGAGAATCCCAATAATGTAGTGGTTCTCAAAATTAATCATTTCAGGTATTACAGCCATTTGTCATGAAATACACTCACTGAGCTTCTTTGATGTTGGCATTTATTTAGTGCCATATGAGAACTGAAGCAAGTTCATTTCAAAAAAGAAAAGTTAAATACTAAAAGGGAAAATCAGCATAAGTATGCAGGAATGATAGAAAACATGGAAAATAGCAGTCAAGTATACACAAAAAAAAAAAAAAGAACTGTACACAATGTTACACGCATTAAAATGGGTGTAAAAACAAACGCTCAAAGCACAAGTGTTAAAATATTCCTCTTCAGACTTCGTGGCTCAAATGCTTCACTTTCCCATACTGCTGAGAATATTCGCCTGTTGAGGGAAAGAAAAGTGTGAGAGAGAGAATTTCCTAAATCACATTCAATTGTCTTTCCCTCCAGACACATTTTAAAAATATATATAAATAAAAATCCTTATATGGATTCTTAAATCCCAAGAACCTTTTAGTCTATGCTGTTTTCAGCAAAACTTCAAACACTATGTGTAGCTCATCTCCCATCCAATAATCGCAAAAATCTTTGTGCTCTTTTTACGTTTGACATGAAACAAAGTCTCCGTTTTTCAATTGTGCCAATTTTTTCATGAAATTCAAGTCAATAAATACCATTTGATGCTATTTAATTTGCTGTGATAGAGCGCAGGTGAACCGATCGGCTCTTCCTCTTCATTAGCTATTAGTTATAGCATAAAATAAACGTGAATGATCATTAGAACGTATGTTGAAAGAAACTGTACAAATTACTGAAATGTACCATGTGTCATGTAATCACTCAACGTTTCAACTATGAAAATACGTCAAAACAGCTAATAAACAATGTTAGATGACGTTACATTTACCTCAGAAAAGCCATTCAATGACCATAAACTCAGTCAGCTATAAAACAAACTCTAGAGAAGAGCATTTTGCTAAATATATGCACCATATTACATATACAGATATTGAATAGCAGGTTAAGTAAAAATAGAACAAATGTTTGAATAAATCATGAAAATTAGTTTGATTTTTTTTTTTTTAATTGACAATAAATGTTTAATTTTAATAAATATGTTAAATTGAGATTGGAATTGTAAGTGAATAACAATTGAACTGAATCATGAAATTAGTGAATCGTGAAATCAATGCCCAGCCCTAATCCATAGCAGACATAGATACTGATGCAAACCAAATACCTTTATAAAAGAAGAGAAACGTTTAGCTGTAATGCCTTCGATTTTCTTCAGGTCTTCCACCTACAAACAAGGAAAATAAAGAATATTATGATAATATTATGAATATTAAATGCGTCTGTATGAATCTCTATGTCCTCACAGGTGAAGATCCAATCTCTACAGGTGGCGTTTCTCAGCATCAGTCAGCACTATACCTCTGTGAAATCCCCATGAATCTCTCTCCAGCCCATGATCAGTTTGGCTTTCTTGTCTCCGATCAGCTGCAGGCTCTTGAGCTCCTTCAGAGAGCCGGAGTTCAGTGTCTGCAGGATTTTCTTCCTGGACTGCTCCAGTAATGCTGAATCCAGATGGGACTCCCAGTTGACATCTTGAGCAGTGGGTGGATCCACACCTCCATTTTCCTTACCCTCACCCACCTTACAAAAAAAATAATGTCGGATGTGAAAATAATAGGGCTGGATTTCTCGATTTTAATAGATTCTCATTTTGATATCGATTCTTAAATCCCAAGAATCAATCTTTTGGTCCGTGCTGTTTTTCAGTTGATTAACAAAACTTTCAAATTCGATTTTCAAAAAATAAATGCAGTTTTGCCGTTTCTTTAATGTGGCATGACAGATCGCTGTAGCACAGCTCACTTCTTTACTACTAGTTACAGCATGAAATAAACAAGAATGAACATCAGAAGGTATGTTGAAAGATACAGTACAACTTATCAAAATCCGTATCATGTCACATGTAATCGCTCAAGCAGTGTTTCAACCCCAGAAAGACATCAATAGCTTGTAAACTATGCATCATGTATAACATCAAATTTACCTCAGATAAGACATTCAATGTTCATAAACTCAGCTAGAAAAAAATAACTCTAAAGTGGAGCACTTTACTAAATATATGCACTATATTCCATATTTATTGCAACTTTACTCAACCTGTTCTTCAATATTTAATGTATGTTTGAATAAACCCACCATGTTTTTATTAGTCACCATTTAAATGTTTATATTAAAAAAAACTAGTAGAAACAATTATTAAAAAGTTAAGTATAAAAATCTACAATTCTTGTGCAGTGGGTGGAGGCATTGAACACAGCTACAACAAAACTATACACAATTTTCACCAGACATGAAGTCATGTTATTTTTCCTGATCACCAGATTGCAGTAATCTGACCCAAATACATGTAGATTACTGTGGTGAAGTCTGAAAGGTTTGTATATTTGCTTATACAACTGGTGGTTAAACAAATTTACACATAAATAAGACCTAAATTAGATCAAATTACCTAAAACTCCAAAGTTTAAGTGCAAAGTTTAATTCAGATGTGAACATGCAAGGTGTAACCCTTTTTCAAAAAGTTTAGGAGGATGTTAAGTCTTAACAGACTATTTGATGACAGCATTTGCATTTTTGGGTGAACTATCCCTTTAATGCTTTAAAAATACATGGTAAAAGTGGCCTTTGTAATTGGAAGATGCGGGTCTGATTGCCAGTATTTATTGTACAGTGTTAAAATATCAGTTAATTATTGTTGTACATTTTAATATGCACACGACGTACAATATGTTGCACACTTACCTCAGCTTTGACCCGTTTCTTCTTATCCAAGAATTGTGAGGGTTTAACCACCACAGCACACTGCTGCAACGGCTGCACCTGGGAGACTAAGACATAGGTCCTGATTTATTAAACAGTCTTAGAAGTTTTAGAAAATGCATTCCTAAATATATAAATTTACAATTCCAAGACTAAAGTTCCCAATATACTTCAAGTGAAATTGAAGAATGAACTGGTGTGATGGCATGGCAAATAAATAAAATCTTGTTTTCCAAAAGATTCACCAATTCACAATTACAATTTCTTTAAATGTTTACAAACGTACCTTAAACTATCCTATATGCTCAGAAATAATATTTTATTTATTTATTTATTTTTATATATTATATTATATTATATTATATATATATATATATATATATATAAAAAATATTATTTCTGAGCATATAGGATAGTTTAAGGTACGTTTGCTAAACAGTTCTTTGCCAAAAAGTAGACACTGAGTTTTAGAGGTCAACCCAATAAGGCAAGACAGCTTAAATTCAAAGTGACAGTATAATGAAATTAAAGTATAACACCAGTACAGGCCCCAATAGACTTCAAACAAAATCGAAGAATGAACTAATGTGACATTATTTTGAACAAAATTAGGTGAAAACGAAGTTCGTTTTGAGAGTTCAAAATGGCTTGGCAAAGCACTCTCAGGAAAAGTTATAGGTTATAAAGTTAAATAATAAATAAGTTATAATAGAAGGTGTGCGCTGAGACTCTGCCTTCTTTAACACAGAACTTTTCTCTGACTCATTTCATCTGTTGAGTCCATCGAGGTAAGATCTCTGCACAGGTGAAAACATGAACACACTGTGGGCAGCTGCTTTATAGTAGAAAATAAAGTTGTGCTTCTGATAAAATGAGGCACTGACACTTTCATGTTTGATATTGTAAAGCTGCTTGCTTTTAAGCAATCTATTGTTTAAAATGGCATAAATAAACATTATAAAAGCTATTAACAGCAAATAAAATAACAGCACCTTTCAGCCGTTCACCATTATGCAAACATGAAATATCAAACATACAGTAGTAGTTCTCCACAGAGTAGGTTTTCCCATTGTTTTCTATGTAAACATACTCTTGAAACATGTTTGGCAATTACGCTCGCATCTCCTATAACCTTGCCTTTTTTTTAAATTTTTTTATTTATTTTATACACAGCCCAACATGTATTTACATATTCATCTAAACACCACATGGGTGGCATTGGGATGTTTGCTAACATTATTATATCACTGCAAACCTATTTCACACCACTTTTCACCCCTGAGCAAAGAACAAAAACTTCACTGTGAATATATTGGGCCTTAAGATAGCAAAATATAGCTCATCCGGAACCACAAAAGCTGACAGTAGCAGGATGAGAGGGGGAACAGAGCGGAACCGCTTTGAGCCCCGAAGAGCAAGGCAACCACAGCATCACAGAAAATACTGCATGCTGACATAAATGAACAAACAGAGAGGAAACATCTTTAAAGGGTCATTAAACATCTTGGAATCAATACTGGGTAGTACTCATGCATAAAGACAATCCCAGGAGGATATAAGAATAAAGTCAGCCACATCTTACCCTGTAGCGGTGTGACAACGGCCTGCTGTTTGCGCGGCTTGGCAGCTGTAGACTGTTTTCTGTGCAATGGGAGCAGATCTGAATTAAAGAGAAGTGCATCTTTGGACTCTTTCTCAGTGGCTTCACTCTGTTTGTTAAGCATATTTGCTTTGTCTTCCAGCTCCTTCTGTTTCTCCTTCAACATCTTTAGAGAGAGAACATATGAGTCACACATTAGAGGTTTTAGTTGATGTGGTTTTCCAAACGGAGCATCCATAACCACTTGAAAACTGGGTTACGGTTCTTGTGGACGCTAGTACAGTTTGCAGATGGTATTAGTAATCCAGCCTAATTTGCAATTTGGCCCAATTTGAAGGATTAACTATACTGATGTGTCTCTCACTGATGCTTATTTCCTTCTGATGCATTGAAATTCAGTTCTAACAGAGCCAAATGTTGAAAGAGTGTGTATGATACCTGAATTTCTTTCCGGGACTGTGCCACAGTTTTGAGCAGGTTAAGTCTCTCTCTCTCAGCTGAGCCCATCATCATCTTCTCTAGGGCCAGGAGCCTCTCCAGAACTGATGAATCTGGTGAACTGAAAGACATCTAAACTTATAACACATCTACTGCTTAATTAAAAATTCTTACTGACCCCCCCAAATTTAACTACTATATTGGCACATAGTAGTGATTCCCAAAATATTTACTTAAAGAATTTAAGCTAATTACAATTATTCATCTACCACTTTCAAGCCCCAGAAAGGTAGTAAAAACTGCAAAGTAATCCATTTGACTCCAGTGGTTTAACCTCAATTTTATGAAGCAAAACGAGTGCTTTGTTTCCGCAAAAAAAAAAAAAAAATTGCCACTTTATTTACAAAATATTAATCTCCAACGCATGTTCACGTGAGCACCACGGCACAGGCTTGTTGGGTTTATTGAAGAGCAGACATTGTTGCGTGAACGTGCATTGGAGATTATCATTTTGTAAATAAAAGCAGTAAATTGTGTTTTTTCCCCCCAAACAAAACTCGTGTCGCTCCATAAAACTGAGGTTAAACCACTGGAGTCACATGGATTACATTAATGATGTCTTTACTACCTTTCTGGGGCTTGAAAGTGGTAGTTGCATAGCTGTCAATGGAGGGACAGAAAGCTTCATTAAAAAGATTTTAATTTGTATTCCGAAGATGAATGAAAGTCTTACATGTTTGGAACGACATGAGGGTGAGCAAATGACGACAATTTTCATTTTTACGTGAACTATTCCTTTAAAGGATAAGGATTTAAGTTTCCTGATAATTTATCCATGTCATCCAATATGTTTATGTCTTTCTTTCATCAGTCAAAAAGAAATTAAGGTTTTTGAGGAAGACATTCCAGGATTTCTCTCCATATAATGGACTTCACTGGGGTACAATGGTTTGAAGGTCCAAATTGCAGTTTCAGTAGAGCTTCACAGGGCTCTACACGATCCTAGACGAGGAAAAAGGGTCTTATCTAACGAAACAATCAATACGTAAATGATCACATCAATCAATCATGATTCCATCTCAGAGCAAGTGCAAGACGAGCATTTGTGGTTAATAAGCATATACATTTTTTGACAGATCATTTCCATAGACATTTATTCCTCGTTTGGGATCGTGTAGATTTGGAACTTTTGGACAATTTGGACCTTCAACCCGTTGTACCCCAGTGAAGTCCACTATATGGAGAAAACACTGAAATGTTTTCCTCAAAATCCTTAATTTCTTTTCGACTAAAGAAAGAAAGGCCTAAACATCTTGGGTGACATGGGGGTGAGTAAATTATCAGAATTTTAATTCTGAAGTGAACTAATCCTTTAACTTCAAACTCTAGGGCAAAATGAAATTCTCATTTGAAAGCTATTCACACCAAATAAATAGAGATATAAACATTGAATATCCTCATAAGGCTGAAAGATCAATTTATTAACTAGATCACACAGCAATAAAGTACATATGTCCTCCCTATGAATGTCCAATCAGGCACATTTAGCCTGTGGTTTTCGCTATAGGGAGTCTTCCTTTGAGCACCAGCTACCAAATCATGGCCTACCGCACAAAGCCAAGACCTGCTAAAGCGCTCGTACAATAAACCAGTTTAGCTGTTGCAACATGCTCTGTTACCCATGTGGATGTCCGGGTAGTGATGGGCACTGTTCAGCTTTCTTCCCCTCCTTAGACCTCTTGTTCTGGGGCTCACCAGAACCTCCAGCCTCCTGTTCCTCTCTGGATCTCTTTCCAGGAACTACAAGAGAAGGGACAAATTATTATAATTATCACATACACCATTATTCTTTTTATCCGGGAAAAAAATAAAACTGCACTTCTCACCAATTGTAGGGGCCACAACTGTTTCCCTGACAAAGGGTCGATTGACAATCTGCTTAGACTTGGCGGCAAAGTTAAGGGCTGAGAAGGTGTCAAAATAGTATCTGTACTCCGGTGCGATGTTGGTGATCATGACAGAATGGGCGGAACCACCCAGAGAGTCCTGCAGCAGACGGGTAAGTTTACTGTCCCTGTAGGGCACGCGGCCCCCAGCCCCTGTGTTCAGAGCGTCCACCACTTTACTGAGGGTGAAGAGGGACAGGTTGATAGCTCCACTCTCTTTCAGACGAATGCCCTGATTTCCTGTGCGTCGGTTGTCCTCTGAACCAGCCAGATCAACCAAATACAGCTTTCCTGTTTGTTGTCTGTGTGGCGGCCCACGTTGAGACTTCACTACCTGAGAGCAAATGCATGCATTTATACATCATACTTGTTAGTCTTTTCCAGAGAGTCGGTAACCTTTATTAGGGTCCTATGAAATCAGTTTTATTTTTTCTTAATTTGCATTCCATTTTAACAAGACATAAAACTTTAACAATTTAATAATTTATTGATTTTAATAACAGTGGCCTATGAAAAGTTTATTTTTCCCCAAAAGTGTTTTTTTTTTTTTTTAAATGATTTAATACAAATTCATTATCAAAAACAGTGGTAATTATTTGACTGCAAAAACTATCAATTTAATCTCTTCAAATGTAATCAAATTAAATTTGAAAATTTCTCTTTTTGGCACAGAGAAAAATTGTGATATTCCTTAAAAGATTGGTTTTAATAAACTGTATTGTTACTTTCAAAAAATACATTCTACTCTACAATAGCAATGTGTGTCAATTTCTTCAAGTTACACCGAACTTTTATTTTGGCATGTCATAGTGAAGGCCTACGAGTTTCTATGGAAGCTTGTTTCTGGCACAGAAGAGAGAAAAAAAAAAAAAAATTATATATATATAAAAAAGGTAATTGTGACTTTCATCTCACAATTCTAACTTTTTCTCAGAATTATGACTGAAGTGCACAATATAAACTCCCAACTGAGAAAGTCAGAATTGCAAGATAAACTCACAATTGTGAGAAAATGTCAATTGGGAGCTGACTTTTTTCCTTCAGAATTGGACTATATAACTGACCCTTTGCAAAGACATGACCCCCTTAGTTATTGTTTCTACGTCTGACAAGCCATGACGATCTCACGCTACACATCAGATTCTCACGCAGTGAAAAATACATCGCGGAGCATATAGCTATAGCATGAAAAACAAATGAACATCAGAAGGTATATTTCGACCGTGGAAAGACGTCAATACACCATTTATCAAGTTCAAGTCCACTAACTTTAATTTACTAACTCCCCTGTTTGGTTTCGCCTGTCAATCAAAAACCCAGTAAAGGGTGAATTGCAAGCTTTTCTCTCACAATTCTGAGAAAAAAAGTCTGAACTGTAGGATATAAACTTTCAATTGTGAGAAAAAAATCCTGAATTGTGCGTTAAAGTGTCACAATTACCTTCTGCATTTTTTTAATTACATGGTGTAAACAAGCTTCCTTAAGTTTCTGTGTGTATCTGAAAATAACGGTCTTAAATTAAATGGTAAAATGCTAGTGAAGTGACTCTCAGAGCAGCTCTGGAGATCAGGTTTATGTGTCCATGTCCTCATATATTGAGACGTCAGACACTGAAAGCACAAGCGACATGCTTGAGCAGATGCAGTTGATAACTCTGCCGCTCAGTTTTTTCCTTTTTTAAATGGTTAAATATTCAGACCAGTCCAGATCATGATTTGATTAAATGTACAGCCCTACTTTTGATTTATCCAAACTTCTGCGACATTCTGCATTATACAGTAAATTCTGTTTTTTATTCATGAGTGTTCTCTCTCCCAAACACAACCAGCAGACACGGTAAAAGTCAGTGGTTTGTTTGAGGCAGAGATTTAATTTCAGCACCAGCTACCAAATCATGGTCTACCACACAGAGACCAGGACCTGCTAAAGTGCTAATGGAGAACTAGATTGAAGAGAAATGTGCACGTTCAAACCTTTATGAGGAGGATAGCGTGACTGCGGCTGGAACGCTGGTTGAGTTTAGTGGAGGCTGTGGTGCGGTTTAGACTCGCGGGGATGAAATGAGTGTCAAAGTCAGCAAAGGATGAGAGGGGTGTGTGCGTTAGCCCGGGAATGAGGATGTTTCTGTCCTTGTCTTCACGGATGGGCAGGTCCTGGGAACCTGGGGACAACAGGTCCAGCACCTACAGACACAAAAAGTATCAATATTCCAGAGCAGCTGCACACTGAAATGGGGTTTAAGTGTAAAAACACACACACACACACACACACACACACACACACACACACACACACACACACAGACACAGACACAGACACGGTGTCTTGCAAAAAAGTATTTTTAAATTAATTTGACATTCAACAATTTAACACTTGTTCAGCAAGGATGCATTAAATTGTTCAAAAGTGACAGTAACATTTATATTGTTACAAAACATTTAAATGCCGTTTCTGAACTTTCTATTCATTTCTCAATTTTAATTGATTCTCATTTTTATGAACCGATATAGATTCTTAAATCCTAAGAATTGATTAGTCTATCCTTTTTTCATATGGATGAACATCTGAAGGTATGTTAAAAGAGAGTACAACTTAGCGAAATCCATATCATGTCTCATGTAATCGCTCAGTGCTTTTAACCGTGGAAAGATGTCAATAAAACAGCTTACAATGTCACATAACATCACATTTACCTCAGGAAAACCATATTTAATGACCATAAACTCGTTATTCAGCTAGAAAAGTTAACTCGAGAGGAGCATTTCGCTAAATATACACACCATATTACATATTCATTATAATTTTTAAGTGTTCTTCAATATTTAATGCATGTTTGAATAAATCCATCAAGTTGACAGCCACCATTTAAATGTTTATATTTATAAAAAAAAAAAAAAAAAAAAAAAAAAAAATAGAGTAGAAATATAATTATGTGATTGTAAAGTTGGTATTATAACTTATTATAAACACTTCCTTAAATGTAATTGGAGCACAAATCAGTTCATTTTAACCTTCAATATCATTAAGTAATGTAGTACCAACTGGCTCCCAAGTATACTTACAGCATTTTTTTTTCTTCAGCATATTTATTTTCCTTGCAAAAATTTGCCATGTACTGCATCTGATATATGTCCAAAATAATCGATACCGAATCAAACTGAAATGAACTAGATCGAACCGCAAGGTTGAGAATCGAAATTGAATTGTGAAATTTGTGTCAATACCTAGCACTGAAAAATATTAAGCAGCACTGTTTTCAACACCGATAACAAAGTATTAAAATCATCATATTAGGATTATTTCCTAATATTTTGACACCATTGTATCCAAACTGAACTGAGCTGGATGATGACATCACTGTTTACTCCAGTGCTGATATAGATAAATTAATAAATTAATAACTATTGATTCTTACATCGGAATGAATCAATACTGAATTTAAGATGGATAATGACACCATTTTCTTTAAGAGCTGCTGTGCAGCCAAAATTATATACCAGTTATCACTGTAAAGCTGCTTTGACACAATCTGCATTGTTAAAAGCGCTATATATATATATATATATATATATAAAGGTGACTTGACTTGATTTCTGAAGAATTGTGAGACAGTGAAGACTGGAGTAATGAAGCTGAAAAAGGCTTGGTGAGCATTAAACTTTTCAAAAGCATCTACTGACCCTAAACATTTTACATCTAAGAAATTAAAAATAAATTATAATAAAAATACTGAGAAAAAAAAAAGTGCATCTATCATTAGGTAAGCATGCTCACCACAATAGAATACCTTTTCATTGTAGATCTCCAAATAAGACATCCCAATCGAGTATTCCCAACCATCCTGCCCCTTTTCTTGTGCTCCAACCAGATTGAAGACCTCCCTCACAGCTCTGGGAATGATCCCCGGCTGCTCTTGACTGCCAAGCATGGTGTGAGTCTTTCCTGAAGGGAGGAAGAGGAAATGTACTGCGTTATAGCGTGAAATGGCACATCATGAAAATCTCAGTAAGAATCACATCATACACTCAGTTGAACAAGTCTATAAATGCAAATGAACTTCAAAGGAGATAAAGACAGAAATGATACCTGCTCCAGTGGGTCCATAGGCAAAGACACTGGCATTCTGACCATTAAGGATGTGGGGGAGGATGGGCTTGACGGAGGTCAAAAAAACCTCCTGCTGCGTCGTCTCTTCACCGTGAAACACATCAAACCTACAATCCAACATACATTTTAGATCAATCACTGCAAAACACAATGGCATAATTTACTGAGAACCATGACTAATAACAAAAACATTTGTGTTACAGGTAATTTTATAAATTTGTTATAGGGATGCACCAAATAGAAATTCTGGGCTGAAACCAAAAATTCTAGGTTTTTTTTTAACATTTATTTATTTTCTATTTAAAATTAGCCTTTTTATATTAATATTAGGGTTGTTCAACCATTAATCACATCCAAAATAAAAGTTTGTGTTTACATAATACATGTGTGTAGTGTGTATTATTATTACATACATATACATTTAAGATAAATATATACATATAAAAAAAAAATCAATATTTATAATTTAAATTATATATAAATACATATGTAAATATTTTTAAAATATACAACATGCATTAATAAATACAAAATATACACACTACATGCAAATATTGTAAACAAACTTATTTTAGATGCGATTATTCGTTAAACAGCCCTAATTAATAGACAAAAATTAAATTAATTAAAAAAAAATACAAGCCAATAAGATAAAATAACCACTTTTTTTTTTAAAGTAACACTAAAATTGGACAGAAAATATATTAATACTAAATATCAATATTAAGAATATAATAGATAGAGTTTCCTGTAACACAGAATCAAGTAAACAGTAAAACCCTCTTCACCAAGTATAAAGGACTGTTATGAGTGTTTCTCTCTGATAATCCAAACAGGCACACGAAGAGCCAGTGGATTTTCTTTAAAAGAGAAGTTTAATATCAGCACCAGCTACCAAATCATGACCTACTGCACTGAGATCACGACCTGCTAAAGTGCTTGATAATAAAGACAGAATGGAGGAATAAATAAGAAAAACAAAACTGCGAACTTCAAGGGGTTATGACTGACTGGTATTGAAGGGTCTCAGTGGCGTTCCTCCAGTTGATGATCTCCAGCTTTTGTGGCCCCAGGCCCCTGACACAGGGCCCCTCTCCCTTATCATCCTGCATGTCCATGTAGGGTCTCAGCCGAACCGCTACACGAACTCTGGAAGTCCGCCTGGATCCAGCAGCATCATTCACAGAAACTCGCTGTGCCATATCTGATTAAACACACGGAATTTTACTTTCTGATATCCACTGATAAATAAATATTTTTAAATGCAGCGTCGATATAAAAAGTAATAAAAGACCTGTAGATACATTAGATGGAAAACACTTCAGTTTTCTTAATGTATTTTTAACTTTATACGGCTGCTGAATTAAAGGACTGACGCGTTTCCCTTTCAAAAGCAAAACACAAACACACTGTACATATAAACTACATCAAACTTACCGTTTGACTTGTAGAACTTTTAAACCAAATCTTGGTTTATCTAATCCAGTCTTTGGCACAATAAAAAAAAAAAAAAAATGTTGTGCTAAATTAATTTCATTCGATACATCACAACATCTCTGCAAACTCCTCAACAATGGCGCCTGTCGGACTAAGCACGGTTATTTTCAAAAGAGGAAGACTCCGCCCCTTTACTGTTTTCAACCAATCAACGCACCCGACTCCATAAACCAGCATTCTTCTTTAGAGATTTAACGGAAGAAAAAGACTTGTCGTACTGCCATCATTCGGCAGTGTTATGGAATAACAAAACAGGATTTTAAAAATGTGAAATCCAAAATGCTCATTGTACATGAAACGATATCAATGTTTACCTGATAATTATGGGACCTCCTTTTTAATGTATTTATTATACAAAAATTAGGCTCAAAAATTCCGCCCGCCACTAAATTTTCACTAACACCACCCATTAATTTCCTCAGAATTACATTTTTCTTTTCCCCGAAGAGAATTTAAACTTATTTTCATTAAACCTAAATTTGCAGCATAAAAAATATGATGAGCATACCAATTTAGATTAAATTTAACATTTTGTCAATATATCAGTCACCATATAAATAAATAAACAAAGTGAATAACATTGAAGCATTAATTTATAAAAGAGTTACTTTATTAAAAGCTTGCTTACTTCAGGTAATGTACAGCATAAATATGCCTTTTCTATATACACACACCTTTAAACATCTTACAATGATATATAAGTGTAGCTATATAAGTGTGCCAATTTTTGTAAAACATTAATGCTAAATCTATGTGCAAATTCCATTTCACAGATTCTACATTTTGGTACCACAAAATCTAAAATATTGTGCCTTAAATGACAATGTACAAGTCTTAAAACTTAGCATTTTCAGTTTACAATTACAGGCCTGCAGTATTTTCTTTGTAAAGTTCTATGTTACAGACACAAGTTTAAAAAGAAGAAAACTAAAACGGATACCTAAACTTAAAAAATATTGTAATTTAATATCATTCATCTATTATCACATTGCAAATGAACAGGGTAAAAATGTTCAGTGTTTCACACGACTCTACAGAAAGGCAAAAGACCACAGAAAAGCAAAGTTAAACTAAATTATTATTTAACTTACCTGAAGAAAAACCAGGAGTAGCTAATAACTGTTTTAAAAAGAAAGCTCACTAATATTCTTAGAAAACTTTCTGTGATAGGAGCCCTCCTTAAGTCTAAAATGAAACCTTAAAATATTTTAAACTACATTTAACAATACAGTTTCAAATGTGCATTGCCCTTTCAATATTTAAACTGCTCATGTAAAACCATTATGTTTCAGTAATAATAATATATTAATCATGGAGGCTACTTTTCTAGATTTTTGTTGCATCTCTATTTATAACCTTCTGCAAAATGTGCCAGTCAGAGGCTTTCCTTCACAGAGCTGATACATAATGTCTTTCTCACTGAACTGAGATCAGTTTTGCACCATCTCTCCCATTATCTCCAGCATATGAGAGGGTTTATTTCATTTTTATTCAGTGCAAGTTCATGTCAATCACATGTGGAAGATCGACTCAAATTCATTGAGTAAGAATTCTACAATCTGGTTCTGGAAGACCATGTATGTGGCGATGTTTGCTGACTCCACCTCAGGTTTGAGTAACGTTGGGCCGAAAACGATAGCCACGTTCTGCACAGTCATTCTGTTCTCATCACCATGTTGAATGACCCTGAAAGAGACAGAGAGACATGCTGTAGAAACATACTGTAATATTTATAAAAATATATAAATACATGTATGTAAAATAAAAACAACGTACTTGCGTAAATGGCTGAAGAGGGCCTCCATTGTGTCACGGTTGGGTGCTGGCAAAGACCGCACAACATTTCTCATGTGTGATATTTTAATGTAATAATCAGGGATTTCTGTGGATAAATAAATAGATATATAAACAGACAGACAGATAGATAGATGAAAGACAAATAGATGATAGATATATTTTTTTCTATTTTTATATATACAGTATCTTACAGAAGTGAGTACACCCCTCACATTTTTGTAAATATTTTTTTATATCTTTTCATGTGACAACACTGAAGAAATGACACTTTGCTACAATGTAAAGTAGTGAGTGTACAGCTTGTATAACAGTGTAAATTTGCTGTTCCCTCAAAATAACTCAACACACAGCCATTAATGTCTAAACCACTGACCACAAAAGTGAGTACACCCCTAAGTGAAAATGTCCAAATTGGGCCCAAAGTGTCAATATTTTGTGTGGCCACCATTATTTTCCAGCACTGCCTTAACCCTCTTGGGCATGAAGTTCACCAGAACTTCACAGGTTGCCACTGGAGTCCTCTTCCACTCCTCCATGGCGACATAACAGAGCTGGTGGATGTTAGAGACCTTGCGCTCCTCCACCGTCCGTTTGAGGATGCCCCACAGATGCTCAATAGGGTTTAGGTCTGGAGACATTCTGTAGCAAGGCAGTGGTCGTCTTGGAGGTGTGTTTGGGGTCGTTGGAATACTACCCTGCGGCCCAGCCTCCGAAGAGAGGGTATCATGCTCTGCTTCAGTATGTCACAGTACATGTCGGCAGTCACGGTTCCCTCAATGATCTGTAGCTCCCTAGCGCTGGCAGCACTCATGCAGCCCCAGACCACGACACTCCCACCACCATGCTTGACTGTATGCAAGACACACTTGTCTTTGTACTCCTCACCTGGTTGCCGCCACACACGCTTGACACCATCTGAACCAAATAAGTTTATCTTGGTCTCATCAGACCACTAGACATGGCTCCAGTAATCCATGTCCTCAGTCTGCTTGTCTTCAGCAACTGTTTGTGGGCTTTCTCATCCACATCATCTTTAGAAGAGGCTTCCTTCTGGGACAACAGCCATGCAGACCAGTTTGATGCAGTGTGTGGCGTATGGTCTGAGCACTGACAGGCTGACCCCCCACCCCTTCAACCTCTGCAGCAATGCTGGCAGCACTCATACGTCTATTTCCCAAACACAACCTCTGGATATGAAGCTGAGCACGTGCACTCAACTTCTGTGGTCGACCATGGCGAGGCCTGTTCTGAGTGGAACCTGTCCTGTTAAACCGCTATATGGTCTTGGCCACCGTGCTGCAGCTCAGTTTCAGGGTCTTGGCAATCTTCTTATAGCCTACGCCATCTTTATGTAGAGCAACAGTTCTTTTTTTCAGATCCTCAGAAGGTTCTTTGCCATGAGGTGCCATGTTGAACTTCCAGTGACCAGTATGAGAGAGTGAGAGCGATAACACCAAATTTAACACACCTGCTCCCCATTCACACCTGAGACCATGTAACACTAACGAGTCACATGACACCGGGGAGAGAAAATGGCTAATTGGGCCCAATTTGGACATTTTCACTTAGGGGTGTACTCACTTTTGTGGCCAGCGGTTTAGACATTAATGGCTGTGTGTTGAGTTATTTTGAGGGAACAGCAAATTTACACTGTTATACAAGCTGTACTCTCACTACTTTACATTGTAGCAAAGTGTCATTTCTTCAGTGTTGTCACATGAAAAGATATAATAAAATATTTACAAAAATGTGAGGGATGTACTCACTTCTGTGAGATACTGTATATTAAATAAATGGGTAAAAAAAATAATGAAAATTGTTCTATTCAGCATAATATTATCAGTGAAAAGCTGAATTATTATGAATAATTCATAATATTTATTATGGAAAGTTTTTATGTCATTTCATGCTTGAGCTGCTCCACGTTGTAAAACCTACTGATCAAATTATCTAGTACAATTTAAAGGGATAGTTCACCCAAAACTTAAAATTACCCCATGATTTACTCAACCTCAAGCCATCCTAGGTGTATATGACTTCTTTCTTCTTTCAGACGAACACAATCTGAGTTATATTAAATAATGTACTGGCTCTTCCACGCTTTATAATAGCAGTGAATAGAGGATGAGATTTTGAAGCCCAAAAAAGTGCAACCATCCATCATAAAAGATATCCACATGGCTCCAGTGGGTTAATAAAGGCCTTCTGAATTATTAGTCTGAAAGAAGATAGTCATATACACCTAGGATGGCTTGAGGGTGAGTAAATCATGAGGTAATTTTCATTTGGATGAACCATCCCTTCAAGAATGATCTAAAGAGCATTTTGTGGAAGACTGGAAACCCACTACAGTCCTACTGTACTCCCCCATCTGTATGTACAATCCATTCAATCAAGATCTTACTGATGCCACAGATGAAATCATTGAAGAGATTGTAAGGGAACAGAGGCTCCTGCAGCTCTCTGAAGAAGAGCTTTAGTGCTCCTGTGATCACATGGATATCCCAGTTACCCTCCTCCAGGTCCAGATCCTCTGGAGAAACACACAGAGAAACACACGAGTCAGTCAAGAGCTGCTGGGAATCATTTCTAAACTGGGCTAAAGTGTCAAGAGAACACAGTGAATATAAGTGGAAAATGACTGGGTCATGGAACATTATTATTTACCAAACAGGAGAGAAAAAATAAGTGATGCAAAAGTTGACTATATTGTGCATTGCACTTTCTCCTATTCATAGTAATATGAGTGCATCTAAATTCTGGAGAACTTTGGAGAAACAAACAAGCTATAATACAGAGTTGGAAGACATGAAGTGAAGAACTGAGCTGATGATAAAATGAGTATAAAAGTAATGCTGATTCATTTTACCATGATCTGCTTTGAAACGCAGTTTCTGGATGACCGCCAAATTCCCACTAACTCTGTAGAGTCCATCGATCCCCAGACCTGATAGATGGCAACAACAAACATTTGATTTTTATATTAGCTGTAAACACTAGACATTATTGATATACAATATTTGATGTTCATGATGCTGCTCTTCTTGTAGTTAGGATGACATAAAAAAATATGAATTTACATTTTTAGACTGGCCCGCCTCAGCGGTCTACAGCGCTTGTCAGTGTTAAAATGATCAAGATGACCAATCAAATCAAAGGAGGCAGGCTTTACTGTTCACATATACCGAACATGAATTCCTGCACGGCAATTCGGTTTTTAAAGGTGAAATGTTATGACCCACAGTAATATTCAATGATGCAAACTACTTGACTTTTTGCCGTTTTGAATTAAAAAATATAGGCTGAATAAATTATGTGATTCATAACTGAACATTTTGCCTCTTTGCGTTTTCAACATTGTAGGCCAAATAGTTCAAATTGATTACTTTACAAAAAACTTTTTCTTGTTCTTTTACTGTTCTTTCTTTTTCTTTATTCCCTTAAATCCATTTAAATTATTAACTGTTAACATTTAAATCCACTTCCTTTTACTGTAGAAAAATAAAGCCAAAATATCCCAGTAACGGTTATTGCTGATTACGACGTTCGGAGCCCCAGTCTCCGCAGTAGTGATCCTAAAGTGGAGCTGCGGCATCAAGGTCCCGCTCAAACTCCCGCTCCCGCAGATTCAATCACAAGCACAGCTGTCAATCATGATGTTACACCCCATTTTTATAGCATCAAATAACTAACTAAAACCAAACGTACTGGGGAAATGAACATTATGAGACATTATAACGTTATGAGAACTACCTAAAATGACAGAAACCATCTTTGGAAAAAAAATTATTTGAAGTGTAATTGGATTTTTTAGTTTAGCTCACGACCCATTCGATTACATGGAGTGGGTGGGGTTTATGACCTATACTTGAGACAGCCACCAGTGGAAATGCTTTGGCTTCACATTTGTGTGGCACACTTGGCATGGAAGCTGAAGCTCGTGATTGTGGTATGGGGTGTTACATTTTTGACACACGCTTGAGGTGTTTGGTCAATCACAACTCAGTGGGTCAGCTGTCCAATCAGAGCATTTTGGGCTTTTCGGAAGGAGGGGCTTTATAGAAATTAGCGCATTTCAGACAGACTGGGAATAGAGGAGCTGCAATAATGTAAAGTATGTGAAAAATAATGTGTTTGTTTTGAACATTAAAACATGTTAACCTATTCTATTACACCTAATAAGTAAAATAATGCACTTTTAAAATAGCATCATGTGAACCCTTTAATTCCTTAAAAAAAAAAAAAAAAGACCATTATGAACCTTCCCCCACCATGTTTAAGACATGGTTACGGCCTTGATATTGATGAAAAAATATTTTCAATTAGTAATGCCGTTTTGGCGGTGGGGTAAAGGTTAACACACCTCTTTTCTCTACCGCCCGGATGCATTTCTCCACAAAGCTGGGCACTCTCGTCTTCTCTTGGTTGCAGAGATTGTGCAAGTGGCATCCGAATACATTTTCTAAAATGAAAAGAGGCGAAGGGTCACATTAGAATCGTTCCTCAACGAAATCTTGAGCTTCTGTAAAAGTAATAGTAAATGGATGAGGTAGAGTATAGTCTGACCTCTGATATATCCCTTGTCTTTGACTGACTGCAGGGTGGGCCGCTTGAGAAGAAACTTCTTCAGTTTGGTGCGAACCTTCTTCTGATCTGCTTCAGATGTTGAACTGGATGAAGGCAGTCGAGATGCTAATGAACAGGAAGAGGACAGTACATATTTACACTCATTACCATTTTCTGTTTAAAACATTTTTTAGTTTCTTTAGTTCTTTATTAATGGATGAAATTTACTGACATTGACATTACCCTTACTGTATATCATTGGGGTCCAAACAATATTTAATGTTAGACAAAATAATTTAAATAATTTTTTAATATATGTTTTATTGTGTTGAACAGAAGAAACAAAGTCACTCAAGTTTAGAATTACATTAGTGTGAGAAAATATTTTTATTTTGGGATGAACCGTTTCTTTAACAAAAAAGTTTGATAAATATATATATGTATTTTTTGCTTCATTATAATAATTCGAAACTTGGTGACTAACTTGGTGACATTTATTGCTATATATATTAGTGCTGTCAAACGATTACACGATCAATCGCATCCAAAATAAAAGTTTGTTTACATGTGTGTGCACTGTGTATTTTTATTATGTATATATAAATACACACACATACATGTATATATTTAAAGAAATATTTACATGTATATATATATATATATATATATATATATATATATGTGCATGTGTGTGTATTCATATATACATAATAAAAATACACAGTGCACACACATGTATTATGTAAACACAAACTTTTATCAATCGTGATTAATCGTTTGACAGCAATAATAATATTATTGATATAAATGATATAAAGATATATATTTCAACAAATGTCACCAAGTTATAGCCACAAAAGTCACCAAGTTTTGAACCATATATATATATATATATATATATATATTTATTCATTATTTTTCTAACCAGATGGCACCAATCTTCCTTCCACGCATTACTCTATTTATAACTTAAACACTGTATTAATTAAAAATATCTAATATTTGTATTTTTTATATAGAAATAAATGCTGCATAGTTTGGTAAATATTGTCTAGTATCATGAAATCCTCTCAAAATATTAAAGAGTAAATATTATTTAAACAAAATATAGTATATTTATTTAATTAAAAAAAAAAGTTACACTTACTATGTCTATGTTCTATTTTGACCACTTAGGGTCACAAGTGTGACCCCTAAAAGAGGAAAATCAGAGGGTTAAGAATCATTTGACACACTACCATTGCTCATAGTTCTTTTGTCAAAGGGTTTTTCCTCTCTGTCTAAGCTTGACTTATCACTGATTTCCTCCTCATCTTCAGAGTGGTGCTGATCCAAATC
Source organism: Elopichthys bambusa (assembly GCA_037101425.1). NCBI lineage: Eukaryota > Metazoa > Chordata > Actinopteri > Cypriniformes > Xenocyprididae > Elopichthys > Elopichthys bambusa. The sequence continues at coordinate 26,528,961 of CM074449.1, forward strand.
CTGATGGTCCAGAGCAAAAAGACATATATGATTATGCAGATTTCATTGAGAAAAACATAACCGAGTGTTAGTTATTCTTCATTTTTTATTACGATGCAAGGCTCACCAGCTGGCTTATGGTATCTACGATGACTTTATACCAGTCAGTGATGATGCTTTCAGTGTCGTACTGGATCAAGTACTCTGCGCCATTCCGACTCTTAAGCTGAATGAACAAATACACAAGGAATGCATCAAGGAGACACACTAGTAAAGTAGTTGACCAGTGAATGATGATCCAGCACAATCTTAGGTAGTGTTGTAACAGCCATACCTCCAAAACATTTTTCTTGCTTGATTTGTCTTTGTTTGCCCAGCCAATTGTTGCCCCTTTCAGATCCACTGTGAATTCTGGGACTATGTGATTTGTCTTGCTCTACACAATACAAATACATTCAGTATAACAAAACAAAAATGAAATACTTGATAATGCAAATGCTGCATTTGTGGATTTCTTCTCACCGATGCTCCGGTTGGCGTGGACTTTGGGTCCTTATGGAATGTCAGTATTCCTCCATGGAGAACCGTCCAGGAATGACCCCAGTTCTTCCTGTGGGAGGATTGATAAAATGTCCTACTTTTACATACAATCATTATTTTTCTCCAAAATAGTTATATAGTATAACTATTAGTCCAAAATAGTCCAAAATAGCTATCAAACCAGTACCACCACTGATTTAAGTTCTTGATTACCTAATTTTCTTCCCGTTTTCAGACACCTTTGTTTTATTCAGGATCCCAGCCTTTTCCAAGTTTGAAACCTGAAAAAACTATTATTATGAGTTAATACAGCCTTTCTGAAAAAAAAAAAAGAAAAAAAAAAAAAAAAGTACAGGATAATATCAGGATAATAGTGTAGAATAATATTTGACAACATAAAAGTGAAGTAAAGTTTAACCTTAGAGGTTTCACTACAAAATGCAGAACAGAGAAAGTAGATGATTGTTTATCTATTTCAATGTTTCTAAATTTAGGAGTACATTCAGAACATGACACTGTTTATTATGCTTATTTAATAAAATAAGTCACAAGCAGTCTAATGTTAAGGCAAGAAGTGTTCTACAGCACAACATCAAGCATAGCTTGAGCTAAAATTCCTTTAACCATGGTAAAATCACAGTAACTTGAATGTCTTATTGCTTTTATAAAATGGAGGAAACATCAATATTAAAGGTCCAATGTGTAATATTTAGAAGGATCTATTGACAGAAATGCAATATAATATACATAACTATGTTTCCAGTGGTGTATAAACACCTTACATAACGAATTGTTATGTTTTTATTACCATAGAATGAGCCATTTCTATCTTTTTTATAAAATTTTTGAGAGCCTGATTACAAAAACAAAAGTTTCACCATTTAAAAGCTATGTCCCAAGCACACAATTATAATGTTCTCATTATAATTTTATGTAGTCTATATGACAGACTTGCGTTGTACATGTAGCACCTAACTGTATTTTCCTTTTTGAAGTGATTTCATCATATTTCAAGCAATTCAAAACAATAATGGAGGACAGTGCGCATTTGAAGTGTCTCAGCTAAAATAAATAATCCATTATTTATCGGCTTTGATATATCGGACGGATTTTCTTATTGGGCCGGTAACGTTAAAAATGAACACATGTCGGCCAATACTGAAATAGTGGCCGTATACATTTTGTTTCAAAGTAGCTTTACAGAAAATCATTATATTAATATTTACAATATCTTAATATTTTCTTGCCTTATAGTCGCAATTAGCAGATTAGAACTGGGCGATACTATAGTTAATGTTTTGTAACGATACTTAAATCTCTTTATGCTAGTATGCTGTACAGTATGTACGTGGATAAAGTTGGATATTCTGTATACCCAAGTTTGAATATAATCAAAATAATATAAAAATCCACCAAGTAATATAGTACTTCATTAGCTTACCTGCAGGCTGTTTATTGTTGCCACATTGGTGTATTAATATAGAATTAATACACCAATTAATATAGAATATAGTCACAAATGTATGTTCATCTGCATTTTACATCTAGTTCATCCAATCAGAATTTAGCATCAAAACTGTTGTATAAAACAACCAATCCAATATTACGTGCCTACATGTATGAATGATAAAAGCCAGTAATGTGGCAGAACCGTGATGTATCAGATGGTAAAACCATGGAAATCAATGGTTCTCTAAGATATTTCAAAGAATATTATAATAGTATCATGGTAAATGTCCAAAAATATGAAGGTACTGCCATGATTTTGCATCTAAATCTCATGGTAGTACCATGACATATTCAGCATATGTTTGTTTGAGTGGAAGGCAGCAATCACGCTCTAAGTTTCACTAGTAACCACTAGAGGACAGTGTGCACTCTTCTATTTATAATCTAACACTTTTGATCAGACTTCTCTCCTCTAGTCCTAACCTGCATTAATACTTTCACTTAGCATGTATTGTGAAACTGTATAATAATAATTTCTTGTGTAATTCATGCAACACAACCCCCAACCCAACAGTTTACCAAGCAAAAACATTTAAATAAGTTTCCTTTCCTCACGGCACAGCATGTCTACCTAACAAGTCACATGATTTTAGCTAACATTCATGCCAGTAAGCACATAGTAATCACATAATTGATGTTTGAAGACTTCATTTATGTAGTTTATTGTAAACTTTAGATCAACTGAATCATAAACATCTGATCTGGATTCTTACATTATGTGGCATTTCAGGAGAGCTGGAGGCGTCACTGTCTGATGTATTCTGAGGATATGATGAATGACTCCTCTGTTAAGACAAAATCACGTGTAAATCACACTATGCATTTACAAGAATGCCATTTAACTGTTGTCAAATATACAATTTTCAGTTTTTTACCATCGCATGCCTTAATAAACACCACTAGTAATATAGTGTTTCAGTAACTGGATGAGTGGGAGGGAAAGACTGGATGAGTGGGAGGGATTTAAATAGAGCAACTCTATAACAAACTGAGTCTCAGGTGCATTCTAGAGCCTATTTAGGAAACTCGGTCACTAAGGACACACATGAAGGATCAGGTGTGCATCACATGCGTTAGGCCATCACTCTTTTTGTTTATGAGTGTGGGTGAGCTGCTGGATAAAGTATGACAGTACAATTTTATTACAGATATCTTGCGCCAGTTTCACAGGAAAGTTTTGATTTTGTTCTCTTGAACACATGGTGAACTGTGCTTTATTCACAAAAAACTTTTATACGATTTTAGGGAATTATTTAAAGGGTTAGTTCACCCAAAAATGAAAATTCTGTCATTTATTACTCACCCTCATGTCGTTCCAAACCCGTCAGACTTTTGTTCATCTTCAGAACACAAATTAAGATATTTTTAATGAAATCTAAGAGCTTTTTGTCCCTCCATTGACAGCTACACAACTGATACTTTGACGCTTCAAAGAGTTCATAAAGAGATCGTAAAACTGATCCATATGAATTGAGTTATTTAGTCCAAATTTTCTGAAGAGACTTGATTGCTTTATATGATGAACAGATTGAATTTAGGCTTTTATTCACAAATAAACATTCATCAACTCACACATCACTTGGTAAATGGAAGCTCAAGCATGTTCGCTTGACGTGCGAGAACCAATGTCGTGTGTTATGCAGCACGTTTGAGCTTCTGCAAGAGGTTTGTTCTCACGCATAATGCAGGTTTGGTTGAGCTTCTGCTTTATATTTACTGATCAATATGTGAATAAAAGCTAAATCCAATATGTTCATCATATAAAGTGATCAAGTCTCTTTAAAAAATTTGGACTAAACCGCTCAATTTATACGGATTAGTTTTACAATCTCTTTATGAACTTTTTGAAGCATCAGAGTGGTAGTTGTGTAGCTGTCAACGGAGGGACAGACCATTAAAAATATCTTCATTTGTGTTCAGAAGATGAACGAAAGGTCTTACAAGTTTGGAATGACATGAGGGTGTGAAAACGATGATAGTATTTTCATTTTTGGGTGAACTAACCCTTTAAATTCGCAACTTTAGATTGAAACCAAATGCCAGTACATACATCTTCCTGGTATCCTGTACTGTGTCTCCAGCTTTGTATCGATCCCAATGTGTCCTGCTCTCCATTTCCCACTCCATACTGTCCTGGATTTCCAGAATACTAAAAGTGTGTGAGAGAATCTGTATTCAGAAATTATGCTTTTATGTTACATTTTTGTACTTACTTGAATTTGTTAGTACACTGTAAAGAAAACAAAGATTATCGGAGTATATTTTACAAGAAAAAAATAATTCTGTCTTTATACTTCAAAGTGTTACTTGGCATTTCTTTGTAGTTATTTCTGAAATTGTTTCAAAATAAATCCTACACCATTTTTTTTTTCAGTGTATTAATCTTTTGATTTAAGGAAAATAGCAGCAAGGACATTCTGCCACATGTATAATTTTGTGTTTCCACTATACAGAAAATAATATATAGTTATTATATAGTTATATAGTTATTGTTCTTGGTGTGAACAGGGAGATCCGTCCCACTATATCCCACCTCAGGTAAGTTCCACTGGGACTTGCTGCCGTCTCTTAGGTAGTAGTATGTCTGCCCTCGATCATCTAGCGACTTAATCCACTGTCAACAAGACACTTCATTAGTTCACCAAATTGCAAAACTAGCCTACAGCCATACTATCATACACCTCACTAATAATAGCAAGCTAATCAGCCCAAATAAAATAAGTAAGCCAGCCCAAAACAAGGACACGGCAAGGTCATTGTCAAGTGTCAAGTGTCAAGTGTCCTTTACCTGTTCCTGCGTGTAGTCACTCGTGAAGACCCAAGTTCCTTCAGGGTCGACTCTGAGGGTCCATCCCGGTGGGGTGCTGTTATCCAGACTTACCCTGGGGATGGAGACCTTCTTCATATGAATCAAAGAATACTCTGCTGGCAAGGAGTGAGGGGACATTTCCTCCTCCAGCTCTGGCAATGCTGGGTAGTCTTCCTCAGGAAACGGAGGCTACATTTTGGGAAGCAAAGAAGGCAATATAAATATTAATTATCATATAGAAATGATTTTGAAAATATGATTATTATTGAAATTGGTTACATTATTATTGCAGTTCTGCTTGGCGCCGAAAAAACAAACTTTAGTTTTAATTTGACCAACTCTTGTCAATATATGCTTTAGGCTCCACAACATATACTTTCTCCACAACAATATTCAAAGGCCCTATGATATTTTCTGTTGTTCATGATTTACTGGATAAGGATTAACCCCTAATTGCATACCTCAGGTCTTTATCGACCCAGGATGTCATTCACTACCCTCCCCCTCATTTATTTTTTAAAGTTAAACATCAACCTTAAACAATATAATAAGAAAAAATACAATTATAAAAGAATGTATGTTTTAACAAAAGGAAAAAAAAAGTGGAGATACGTTTAGAATGCATGAAGCTCATGAGTCAGAATGCCAGTTATTTTAGTAAACTCTAAATAAATGACTTTTGATTGATTTGTTACAGAAGTACGCATCAAACACGGAAATTTGAAAGCATGTGACGCGCTAGAACAGCCCTCATTGGTTCTTGTGTGTCACGCGCTCACATTTGAGCTTCTTCCTTTCCTTTTAATGGCGGCTGGCAAACCGACTTGAAGGTACATACTGCTACCTACTGCACGACACCTGTGTGACAGCTGACGTAAAATCGGGCTTATGCTGAGTTCACACTGCACGATTTTAGGCCCGATTTTCACTCGCCGACAGATTTTGCGAAATCACTGACAAATGGCTGAAAACGGTATGCCGTTATTATACTGTCAAATGTCGAGAGCACATTATTGTGACGTGAGAGCACATCAATGTAATGCGCGAGTGCAAATCTGTCCGCTCGCGCGCTGATTTCCTTTGCTCTCGCACAAAACTGGACGCGCAAAATATCTCAAATATACAGGTGCTATATATATATATATAATTAGAATATCATCAAAAAGTTGATTTATTTCACTAATTCCATTCAAAAAGTGAAACTTGTATATTATATTCATTCATTACACACAGACTGATATATTTCAAATGTTTATTTCTTTTAATTTTGATGATTATAACTGACAACTAAGGAAAATTGCTTAAGACCAATACAAAGAAAGGTTTTTTAGAAATCTTGGCCAACTGAAAAGTATGAACATGAAAAGTATGAGCATGTACAGCACTTTTGCCTGAATTACTGCAGCAATGCGGCATGGCATGGAGTCGATCAGTCTGTGGCACTGCTCAGGTGTTATAAGAGCCCAGGTTGCTCTGATAGTGGCCTTCAGCTCTTCTGCATTGTTAGGTCTGGCATATCGCATCTTTCTCTTCACAATACCCCATAGATTTTCTATGGGGTTAAGGTCAGGCGAGTTTGCTGGCCAATTAAGAACAGGGATACCATAGTCCTTAAACCAGGTACTGGTAGCTTTGGCACTGTGTGCAGGTGCCAAGTCCTGTTGAAAAATGAAATCTGCATCTCCATAAAGTTGGTCAGCAGCAGGAAGCATGAAGTGCTCTAAAACTTCCTGGTATATGCATTGACCTTGGACCTCAGAAAACACAGTGGACCAACACCAGCAGATGACATGGCACCCCAAACCATCACTGACTGTGGAAACTTTACACTGGACCTCAAGCAACGCGGATTGTGTGCCTCTCCTCTCTTCCTCCAGACTCTGGGACCCTGATTTCCAAAGGAAATGCAAAATTTACTTTCATCAGAGAACATAACTTTGGACCACTCAGCAGCAGTCCAGTCCTTTTTGTCTTTAGCCCAGGTGAGACGCTGTCTGTTGTTCAAGAGTGGCTTGACACAAGGAATGCGATAGCTGAAACCCATGTCTTGCATACGTCTGTGCGTAGTGGTTCTTGAAGCACTGACTCCAGCTGCAGTCCACTCTTTGTGAATCTCCCCTACATTTTTGAATGGGTTTTGTTTCACAATCCTCTCCAGGGTGCGGTTATCCCTATTGCTTGTACACTTTTTTCTACCACATCTTTTCCTTCCCTTCGCCTCTCTAATAATGTGCTTGGACACAGAGCTCTGTGAACAGCCAGCCTCTTTTGCAATGACCTTTTGTGTCTTGCCCTCCTTGTGCAAGGTGTCAATGGTCGTCTTTTGGACAACCGTCAAGTCAGCAGTCTTCCCCATTATTGTGTAGCCTACAGAACTAGACTGAGAGACCATTTAAAGGCCTTTGCAGGTGTTTTGAGTTAATTAGCTGATTAGAGTGTGGCACCAGGTGTCTTCAATATTGAACCTTTTCACAATATTCTAATTTTCTGAGATACTGAATTTGGGATTTTCCTTAGTTGTCAGTTATAATCATCAAAATTAAAAGAAATAAACATTTGAAATATATCAGTCTGTGTGTAATGAATGAATATAATATACAAGTTTCACTTTTTGAATGGAATTAGTGAAATAAATCAACTTTTTGATGATATTCTAATTATATGACCAGCACCTGTACAGTGTTCTCTTATGAACTGCCTCTCCTCTCGCTCAGATATTGCGTGTGCACGCTCAAATTGTGTCCTGCGCGCTCAAACTGTATCCTGTGCGCTCGCGAATCTCTCCGTGCTCTTGCAGAAATTAATTTACTTCTGGATTAAACGCTGTCAAAAGTTATCAACTAATCAGAAGAGACGACTGATCCATGAAAATGCTACGTGGAATCTTATTGGCTGAGAGTGAACTGCACCTGGACTTCTTTCGACAAAGATGGATATTTAATCTCTTTACAGTTTAATAATATTAATCAAAATGTAGGTCATATCTTAGAAATGGCTTGGAATGGGGCGCTTGGATGGTTTCTATATTAATAAGCTTGTTTGTCTAACGTACTGCATCCCATTACAGGTCAAACTCCAATTTATCTAAAAAACAAACAAAAAAGGTTTCTTAAAGTTATTGTGGTCGTATGTTTTGTGTACTTGTTGAAATTTATATAAAAAATAGGTAACATTTTAAAATAAGGTTTTATTTTCTAACATGAACTAACAATATTACTATAATTATTCATCTTTGTTAGTTCAAATACCGCTGTTTTAGGTATTTTAATAATGTATTAGTAAATTATGAAATTAACATTAACAAAGATTAATAAATGCTGTAGAAGTGCAGTTCATTATTAGTTCATGTTAACTAATGCAGTTAACTAATGTTAATGAAACCATATTGTAAAGTATTACCAAAAAATTTAAGACAGAACAAGATCAGGTCAGATCATCATTCCCTAAATACTTAAAATGCGGAGACCACCTATAGTGAATTTCTTTTGAGGTCTGGTAAAACATAACATACAAAAATACTTTAGCTATAAGCTCTTATGTATGCACGATTAATCAAAAGAACGTGATCTTATTACTAAATGACAACGATTCGGCTATGTCTATTAAACCTTGGAAATTACGATCATACCGGAATATTTAAACCTGCTTTTGCACTGTCGCTGAAAGCAGTGGTCATGTAAGCAATATGTTTTAAACAGCTTCACAAAGGGTTTTCAACAACACACTATTGCTACTTCTGTGTTGCAAACATTAAATAATAACACAAGTATTGCAATAACAATTTATAGTCCGAATATACACTGATTTCAGCAATCAAAACGAGTAAATGACCTTTGAAACTAATGTTATTACACTGTTCTGCCAGTAGGTGGTGACCAGTGACAGTTAAAATGTATTTGATGTATCAGAATCATTCATTTAAGAGATTCGTTTAAAAACACTGGACGAAACATGTCTTCATTAATTTCAAACGATTTTGTAATGAAATCATTAAAATTAATACATATATTTTTTTAATAGGCTAATTTATAACATTTGACACATTTCTAAATAGACTGATTTATAACATTGAATTAGTTAATCTTTTGTTTTAAATTAATGTTTAATTTAATGTTTTGGTCCATGATATTGGCTAATATGTTGGTTTTTGATAAATCATTCAGTGGGGTTTGACCTGTAATGGGATGCAGTTAGACAAACAAGCTTACTAATATAGAAACCATCAAAGCGCCCCCTTTCTAAGATATGGCCTACATTTTGATTAATATTATTAAATATTATTAAATTGTAAAATTAAATATCCATCTTTGTCGAAAGAATTCCAGGCGCAGTTCACTCTCAGCCAATAAGAGTCCACGTAGCATTTTCACGGATCAGTCGTCTCTTCTGATTGGTTGATACCTTTTGAAAGCGTTTAATCCAGAAGTAAATTAAGTAAGTTAAGAAGTAAGTTAATCAAGAGCACAGAGAGAGTCGCGAGTGCACAGGACACAGTTTGAGCGTGCACACGCAATATATGAGCTAGAGGAGAGGCAGATTATAAGAGAGCACTGTATATTTGAGAGCGCGCGTCCAGTTTTGTGCGAGAGCAAAGGAAATCCGTGCGCGAGTGAACAGATTTGAGCTCTCGCATTACATTGATGTGCTTTCATGTCACAATAATGTGCTCTTGACATTTGACAGTATAATAACGCCATAAAAACGAAGGCAAATCGGTGCTCAGTCATGTGAGTGACAATCACGCAGTGTGAATGCTAAATATCTAGACCTGTCTACGATTCAAAATCCTGCTGTGTGAAAATGAAATTGGCGATGACCTACAGCCAATGAGAGAGCAGGATACAGGGCAGCGGGAAGTAGTTATAGTAAGCCAAGCTAGTTTTGGGCTAGTTTTGAGTAGCAATTGAGAGGGTTTTGTTGTGAAAGCAACCCTGATCCACTTTCTCCTCCATAATCTTTTTTTCTCTTTCTCCTTTTCGCTGCAAATTAGCGCACATACAATTTGGGATTGCAAGCTTCTTGCGGGCTAACATTTTTAATAATTCCAGTCTGAGTGGGAATTCTGATCTCACGCGTGACCTTGCGTTATTACCTTATCACTTCTCGCGTGTGTTTGGTTGTGAAACAGACAGAGTTTAGTGCAATGTGCTCACAGTGGCGACTGAACGCTAGCCCAGATAATCGTACAGTGTGAAAAGAACAGTGATCTGACAACTTTAAAAATCCATGCAGTGTGAACTCTGCATTAGGATAGCCGATACCAATCAGTTAAAAAAAAAAAGAAGCTTAATCGGCCCCAATACCGATCCTTGAGATTGGCTCGGAACATCCCTAGTAACTTCTTTCATATGATCTTTTACAGTGACATTGCCCTTTGTAAAAATAATATATAAACATTATATATTATTATATATACCTTTGGTAATAAAATCGTAAACTTCATGGGCATTTTTTAATGAATATATGTTTTTTAGTAATTCCAAGCGATACAATATTTTATGGGATAGAAATAGTAAAAACAACTGAAAAAGTCTTGGGGCCTTCAAATATTGTTGTGGGCAATGGCAGGCTTAGAGTCAAAATGGTTGAGAACTCATTAAATAACTCATTAAATATAAATAAAATTAGCTATATGCATATGAATACCATAATATCTGAATGTGGTACATTTAATACCACAGTAGTACATATCAAAGAATCATCCATTTGAATCTGCAGAAAAACCTCCATACCAGGAAATCTTCCTGAAATTTCACATTCCCTGGTGAGTCGATGTCCTCCGGGGGATCCCATGAGCTCTGACCTGACACAGAGTTAAAGAAGTAATGCCTGCCAGAATTCTCATCCAGCACTTTCTCCCAGTCCGAGCTCCACCTCTGAGGAGAAGGGTCTACGGGCGAGCAAGTGGGAGACTGGGGGAAAGAAGGAGGGGAACGGGCCTCTTCCGTCCTCACTGATGAATCCATGGAGCAGATGAGTGGATAATCCCAGGTGCTCCGGCCCGTAGAGGGTTGGTAGTAGTACTCTTTCCCGCTCTGGTCGTCAGTATGGACCTCCCATCCTGCAGAGTCCAAAAGGAGGGTATCGGGAGTGTCTGGAAAGTCCTGTAATTGAGGAGCAATGGGACTGGAGGTGTCAATGGTACTCTGACGCAAGCGGGGGATGTTTACGTACACCGCTGTGAGAGAGCTGTCATCCTCTACCTGATGGACAAAAATGAAAATAAAGCTAGAATAAAGAGACTAGAATGGTACTTGACAAACGTTTTCAAGATTTTAGGTTAAAATGCATTATATATATATATATATATATATATATATATATATATATATATATTTATATATATATATATTTATATATATACAAAAAAACTTAAAACTATATATGTTTTAAAAAACAAAAATAAAATGAACACAGAAAATATTATTAATATTATAAAACAGAAAATATTAAAATAAAATCCATTTCAAAATATGAACAAAAACTGTAATATAGATTTTGCTATAATTTGTTTTATACTGTCATTATACAAGAGCCAAAACAAAATTATTAAAATATTATATGTAAAATATTTATTTTTTGATTAGGTTGACAGCATAAATATTGTTAAACCCCAGTGTATAAATATTCTAATATAATCTAGAATAGATCATTTAATTTTAGTTACAAGACAATTTTTTTTGTTGTTTTGTTTTGCTAAGGATAGTAAAATTAAATGTCAACTGCCCAGAAGCTACTGAAGATAAAGATATATGATATGAAATAATATATATGATATCATTCATATATATATATATATATATATATATTTAGTCATATATGTTCAGATATTTTTGATATATTTTTACTAGTGGGTGCAAGACACTATAGTTCATTTATGTAAGTGAGGATAGCAAAATAAACTGTGACATATTATACCCAATATTCTTCATACAGTGGACTACCAGTAAAATTGATAAAAATTTGGAACCAAAAATTATTCAGACACTTTGACCTGACCATGCTTAAGTGTTATCTGACATAATTAAAATACATTTTTTCCAAGATCTTTTTTTTTTTTTACCATTTTTTTTTTTAATCTATAGTGAATAAACTGAAATAATGAATGAAATGTTCAAGGGGTCTCAATAAATTTTGGTCATGAAATATGTATATATAATATATATATATATATATATATATATATATATAAATAGTGTGATTTTGGCAGAAGACACGTGTAACTTGATTCACTTGACCTTCTGCAGTGATACTGACCTTATGTAAACAGGTGATTGTGTGATGTCACAAAAGTTTATACAACGAGCAAAACAAACACTGGATGGAGCGTCTGCTTTTACACCCTCCTCCCACAATCCTTCTTTATGCAAAACGTAACATGCACCAATGTGAAGCTCAGAAAAAGCTCACTTCCTGTGCATGCTGATCTCAGGAAACAGAACAAGGTTTGACAGCCATAAAGAAGAAAACCACAAGCATCTACCACAGACAGAAACAATAACTTTTCGTCTTTATAGTTTGTCTTATTTATAGATGGCCAAAGCCCCAACAGATAAACCTTACACGGCCCTGATTAAAGAATGGAGCATGTTTCATCTCAGAAATGTGCTATGTCTCAATGACAGGGGCCTTTTAATCTAGTTTTTGATTGTCAGTGTTTGTGATATGTAGTGCTGCTGCTGTGCTGGTCATTGAGGTGGTTTTAGAGCAATGGTTGGTTTTAGAGGGCTGATCCCGGAACAGGGTAATCTATGAATATGGTTAGAACATTCTCTCAGAAAAGGCACGTTCATTTTGTTATAGTTGTATATAGTTGTATATATGTATAGTTGTATAGTGTGGACTCTGCTATCTATGACTACATTTTTGAATTATCTGTAGAAAATTGCCTGCCCTTTTGAAAAAGAAGAACACTTTATCATACTTTTAAAACGAGCACTTATTACAGAAATAATACACTTAAGTGCATACTGAATATAATGTTTTTAGACACTATATTGAATGTTAATTGCAATTGAATGAAAATGTATTACAGTTAAATTTATATTAAATGCAATTAGCTCACTTCAGTAGGACTTAAAGGGATAGTTTACCCAAAAACAGTTTATAAAGTTATAAATATGGATGTTTTCTTTACAACAATACATCACTTCACTTCAGAAGGCATTTATTAACCCCCTGGAGTCGTATGGATTACTTTTAAGATGGACATGCTTTTTGGAGCTTCAAAAACTTTGGTGCCATTCAATCCCATTACAAAGCTTGGAAGAACCGGGAAGATCCGATTGTGTTCGGCTGAAAGAAGATAGTCATATACACCTAGGATGGCTTTAGGGTGAGTAAATTATGAGATCATTTTTTGGGTGAACTATCCCTTTAAAGGGCAACAGGTGATTCTGCACAGAAAATGTTTTTGTTACACTGCTTGAAAGTCTCCTCATATCCTGATAGCAATAACTATGTTAAATGATCTAAATGTATTTTTATAAATATATATCATCTGTGGAAGCCGTAAGACCATACAATGTTCATCCAATCTTTATATTCGGTCTGAATGAAATAACACGATGCCCTACCTGTCTGTCAGTGTATGTTTTTACATTCCCTCGCATACCCTGTTCTCGCAGACACGTGTTTCATGCTATGCAGTTTACAGAGAGACTTTAGTCACAGTGCACCTCAAACAAACAGCAGCCACATTTTACAGTTCCTACCGAATCAATACAACAAGCTTATGCTCACGCCAAAACTACCGCAATTAAGAGATGCCAACCCATGACGTTCTAACCTGAGCTGTTCACGTACCCAGACTCTGAATTATGCGTTTTCATGTCAACACTATCAACAACCGAAATGAATCTGCAGCAGTCAGGTGCAAGCTCTCTTAGTTGTTTACATTCATTAATCTTTTAATGTTATGTGCTTTGAGACATGAGGTAGTTTACACTTTGCGAAGAGCAGCTGCATGTCTGCAACAACAAGTCGGTACTGAAATTTAGAAAATGTGACGATACCAACATTTCTGTAGTACTGGGAGTACCGAGTATCCTGGTATATTTGGTAAAGTCCATAAATTTAAGCTTTGTCAGTTTTGTATTCTGTTTTGTGAATTGTGATCTGGTCACCCGATTATCAGAGAATTTAACAATATTCCATTAGTAATTCCACTGAACATGGAATCTCTGTTTCTTTTCCCAAATCTTCACTCACGCAGGGGATTATAAACGTTTATTCCTTTCGTTCGCTTTTAAGCCTATTATATTCACATTCTTTACTGTGGTAAAGTAGAAAAAACACTGTAGGACAGAAACCTTTTTGCTTGCATGTCAGTTTCTATTTAACAGTTTGTGATTGTTATTAGACTTGATAAGGCGCGTCAAGTTTATTTGTTTCACACACGCCGGTGATTTTTAGTTTTGCTTTGTCTGGCAGTGAAAAATCAAACATAGTTAGAATGTCTTGACCCTGCTGAAGATAAAACTAGCTCTTCAGACCTTTTACAACAAGTGTCAGTTGCTTGTAACATCAGGAGAAAACATGAAGATATTATTAGAGATATGGTCTCTTTACTGCTCGTGTCCCACATCCCTCTCAAGCACAGAGCAGTAGACTATATGACGCATCTTTGTGTGGAAATAAAAAACTAATGTTTTTAAAAAAATAATATTTAACTTTCTTATTATTTAGGTTACCATTATTTACTGATTTATTTCATAGTTTTACAGGCTGTAGTGTGTTGTTTCACACACGGAATAGCTCAAATAAACACGCACGTCTGTTACAAAATGGATGTTTGAGCATTTGTTTATTTATTTTTATATATTTCAAAATTTATTTAATTGAGGTATATATACTCACACAAACATACACACACATTTTTAAAATAGGCCAGTTAAATAAAATAGTAAAATAGTTCCAACAGATTTTCCCGTGGTACCGAAATTGGTACCAAAAACTGTAAAATTTTAATGGTATTGGTACCCACAACTGAAATTTGGTACCGTGACAACACTAGTCTGGATATTTATTAATATCTCTCCGATTGTGTTCATCTGAAAGAAGTCATAGACACCTAGGATGGCTTGAGGGCGAGTAAAGCTTGGGGTCATTTTTATTTAAAAGTGAACTAATCCTTTAACTGTAAGTATGAGAAATAGTATTAATAAAAATCATCAACTATGTAGTGGAAAAGTAATCGAAAATGACCAGCTCTTAAAGTTCCTTCACCCAACAATGCTCAACAGAGATTGCAAAATATATTTTCACAACCCAGTACATAATACAGAAGAACACATGAAGTTCCCCGTGCATGCATGAGTGAAGATGGCTCTGGAATAGATGACTGTATGCAGTACTGAGCTCACCTGCCTCACAAGCCTCGAGAGAGGCCTGTACGAGGACACACCTCTCCTGAGAAATGTCTGAGAGAGAAAGAGAGACAGAAATAAAGAAAGAGAAAAAACAGAAAAAGAAAAAGAAGTGCCAAAGCAACAATCGAAGCACAACAATGGAAATTAAAAGCTAGTAAGACACCACGTCACGTCATGTCCTGGGTCTATATTTACCCAGCCCTCACCAAGTGTGTCTCTCAGCCACAACTGCCTAAATGCATCAACTGACAGGAAACAGGTTTATTATTATAATGATCACAAACAATAGCCACACAAATACGTCCAACACAAACAATGGCTTCAGATTATATGGGGCAATGAGAACTGAGTGATAAAGATAGGGATAGTGCACTTAAAAATATAATGTCTGTAAGAAAATTATTTAGCCACCCATCATAAACCTTTGACTTTCTTTTTCTGTGGAATAAAAAAAGGAGAAATTTTGAAGTACTGGTTAATTTTTTTCCATGTTATGAAACTGAATGGGGATATGATAGTCCATATGCACTATAATCTAAGTAACGCAAATTGCGATCATATTTTCTTCTGTTATGACATATACTACCAGTCAAAAGTTTGGAATAATTAAGAATTTTTTTGTTTTTGAAAAGTCTCTAATGCTCACCAAGGCAGCATTTATTTGATCGAAAATAATAATTTAAAAAAATTCTATCGTAATACATTTTAAAATGTAATTTATTCCTGTGATCAAAGCTGAATTTTCAGCATCATTACTCCAATCTTCAGTGTCACATGATCCTTCAGAAATCATTTGAATATGCTGATTTGCTGCTCAAGAAACATTTCTTATTATCATCAATGTTTAAAACAGTTTTGATGCATAATTTTTTTTTTTTTTTTTTTTTTTTGTGGAAACCGTGATACACATTTAAAAGTTTTGGGTATGTACTGTAAGATTTAAAAAAAAAAAAAAGAAAAAAAGAATGAATGAATGAAAAGAAAATGAATTACAAAATATTTTTACAATATTTCAACAGTTACAAAATATTTCTATTTCAAATAAATGCTGTTCTTCTAAACTTTCTGTTCATAAAAGAATCCTAAAAAAAACAAAAACATTTTTTGTGTCTCCACAAAAATATATGTCAGCAGCAAAAAAATTGTTCACAACATTGTTAATAATCAGTGTTGGGTGTAATCTAATTACTGTAATTTAATTACTTTTCCCTTGAAAAAGTAAGGGATTACTCTTAATAATAAACATATATAAAACAACGGTGGATTGTATGTTTTTAATGTAACCTTCTTCCTTTATTTATGCAATTCTATATTGTCTATTTGAAAGAAATAAAAGTGCAGTTTCGTGTCTATCTTTGTATTGTTGAACTGGTTGAGGTTGATATGGGATTTATAAAGTAATTAGTAATAAGTAATTCAATATTTTTAGAGAGAGTAATTAGTACAGTAATCTAATAACACTGCTGAAGATGTAATTAGTAGCTAGTAATTAATTAATGATAATAATAAGAACCATTATTTGAGCATCAATAATAACTCAGCAAATCACCTTTATTAGAATGATTTTGATTCAACAAATTCCATTCACCAAGAACTGATTGAATCGTTGTTGATTTACAGATTGCTGGAGGGGAGAGATTATTGTCCCATACACGTCATCAGAGAAGTTCGAGGGCACAGGAATTAATAATAATAATAATGTGCACAAACAAATTATTTATAAGAAACACTGCAATATTCCATAAAAAAATAGAAAAATTGACAACTATAATCTTCCCCTCTGCTGTAGCTGTCAAATCTCATTTGAGCTTCTACATATTCAAACTTGTTACAACCAGTCATATGACATTCAGTAGCAACTTAAGTTTCACATAAAGCTATCAACTTCAGAACATTTGTAATATCATTTGGACTTCTATAACACTTCTGTCACACTTTTTTTTCTTTTTCTCATTTTGGACTTTGATACCCCGGATCCCCATTCACTTACACTAAAAGTGCGTCCAGTTCATACTTTAACATTTTTCCTTTTGTGTCCAAGAGAAGTCATGCAGGTTTGTAATGACCAGGGAGAAAGAAAATGATGACATGATTTTAATTTCCGGCTGAACTATTCCTTTAAAACATCTTAAAGCAAAGGGAGTGATGAAATCCCCAGCCTTAAATGTATGCCATCCTTTGTGAGATAAATTTAGATGATCTGAATGCGCTGGCCAACAGAGACAGCCACACAACCTGTATAAGTCATTGTAGAAGTAGGCTAAGTTAGAGCAAAAGAGAAAGAAGCAAAGGATGTTTAGGGAGAAGCCTATAAAAGCAGGAACTGGCATTGGCACAAACAGTATGTAGTTCATCACATACAACATTTATGGAAGCTTGAAACGATGCAAACTGAACATTTAAACGTCCTTTTTCCGTTCAGAACTGCAGAGATTTGAATTGTTTAACAAGTGTACTTGATATATCTGCACCAGGGAGTGTCTCAACAGGAAGAGACCACATCCTAGCTGAAAACAACACTACAAAAGCATGCTTGTATGCAAAATCCAACTAATGCGCCACAATGAAATGTTACTTGCTGACATTTTAATGCACAATGCTCATAAACACCAGACAATGTGTTATATATTGAACAGTCAAGCCAATGTATACATTTCAAAATGACGACAAAGACTTAGTACCGCACTTCCGTGCCCAGAAACCCAGTCTGAAGGGGTCATGGACGTACCTGCGTGTTCAGAGAGAGGGGCATTGCGCTTCTGGGCCGGTGGTTGGACCCAATCTTAGCGTAATAATCCACCATGTCCTTGTTTCGATCAGTCAGCACGGCCATACAGCTGATCAGACAACAGTCAAAGTCCAAGTTATCCAATAGAGAGCATCATGGTGAACAGGCTGAGCCGCACACATACGCAAACACACACTCATGCAGACACACACACCCTCTGCGTCTGCAGTTGATGTCGCCAGTAATGAACATCTGTCTTAAAGCACTACTCTGCTAGACTGAAAAGGGGAGGAGGCAAATGAACAGAAAGGACAGATGGAGAGAGACAGAGGCAGGTACGAGGAACACTGTTAATACATGATGAATATAGTACATGATATAAAGATCTGCAAAGAGCAAAGAACGGGTCATAATATAACTGCAGAGAGAGAAGTGTTGACATTAAAAAGGTGTCTAACTGCTCGTTTTCAGGTTTTCAAGATTTAATGTCTAAGTTCCTGTTTTTCCCCCATCGAAACAGAACCTACACCATTCAAAGTCACTGACATTTCCTCACACTTTGATGCAACACCCCTGACAGCCAAAAACACTATGCTTGCATTTCTCAGTAAACAATCTAGAGAAATGTTTATTGCTCAGAGGTTGGTCTTTCAAAATTTAAAAGGGTGGTTGATTATGATTTCACTTTTTTAACTCTAGTTAGTGTGTAATGTTGCTGTTTGACCATTAACAACATCTATAAAGTTATGATGCTCAAAGTTCAATGCAAAGAGAGATATTTTCTTTTACAGAATTCTCTGATTAAGGATTACAACAAACGGCTGGTAGGGACTACAACGAGCTTCTTCCCGGGTTGGTGACATCACTAACCCTAAAATTTACATAAATACGCAACAAAGGGGTGAGGCCATGTTATTGCAATACAGTACCACAAATGCAATAGCATGTCATAAAAGCAACATAAGTTATAAGCGTAATTAAACTAAACTATACCTGTTATATCTTAATGCAGCATATATTTTCTGGCTCTGTAGGCATTTTACAACAGTTCCCACATGAGTGATTTATAGATTTTCATGACAGAATATGCTAATCAATGACTTTGATAGTTAACTCCACATCAGCTACATAAATGTATCCACTAACCATTCAGAAACGTCCTGTTGCATTCTACATGTTGTCACTTCTCTCCATCATTGTCCGACTCTGGTTTGAACATAAAAGGCTGAACAGTTTCTGAAAATTTCAGCGAGTCTGCGTGAGGTAACGTTAATCGGAGCTGCTAATGCTGCTAACATGAGCTTATGAAACTCCGCCCTCTTCTTGAGAGCAGCAGCTCATTTGCATTTAAAGGGACACACACACAAACGGAGCGTTTTTGTTTACCCTCAAAAATTATCTGTGGGGTATTTTGAGCTAAAACTTCACATACACACTCTGGGGAAATTAGAAACTTATTTTACATCTTGTAAAAGTGGCATTATATGACCCCTTTAAAGTGAACATGAAATCATAACTGACCATAGTTATTTCTGAAAACATGTTCCTGGTCTTATTGTTCCCGTTTCATTGGAGCATGTTATTCCAAAGAAATGAAGTCTTTGTTATCTTTCTTTAAACGTATATTCACTTGAAACTATGATCCTTTTCCAATGACTTCACTTTGGCCACACAGGCTATTATGTTAATCAGTTGCTAAATAGCCATTTTTATTTTTATATTTTCCATTTTAGTTTAATTTTAGTTATTTTGTGTGTGTGTGTGTCCCTTTAAATGCAAATGAGTTGCTGTTCCCGGCCCCCTTTCCAAAAGAGGGTGGAGCTTTAACAGCTCACGCTTTGGTTGCTCAACAACAACAAAGCTGGAGAATCTCACGCAGCCAAAATGAGGATTGTCAGTAATGGTGTTCAGCCTTACATTGTTCAAACTGGAGTCGGACACTGATGGAGAGACTCAGGAAGAAGTTATAACTTTTAGAATGAAACTGGACATTTCTGAAAGGTTAGTGCATACATTTATGTAGTTGCTGTGAAGTTGATTCAACTCATCGACTAGCATGTGCCGTCATGTTAATCATTTGTGCAAATCCAGCGTTGAATTGACCCTCGTTTGTGAAGCAGTCCGGTGTAAAATGACGGCAACACTCTACTACAACAACTCTTCCTCTTCTCTAAAGCAGCCCAACATGGCCTCACCCCCTTTGTTGCATGTTCTCGGGGGCAGGGTTTATGTAAATTTTAGGGTTAGTGATGTCACCAACCCAGGAAGCTTGTTGTAGTCCTTAAAAAGCAATTTTTGTAAAAGAAAATATCTCCCTTTGCACTGAGCATCATAACTTTGCAGATGTTTTTTATGCTTAAACACCAACATTACACACTAACTAAAGGTAAAATTATAATCAAGAACCCCTTTAACTACTGTATAATAGCCTTAAGGCCCGTTCACAGCAAGAATGATAACTATAAAGATGACTATAACAATAACTATATTAACTATGTATATCTAGGAGCATCAGCAGAGATGCTAAAGAGATCTCAGGATGTTTCGTTCCTATGTATTTTTTCTATACAATCGAATGGGTTTTAAAGTAAATATTAAAGTCACGGTGGAACTGAAGTAACAACTTTTCTTCCTCGATTGTGGAGGGGTGGGGATTTAAAGGACTAAATGACTTGAGAAGCCATATTCTTCAGAAGATTTAGTTAATTCTGAGGTCAAAAAAAAAAAAAAAGAAACTTACATGGATGTATTATTCACAATAGGACTTGCAGAATAACATGTATTTAGAAAATAGATGGTGAATTTTCATTTAACGCTGACTTTAACATTAAATATAGAGACAAGTGTAGCTCAACATATACAAGCCTCAGAAAGCTGATAGACAGGAAAAACAACATGTATTTTACATACAATGATGTGGTAGCGTAATAAAAATCAGAAGACAAATGGTCACTGTGTTTTGTTGTGACTTCTGATCAACATTTCGACTGAGAATGTTTAAAGCAGGAAATATGTTGTTTAGGATTCACAGGGAATTACTCAGCAATTGTTCATCCAAGCATCCAAACAAGGTGGCTACCTCGTCTGAAATACTTTTTCCTGCCTGTGGTTGATCCTAATGTTTGGATATCACACCTAAGATCAGCCTTTACACTCTTTTCCTCCTTCTAATGATGAGTGTAATGAAAGTGAGGCAGGCCAGACATAAAAATTTCCTGGAACAAGCCTAAACTAAAAATGTGCAAGCCTGTATTAGGGATTACTATTCACAAAAAGTTTTGTTATTCAAATCCTAAACATGGCAGCCTACAGCTATATGACCAATATATCACAGAGAGTCATGTAACTAAAAAGAAAAAACACAGAAAACTAAACAGAAAAACAACACAAAAGTGTAAAATGATGCGATCATGCTCATAAGATATTTGCTCTCCTGACCTCAGTGAATGCCCCTTTGCAGGAAGTTCTTCCTGAACTTTTATTTAGAACATATTAGCAGATTAGGCACCAAAAATGAGCAGTTAATGTGTAACGCAATGTCCCATGCTATTTATAGCACTCTGCAATTTCATTTTTTAACCCTGAGGGAAACCTTGCTTTTGATTGACAGCTGAGTTTCTCTCCTTAAATATCAATGGTAATAAATCCATTATGATTCAGTGCACAGGCCATACAGAGCAATGTGAACAACAATCCAGTCCTTAGGTTCTTTAGACTAGTTTGTTTTAAACACACACATACAGTTTTTCAGATATTGTCCCACCCACAGATATGATACAAGCAGGGTGTAAACAAAATAATTGTACGTCAGCTGTGGTTGCCAGAAGATACCAAAATATATTTTGTACATTTATAATATTCTGACAACCACCATACATGTGTTAAAGAGAAAGCCACATCTAGAATCCACAAGCTGAGGTAAATGAAGTTGCATGGCATCACACAAATACAAAACACTATCATGGGAACACACATGACACTAAAATAATTTAATAAACATTAATATAAGTTGTAATATAAAACCCTAATATACATAACGGACAACCAAAAACTATAAAAATTAAATGTAAATGTAAAATGGCACGAAATGTTGAGCGGATTCATAAACACCTCTGATTGGCTATTGTGTTCACACGCTCATCAGATATGTCTGTGATTGATTGGCTACAATGATCAATGCACGGGAGCGTTTGAAAGCACACAGAAGTGTTTGAATTTGAAAGTGTTTTGAAAGGACCGGTCCTGCTTTCAAACGCTCCCATGTGTATCTGTGTAAGCGCTCGGTGAAGAGCGTCATTGATGTCTATGGGGGTGGGACTATCTAGTCGTTCGTCCAACGGAAGACAGGGGGAGTGCTCGGGAAACCTGTTTGGACACAGTCATTACAGCAATGACTGCACATAGAAATATGAAATGCACAAGTGTAATACTCTCTGTGTAATTATGAACATTTATGACTAATAGTTTCTGTAAACCATTTGTCTTAATGAGACAACCTGACCTTAATGTTGCCTTTATGTGCTATTGGAATTATCATAAATATGAGTTTTGTAGTCGGAAATTATACATGAACAGCCTCACAAATCGTACTTACGACTGGGAAACTCTGAAATAATTTTGATACCTGAATTGGGTGGGACATAAAAGGCCTCCTTTGCTCTTGTAATTCCATTTTATATTTGGAAATGCAATATGCGCTATAGAAGTTATAGAATTTACATAAAACACCATCTGATTCTAAATGACACTGAGCCGACGGATAGTGTGCAGCAGGATGTTAGAAACAAACATCATTTCTGTCTAACATACTGATAGCCAAGGAATTTACAGCTATAATGAATTCAGAAAGAAGTGATTGTAGGGTGCACTGAAGGGACAGCATGCTGCTGATTACTTAACCAAATTACTTATCGACCAATGAAATTGAGGCTGCAGAATCAGCGGCTTCAACTAATACCTCTCTTTTCATACACACACACACACACACAGAAGGGCCATTCAGGGGACCCAGCAGTACCCCCTCTCTGTTACATCACCAATCATGGCCTGGAATCCTGGATTACCTCATTGAATACTAAAAGTCTGGGCTTGTGAGAGCTCCTAGCACACTGCAGCCATTATCTGCCCATCATTCACACTCAGGTACCTTTCCTTCCTCCTCTCTTAAAGAGATATGCACATTTTCATACCGTAAGTAAATGCAACGGTATTAAAAATGACCAGCCTCAACACTGTTTCAAGAAGCATCAGTGCTTTCAAGAAATATGAAAAAACAAACAAACATCACCACAAATCTAGGATGTTGTGGTAATTGGCAAGCTGTAGCAATGCAGTTGAGTTCCAGCTGGTTTCTAGGTGATTTATTGGTATGTCTGTGATATTTTGGTCTCTCCTTTTTTTTTTTTCTCGCCTGTTTTATTGTCGGTGAGATGAGAATCTTAAGCAGAAATGGTAACATGTCTGCACTAAAAATGTGCTACAAAGGTCTTGATGAAATAGTTTCACATCCTCTTCTGAAAAAGGAGTGGAAAATACTTATAGCGAGGTGACTCTGAGTTCAACATTAAACCCAACAAAAACCTTACAACTCCTTTGACCAATTAATTTCCATGACTTAATACTTCATGAACATTAGATAAGGATTTTGGGGAAAAAAAAAAAAAAAATTATATAGAATTTTAATATACTAAATTATATTATATATAATATATAATTAACAAGGAGCCAATTAAATATTGTTGAGCATGACTATAGCATATAGACTATAGATTATAATGACTATAGTCCAAGATTTATTTAAATATTTTTAAAATTTTTAAATGACCTGATATTTGAGACATTCAAGGTATTCAAACCTCATTGGTTCTTGTGTGATGACATCATAACATTAAGTCACATGACACAAAAGAGCTAATGAGTTTTGATATTATTGATTTGGAGTTGATAAATGCTTTCAATTTGATTTGAGAATTAATAACTTTCGATTACTTTTACGCTTTCTGAAACTTTTGGTCCCCATTGGCTATTATTCATAAAGTGGTTACTATAAGAAGAGGGCATAAAAAGAGTCTACTGTACCTAAATTCCAAAGTCTAGTAAATGCATTTTAAGGCATGACACAGAATTAGGCCCTGTTTACACGCATAACTTTTGCTGAGGTCACACCTGTCGTTTACACTGCGCCGGCTTTTTCGAACCTCAAAAATAGAGACTTTCGAAAACGGTGCAGAGCCCGTTTTAGTTTGAAAACGCCGGGGTTGTGTTTCAGTGTAAATGTACCAAAATGGAGACTTTTGAAAACGATGGCTGCCTACATAAGCTCTGCCACTGCGTATCCTTGACGACCGTGTAAACAATAACATGGAGACTTGACCTGCAATATTTGCTGGCTTTGTTGTCATTTTTAGCAGCCATTGTGCAGTTAGCGCATGCCCAGTGTACATGAACGGTCATGCGTTTTCAGTCATGTAGTGTAGACAGAGATCGTTTTTGAAACGCTGGGAAAACACCAGTGTAGACGAGGATCGTTTTCATTTTAAAACTAGTGTAAAGTGGACCTAAGAATAACACTGCACTTCTGTACTGCATATTGGGTTTAATTCTCCAATAGCAAAGACCAAAATAACAGCTACGCAATTATAGCATGCAGACCATCCAACAAACAAGATCTTTTCCTGTGGCGTCAAAACAAACTGGTGGAAGAGGAGCTTCCCACATTTCATTGAACAGACCAAGGCAGAATAGTTACGATCATGTAAGGAGATCCCACACGCGGAACACGTAACAAATGGTTAACTCAAATGCTAAACTATTTGCCACGGAATTATTTGGTCAAGAACGAACAAATATTGTTTCAATGTCTGTATAGTTGTATAATAATGAGCTACCAGAGGAGGAGTATAGTTGAACATTTGTTTTCAACAAATGTTCACACTAGTAAATGTTGTGGAAATTTGCATCATTAGAGAAACGGGCTGCACCACTGCGCTAAAATTAGACTCCCCACCTATAAAGTGCTGTCCTAATTACTAAACGAAGCGCAAAGACATTAATGAGCACATCAGCACAGACTAGCAACAGCCAAAAGACATAAACACTGCAACTCAGCAAAACAAAATAATTACCAGTTAATAATAGTGACTTTTTGCATTGCTAAAATCGCGTATTTAATATTTATTTTATAACAAGAAACTTTTGTCATTTTAAAGTCGGCATGAAACTTTTCTTCTCTATTGCAGTGTTAGGGAAAGTAACTTTTAAAAGTAATGCATTACAATCTGGCGTTACTCCCTAAAAAGTAACTAATTGTGTTATTTAGTTACTTTTTATGGAAAGTAATGCGTTACATTACTTTTGCATTACTCTTTCTCATCTGTTCAGGGCTGTTTGTAAGTTTTTGTAACAACAAAAAAGTTCTATTTTTGGCAAATGTAAAGGCCCTTTCACACCAAAAGTGAAATAAATAACCCCTACGGATGAAGGAAAAACAAATTCACGTCTGTAGAGTAGAGGAGCTCAACAAACAAGCATTTTAGGTGTGTTGCCATTCTGGAATACAGAAAAATAGGATGCAGGTGAAGAAGTAAATAAGTAAATGTATGCTCACATTTAGTCTAGAACTAGTCTATAACCATCATATTTACATAGCGCACACAACGCCTCTGCAGTTATGATACTTTACTAGTTGAAAAAAGTACTACTTGAAAAAAGTAATCTGATTACGTAACTCACGTTACTTATAGTGCGTTACCCCCAACACTGCTCTTTTGTGACATACATTCGAGTGAAATGGCTTCACAAACAAGAAATATAGTAGGGCGGGACTTGATTTTGTCCACTGGGAATTGATTGGATCACTGTGGTTTGCTATTGGTTGATCTCATGTGAGTGACAGGTTGTCCCGCCTTCGCGTCAATAAACGTCATAAGAAAAGAGAGATGTCACTGCAAGTGGGGGATTTTTTTTTATTAAAGATTATGAGGGCTCATAAATTTAAAAAAAACAATGATGTGCACAAATAATTAATTTATAATAAATGGGTTGCTAAATAAATTTATTGATAAATAAAGCTTCAAAAGCTTCTTTTTAAACTGATGTGATGCATAATTTTGAGTCATGAACAATGTGTTAAACAAGTTTCAGTTGTTAAATGACATTTCAAAGTGTTTAAATTCATTTTTTGACTGTTTTTTTATGTCAGGTGGTGCAACCATATAGTTGTATACTGTAGTTATACCACCTGACACCCTACCCATAATTATAACCATAACCCACCATTATTTTCCAGCACTGCCTTAACCCTCTTAAGCATGGAGTTCACCAGAGCTTCACAGATTGCCACTGGAGTCCTCTTCCACTCCTCCATGACGACATCACGGAGCTGGTGGATGTTAGAGACCTTGCGCTCCTCCACCTTCCGTTTGAGGATGCCCCACAGATGCTCAATAGGGTTTAGGTACCCTCAGCTTCTTTAGCAAGGCAGTGGTCGTCTTGGAGGTGTGTTTGGGGTCGTTATGATGATGGAATACTGCCCTGTGGCCCAGTCTCCGAAGAGAGGGTATCATGCTTTGCTTCAGTATGTCACAGTACATGTCGGCATTCATGGTTCCCTCAATGAACTGTAGCTCCCCAGTGCCGGCAGCACTCATGCAGCCCCAGACCACGACACTCCCACCACCATGCTTGACTGTAGGCAAGACACACTTGTCTTTGTACTCATCACTTGGTTGCCGCCACACACGCTTGACACCATCTGAACCAAATAAGTTGTCTTGGTCTCATCAGACCACTAGACATGGCTCCAGTAATCCATGTCCTTAGTCTGCTTGTCTTCAGCAAACTGTTTGCGGGCTTTCTTGTGCATCATCTTTAGAAGAGGCTTCCTTCTGGGACGACAGCCATGTAGACCAATTTGATGCAGTGTGTGGCGTATGGTCTGAGCACTGACAGGCTGACCCCCCCACCCCTTCAACCTCTGCAGCAATGCTGGTAGCACTCATACGTCTATTTCCCAAACACAACCTCTGGATATGACGCTGAGCACGTGCACTCAACTTCTGTGGTCGACCATGGCGAGGCCTGTTCTGAGTGGAACCTGTCCTGTTAAACCGCTGTATGGTCTTGGCCACCATGCTGCAGCTCAGTTTCAGGGTCTTTGCAATCTTCTTATAGCCTACGCCATCTTTATGTAGAGCAACAATTCTTTTTTTTAGATCCTCAGAAGGTTCTTTGCCATGAGATACCATGTTGAACTTCCAGTGACCAGTATGAGAGAGTGAGAGCGATAACACCAAATTTAACACACCTGCTCCCCATTCACACCTGAGACCATGTAACACTAACGAGTCACATGACACCGGGGAGAGAAAATGGCTGATTTGGGCCCAATTTGGACATTTTAACTTAGGGGTGTACTCACTTTTGTGGCCAGCGGTTTAGACATTAATGGCTGTGTGTTGAGTTATTTTGAGGGAACAGCAAATTTACACTGTTATACAAGCTGTACTCTCACTACTTTACATTGTAGCAAAGTGTCATTTCTTCAGTGTTGTCACATGAAAAGATATAATAAAATATTTACAAAAATGTGAGGGGTGTACTCACTTCTGGGAAATACTGTATGTAACGAATTTATCAAATTATTTTAAAAGGAAATAATGCACTTGGACACAAAAATATGCACATCATGTCACTGACCCAAATACTGCAAAGTTCCATGAAAAAATAAGAAATGTCTATTTTGATTTCATATGACTTTAAATAGTATATATACATTGTTGATATTATAATTGCTTGCTGAGCTGAGTTTGAACAGAGCTTTTGCAATGTTTTAATGATTAGGTGGAGAAAGAGGGAGTATGGGATAGGAACATGACCCAGGCCAGACTCAAACCCAGTCTCTTATAGGTATATACCAGCCAAATACTTGGCTAAAGATTCATTGACAAAAGCAACATCTCTCTCTCTAAACTCGATTGGATACAAACAAACTTGCATCTCTAGTAATCCTAATCTACTCCTCCTATGCTGCTCACACTCATGCATGAGTGACGTTCCTGTCGTGCAGATGCACAAGGATCTGGGGTCTTCCAGTGCACTGCGCTGTGTGAGATGCATTAGCATAAGCTGACCTACATATCCGGGACTGCACACCAGCGCTACGCATTGTGCCCGCCAAAATGAATGGCACCTCAGCCATGCCACTGCTGAAACCACGATCACTATGGAAACCAAAACTTCACTGGCAGGCCTCCAGAGTTTCTTGTGCTATCCCACCAAACTCAAACCCACAGAGAATACGGTTCACACTTACAAACCTGCTGAAATGGACACTTCAGGGATAGAGAATTGCATTTAATGCAAAGTTATCAATTATCTAAGAGCAGCACTGAAAGCTTTTGACTCTATGAGTGATGGTAGAGTCTAGCAAAAACCAGTGGAATCAGATGGTAATAATACCATGTTATTGTGATATATGGGTCAATAATTATGGGTCTGAGGTGATAAAAAAAAGGAAAACTCTTTAAAAATGTATTTTAAAATGGCAAATTCTTATATATAATATAATATAATATATTTTCCCCCAAACTTGTTTTTTAGTTATGTGGCGTAAGCATTAAATAAACAGTATTGAAACACATTCATATACATTGTTTTAAATAAATGTATTCCTATTTAACTTTGCTAATCCTAATCAATTATTTATTTTGCTTCATTTCTTATTTATATTGCTCACAATTAAACATGTATGCTAAAAGCAGGGTTGTGATCATTTAACTACGATATTATCTTTTACGTTTTACGTTTATCATTCATTTTATGCATTTAAGGCAAGACACCCCAGGTGAATAGGGTAAAAATAGGTTAAAACTAGAAATCACCATACTTCCCCAGTTGATTGATTACATTAAGAATTGCAAACATTTTTGTATTACAAGTAGTGCTGTCAAATGATTAATTGTGATTAATCGCATCCAAAATAAAAGTTTGTTTACATAATATGCCTGTGTACTGTATATTTATTATGTATATATAAACACACACACATACATGTATATTTAAGAAATATTTGAATGTATATACTGTACATATTTATATAATTTATATTATATGTATAAATACATGCATGTATGCGTTTTTATATATACATAATTATACACAGTATACACATGTAAAAACAAACTTATTTTGGATATATATATATATATATATATATTTGTTAATATATTAATATATATATAATATATTACATATACATGCATGTATGTGTATATATGTATATACACAGTACACTCATATATTCTGTAAACACAAACTTTTATTTTGTATGTGATTAATCTTGATTAATCGTTTGACAGCACTAAAGGTTTTCTGAAATGTTATATTTAAATATGCAAATGAGGCGCTATCTAATTAAATATGCACTAATTGCATACCTTTTTTTTTTTTTTTTTAGGAATAGTAAAAACAGGCGAATTACATATGAACAAACCCCTCAGTAATAACCTTTAGAATAATAGGCAGGAATTAAACTATAAAGTTTGGTGTGTGTGTGTAAGTTAAACCTGCTGAAATGGAGATTTCTGCAGGAGCAAAAACTCACTTCGAGAAAACGTCCTTTAAAGATATGTAGGCTATTGTAATTGACACCTACATTCGCAAACAGATAAAGTGCAATGAAGCATGCCTGTGGTGTCTCATTCTGTAAGTAACACTCACGATAGTTTTATCCGTCAAATCCACTCAGTTCTGTCAGAACCGCATCCCTCCCAACCGGAAGCGCAGGATTATTCTGTCATACCTTAGGAACGTACCTGCACAGGTGAAACCTTCTCGTCTCCAAACGCTTAGATTACAAAAAGCTGCAAAGATACTCCAAAAGGCAACAAAACTGATGTTTAGAATCCATCTTTTTAATGCTGACGCTTTAATCGTCACGCCGCAGGGATACAGGTGTGTTTATGGGAGTGGTTGAAAACGACTGGTACTACAGTGCCACTCACACTTATGAGGGCACTTGGCAGCAACTCACCTAACCTGTTATGCTCTTCATTTGACTCTGATAGAATGGTTGAAAACCCCTTCCCCCTACGCAGTCAAATCAGGCTTATACTTAGGAGCACGTTTTGACTCTCTTAAAAATAACTAAGTAATTAAATATAAACTCTGTACCTACTCTACTAGACAAATAAAAGTTTTCCATACGCACCGCGCAGAGGTCTTGTTTACCGGTGTGGCAGATGAAACGGATGGAGAAGCCGGTTCGGTGCCGGTGAGGGGCTGCGGCCGTACACACAAACAGACAAGCAAACCATTGACATGCAGATCACTTGGCAGGGAGCTCCAGAAATGGAGTCTGGCTGGGCGTTTGATCAGGGTCGAAACGTTGCTAATAAATACAGTCCCGGATGCAGCTCTTCAAACGCATTAATATAACAACTGTAGGTCGCCTATATCAGAATAAGCTTTTGTCCACATTAGGACGCATATTACGGGGTTGCTTGACTCTTCACGGTTAAATTTTCTTCATTTTACACCCTACGACAAGTCTAAACAACTTACATATTACATAAGGAAAGTTTCAAACGTCGTTATTTCAGTTACCACACAACAAGACTACTTCTTGAGGCTTTAACTATAGCCAGGGCCGGCGCGTGCCTATAGGCGAACTACAGTGAGGGCGGCAAAAAGGAGAGGGATTTAGTTTTTAAGTTAATTAATTAATTTATTTTTTTGGACATTCGTTTTGGAATTATTTCACTTATATCAAAAAGTTATAACCCGATTAGTTATTCCAAATCTAAATGATCTTTTCCTCATTCTACCGAGTACCAAACGCCGCCCCAACCTAGAGCGCATTTCACAAAAAAACCGATCGCAAATTCTCTCATAAAAACAAGGAAATGTAGACATTATGTAAATAAACTTTGAGAGATATGACAATTTTTTAGTGATTACAGAGGGAGCATTGTTTGCGCGCCTTCTGTCATGCTCCCTTATACAGTAGGCCTATTAACAGTGGTTTGTGAACGTAATGAACAGACGTCCCCGTTTTCCGGAGACAGTCCCGGTTTTTGGTGCTCCGTCCCCGACTGGAGCTGTCCCCGTTTTATAGCTCGTTCAAAATAACCCGCAAATACATTGCAAAAAATCCCGACCAACATAAAGCAGCCTGTTGGTCATCGGAGCAATCGTGTAGTTATTATATTCACCAACAGAGGGAGCTGTGCAGCTACACTGTTACTGCTACACTTGGTCGCGCGCGCGGACCAGAGCAGAGCGCCATTATCATCAATTATCAAAAGAAACTTAGTTATCTGTTTCGACTTTGAAGGTAGTAACATACTAACATACTAAACATAACTATTCATGTTAATTTAAAGTAATATGGTTATGTGTTTTATAACAGGGCTTCAACAGGGTGCGGGATTGTTTTGGACAATTTAAACGTCCCCAGTCACAACGTAGCAATTTCCACACACGTCTTATCAAGTGGTGAAGGTACACTCAGATATGAATAAATAAATAAATAAATAATACACTTGCAACTTGCTCAGAATGAGTCTAAAATGCAAAATAATAGTTACAAGTTTAAAAAGTTGAAATTTCTGTACAGTAGGCTAGCCCAGCTCGTAAAAAGTAAAATATTAAATTCACTAAATGTTAAAAATATTTGTTAAATGCTGTTTTATTAATCTAATAATTATGTTTTTGTGTGTGATTTTTCAAAATAGTGTATATAGTTTTTTTTAGTTAGGCCTGGTTAATAGTGCAATTGTTTTTGGTGAATTATTAAAAACAGCACAAAATCCTAATAAAATTAAATCCTAATAATTATTAATGTAATGATATAGGGAACCTGCAACATTAAAAAAAAAAAAAAAAAACATTCAAAAATATATTGTCCCCGTTTTTTATTAATAGATAAAAACAAATGAGATTTCGGTGAGATTCTCGCCTCAAATAAGAAATGTCTCCGGTTTCTATTTCAGAAATCTGGTCACCTTAATGTAGGCGCTTTAATAACAAATGGTTTATCAGGAGTGTTTATGCTGGGCTGTGTAGGTTTTGAGACGATACATGAACCGGAACTATTACAAGGAAATTGAAGTATGTGTTTTTAAAGGTGAAGCACTTCTCCTTAGCCTTAAGTTAGTTCACCCTCCGCCTATGTGTGTGTGAGAGAAAGTCACGTAGCTCACCTTTGTGTGCACAATATTTATGAATGCCATATATTTATAACCATATATTATGTATAAAATATGATACAGTAGGGTTCATAGGGTTAAGAGTAATAGCCTGGCCTAACATGTGTATAGTGCCACCACATTAATCTATTTACAAGTTATTATTTTTTAATTTCACTTAAAACATATAATATATTTAGCTCAACGTTAGCATTGATTGAAGTAGCTTAAACATTGTTTTATATATATATAGAGAGAGAGAGAGCAAACGTTCTTATAAGTCAATTGCAATGCAAGTACTTCTAAACCAAATTCTAAGGACAGATACGTTTTTAACTGATGCAATTACTTTATCATTATCAAGATTTTGAAACCTGACACATCAGCACTTCCCTTTGGTTTCGTTCTTTGTAGGCTCAGATGTTAATTTGTATACAGCGCCCCCATGTGATCAAGAAAAGCAGGTAAATCGTTCCGAAATTGATAAATACAAATCATTATGAGTATATTCTTGGATATACAAACTGAAGTATGCAGGGTCATCACTTAAATTCACAGAAATGTTATAATGAATGAAGAGTCTATACCTTGTCACTGCACAACACTGCTGTTGTTACCAAGATATTTGTAGAACAGAATAAAAAACTTTACACATGAAGAAGTATTACTTACCAGAGGCTTATCTGGTGTAACAGGGCTTGGGACTGTGGGACTCTGTGTCTTTACTGTCATACTATCATCAGGTTTTGAGGATTCTGGTTCTCTCACCGTATCTATACTCTCATACACATTGTCTTTATCCATGAGGTTCCACATTTCTTCACTCCAGCCAGCTCTAATGAGCATCTGAATATCTTGATCCAGGGACTTTGAGTCCACTCGAGGCCTCTCTGTCGACTCTTTTGGACTCGCAGGTGATTTTATCTCCAATTCTGAGGATTGAGTTGTGTTATCTGTAAAAGCAGGTGGCAGTAAGATAGAGGGTGGCGTTTCCCCATTAGATGGAGAACCAGGCTTGGAAATAACATTGTCATAAATCTGGAGTTCAGGCACAGGACCGGCCTCTGCTTCAACCTTTATGGGATCTGGATCCAAACCCTTCAGTTCGAAGAATTCCTTTGGAATAATATATGTTGATATTCTATGGCCGTCTTTTTCTGTGTCTTGTTTTATGGAGTCAGGGACTCGAAGCGTGACCTCAGTAGGCTTAATGTTGGCGGGAAGACTATCAGAAGCGGTCTTGGAGCTGGACTTGAGGGGTTCGCATCCACTAAACTCTTCTGGAGGGTCCAGTGGAGTTTGGTTGGTCTCAGGTGGGAGCTCGGTCACATACATAGCTGGGATGAAAAAAGGCTTGTCTGTCTCATCCCTCTGGACGTGCCACCAGG
Source organism: Elopichthys bambusa (assembly GCA_037101425.1). Lineage (NCBI taxonomy): Eukaryota > Metazoa > Chordata > Actinopteri > Cypriniformes > Xenocyprididae > Elopichthys > Elopichthys bambusa. The sequence continues at coordinate 26,562,470 of CM074449.1, forward strand.
TTTCATTGGTCTTGGCTACTAGGGTGTAGTGCTCGTTGGGTTTGATGGACACCGTTCTGCCATCTCGAGCAGTGTATTCGTATTCAAATTTAACCAGAACCTGCTGTGAAAGTGACATAGTGGCCCTCTTCCGCTGATCCCAAACCTGTTATGTGGCTGGTGTTCGGTGCAAACAGGAATTCAAGGTTCATATATAGTCATCATGAGATCTGAAGATAAAGGAGAAAAAAACTATAGGTAAATTGTTTGAAATAACTCAGATCTAAAGCTCAGACAAATCAAAATAAAAACACAACACTAAACTTTACAGATTTACTACAAACAATAAAATAAAAAATTAAAACTGTACATATAAATTTACTAAGAATATAAAAACAAATCAAAACAAACAAAAAATAAAAAACTTTACAGATTTACTAGGAACAATATAAAAAACAAAACAAATAAAAAAGCACAAAACAAAAACTTTACTTACAGATTTACTACAAACAAGAATATAAAAAACAAAACAAACAAAAAAAACAAAAAATGCGAAACAATTTTTTTACTTACAGATTTACTTCGAACAACAAAAAACAAAACAAAAGAAAAAAAATACATATAAATTTACTAAGGACAGGAATATAAAAAAAAACAAATCAGAGCAAAAAATAAAAAATGTAAAACAAAACTACTTACAGATTTAACAAACAAAAAACAACTATACGTATAAATTTACTAAGAACAAGAATACAAAAAAAAAACAACAACTACTGACAGATTTACTAGGGACAAGAACATAAAAAATATAAAAAATCAAATCAAAACAAAATGTTACTTACAGACTTGCTAGACAAGAATGTAAAGAATACAAAACTAAAAGCCAAAAACAAAACTTTAGGTGCTCTTTTATCTTGGGCCAGTAAGTAACAACCTAGCAACCACATATTAATGCCCTAGCAACCACCCACAGCACCCCTAGCATCATAAAAATGTAAAATTCCAGTTAAAGATAATTATCAGCCAAAAGGAATATGTACGGAGCCCCGGACATGACATACGGGGGGGAAAAAGTAGGCTAAATCGTGTGCGCGATTTATTAATTCATTCCCTCGATTTACTAAATCGTGCGCACGATTTAGTAAATCGAGGGAACGAATTAGTAAGTCGTGTGCACAATTAAATTTTTTTTCTTGCATGTCATGTGCGGGGCTCCGTAAATATGTATATGTACTGTATGTATAACACTGTTTTAGAGCATCTACTTATATATACACGGGAGGTTTATGATAAAATATACTGTTTGTTTACTAGGTTACAACCAGCTTTTCTTATGGGGTGGAACAAAATATTTGTGAAACAGAGGAATCCGGATAAACCAGGAGAACTACAGGTGTGTCAGAGTGAGAGATGAGAGAAACCTGTCATGATGTGTAATAGCAGACTGCCTCAAAACAGAATATTTACACTGAAGATTAGGTCCAATGCAATCTCTACTTTAAAGGGTTAGTTCACCCAAAAATGAAAATAATGTAATTTATTACTCGCCCTCATGTCGTTCTACACCCGTAAGACCTTCGTTCATCTTCAGAACACAAATTTAGATATTTTTGATGAAATCCGATGGCTCAGTGAGGCCTGAGGTCACTGAACCTCTCAAGATCCAGAAAGGTACTAGAGACATATTAAAAACAGTTCATGTGAGTACAGTGGTTCTACTCTAATGTTATGTTTACGCGATCCGATCCACTGATTCAAAACAAAACATTCGTAAAGTTTCGAAGCAGTGTTTTTGAAATCGCCCATCACTTTTTTTGGCACACAAAAAGTATTCTCGTTGCTTTATAATATAATGGTAGAACCACTGTACTCACATGAACTGTTTTAAATATGTTTTTAGTAGCTTTCTGGGCATCTGAAAGTGTTAATTATCTTGCTGTCAATGGAGGCCTCACTGAGCCATCAGATTTCATCAAAAAGACCTTCATTTGTGTTCCGAAGATGAACGAAGGTCTTACGGGTGTGGAACGACATGAGGGTGAGTAATTAATGACGTTATTTTCATTTTTGGGTGAACTAACCCTTTAATAAAACCAGAAAGCAGTGAAAAAGTGATGAAAAGATGCAGGCATAAAGAAGAGAGAGAAAGAGAGAGTAGAGGAAAAGGTAGCAGTGCTGGAGAGATAGATAATATAGTAGTGACAGGGGCTAAAATTTGGCCCATCCGGCCCATGAGTTCACCCCTGAATGTTTTTTCCTGGGGTTAGGGCCTTAAATTGGAACAAATAATTATAGATATTATAGAATTGACTGCAAATTCAGTTAATAAAACTTAATATTGCATTTTTGTCATATAGAAATGCACTGATTTTGAGCTAGGATGCCGTAAAGTAAATTTACTGCTATTAAATTCTGTCATCATTTACTCACCCTTATGTCGTTCAAAACTTTTCCTCTTCTGTGAAACACAAAAGAAGCTATTTTGAAGAATATTTTGTTTTGGTTAGGCTACCATTGACTTCTATTGTATGGACTCGCGATTCAAATAAGTCATCCGATTAATCATTAATATGTTAAAAAAGATACTGCCTTGCTTCAAAGCTTTTGCTTTGTAACTTGTAGAGCATCTATATTGCTTGTCAAAAGACTATATATTCAATTTGTATATTAAGTTAAATTATGATTAATTCCCCATCACTACCAAGAGGGAAACAGATACTAAAAGCTTGAACACATAAAGCGGCAGATAGCTCTTATGCACAGCACAGGCTACAGGAAGTGAGTGTATTTTGCAGAGGAACACTGCACTAACCCCAAACCTACACAGAAGAAGAGACGCCAAAATAGGGGAAACATGAACTCGTAAAACAGGAAAACATACATCATGCTATGTGCAAACTGCAATCTCGGTTCTATTGTGGTTGTTGCAAAATACTAATTACATAATAGCTAATGCAGCTGTTTCTGTGATGACTGATTAAATAACTCATTATTTTAATTATCATAAAAACTGCCACACCACTAGCTACTGACAAAGACAGAAGTGTGTGTTTTAAGTACAGCCATCATCTGCTGTGCCTTCACGGAATGAACTACAGCCGGTAAACGCCTCTTATGTCAAGAAAAATGTGTCCAAACCACTCGAGATCACATTCAGGTACTGACTGCATCCAGCAACTGGTTTGACAGTGTGTTCAAGACCACTGAACAATTATGAATTCTACATATGCGTGAGAGTGTGTATGTAAAGGATATAGTTTATATATTTACAGTATATATATATATATATAGGCCTATAGTGACTTTATAGTGACATTAATAAATAAACAATTATGAGATGTTATTTACCTTTTAATCATTTGAATCACTTGCTAATATCCTAATATATTTTAAATAATCATTTCTGTTTTATAACTTAAATAAAGCAAAATATAAAACAAAACTCTCGTTTTGGTACATGGTTGGGAAAGTACAACTATTATCAGTCTCTGAGGAACATGCTCTTATTACTGCAGTAACATACAGATAGCAAAAAATAAGCTGTTTATAACAAACCTACGTGCAAATCAGGGCAAAGTGCTGCAGAGATTTTAAGCGCAGTGACATTAATATATTAAGATATTCTGGGTGAAAGAAATAAAGATAAAATTAATTTACCATTGGAGAGCAGAACAATCCCTCGACTCCTTCTTCACTGAGCTCTAAATGGATAATTTAGTGACGAACTATCATCTCTGTCTCTCCCTCGATTAATCCGGGATGTGTCAGCCCCATACTTTAGACCTGTAGTGCTGTTGTGTCAGTGTGAGAAAAAAATGTGCCCAGATTTGTGTTGCTAGACAAGTTTGAGCGTGGCTGAGTGGAAGCGAGCAGGAGGGTGTGTGAGAATACACACATTAATCCTCATACTAGCGAGTGACTTACAACAAAACTGCATATTTAAGCCCATTAGTACACAGTCAAAAGCTGGAAAACTTGAGAAATGAGGAAGCATACAATAAAAACGAGAAACGTTGATGAGAACTTGTCAGCGCTAATGTGTTTTTAACCATTAACATGGCAACACTGGCAGAGGCGTGAATATAAACTGAAGGGCTGTACATTAAAGCCTGCTTTGGCATTATGACTCACATTTCCGACTCATATTTGGAGTCCAGACTTCAAACATGGGTGTTGGCAGGACTTTATGGAATCTTTTTGGACGTTTTTAGGTTCACCCTTCTGTCAATGGTGTTATTCTCTCTCGTGTTTTCTTTCACTTTGTCTGTGCCGTGCTGATAACATTGCTCCAGGTCAACAGGAAATGACATGCCCCCTTTTGAGTACTGTATGGTCTTAAAGTTTGGGGTGCGGTTGAGGTAGAATAGGTTATCATTGAGAAAAAGACATCCACATATTCATGCTAACAAAACTAATAAGACTAATATATCACCATAGTTCATTACAGAACATTAAGACGTTACATTTTGTATGAAAGTTTTCTGAATATGCACCGCGTCAAAGTAGCTGGAGCAGACGGGCGAAAAAGAAAAAAAAAAACATTCCGCATTATCTAATTAAAAATTAAGTTTTTTTTATTTCCAAAACAGAAATATGAAGACTGTATGAAGCCAGGCTCATGGTTCATTTTGTTGTCATATATAGGTTTTTTTAAGAGGAAAACTAGTCCTCTAGCGGTTAAAAACAAAACTGAATGCATTTTGCGGAAGAACACGTTTTGGTTGTGCTTCGGCTCTGCGTGACTGGCAATTGAATATGACCCTATCAGTGTTGCTAAGTCCGCAGTTTGGGCTACTTTATCACTGTTGCCATGGGTTGTTTTTCATGTCCGCGGGTTAAAGCGACCCCAAATAACATGAAACTTAGCAACTGGAATGCGAATTTTACCAGGGGAACCCCCTGAAATGCCATTGGGCTAGTTTGGGACTAGTTTTTAGTAGCAATTGGGCGGGTTTTGTTGACCCTTCACAATAGATAATGCTTTACAATGAACTCTGTTAGAGAGCTACATATGGTAATTTATCTGTTCAATAAAATACCTTACTGAGAAATAAAAACGCCATCTCTGCCTCGCTTTTACATTTCGAATCCCTCAGTCCTCACCATCTCTGAAAAGCCAAGGCAATGTTGATTCTGGTTTTATTACGAGCTCTGTCACATTCTCTTTTTGAGTCAGACTCTCCTCTATTCTGCGTTTGTTTAAAACAGGCGATTCCCCCGGAGGTTCGAGATTTATGCTACGCATACGCCACAGCATAATTAGCGTAATCTTGAGATGACACGAGACGTTATATTCGGAGCTGTTCATGTCCTCGGACTGGGAATTATGCATTTCTATGGCACCACTATCAACGCCTAAATGAATCTACAGCGGTCAGGTGGTACGGCGGCCACGTGCTACATGTGGGAGCTTTCAGAAAACTCCCAGCTTACAAGCTGTAATTACAAGCTCTATGAGGAAGTGAACGCTTTTTACTAGCCAGAATCTAGTAGTTACAGTAATTACTATATGGCATGAATGCACCATTAGCATGTTCCATGACGTTTCTAGCTAGTTGAGACAACTAATGCCACGGCCACACCATACTCATGTCAAAGTAGCTGGAGCAACTTTTCTCCATTTATGGATATGAGGAGACACGCACAGGCGAGTCACGTATGCAGTCTCCAGCGAAAACCATCCTGCACAGTCTCAAATATAAATAGAATACATATCTTTCAAGGTACACCATGTACATTTTTTGTTCAAAATATTTCCAGTCCTTCCAAAATGGGTTTTTGTCTTACCGTGATTCACTATGGTAAGACAAAAACCCATTTTGGAAGGACTGGAAATATTTTGAACAAAAAATGTACATGGTGTACCTTGAAAGATATGTAGCTCTATAGACGTAAATAGATAAAACTAATAAAATAAACACTTAAATGTGTATTTTGGATGCTTTCTTTCCACTAGTCTGAAAGAGGACATGTTATGGAAACAATAAAATATCAAAATTGACCAGTGCACAAAAAAAAAAAAAGTAAAAATAATTAAAAATCTGACCCATGTTTAGTTACACTGAGTAGTTGCAGTTAATTCAAGATTCTGATATTCTCACAAACTCAAATTTCTAGATTGTAAGGTGTTTGTTTGGCATAGACTGGTGTAGACAGGTGAAACAAAGACAGACAGAAAAAGAGTGCCAGGAGGTTAGAAAACAGGAAGAACCAGTCAGAGACTAATGCAGCACGATGTGGTTGGAGAATGACAAGTTAAAGACAAAAATACGTATCTTTCTATAGCAGGTGATTCTAGGAAATGCAGTTTCTTTTAAGTTACATTGGCAAGAACGTACAACTTTAGTCAGAAAGCAGCTTAAAACGCAAATGAGCACACTCAGCACAGACAACATTTCCAGGCAGTTCCGTGTGTACTGTAAATAATGTTGGCTTTTATAAATAATTCAGGTAAAAGCGTCTGCTAAATGACTAAATGCACATTACTGTGTGGATAAAACATTTACTCTGAAAAAATTATTATTAAAAAAAGAATTTAAAGTCAAATTTAGATCAAAACAAAAGCATCACAATTCAAGACTGTAAAAAGACTATCTGCCTGTCAATCCATGTTGAGACTTTTGCTTAAGTGACACTGCCCACTAGTGGCAAAACAGAAGATAAGAAAGACAGAAGTCATCTGGAATGTTTTCCTTTTACAGGTGATGTAATGAACTTGTCATAAAAATATCAGGAATATCATTGTTTAAAAAAAAAAAAAAAAAAGAAGTACAAAAAAACAAAAAAAACAAAAAACAAACTGTCATTCATTAAACCAAGAATCACATATATAAAAAGAGCTGATCCTTTTAATCATCCAAAGAGACGGTCTGATTTTGTGGCATACATTAATAATTCACATCGGCTTATAATAGTTTTATAACATTTTTGGCACAACCAATTTTAGTGATAATGAATGCTACAATGAAACTTGAAAATAAAGGCACAGTATAGTACAAAAATGACCCGTTAAAGGAGGTTTTAAGTGTTGGTACATTTTATAATTCCATAGTTTACAACTCTCTTAGTAGGTGCGTAGAATTCCTTATTAATGCACACAATGTTTTGTAAACTCGTAATGCTTCATATAAAACTTGGCATGTGACATTCAGATATAAAAAAAAAACACAAAAAAAAAACAGTAAAACAAGAAAATATAAAAACAAGATTTATAAGATCCTTGGCTTTTAATTGTCTTAAGTTTCATAAATATGACTTAATTGGACAGACTAAATCAATGATGACTACGCAAAAAAGAGAACTAAGACTTGTGATTCCAAACACAAACCTGCAGAAGAATAAGTGAAGGCCAGATAATTGATTAAGCATTGAATGTTGGTGTATTTATAAAGTTGCAAAGCAAAAATCATAGCTTTAATAACAGTTCTTCCACCATTGCAGAAAAGTACTTGTTTGGCATTGTTGACTTTTGAGAAATGAACATACATGGTGTTCTGATGTGACTAAACATGTACATATGAATGTGTAAATAAGTGCACTTAAGATCGAGTTTGCAATGTGTCCAATAAAACATTTAGTGTGAAATACAGATCAAAGTAAGTTAAATTTTAGATGAAGTTTAACAATAATATGGTACTAACCCTGGATTTTGTGCTCTGTAGATACAACAGCGACAGAGAACTTTTTCACATGACCATTTTCTTAGAAACCTTCATGTTTTTAAACTAACAGCTAAATTAGTCCTCTAAGTCCCTCTCCAAATACTTTTGTATTCTAACGCAGCGTGGACAGACCGGACACTTGGCCTTACAGGAGACATGAAACACCGTCTTGCAGACGTTACACCTGAGAGACAGAAAACACACAGTCACACCATCATTCTCATGATATTTAGCACACTACTGTGCTGCATGTGACTTTAACATTCACATGACTCGTGTCGGCACAGCAATCTGAAACAAGTGGTGAAAATAGATGTGTGGTGTTTTATATTCAGTGTTGCCAGTGCTGGGGTACATTTGGGCTATTCTGTAAGAACTTGTTCGCCTTTGTAGATTAATTGCACATTAACACTTGTGTATTGACAAAACAAGAGTGAATGTGGTGAGAAGAGTGAATGAAGAAAAAAAAAAGAGAAAAAAGAGTATGCAAGTTATTAATAATGGTATCAGAATATATCAGAGAGGTTTTAATTTATTGTATGAAGATAAAAGACTTTTAAAAGAATTGGGGAAATAAAAATCATCCAAATGAAATTTAAAACAGAATAAATTACATCAAAATGTCTATTTTAAGGCCCTTTATGAGAATCCCGCAGCTGTCAACTGATTGGACGCAGAAGAAAATCAGGCTAGTTTTCATTTGTTTTGAGTTGGATGGGCTAGACATTTTTCTGGGACTCGTGTTTATATATTTTAGATATAATGTTTGTTATATGACAATACCTGGAAGTGCTGTCGAACTGAAAAGGGAAGATGATGGTGTCAGAGTTGCAGATTTGACATATAAAGCCCCTCTGGGTGCAAAGGTCACAGTTGTGCACGTGCTTGGACCCAAACTCAATCAGAGACTGCAGGTAAGATTCGTAGTGCCCGTCTGCTATCTGTGTGCAAAAAAACACAAGTCTGATCACTTAAAGTACCGTAATAGCACTCCTCTCTTCAACAAGGGTTGTTCAAATTAGGGGTGTGCGATATTGACAATAATTTTTTTGTGCTGGTACCTTGTCTGGTTCTAGTTTTTCATATCCTTCATATTCTGTGCTATGAGGCAATATCTGTCCCCTTAAACTGATCATTTTTTTAATAAAATGATACTTTAAATATGAAACTAAAACTTGAATCAGAATCATTCATTCATTTAAACAATTCATCAAAAGGTTGAGTCATTGAATCATTCATTAAACTGAATTGTTAGATTCATTCAAACATGAACAACAGTTCTTTTCTGTGATTCATCTTGAAATTTTCATTAACAAAACAGCAAATACAGAAAATTATGACTATTCGGCCTCAAAATGGAACTCAAAATGTTAGCTTATTCATTGAACTGTTCTACAAAATCAATATGACATTCGCAATCATGATGATAATGAGGAAAAACAGAACTCATGATATTGCTGAACTATATGATTTTATATAAATCTGCTATAAATAGACAAAATTCATGGGGGGAAACTCATTTGGGTTTTCCAAAGTTTGATAACAGCTATATTTCCCTTAAAAGTTGTCAAATTTAACTTGGGCGCAAAATTCGAATATCGCATAAAATGACTGCGAATAAAGCCCAGTTCCCATCCCAGGTGTTTAAGAAAACAAAACAGTCACTTACTGAGAAACTGGCACAAAATATCTGTAATAAAAATGGAATTTGCTGCAGTCTGGAAAGCCACTTTGACATCATAAATGACGTGCATCTCAGAGTGCACAGACGAAAGCAATAAATGCTGTCATGTTATCTTGTGTTCGGATGCTGGCGTTTGGGAACACAATCATGTGAGATGCTTCTGGGAGGTCATTATAACAAATCATTTTGATGACAGACTTTGGCTCAGGCATTTCAGAATGACCAAACCAACATTTGAGATACTGTGCGATGCGACTGGTACACTGTTTTGTCCAGTTATCCAATCACATCCACTGTTGAGGCAAAGTCGCGTGAGTTTTTTATTGCGCATCCAGGGGTTTATTCGGTAAACAAAACAATAGATAATTATAATATCAGCATACAGGATACATGTAGCACACCTCTAGCTCAAATTATAAACAACAAGAAATAGTAACAGATACCTGCTGCAAGTCCAGTACACTGTATACATCACAGTTATCCAATAAATATGTCCTCTGCTGAAGTCTGGAATTAAATCAGAATTGGAATTGTTACTTATCTGTTGCAAACATCTATTAAAGACTTGATGGTGTCCAAATTCTAAACACATGCATCTAAGAACACACACACCTGGGTTGGATTTTTTTGCTGATCCCGCTGCGGCAGATGCGGATGTAGTCTCCAAGGAAACGAAGTTTCTGCCTCAGGGTTTGCACATTAGCCATGATGTCAGTGTGATCAAAAAGGTCAGGATTCAAAACGTCAAGGTTCAGAAGTGGCTCGTGCTCTACTTGAGTCAGCAACTTAAAGGCTTGTCTTGAGACCTGAACATATAGACAAGAACACAAAGCTGAAGAACATAAACACTAACAAATAATCACAGGAAAGAAGCTGCTTATCCTGATCTCATGTCATCTGACATGTAATATGTTTTTGCAAGCTGAATAATAATAATAATAATGTCTTTGTATTGTTCAAAAGTTTGTTCTGTACAATTTTTGCATGTATTTAATCAAAAATACAGTAAAAACAGTTATATTGTGAACTATTATTACAATATAAAAAAAAAAGTTTTTAAATGTGATGCAAAACTGAATTACTCGTATTCAGGGTCACATGATCCTTCAGAAATCATTCTAATATGCTGGTTTGCTGCTCAAGAAACATTTCTGATTATTATCAATGTTGAAAACAGTTTTAATATTTTTATGGAAACTGTGATACATATTTTTCAGGATCCTTTTATGGATAAAAAGTACAAAGGAACAGCATTTATTTGAAATATTTTGTAACATTTTAAATGTCTTTACCATCACTTTTGTTCAATTTAATGCATCCTTGCTGAGAAAACGTTAATTAAAAAAATCTTACTGGCCCCAAACTTATGAACAGGTGTGTATAAATCAACATATCATGTAATGAATTGTATCAAATAACAGCCGTAAAGCTTTTTAAAAAAAAAAAAAAAAAAAAAAAGCGAATACTTTATTGATTTGAATTATTAATTTAAAGGGATAGTTCACCCAAAAATGAAAATTATCCCATGATTTACTCACCCTCAAGCCATCCTAGGTGTATATGAATATCTTCTTTCAGTCAAACACAGAGTTATATTCTGGCTCTTCCAAGCTTTATAATGGGATTTATTTATAACTTTATAGACTACAATCACTAGCTTCCGGTAACGTCCGGAAACAAACTCAAGCTCTTCCGACATTTCTCTTTAAAAATTCTCATTTTAGACTTCTAATTCATGACCGTTGTTTTGTTTTGCTCTATCCTCTGCGCTTCCGCATTCATCAATACGTCATGCATTATGTCAAAGTTCACTCCTCCGCCGGAATCGACCTGCGTACAGAAGCCAGTGATTATAGTTTATAAATATGGATATTTTTCTTACAAAAAAGGCCTTTATTAACCCCCTGAAGCCATATGGATTACTTTTAAGATGGATGGATGTGCATTTTTCGGCTTCAAAATCTCAGTTACTATTCACTCTCATTATGCAGCTTGGAAGAGCCAGAATATGTTTTAATATAACTCCAATTGTGTTCGTCTGAAAGAAGAAAGTCATATACACTTAGGATGGCTTGAGGGTGAATAAATCATGGCATAATTTTCATTTTTGGGTGAAGTAACCCTTTAACATCTTTAAAAATATAACAATAAAAAGAGCTTGAATAACTACAGGGAACAGTAGACATTCAAGGAAGAGAAATGGGAAGTGAATGTTAATTTCAAAAAATCATTCTGAAAGCAAAAATCCATGAAGTCATTAGTGCTCACCTCACGTGTTGTTAGGTCCCAGTTGTGCACCATGCGGGAGGGGATGATGGTTGCGTCTCCTTGGTGACAGGAATCGCAGTAGTACTGGCCTGAGAACTCACAGAGTCTGGCTCTCCCCAGAGACACACCGATCTGCCGAGGGCATCCTGAGTACACATTTACACATGGACACATTAAATGATCGAAATTTACAGTAAAGACATTTATAATGTTACCTGTTCTTTTAAACTTTCTATTCGTCAAAGAATTCAGAGAAAACATGTATTTAACATTGATAATAATCAGAAATGTTTCTGATTTCTGAAGGATCATGTGACACTGAAGACTGGAGTAATGATGCTGGAAATTCAGCTTTTCATCACAGGAATAAATTACATTTTAAAATATATTAAAATAGAAAACATTGTAAATTGTAATAATATTTCACAATATCTCCGTTTTGAAATAAATGCAGCCTTAGTGAGCAGAAGACTTCAAAAACAACAACAACAAAAAAAATCTTACCAACCCCAGACTTTGAGACATATATTTATATAAATTACTGATCTAAAAATGAGAGTTTACATGAATCTTCTTTGTGGTATCATTTCCTGTTTAATGGTTTTTGTTGTCACGTGACCACAAAGTGGCATGTTACACCACGCTAACTTGATTTGATATATTTTTTCAAATATTAATGATAAATACAACCTCAATGCTTTTTTTTTTTTTTTCAAGAAGTAATAATAATATAATAAATAAAATAATAAAGATTATACCATTATTTAATAAAGCCGAACAGTTACATATTAAAGTCATTGGCCCTCATTCAAGAAACAACGACCATCGTAAATGAACAACGACTAAACAACAATAGAGAAGTTAATATTGCTGGTTCCTGCATTTTTATATTCAGTAATATTCTGCAGTATGAGATACTAGTAACACGTTACTGCCATGGATATTTCAAAATAGTAACCAAAGCATCTCAGCTGGAAAAATGCTTCACCTCCAAAGCGCTCTCAAGCAGGTTGTTTTCAGAAGAGCATCAGGCATTTTTTCGGCTGGCTAAAAATGCTTCGGTGGACACGTTAATTGAATATTTATTGTTAGGCATATGGCTGTTCCTGGACACGTAATTTATGTAGTTGTAATTCATAGGCGGGGATTATGCTAATTCACCCTTCGCCAGGAGTTTGATTGACAGGCGATCAAACTCCAATCATGATGCTGAATCTGCCATTTTGTCTGACAAACAAACTAGACAGGAGAGTTAATAATTTAACTTGAATAATAACTTGAATTTAAAAAATGGTGTGTTGATGTCTTTCTGCGGTTAAAACAACATACCTTCTAATGTTATTTATTGTTTGAGGAGAGTTTTCGGGAAGGTCCATTTTACGTACGAATTTACTCATATATTTACGAAAGATTAATGAACGAGGCCCAATGTCTGTATGAATTTCATTTGATTATAATTCTAAATAATTTACAGATCACTTCAATGAAAAAACCCTCATTTCAACCTCTTGTACCTGCACATTTGTAATTTTGCACGTCTAGTCCTCTCTCCTTAGGGACCTCAGACAAGTGAGCCAGCAACGCCCCGTCACCCTTCAGTCTGTGTTGAACCAGTTTATGGACACTCCCTCCATGGCCGCCGCCGGGCGAAGAGACACCCTGAACAGCTCCATCATCCTCCGTCTCCAGATACGAGTCGAGTGCTCCTCTGATCAGGCTCCTCCATCCTTGGGCTTCCTCGCCGCTCTCTGCCCTCAGCGTCATTGTGTCCCGCGCAGTCAGAATCTTAAAAAACGCAGGACTGCCTAAAGAAACATCTGGAACCACATCCCTAATGGTCCCAATGGGGTATGAGAAGAGGGGCGTCTTGGAGTCATCTTGGACCCGGTAACCTCTGAGGGTCTCTAGGGAGAGCGAGAGCACAAGAGGCTGCCAACCCTTCTCCTCCAAGTTCTGATAGACCACCGCTTCCTTTATGGCATCTTGTTCTGGGTCTTTATGACGGGTCCAGTCTAACTGAGGTGGATCTGGAAGTTCTGAGATGGTGCGTTCAGGGCTTGAGGGTGCCGGCGAGGGGACTTCCTGATCACTGGATGTTTGCAGCACCTCCCACTGTTCGTCTCTCATCATGGGACGTAGTTTGCTGATGGCCTCCATGATGCGATCGACCCAGTCTTCGGCCTCCCCTGGAGATGGGGCACGCAGGTATATTTTTTTGCCTAGGAAGGAGAGCCGAAAACGGCCCTCGGTACCGGAGGACAGGTGGACGTCTTCGCAGCGCAGCAGGGACAGGTTTTCGTAGCAGATGCGCTCCTCTGCATTGATGTAAAGCCGCAGCTCAAACGGAGAGAGCTCACAGTAGTAATCCCACCACATGCCGACCGCACTGCGGCGCTCCAGCTGACCCAGCTTCAGCAAACCCCTGAACGGGTTAGGAAGACCTGAGAGAGAGACAGAGAGATGACGTTACACACATCCACTATTTCTACTATTCCACTATTTATTGAACATCTATCTTTTTAATCATATTGCCGTTATATATATATATAATTGGACCCTAAGTCACACTTAGGGTCCAATTCTCACTATTAACAAACTATTAACTATGACTTTTGCCTCAATAAACTCCTAATTACTGCTTATTAATAGTTAGTAAGTTAGAATTAAGAATGTAGAATATGGTCATGCAGAATAAGGCGTTATTATTTGCTTTATAAGTACTAATAAACAGCCAATATCTTAGTAATATTCATGCTAATAAGCAACAAGTTAATAGTGAGAATTGGACCCTAAGCTAAAGCGCTACCATAGTTATAGAGTAATAGTTAAAACTTGCATTTTTTCAAATATTAATTATAAATACATCTGCTTAATTTAAAAAAAATAAATAATAATAAAATAATATGAAATGATAAGGTTTGTTACACACCTGTTTACAGTAAATAATGACAGAATTTTCATTTTTTTGGTGAACTATCCCCCTTCAAATCAAACATTGCACTTTGCAAGTTTAAAAGCAAAAATGTGAACATTATATTTTTTGTTTAAGCATTTTATTCATCTGTACAAATATGCATATTAAGGTAAGGTAAGCTAAGTTAAGGTATGGTCCTTGATTTTTCATTAGTGAACCTAGACGGCAAAACCAGTCGTAAGGGTAATTTTTTTAAAATTGAGATATATCTGAAAGATAGCTGGATAAATAAACTTTCCATTGACGTATGGTTTGTTAGGATAGGACAATATTTGGCCGAGATACAACTATTTGAAAAAAATCAAGATATTAAGAAAATCGCCTTTAAAGTTGTCCAAATGAAGTCCTTAGCAATGCATATCCGATATTTTTTCATATATATTTACGGTAGGAAACTTACAAAATATCTTCATGGAACAAGATCTTTAATTAATATCCTAATGATTTTTGGCATAAAAATTTTGACCCATACAATGTATTGGTTATTGCTACAAATATACCTGTGTGACTTATGACTGGTTTTGTGGTCCAGGGTCACATGTAGGAAGTCCTTTCCTTTTACCTTTGCGTGTATCATGTGAAAATTACAGACCAACTTTCCTCCAAAAAATGACAGACCGGAAGTAAGGAAGCTGCATGGCGTTCCAATCATATGAATATGCAGAATTTTCAGATCCAATTTGAGCCTCTCGGCTAGACCATATGTGATTGGCAAACCGCATACGATGTTTTCGCAAAACTATGAGCACAAGGTGAGAATTATCAATATTATTTTTTCTGAAACAGTATTCTTTAAACTGTATTTCTTTAAAGTGGGTGGTTATGAATAATAATTAGTAAATAATTATTTAAGCTGGTTACCCTTAGAAATGTGAAAATCATATTTAAAAGGCATATTATTTGGACATTAAAGGAATGATTGAAAATAATTTTGCACAGAGAAGCTCAATAAGTGGTCTTATCACACTAGAGCCTACTCTGCTCTGATTGGTCAGACAGCCCAGTCTGTTGTGATTGGTCTACTGTTTACAGCACATCTCGGAAACGAAACGCTATTACCATATCTGAATTTCAGCTCCAGAGGCTTCCTCGGTTCTTGACACACAGCGATACGAACAGATGTCATGTCATTTTTCCTCGTCCTTTAGAAGTGTATGCAAAGTGGACTGGCAGCGCTAAAAACAGCATCCTCTCAACACGTCGACAACACAAACCAGTCTCGGCTACAACTACAGTGTACAACTACAGCGAGGGTTAAAGTAAACATTGTTTGTGGGCAGCCAGTGAAGATCATAGGCTGGCATTATGCAAATTGACCTACGTAACAGGAATTGCTGACGACTTGTTTCGGCAGTTCAGAATCGATTCTTTCTTTTAGGAGACAATAACTTTATATGTATATAGCTTTATATGTTGTGCACTAAGACTTTGCTGACTATACACAACGCATGAAAGGTAATAGTCGAAAAAAGCACCTTTAACTTTTATTTTGTTGCCCTGTGTAACCAAGAGACAAGTCAAAATTATTTGTCAAACGCCACACATTACGCCGATAGAGATTAGGTTGTATTGAACCCAGAACATTCAGTTAATAAGTGAGAAGGCGTGAAAACAGTACATATGACAGATATGTGAGGGTATTTGGTAAAGAAGCTGAGGGGGTCAAAATGGTAAAGCTGTCATCTTATAAACATTTGCTGTCTACAGGCTTCTAACTTGTAATATGGCAGATGATTTGCATTCAAAGCAACCCAGAGTACACTTATTACTACTGCAACCTTCTGCATCGCCTGGAGCCTAAACTCTATGGTTTAAATCCCAATCACACCTGGAGTCAAACATCAAATATAAAACATTTACGGCATTTTCAACCAATGGAAACTTTTTTATACCAATAAAAAAATCTATTTATAGATTTATCTATATTTATCTAATCTAATTAAATCTAGCACTTAACTATATGAAACCAAGCAAAGGGAAGTGTAAGCATGTCTGCACGTTTTTTTTTTTTTTACAGTCATTATTGAGTAAGAAGGAAGTACAAGAAAATTACAAGAAAATTTAAGCACAGTTCACACATCAGAGGCAACAAAAATAGACAGATGAAATAGCACAAACTATTTTTTCTTTGTGCAACTCAGGGCTTGGTGTGTAAAAGAAGTCTTCCAGTAGTTACTGATCAAGACATAAGCAAATTCCTGTCTTTTACCCATCTTACCGTTCTGTCTCCGGTGCACTACACTTGGTGGTGGCTGGAGGGTGTCTGGTTCAGAGGTAGGCGTCACCTGCCCGTTCAATTGCGTGATGTCAATGACGGCGTATGCTTCAGAACTGCCTGTTTCTTCTGGCTTGTAGAAGTCATCCTCTGATATCCAAGATGTGGATTTCTGAGAGACAAACAGATTTTAAGAGCACATTTTGCATCTGCTATTAGCATCCATCCTCAGGGTCAAGTAAGGTGTTGACATGAATATTGATTTCACGGATCAATTCTGATTCACAAGCTTTTCATTTGATTCCGATTCAATCAGAATCAATATGATTTCATGTATATCAGATAGAGTACAAATCAATTGTTTTTGTTCACCCAAAAATGAACGACATTCTTCAAAATATCTTCTTTTGTGTTCAGCAGAAGAAACAAATTCATACAGGTTTGGAACAATTTGAGGGTGAGTAAATGACGACAATTTTCATTTTTGGGTGAACTATCCCTTTAAGCAAAACAATCTTTCAATTAATGCTGTAGTTATACAGGTGCATTACTATAACTATAAAGAATATTACAGAGAGAATATGATTGTTTGAAAACACTCACACAGGAAGAATACAGAGAGTCTGAGGATGTTTTCCTGCTGACGGTACTTGCGGATCGTCTGTATGCAGTATGTCGGGGTTGTTCCACTGAACTAGGAGCAGCAGAGGTCTCTGGAAGAAGAGTGTCAGGGTCTTTAAGGTCAGAGGTCGTCTCAACAGTCTCGGGTAAAGTAGAAACCGAAGGGGACTCAACAGATGAGTCTCTGTTCGCTCTCTTCTGCTCCCTTTCTGGAGTTTCAGTGACTGCATGTTTAACTTTCAGTCTTGTGGTTTTAACTAGAATCTCGGATTCTTCGGCCGTTCCTTCTTGTGTCTCCTGTAACGCTTCAGCTGATGTCTTTTCTGAGCTCGCTTTAGATTCCTCTGTGACGTGTGCATCCGATTGATGCGAGTCTGTGTCAGAAATGTCAGTTTTTCTGTCGACAGCATGTTTGGCAGAGTCACTCAGAATGTGTGGAGCTGGCATGAACACATCAAAGTCTTCCTTCTTCAAATCCTGACTAGAGGAGCCGTTCTCTCTGCAAACAAACAAGTATGAATTCAGACTTGGTAGGTAAAAATTACATCATGCAGATGCGCTGGGACACATCATCAGTGATGTATCCTGGGGTCATTGGGTGTTTGACTATTTGTCAAATAATATATCTGACATTTCCTTTAGGAAACTAACTAGAAGCTTTGCAACAACTTTCGAAACATGAAGGCAAGTTTTCTGAGTGAAATGCTGCATGAAGTGAAAAAAAAAAAAAATGCATTCAGCCAGTCAATGATAAATATCGATATTGTGATAATACTTTTGGCCATATCGCCCAGCCCTAATTTGTGATTCTTAATATCCAGCTAAGGGAAAAGATTCTGGATGGTTATGAAAATAAAAACCAAGCAACTGACAAAATGTCTTATAACATGATGCTGTTGACGTCACAACAGGGAAGAAAAGGTTCATGCTGACTTTAAAGGGATAGTTCACCCAAAAATTAAAATTGTGTCATCATTTCACCCACAAGTTGTTCTAAATCTGTATGAGTTTCTTTCTTCTGTTGAACATAAAAGAAGATATTTTGAAGAATGTTGGTAACCAGACAATTGACTTCAATAGTATATTTTTCCTACTACGGAAGTCAATGGCTACCGTCAACTGTCTGGTTACCAACATTCTTCAAAATATCTTCTTTTGTGTTCAACAGAAGAAAGAAACTCATTCAGGTTTGGAAAAACATGAGGGTGAGTAAATAATGAACTATCCCTTTAAAACAAGGTATTTTATCACTTGACACTTTATTGCACTTGTTTGAGACATGTCGTAAGACTTAACAGAATAGACTAAGTTTTACTCACTCTGTAACAGTGTTCGGTTGTGCTTTGTGGCTGACTTCCGTTTCACAATTCCAGCGTTCCTTTTCAGGACTCCTGGGCTCCTGACCCTGAAGCAGACTATCAGAGCTCAGGCTGGAGGACAGCTGTGACGATCCTGACGTATTCAGACTAAGGTTTGATGAGGTAAGTGGAGTGCTCGTTTCACATCCCTCACTCTGCTCTTTCCTCGACTCTCTCTGGATCGCTTCCTGAGCCCAATCTGAGCCTCCGGACCCCCCGGATGACTGTGAGACTGTATCCCATGACTCCTTGCGTTTGGGGCCAAGAAGGTGCTCATCAGCAGGTGTGGGGGGGCAAAGCCCTGCAAGGACCAGTGGTGTGTTAGTCCACTCATTCAGCACAGCTGATTTATAGGAGAGCTGGAAGGTCATCGAGGCTAAGCCCTGCAGCAGGGTGAGAAGAACCTCGCGGTCCTCCGGGTCCAGCAGAAGAGCCCCGGGCTGGTAGTAGGAGCTCAAGTTGGACCCCTCTCGAAGCAGCGATGTCAGGTAACACTCCAGAAGCCCATCATTTAGAGCCAGGCGAACCCATGCTCTGCAGCGACCAATGTCTGAGTTTATGAAGCTTAAACGTTCCAGTTCTTGAACTACATCCCTATAGAATCAAAAGAGATGCATGTGATCATTCAAGGGTTAGTTCATCCAAAACTGAAAAGTGATGGTAAACGGAAGCGCAAATGTGCTTGTTTGAGACCCGAAAACCAATAAGGTTTGTTCTCGTGTGTAAAGCAAGAATGCTTGATCTTCCGTTTACCATATTTGATGTGCGTTGATCAATGTTTATAAATGAATAAAAGCCTAAATGAAATCTGTTATCATTTTAAAGCGATCATGTCTCTTCAGAAGACTTGGATTAAACCGCTCGATTCATATGGAATATTTTCATGTCTTAATGCATCAACGTTTTGGAATGGATAGACAGAAATCTCTAAGGATTTATCCTGATCTTCATTTGTGTTCAAAGCTTGGAATGACATGGGGTGAGTAACTGATGACCAAATTTTAATTTTTGGGGTTTTGTTCATATAATGCAATTCTTTTTCTCACAATATTGTGTCTTACCTATTTACTTAATAAGTGCAAACACTGACGAAGGCCCTGTTTACACCTGGTATTAAGATGCGTTTTGGTCGATCGGATCACAAGTGGACGAGGGAGACAGATTCCCGTTTACACCTGGTATTTTAATCCATCTCTTTTGTCCACTTTCAACCACTTCTGTCCTAATTTCTTTGAGGGGAGGGCCTATGGGTGGGCAAATGTATGTTTTTTTTCCAGATCTTTTTCCAGATGGACAAAATAAGCTCACGCAATTTACATATGAACACGCCCTGAGACGACGGAAAAACATGGAGAGCATCAGCTTCCTCCTCCACCCAATACAAAGACTGAAAAGTTTAACTACGCAAGAAACTCTCAAACATGAGTCAAAAAGCCTTAGAGTACCGAGTGAGTGAGTGTCACTTGACTATTGCCCATAGGCTCTGGAGCCAATTACTAAAACACATGATTCAACTAATCCTTCAGGCTTGTCACAATCCTCACAGAGTCTCCCTGACATGCCTATTTCTGTTTCCAAACGGGTGACAGGTTGCTCATTTGGAAAGATTTGGTTAAAATTATTTTGAAGCATGAACCAACATCAATCGACTAGTAACAAAACCAAAAGTGTAGGAATGATTTTGGAAAGAGTGGGGTATACTGTAATCCTGTAAGGCTAATTAATGACGTTTAGTTCCCTCTTGTAGCCAATGCATCCAAGATTCAAAATCCATGGGAACCAAAGAGTTCGAGGTCAGTAAGTTTTTTTTAAATGTTTTTGAAAGAAGGTCCATGTTTTGAATTAAACATTACAAGGTCAATTGTTTTTATTTAATTTTTTTTATGAAACATATGCAAAAATGAATTGTTTACAATAAGATCTAAAACATGCACTTAGAAAATAGGGTGAATTTTATTTCATGCCGACTTTATTGAAACTAATTTAGATATTCTAACCTATGACCTACCTGTGTGTGACAGTCTTCAACAGGCTCCAGAAGACGGGTTGAGGAAGTGCTCCTCGTGATCCTCCTTTGCGCGAATTACCTCCATCAAATCTGATGAACTTGCTCTTGATTCCATGGATGAAAGCCGCCTCCAAAGCACAACACAGCAGGTTCGCCTCCAGGTCCTCGCTGGTGACCGCCGTGTCTGTGGTAATGTAACGCTTTTGCAGGGCTTTTAGCGTCCGTGCGATCTTTTCCTTGATCCACTGAGGAGAACAGAAGGGTTAATATTGCTCTGTTTAATATGCAGCTGATTTGACTACACTGACATGAACTGAACTTGAATTGAATTGAGCTGAACAATTACACTATTGTCTTCTGCAGAGCTGCTTATAGCTGAATCGATGAACTTTATTTAACTCAATTCAGTTGATTCAGTTTAGATCAATAACTATATAATGACACTATTGATTTTCTAGTTCCGCTTTATTTCATACAGTATTGTTTGCATGACTGACTCTGTCATATTCCTGTTTATTACTGTGAAGCTGTTTTGAAACTATCTGTATTGTATATGTAAGAGATAATCCATGGCTAGCTGACCACCTGACGCAAAGCGGAGTGTATTCAAATTGTTTAATGCACAGCTAGTCGTGGATTATACCATGGTCATTTGCCAGCATTGACAACTCAAAGCTGTTTTTGATGTTTGCAGCGCAATATTTGACCAACAGGTTAAATGTCAAAATTGCAGTTTTAGTGCAGCTTTAAAAGGCTCTACACGATCCCAGATGAGGAATTAGGGTCTAGTGAAATGATTTGTAATTTTCGAAATAAAAATAAAAAACTTGCACTAGCTCTGCGATGCGCCACACATTACGTAATCATGTTGGAGAGGTCATGCGTGACGTAGGCGGAAGTACCGATCCAGTGTCTACAAAACAAATGTGCAAAGACTAAGTCAAATGCCCTTTAAAAAAAAGGTAAAACAATGATGTCAGATGATTTTGAAGTTGGAGGAGAAAATGAGATGGAGTTTTTCACCCTACCGCGGTACATGCCTACATGGTTTCACCCTACAGCCTACATGATGTAACCAACATGATTACGTAATGCGTGGCGCATCACAGAGCTAGTGCAAGATGAGCATTTGTGTTTAAAAAGTATATCATTTTTATTTATTTTTTTAGAAAAAGATTGTTTCGCTAGAGAAGACCCGTATTCCTCATCTGGGATCGTGTAGAGCCCTTTGAAGCTGCACTGAAACTGCAATTTGGATGGTTTCAACCTGTTGGTAACTGTTGAAGTCCACTTTATGAAGAAAAATCCTGGAATGTTTTCCTCAAAAACCTTAATTTCTTTTTGACTGAAGAAAGAAAGACATAAACATCTTGGACGACATGGGGGTGAGTAAATTATCAGGACATTTTAATTCTGATGTAAACTAATCCTTTAATATAGAACGGTAAATAAACTGACTTGGAACTACCAGGAAAATACCAGGAAACACATGAAATCTATAGTCATTGATTTAGTAATGCAACAAAAACACTTCTTTTTTGACTTAGTCAAAATCAATAACAAAGTTTAAGGGTCTGTCATTTGCATTGATTGTAATGCATCATTGGTGTGAGATCAGGTCACTGGAATCATCCTGACATCTAGGTCAGCAGACCAAATCAACAAAAGCTCTTGCAACAACAAAACTTTACACAAGATGTGGAGCAAGCATTGTGCTGCTTCTTGAGAATCTAAGACAAGAAGGCAGAATGGAGAAGTCATCGTGCTCTGCCATGTGAATGTGAGCAATACCTACAGACAGACTGTCACCTGATGTCAGCTGACCGACTACAGATGAGCCAAAGCACTGCCAATCAAAGCTGTGGAAATTCAACATGGCAACTTTTAAGTCAAATGCCATGCAAACCTCAGCAGTCACGTTTCTGGGAAGAATTAAGCTAAGATGACTTGAAAATACTGAGTTTTCCTTTAAGGGTCAGTCATGTTAAGCACCTATATGAATGAGGAAATTAGATCTTGTTGAATGTGTATACGGCAAAAACAACTATTTTTTAAATGATTCTGAAAACGCATGATATCTAATCATCTGACCTACCTCTTTAAGAAGATTGGTTAAGTCTGAAAAAATATTTTTTTTATGTGTGTCAATATAAAGATTCAAAGTGGTAAAGATTCTGTGGTGTTCGTGTTAAAAGCTTGTAAAACAATGCTTTATTTGACATTATTAAGTGCACAAATGTAGGCAGATGAAATCTATTTTATTAAAAAAATCCTCCTGTTCAGAAAAGAAGGGAAGACATTATGCATTTATTTTGATATTACCCTTTTGTTGTTGTCTATTGGTCAAATATAGCGAAATGGTTAGCTACACTTGACATTAAATTACAATTGAATTCATATACGGTAATTTGGGATGATTATACACACAAAAAAAAGGTATATATTGGAAAGGTATATGTTAAATTTATATGCATTTAAAAAATATTTCAAACATTATTACTTGTTAGAAAAATGTCAAGCGTTTTAAAGGGCAAAACAAGTTTTTTTAATCGAAATGGGCAAAATTAGTGAGTTTCTTTGAAGATTAAATACATTTTGTAAACAAATGATTTATTAGATTATTTTTTTTATTTTGTAAGCCTAAATGCACAATGTTTGGGTAAATGTGTGTATGTATGTTTATTTTAAATGAATAGTCCAAGAATGTATGTATATTTGTATATATGTTGGTAGAGTGTATGGATATGTACAGTATGTAGCTTATATACATTTGTTTACGTTTCATTATCGTAACAGTTTATTAAAAAAAAAGTAAGAACTAAAGAGCTAACTAAACACAGCTACTTAAAGGGGTCTTCGATTATGATTTCAATTTTTTAATATTAGTTAGTGTGTAATGTTGCTGTTAGAGCATAAACAACATCTGCAAAGTTATGACTCTCAAAGTTTAATGCAAAGAGATATTTTCTTTTACAGAAATCGCTTTTTAAGGACTACAACGAGCTTCTTCCTGGGTTGGTGACATCACTAACCCTAAAATTTACATAAACCCTGCCCCCGAGAACATGCAACAAAGGGGGTGAGGCCATGTTGGGCTGATGATTAGAAGATGAAGAGTTGTTGTAGTAGAGTGTTGCCGTCATTTTAAGCCGGACTGCTTCACAAACGAGGGTCAATTCAACGCTGGATTTGCACAAAAGATTAACATGACGGCACATGCTAGTCGATGAGTTGAATCAACTTCACAGCAACTACATAAATGTATCCACTAACCATTCAGAAACGTCCAGTTTCATTCTAAAAGTTATAACTTCTTCCTGAGTCTCTCCATCAGTGTCAGACTCCGGTTTGAACAATGTAAGGCTGAACATCATTACTGACAATCCTCATTTTGGCTGCGTGAGATTCTCCAGCTTTGTTGTTGTTGAGCAACCGAAGCACAAGCTGTTAAAGCTCCGCCCTCTTCTGGAAAGGGGGCCGGGAGCAGCAGCTCATTTGCATTTAAAGGGACAGCGTGTTTTTGTTCACACCTAAATAGAGGCAAATTTAACAAGCTATAATAAATGATCTGTGGGGTATTTTTAGCTGAAATTTTAGACACATTCTGGGGACACCAGAAACTTACAGTGGTTCAACGGATCACAAAACTCAGGATTCGGATCATATCACGGTTATTAAGTCACGGATCGGATCATTTTTCGGATCAGCACAAAAAAAAAAAAAAAAGCAAAAAAATTGGGGGGTGGGGGGTAACTGCATTTATTACTTAGCCCACTTTAACTACTCCGATACCACAGCAGAAACTACTAGCCTAACTAATACATTATTAAAGGCAAGTGAACAGACTGTAAAAAGAACAAATACTGTACACCAATTACAAGCATAGATAAATACAACAAAGTTACAAATATAGTATATATAATATATACAAGTATAAGGTTTAACTGTAGTAATTTTCATGTACAGAAATGTAATAATTAAATGTAAAATTACACTGTTCACTGTATAAATTTAATACAGATTAATCTTTGGTTAAAGCTGTGTTTTGTTGTTTGATTTACATGACAGACAACAGCAGGTATTTATAGGTTGCTGTCACTTTAAGAGTAAGACGCACATCCGATAGATACACATCCGAATTCTCACCTCCTTCAATTAAGACATAACTGAATGTGTTTACGAGAATACTTGCCAAGAGGGGTATTTTGACTAACATAATGCGTGTATGTGTCCATCTAAGTGCACTGAGGACGCAAATCAGAAATCAATTTGGAGTTTGCAAGCTATCTGAAACGCGCCCCTCTATGGGACATTCTAAAACGCTTAACATGAAAAACGCTTAATGTGGCTTAATGTACTAAGACCAAGCTCACTAAATATCAAACTAATAAAGAATGCTATGTGCAAAAAATCAGATGAGCCCAGAATATGATCTTAACGCATTTAATAACACGTTAAGCCTTTTCTTATAACGGTTTTCTATATGGGAAGAAAAGTTAAGCATTTTAGAATGTCCCCTCTCGATCTCTGCGCGCGAGTCTTGTAAGTCAAGTCAAGTCACCTTTATTTATATAGCGCTTTTTACAATGTAGATTGTGTCAAAGCAGCTTTACAGTGATAACTGGTACATTATTTTGGCTCTTAAGGAATAGTGTCAATGCAGGTAGATCAAAGCATTGTTGAATATCAAATATCAATTGTCAAGTGTCCCCAACTAAGCAAGCCAAGTATGTGCGTCTGTGCGCACCGATAACAGCGTGGCGTGCGATACCAAATTAAATCCTCTTTTGCCTCTTCTAGCGCTGGAATAGTTTTATATCTATTTAATGTGTAAACTAGCAAGACAAAACACGTACAAATGATAATCTTTCACTCTATTGCGGTTAAACTTGCAATTGATCCGCGAATCACATGCGTGCCGAACCGTAGGGCTTGGTCCGTACGGATCACGGATCCGTACAACGATCCGTTTAACCACTAGAGACTTACATTACATCTTGTGAAAAGGGGCATTATAGGACCCCTTTAAGTGAATGTAAGTAGACAGCACAAAATATTCATCTGATTAAATCTGTGCATTAAGTCTTGCAGTGTGAATGGAGCCAATGACACATTACACATTTCCTCGTCTTGCATTAGTTACTTATGTATGTGAAATCTTTTGAATATAAAATGCTGCAGAGCTGTTAATAGCGAAAGTCTAAAGCAAATAAAGGGGAAATGGCCAGACAGAAAACCTTATCTCTTGTGCAGACACTTCTCTGATGAAGGCAATACTTATCTAGTTTCCATTCTATATGTGCGGTCTGACATCTACAAGACAACACACAACCTGTGGCTTCTTATAAACTCCTTTAAAAAAAAAAAAAAACTGTATTAAAACAGATCGAGAAATGATAGTGGTTTACAGGTTTACAAGAACAAATCCAGGTTCCCGAAAATCAAATGCCCTCCAATAACCTGCTCAACGAGATGTAGAAGGGTTTATACTAATGGCCTTGTAATGTCCACAATCCAACTAATCTTCAAAAAGATGAGGAAATTACAAACCTGTTTAACATCTTTTCCCTCTGGGCCGCTCTCAGGTGTTTGGGTGGCCAGCATGGCTCCTCTAGCTTCGATTAGTCCCACTTTACACACTGCAAAACAGACAAATGACTATAGAGGAGATCGGGAGTATTTTGTAATACTGTAACACAGTCTCAAATTCTTGAATATCTCCATTATGTGTTAGCCTCAAATTTAAGTAGCTTCAAAATTTAAAACTTATCAGAGTAAATCTTAATATGTGAATCCGAGTAAATTAATAGTAAAATGAGTGCTGTTGTTGTTACAACCTACCACACTACCAGATGGGATGTAACATCTAACATTTTCATAACACAAATAAAACCAGAAGCAAATATAGAAACACATAAAACAACTCAAAGGTGAGTATATGTTAGTCACTCTTTATTTTGTGCCATCTTATGTTCTACACTGGAAAGTGTTACAGCCCTCCGTGTTTCTTAGCCATTATGTTTTTTAAACATTTTTTTAAACGTGTTTTATATCAAATTATACATGAGAATCTGCTTATTTAAATGATATCAATTCTGTTATCTCAGCTCATGTATACAGTAATAGTGAATTCATCTGTAGATCATTTCTAGGTGGTTAAACTGATGGTGTTAAATCTCTTGTTACACTCCCCTACATGTTCATATAATACAGGATATTAGATGGTAGCTAATAAAAACACAATGAGGAGGAAAAGAACAGCAGCGTGTTTAATACACTGGCAGTCTTTGTTTAGGTAGCGAATAGTGGAACTGATACACAGATCCCTGCAAGTTTCCTCTTCAGATAGATTCTGTCACACGACAATGAAGAACATGCATATGTTGATGTGGTCACAAATGAAGTGCATCCTAAGTCCATGTAGACAAGTCACCCTTGTGAAAAAGAAGTGTGCTGAAAATCATTTTTTTAAAAAAAGGGGGGGGAACTGTATTTGCAAGTAAAATATTATCAATGAAATGCAATGCCAAATAAGTGTACTTAAACAGAGTACACTTTCATGTTTCTGAACACACTCAAATAGGTGCACTTTGTAATAATGTAAAATTAAAAGTACATTTTACAACATTTGTTGTACTTTAAAGATTTACACTTATTTTGATGGGTTGACTAACATAATAAAACAAAGTACTTGATTTTAATATAACTGTAGTGTGTTATTCGAGATTATATTTAAAGTAAATATATTTTAAATATACTAAATTGCAACTTAATTACAAGAAATGACATTTAGGATTTATTTTAGTTTACCATTAAATGCTTGTCAGTACACTTCAACCATATTTCTAAGACAATCATAAGTAATTATGAAATAACATCTAAAGATATACTTAAGTCTTACCTAAGTGGGTCAGAAAAAGCACTACTGAGTTCAACTATTTGATATATATTGAAGTTATAATACATTTTCATTAAATCGTAGTTAACATTACATTCACTTCGCACTTAAGTATATTATTAAGTATATTATTTCAGTAATATATATATTATATATATATATATATATATTTTTTTTTTTTTTTTTTTTTTAAAGTATGCTAAAGTCTAGGCTACTTTTTTTCCACATCATTTGCACTAGAGACTCAAAACAACACAAAATTCATGACAGTTCACTCACTGAATAGGATAGAATAACACGATAACCCATCCAAAAGCATTGTTTATATGGTCTAACCGGTAACATTTCAACTGTATTTTATTCCATCGCCGTTGGAAATGAACATAATCATGAGTTCAGAAGCATCCAAACGCCCTTACATAAAACACGAACAGATACAGACTTTCTGTTTAAAATGATCATGTCATAAGACAACAGACAATTCTGCTATCATTATTATTGCTAATACAGCTCGAGCTCGTACACTCACCATGTTTGTTCTGCGTTTATCTGTCGCGGTTGCTTTTCAGCACTACACGGTCATGGCTGATGTGTTTTCTTTCCTCTTACTGAATCGACATGAGCACAAGTCGTGTGATATCTGTCACTCGCGTTCACTGATCCAGGAAAACAGAAGCGCACAGGGTATGTGATCAGATCAGCTGACGCGAAAGGCAGGATGGGAAATGAACGCAAAGTTCATCGTGTTCCTGTTGACGACTGGAGCTATTGCGCAACTCTTGCGCAGCTTTGAGTGTGCTGAAGACTCCAGCGAGATAAAACAGCATTTTTCTAAACAGACGGCGAAAGTCAATTATTATTTTATTAATGCTGGAATTATGTCTGATGGAAATTAATGAAACGCCAAACAATCAGCATCGTTTAATAAAACAGAAAAGTACATTAAAGTATAGAAAACAATTACATTTTAGAAAGAAATATAATAATACTGTAGGCTATAGCCTAAAAGTGACAATAAAAATTATTCATTAATAAAAAATATTCCTTAAAGAAATATATGGTTGTTCTACAACCATTTTGTGATGTTCAGGACATTTCACACAGAAATATAGGCTAGGCTGTGTTTCAAAACAGCTACATTAAAATAACAAATAGCGTGAAATATTTCTATACCCACTAACTGACACATAAAAATAACGCCTTAGAAGCTGACTATTTTTATAGGCCTGTCTCTATTTATTTATTTATTTATTTATTTTATGTATGTATGCCTGTGTATTTATTTATTTATTTAAACCAGATTTTATTTTTCTTCTTTTGCTATTTTCTTATTATTATTATTATAAGCTTATTATTATCATCATCTGTCGTGTTATCGTTTCAAGGCATTACGTCATCATCATTACCGGCGAAAATGACAATATAGGCTATATTTTTATTTTTATATAGCCTAGAATTGATTTATCCCACTAATTAGTATTATTATTATTATTATTATTACTGTAAGCCTATTATTATCATCATCTGTCGTGTTATCGTCTCAAGGCATTACGTCATCAGCATTACCGGCGATCATGACAATATAGGCTATATTTTTATTTTTATATAGCCTAGAATTGATTTATCCCACTAATTATTATTATTATTATTATTATTACTATAAGCCTATTATTATCATCATCTGTCGTGTTATCGTTTCAAGGCATTACGTCATCATCATTACCGGCGAACATGACAATATAGGCTATATTTTTATTTTTATATAGCCTAGAATTGATTTATCCCACTAATTATTATTATTATTATTACTGTAAGCCTATTATTATCATTATCTGTCGTGTTATCGTCTCAAGGCATTACGTCATCAGCATTACCGGCGAACATGACAATATAGGCTATATTTTTATTTTTATATAGCCTAGAATTGATTTATCCCACTAATTATTATTATTATTATTATTATTATTATTACTGTAAGCCTATTATTATCATCATCTGTCGTGTTATCGTCTCAAGGCATTACGTCATCATCATTACCGGCGAACATGACAATATAGGCTATATTTTTATTTTTATATAGCCTAGAATTGATTTATCCCACTAATTAGTATTATTATTATTACTATAAGCCTATTATTATCATCATCTGTCGTGTTATCGTCTCAAGGCATTACGTCATCATCATTACCAGCGAACATGACAATATAGGCTATATTTTTATTTTTATATAGCCTAGAATTGATTTATCCCACTAATTATTATTATTATTATTATTACTGTAAGCCTATTATTATCATCATCTGTCGTGTTATCGTCTCAAGGCATTACGTCATCAGCATTACCGGCGAACATGACAATATAGGCTATATTTTTATTTTTATATAGCCTAGAATTGATTTATCCCACTAATTATTATTATTATTATTACTGTAAGCCTATTATTATCATTATCTGTCGTGTTATCGTCTCAAGGCATTACGTCATCATCATTACCGGCGAACATGACAATATAGGCTATATTTTTATTTTTATATAGCCTAGAATTGATTTATCCCACTAATTATTATTATTATTATTATTACTGTAAGCCTATTATTATCATCATCTGTCGTGTTATCGTCTCAAGGCATTACGTCATCAGCATTACCGGCGAACATGACAATATAGGCTATATTTTTATTTTTATATAGCCTAGAATTGATTTATCCCACTAATTATTATTATTATTATTATTACTGTAAGCCTATTATTATCATCATCTGTCGTGTTATCGTCTCAAGGCATTACGTCATCAGCATTACCAGCGAACATGACAATATAGGCTATATTTTTATTTTTATATAGCCTAGAATTGATTTATCCCACTAATTATTATTATTATTATTATTACTGTAAGCCTATTATTATCATCATCTGTCGTGTTATCGTCTCAAGGCATTACGTCATCATCATTACCGGCGAACATGACAATATAGGCTATATTTTTATTTTTATATAGCCTAGAATTGATTTATCCCACTAATTATTATTATTATTATTATTATTATTATTACTGTAAGCCTATTATTATCATCATCTGTCGTGTTATCGTCTCAAGGCATTACGTCATCATCATTACCGGCGAACATGACAATATAGGCTATATTTTTATTTTTATATAGCCTAGAATTGATTTATCCCACTAATTATTATTATTATTATTACTATAAGCCTATTATTATCATCATCTGTCGTGTTATCGTCTCAAGGCATTACGTCATCATCATTACCAGCGAACATGACAATATAGGCTATATTTTTATTTTTATATAGCCTAGAATTGATTTATCCCACTAATTATTATTATTATTATTATTATTATTACTGTAAGCCTATTATTATCATTATCTGTCGTGTTATCGTCTCAAGGCATTACGTCATCAGCATTACCGGCGAACATGACAATATAGGCTATATTTTTATTTTTATATAGCCTAGAATTGATTTATCCCACTAATTATTATTATTATTATTATTATTACTGTAAGCCTATTATTATCATTATCTGTCGTGTTATCGTCTCAAGGCATTACGTCATCAGCATTACCGGCGAACATGACAATATAGGCTATATTTTTATTTTTATATAGCCTAGAATTGATTTATCCCACTAATTATTATTATTATTATTATTACTGTAAGCCTATTATTATCATCATCTGTCGTGTTATCGTCTCAAGGCATTACGTCATCAGCATTACCAGCGAACATGACAATATAGGCTATATTTTTATTTTTATATAGCCTAGAATTGATTTATCCCACTAATTATTATTATTATTATTATTATTACTGTAAGCCTATTATTATCATCATCTGTCGTGTTATCGTCTCAAGGCATTACGTCATCAGCATTACCAGCGAACATGACAATATAGGCTATATTTTTATTTTTATATAGCCTAGAATTGATTTATCCCACTAATTATTATTATTATTATTATTATTACTGTAAGCCTATTATTATCATTATCTGTCGTGTTATCGTCTCAAGGCATTACGTCATCAGCATTACCGGCGAACATGACAATATAGGCTATATTTTTATTTTTATATAGCCTAGAATTGATTTATCCCACTAATTATTATTATTATTATTATTACTGTAAGCCTATTATTATCATCATCTGTCGTGTTATCGTCTCAAGGCATTACGTCATCAGCATTACCAGCGAACATGACAATATAGGCTATATTTTTATTTTTATATAGCCTAGAATTGATTTATCCCACTAATTATTATTATTATTATTATTATTATTATTACTGTAAACCTATTATTATCATCATCTGTCGTGTTATCGTCTCAAGGCATTACGTCATCAGCATTACCGGCGAACATGACAATATAGGCTATATTTTTATTTTTATATAGCCTAGAATTGATTTATCCCACTAATTATTATTATTATTATTATTACTGTAAGCCTATTATTATCATTATCTGTCGTGTTATCGTCTCAAGGCATTACGTCATCAGCATTACCGGCGAACATGACAATATAGGCTATATTTTTATTTTTATATAGCCTAGAATTGATTTATCCCACTAATTATTATTATTATTATTATTACTGTAAGCCTATTATTATCATCATCTGTCGTGTTATCGTCTCAAGGCATTACGTCATCAGCATTACCAGCGAACATGACAATATAGGCTATATTTTTATTTTTATATAGCCTAGAATTGATTTATCCCACTAATTATTATTATTATTATTATTACTGTAAGCCTATTATTATCATTATCTGTCGTGTTATCGTCTCAAGGCATTACGTCATCAGCATTACCGGCGAACATGACAATATAGGCTATATTTTTATTTTTATATAGCCTAGAATTGATTTATCCCACTAATTATTATTATTATTATTATTATTACTATAAGCCTATTATTATCATCATCTGTCGTGTTATCGTCTCAAGGCATTACGTCATCATCATTACCGGCGAACATGACAATATAGGCTATATTTTTATTTTTATATAGCCTAGAATTGATTTATCCCACTAATTATTATTATTATTATTACTGTAAGCCTATTATTATCATTATCTGTCGTGTTATCGTCTCAAGGCATTACGTCATCATCATTACCGGCGAACATGACAATATAGGCTATATTTTTATTTTTATATAGCCTAGAATTGATTTATCCCACTAATTATTATTATTATTATTACTGTAAGCCTATTATTATCATTATCTGTCGTGTTATCGTCTCAAGGCATTACGTCATCATCATTACCGGCGAACATGACAATATAGGCTATATTTTTATTTTTATATAGCCTAGAATTGATTTATCCCACTAATTATTATTATTATTATTACTGTAAGCCTATTATTATCATCATCTGTCGTGTTATCGTCTCAAGGCATTACGTCATCAGCATTACCGGCGAACATGACAATATAGGCTATATTTTTATTTTTATATAGCCTAGAATTGATTTATCCCACTAATTATTATTATTATTATTATTATTACTGTAAGCCTATTATTATCATCATCTGTCGTGTTATCGTCTCAAGGCATTACGTCATCATCATTACCGGCGAACATGACAATATAGGCTATATTTTTATTTTTATATAGCCTAGAATTGATTTATCCCACTAATTATTATTATTATTATTATTATTACTGTAAACCTATTATTATCATCATCTGTCGTGTTATCGTCTCAAGGCATTACGTCATCATCATTACCGGCGAACATGACAATATAGGCTATATTTTTATTTTTATATAGCCTAGAATTGATTTATCCCACTAATTATTATTATTATTATTACTGTAAGCCTATTATTATCATCATCTGTCGTGTTATCGTCTCAAGGCATTACGTCATCATCATTACCGGCGAACATGACAATATAGGCTATATTTTTATTTTTATATAGCCTAGAATTGATTTATCCCACTAATTAGTATTTTCACTGACTAATATTCTTGTAATAATTGTAATAAAATAATTCATGTGCATTATTGATTAATTGAAATATGAAATATGTCGTCACGACGTCACTCGCTTTCGATTTCACTTTCTCAGGTATTCCGCTCTGGAATTTCTTTCCCACATTCTACTGTAAGAATCAAAGTTCACGCTCACACGCCAAGAAACCTGCCCTTTCCTCTTCTTCAAACCATGAAACGTATAAATAAATAATAAACATAGATAGATAGATAGAATTCATTTACTTCATAAATGAATTGTGAATCGTGTTATTTATGTATGATGTTATGATAGCCTATATCTAAAAAGCAACACGTTTAGTCTGAGTCCTACACTTTCTCTCTCTCTTTAAATTGTATTGTATGTGCAGGCTACTTAACATTACCATTATCCTTCTGTGGTGTTTATTCAAATGTATTTGCGCTTGTTAATTAGATCACATAGGAATTCTAATGAAACGCTCAACGCTCACACGAACACAAAAGCTATTGCGCAATATGTGGTTTACCTGCTCAGGTGTAAACCGTTTACAACTGGAAAGTGAAATTTCGATTCGGACGTTTAAAAGGAGGACAGAATGGAGGATAAGCCACAAGATCATCCAACACCAGCTAAGAGCAACCGGAGTATTGAAACAGCAGCAGCAGCGGCTCATCAAGTGGATCTACCTGTGGAATCAGTCATCAGTGAGACTCAAGAAGACAACATGAATTTTCAGCTCCTCCTCCTTCTGTCAGTGTGCAGTATCAGCTCTGTGCTGAGCTGCAGATGGATTAAACACAAGTTTCAGCATCATCATGGAATCTCTTTGAATCTGATCAGAACCATGGTGAGTGTTTTTCTATTTAAAGTATATCTTACAATTCATTTTTAAAAACAATTATTATTCATATACCTATATTTTATGGCTATTAATTCAGAGACTATAAAATAATTTGTTTTTTGTTTTTTTAAGTGTTAAAAAGTTTATTTAACCCTATAAAACCTAATGTATCATATTTAATACATGCCTCTAAAATACCAAAATGATCAAAATTTTGCTGAAAAACCTGTTGTACACAATCTTAACATGCCTTCTGTCCTCTGGTTGATAGTATACAAATCTATGTCTTTTAGTATCAATTTTGAATGTGATACATATGTAAAATAAATGTAAGAATATCTTTAATATTGTTAATGATATTTGAAGATGAACACTGACTGGATTTGATCACTTAGTATCAAATATGATCCATCAGGCTTTTGAGGAACGTTTATTTGTACTTCTGTCAATCATCAGTACTGAATTGCATTGCATTATATGATTTGCCTCCTAAAATTAACTATTGATCATAAAACTAATCATTTAAAAATCATCTTACTAAGAAATATTATTAGGAGATCTAGAGTGACAACTGATATTTATATGCATTTTATGTAAGTAGTCTGATCTTACTGACTTATATTACAAGCTATCAGAATTTCTTCTTAGTTTTTTGACCATGTTCTGTAAATAACAGCTATACACCAACTTATATTTTTGCACAGTTTTGGCCTCTGAATAAAAATTATGTGGGTTTTCTTCATCCTCAAGTGTGATCTTCATATTCTCAATACTATATGAGCATATCAATGATACAAACATAAAAAACACAACATTTGTATTACTTATCACTGTAAAAAATTATTTTCATGTTTCATAACAACATTTTTTCTTTTGTCAAATCAACTTTAATGTGGTTCAGATAACATAATATTTTGAGTTTCTGTTGATTAAACCAATCGCCTTCGTTGTATTAACTCAAATTTTTAATTTCAATGAACTCAAAATTTTAAGACAACTAGGTAACTTACTTTTTAAGTTAAACCAACAATTTTTTTACAGTGTATAAGTAATAAAAGAGCATTTAGACAATATATATATAGTCTAAAGGCTCAATAAACTGAATTAGACTATAAACTAATTTAAAACTAAAATAGATTTTTTTAAGCGGTAAAAAAAAAAATCAACTTACAGTAGTACAGTGCCCAAAATGTACATTTCATTTTAACCTAAAATGTCAACAATAACCAGATACAGCTGTAATAGCTAACTGAATGTTTAGTTCAGGTCAGCATTCAGATCTAAATCTGTTCATTTTGATCAAGATCTCTTCATTAAATCTGTTTCTGAATATTTTGTAGGGTGAGAAAATCCATAATGACCATGAGGACATCAACCCTATCCCATATGAGCTGATCAATAACCACAGAGAAGCAGAGGTTAGTAAAAATTACTTTTCACAAAAGACCCTGATTTGTGCTGTTGATTATGAATCTATATTCATATATATATCTATGTTTATTCTTCTCAGACTGAGAAGCAGATCATGTTCGTCATTCAGGCTCTGGTAGAGATCGCTGGCCTCTTCGACGATGCCGTCGTCTCCTGGGATGCTACAAAATTGGATGATTTCTTAAACATCATCCATACGCAGATTGATGGACTGCGCTCATGTGTGAGTACAATATATATATATTTACATATACATAATGTCACCGACAGTCAAGTCAGAGGAACTCATTCATTTCTTCCTGAATGCAGAGTGATTACAAGATGAAGAGGAACAAAAAGCTGCATCTTTATTTTGAAAGACTGAGACAAATGACAGAGCTGAACAAGGTGAGATTCTGAACCCTCAGCTGTGAATGTGGAAAGTTGGAAACACTCCTAGATCCTAATGGTGAACTAACTGTTGTATTACTCCTGCAGGAGGATGGAGGGAAAAGCTGGGAGATCGTCAGAAAACGGGTCATAAGTTTCATGAACCAGCTGGAGTTTTTCCCCTTCGTCACTCAGGTTTAATGACGGGACCTCTGGAAGCTCCTCTCCATTGACAGAAGAACACAAAAGCTTTTCAAAGTTATTAATCAGTGTTTCCTTCGCTTTTTATAATGTTGTCTTACAGTAGATTGTTTTACATTTGAAAAAGAGTTATATGTTTATTTATTGTTTTTTATTCTATTTTTCTATTTATTTCTATTTAAGATATTACATTTTAATATTGTTATTTAAATGTATTATTTATTTTAATTTAAAATATTTTATATAATATATTTTGCATAAAAGCTTTTATACTTATTTATTAATTTATTTTTTTAATGGATCCTTTACTCTGGCTGTTACATTGATATGCAAAAATGCAGTGATGACAAAAAAAATGTTTTTTATTTCTGGCATTCAATAAAAACTTTTATATACTTATATATTTTGTGAATTTATTTATGAAACATAAAGAAAGGTTATAAAATCCTCTTAAAAGAAAAACTGGACATCACCCAATAAACGGCTGAAGATCTCACACACACACACACACACACACTATTTTATGAATTCAAAATTATAACTTAAAAAGTTATGATTCTATGTTATGATGAAATTATGACTTTAAAGTTATGACATAATTGAGATTGTTGATAATTGAGAAATTATGGCTTTCAAAACTATGAGATAAAAAAAATCAAAATTATGACAAAAGGTTTAAATTATGACTTTAAAAGTCACAATTATGACAGAATTGAAATTATGACTTAAAAAGTTGAAATTATGACATACTAATAATAACTATGTATAATTTCTACTCATAATGATGACTTAGTATGTCATAACTTTTAGTTTTCATCTCATAATTACTGTATGACTTAGTAGGCTATGTCATAATTAGGATATAGCCTAAAAAGTAGAAATTATGACTTAAAAAGTTGAAATTATGACATGAAAGTTTTGTCTTTTAAAGTCAAAATTATGACTTTAAAAGTCATTCACAAAAAGTCGACATTATGACATACTGTCATAATTATGATGAAGACAGACAGAGCTTAAGCCAGGATTAGTCTTTATTTCAGTTAGTACATTTAGCTTTTATAACCTTACAATAGCACTCACTTATCTTAAAATATGTCAGTGCCATTGTTTTGTGTCAAGATGTTTTTTTCTAATGGACATTTATAAAAGCTATTAAATGCCCTAATTAAACTAATCCTGGCTTAATCAAAAACCCTGTGAAACCGGGCCTTAAAGTCATAATTATATAAAAAGTCGAAATATGACTTAAAAAGTCAAAATTAAAAGTCAATTATGAGATAAAAAGTCGAAATGCACAATTACCTAATTACCATGACTTTTAAGTCGTAATTTCGTCGTAGTATGTCATAATTTCGAATTTTTATGTCATACTTATTACTTACTATCTCAGATGATCAAAGTATCTTCTCATGATCTTTTCATGATTTATCAAAGCATGATTTTTTTTTCTTATGTGGCGGAAATAGGCTTCCATACTTTAGCACTTGCAGTTAGTTGCTAACTTGCTAGGACACACGTGACACTTGCTAAAGGTGCATTCACGCGGCCTTGTAATTCCTGTAGTTACGAGATTCTAGCTTGTAAAAAGCGTTCACGTCCTCGTAGAGCTCGCAATTACAGCTTGTAAACTGGGAGTTTTCTGAAAGCTCCCAGATGTACCACGTGGCTGCTGTACCACCTGACTGCTGTAGATTCATTTAGGCGTTGATAGTGGTGCCATGGAAACGCTTAATTCCCAGTCCAAGGACGTGAACAGCTCCGAATATAACGTCACGTGTTGTCTTCTCAAGATTCCAGTAAATATGAGGTTGCGTGAACGCAGCATAACTTGCTAGGAGACACACGTGACAAAAGAAAACAATTTTGAAGTCCGCGTCCTCATGCAGCCTCTGAATTGGGACACAGGTAATATGTAGGCCTATTGTAAAATCGGCTCAAAATATCAAACATGTCTAATATCCTCCGACTGGATGTCATAGTCAAAAGATAAAAACCAGAGGCTGTGCGATTTTCTGTGAAATCTGTCAGTTCAAATCTGACTGGCGGCAACTAGCCTAGCTTCGACGACTCCAGACCAGAGCCGTTAAATATGAGAGTTGCGACACTCTTTGATCTCGCCGCCACGCTGTCACGTGGTTCGTGTAGTTCTCAATAGTTCCAAACAAATCCGCACTGTCAACCAGTTTGAATGGTTTTAAGCGGGACAGACAGCAGCAGCTATATTTGCAGCAATTATCGGTAAATATTGACGCATAATATACATCGATTATTACGCTGACACTTACATTACATACATATAATAGCATTTTTTTTTCTGGGGAGTGGCGGAAAAACGGCATTAATCAGTTTTTGTGTTTAAGTTTGGAGGGAAGAGGGGCTGTTCCCATAACGTAGAATACATTTTCAACGGCTCTGCTCCAGACTAAATAGGAGCAAAATCTGAGGAAAAGTCGTGTGTATTCTGGCCTGAAAATGATTTTGACAGCTAGTTTGTCTGAATGGCCATAAGATGGCGCGCTTTTCCTCCCTACATCTCTTACATCAAGACTGAACGCTCTGCTAGTCTGTCTTTTTGTCAGTCAGTATGTGTCTCTTTTTTATTTCTTAGATTCTCTCTTTCCATACTTATGTGTATTATCCTATCTCTCTATTGAAGTATGTAGGCCTACTTAATACATGGGTATCAAGTATGTAATAATGTGGGTCCAAAGTGTCCAAATGTGATCTGAGACCTCATTGAAATTTCTTTTCTTTTTATATAAACAGAAAGCTTTCTAATGGTTTAGGGTAAAATTCAAAACAAATACTGACATAAAATGAAGAACACGTTTAGGATTTTGCATTATTTTACTAGTAAAATTGCAAATTTGTGACATTGGCAATGTTAAATCCGTGTACACTACAGACGCTGTGCAGATGCTCTTTCATCAGACTTGTAAAGTCCAATCAGATAGAATGCAAAGAAAATATAGCAAAAACAGACCAAAAAAGCTGCTTTGTGGAAAACACCTGATTTTCACATGCTTATTTTAACAGATATGAAGTGAAAGTAGACATTTCATTTGCAGGCCCCTATATGCTCTGAGCAGTTCCTTACCACTAGTATTTTTATTTCCACATTCTCAGCACCTTCTCATGAATGAATAGAGCCAGTGCATTTATAAAACAAACACACTCAAAAAACTAGCACGTAATACACAGTACATTAAAATATCCGTTAGTAAAATGAGTAATAAAGAAAACAAACAAGCAAACAACAATAAAAATAATGTATTACAACCCAGTTAACAAAAATATGTTTCAAGAACATTTTGCTAACATTCTCATTAAGTTATGAAAATGTTATATCTCAGAACGTTCAAAACGTCTGGGTTTTAAAAACGTTTTTTTTTTCTCAGTTATGTGAACGTTACAGAAAACATTGAATTATTTTATTTTACAAGTATTATGGGAATGTTACATTTGAATGTTCTCTGAACCATCTGTAAAAAGTAGTTAGTAACAATTAATAAAAAAAAACAGACTAATGTCTAACTAAAATGTTTCAGAAAAACGTGTGTAAATTTTTTGCAGTAATGTTTTGATAACGTTATTGAAGACCATATAAGTGAATGAACATTCTATAAACATTACTGGCAGAACGTTTCAGAGAATCTTGCCACAACGTTCTGAGAACATTCCCTGTTAGCTGGGAATGTCCTTGAATTACTGATATAAATGTGTAAATGTCACAACCTCAACAAAACTTATATAAACAGCATGGTTACTCCTACTGAGATAATAGTTCTTTCAAGTGAAATCTTTTTTAAACATACACTCAAACTCAGTGACATCATCAGTGTGCATACACAAACAGATCGTCAGTCGTGACAGAGGATTGAATGTAATCATTGTGTCTGGTGTCAAAGCTGATACCTGATGGATGTGTTTTTTTCTCACTCTTGGTCAGGGGACTCAACTTCCCATGCTGCATCTGTGGCCTGGGCATAAGTAGAGATGTCCTCGTATATATCACCACCACATTGCTCAATTTCTAAACCCTGTACAGCACAGAGAGAAAGAACAGATGGATTTCAAAGAAATTTAAGAACATGTGATGTTGTCAAACTCGTATACTAAAGCAATAAGGCATGGGAAGCCATGCATTTCATTTATGAATTATTAACAGTTTAATTTATTAGTTTTTCTCGATTGCTAACACACTACTATAACTGATTCATTGGCACAATTTCCCAAACCATTCATTCAGTTCTCAAAACAAAGAGACATTTCTTAAAACATTTGAAAATGAAAATTTCAAAAATGAAAATTGTCATTAAAGGTACAATATGTAAGATTTTCGGTCCGCTAGAGGTCGCTAGAGGCCTATTCAAAACAAAGGCGTAGCTTGATGACGCCAAGTTTGAGTGTGGAATCTTGGGACATGTGGTCTTTTTTACCTCACAGCTGGTGGAAAAGAATTGGGATAGGACTCGGGAAGAAATCATGTTCATGGATGCGATTATTAACGTTACTGTAGTCTGAAGCAGAGCAGGGCCGAGTGTTGTGGGAGCTGAACGAGGCCGCTGGAGCGATTGCGCAACACAAGCCTCACGAGCAGCAGAACTTTTATTATGACACAGTCGCCGGCGCCGCTTCCACTTTGGAACGCAGCTCTGTTTATCATATTAGATACATTTGAGTGTGTTGAAAATGATGTTATAACGTTACTCGTTACTGCGGCTGCTGTGAGACACTTGTTGCACACTGCAGTAAGCTATACATTTTTAGATTTTAGAATATCATATTAAATGCTGGATGGCTTGTGTTGATAAATGGCATGCAATTAATTATAAAACGTATTGTATGATGGAGAAAATTCTGTATTACTGTTACTAAAAATAAAGATGCATCTGATTATGCTATGTTAGCTACTTGACAAAATAGTGTTTTAAAGCATGGTACTCACAAAAAATTTAAGAAAATTGGATTTAAACAGTAAGACTAAACATGTTGAGCTATATGACAATAATTTGTTCCCTTGTCTATTAAAACATGTAAATATTAAAGCGTCTTTGGCATTTCCATGGTTTCTACAAAATAAAACGAGAAACCAAGGGTAACGCGGGTATGACGCAATTGACCGGTGACACGTCCCGGAGTCTTGGTTAAAATTGCAATTTTCTCATGATTTACAATTCGTTGTAAACATTTGGGATATTGTAAGTACTCAAGTGAACACAATATATAACACTGGCCTAGTGGTTTTTGGATATTTTACTGCAAAATTCTTACATATTGCACCTTTAATTACTCACCCTCTTGTAAGACTTTTGTTCATCTTCAGAACACAAATGAAGATCTTTTTAATGAAATCTGAGAGTTTTCTGTCTCTCCATTGACAGCTACGCAAATACCACTTTCAAGCCCCAGAAAGGTAGTAAAGACGTCTTTAAAGTAATGCATGTGAGTCCAGTGGTTTAACCTCAATTTTATGAAGCGACACGAGTGCTTAGACAGAAAACTCTCAGATTTCACCAAAATATCTTAATTTGTGTTCTGAAGATGAACGAAGGTCTCACGGGTTTTGAACGACATGAGGGTGAGTAATAAATGACATAATTTTCATTTTTGGGTGAACTAACCCTTTAACACGTCATCTGTTTTCACACACATTCCAATTTTCTCAAATTTTTCTCCATGATTTTACACAGGTTTAACCATATTCTCATTCATAAAACACAAACACATAATATAATTAACTCAAGTGTCTCATTGTGAACTCAAATAAGCACACATTAAACATGAGCTTTTTTCAACTGCTTACACACATTTTCAAACCTTTGCCTCTTTTTTCAAAACTTTACACACAAATCCAAGAATTGCACACACAAAATGCAAAATGAAGCACTGCATTCAAAATATGACAAACAATTAAAAGCAAACATTTGTCTTACGTTGCAAACACCTTTGCCATAATATTCTATTTTTGGATATATCATATACACACAGTTATTCAAAACCTAAAGCTCATTTTTTCACGAGCTCCTATGTATATTTCTGTACAAGATTGAAAGTAACTGGCAGAGAGATGTTGAAAAATTCACAGTAAACACGAAAGCAAGATTGAAACCAAACTTTTTACTATAAGCATCTGTGGTTGTGAATACAGTATTACACAATACGAAAGAAAAGAAACACATCAACCATGTGTAGTTGGACAGAAACAATGGTTGTGTTTGAAAAAGCAAATCAAGATACGTCCTGTTAGATTTTTGTGTGTTACATAGAGAATTGTGTGTTGTGTTTTGCAAAAAGTGCTTTATGAAATTGAAAACTGAGTAGAAGGCTGAAAATAAGTGTATGGTTTTGCAGATTTGGTGTGTGGCTCTGGTGTATGAGTGTCAGGTTTCAGAAATTGTGTGACAAGTAAGGATTTTGTGTGTAAGTAGTTGAAAAAAACTGTAATGATCAGAATCTCAGGATAGTATAAATAGGAGCACAGCTGATTGTGTGCTTTAGAAAATGCACTGGAGAGAGCTGAAAGAATCATCTACAGGGTTTTTAACCAACTTACACATACAGTATAATTACAGTACACAGTAACAGTACTTTAAATGAGGGAAATGTCAATATTCTATGTACAGTAAACTGTAGAACATGTTGTACACCCTCAAACTCGTGATTGTCAAATTTATTTGTAGCCATTTGTTTTACATGTACTGTGTTTTTGCAGAACTGAGAAATGCAGAGAAAGTCTTTTGTCAGAAGACCAAGAAACTGCTATAATACTGTAATGAAAGTTGCAAAGGATGCTTGATTTCTTTACTTTTTACTGCACAATAATTGACAGTATACTGTATTGTGTTGCATACCAAGTACATATTCAATTCTTTGGTATTTGAACTTTAGTGCTTTTCATCTACTGTAAGATTACTTTATAGTAGTATAATGAAAATGATTACATTTGTTGTATTTTACTGTATCTGCACTCTTTCATTTATGTTGTATACTATAATAGACATTAAGCTGTAAAATTATTCCTGAATCTCAATAAGAGGTTTTTGTTACAGTGTTATGAATTGATCTCATTAGTGTTCACTGGGCAGGAAAGTAGTCTGAGTATTTGTAGGTTTTGTGTGTCAAAGTTTGATTCTGACAAATAAAATATTTGATTTAGATGTGACAGTTTGAGGTTTGTACATGTAGATGTGTAGTTACGAGACTGTGTTAGCTACGAGCAGTACAGTTGTGAGCAAATTGTTTTATGAATTGTGTTAGAAATTAAGCGAAACTATAATATAGACAGAATAAACTATTCTTCTTAGACCAGG
The DNA here is from genome assembly GCA_037101425.1 of Elopichthys bambusa. Classification (NCBI taxonomy): domain Eukaryota; kingdom Metazoa; phylum Chordata; class Actinopteri; order Cypriniformes; family Xenocyprididae; genus Elopichthys; species Elopichthys bambusa. Next base: position 26,606,277 of record CM074449.1, read on the forward strand.
AAAAAGGTCTATAATTCATTAGAGCTATTTACTTTGTCTATTTTAATTCTGCCAAAGAAATTAATTCCAAATGAAGCCAAAGCAGAATCAACTGTTGAGTGTTTCCTAACAACACATAGTGGTGTTGAGCATTGGCTGGTCCAGCATGAAAAATGCAGTTTTTTGTCATGAAACAAAATGTATGAGACAGTTGTTGTCATATTTCATTGGTGATTTCAAATATGAAATTTAATCATAAGCTTGGTGTACAGCTTTGGAGAATTTGATGTTTCCCCATGCAAAGAGATAGGAGCTGCACTTGCATGACTGAAATAGCTGCCTGGGAGGCGTTTCAAAGATGGACGCCGAGTGAAATGACTTGCCTGAAAGGGACTTACAGTCAACAGAATGTCATAAGTTACTGTATATGTTCTGTAAAACAAGTCCAAAATACTAAGCAAATCATATTTTGCAGTACAAACAGACAGTCTGTCTGACAAAGACCAAAGGAACACTGCTCAGCCAATCAAATTTCAGGACAGGAACTTGAAAAGGTTAGAAATTTTCCTATAGACCTTATTCACAGCAGTACCGTCTTTTATTTTTAACGGGAATGAAAGCGAGGCTGAGGAAAAGACATGCATCTCTTCAGTGGGTTGTACTGAAATTTAATGTGTTTTTGGATTGTTCTGCAGACAAAACACTGCAAAAATATATTTTCAGTAGAAAAAAATCCCTCAGCCTTGCTTTCATATACTGTAATTGCGCTGCTCTGAATAAGATATGCTTTATAAAATCGTGTGTACATCACAAACATAATTTCATGCATTGTCTATCACAACAGACCATGTGTGTTTTCACTTCCTGTAGTGCATGCAACAATAGCTGCAGCACTCTGAGCTTAAAACCCGAACAACCTGGAAACCAACAAGATGACAGCTAACCGAATTCACCAAAACACTCACCTCATATATGTGATCATCCTCAGGTTCTTCATAATCCGCTTCTTCTTTCTTCCCCTGAAACCGAACACAATGAGAAACTGCAGTTAGTGCTTATTGATAACTGTACTACGGCAATAAAAAATTGAGGTAAAAAGTTGGTTAAACTTTATTTTGATGGTCCACACTACTTTGTTACTACATGTCAACTAACAGTCATGAGAGTGTTAGCAAAGCCCCCTTTAAGACAAGTCATTTCACTCGGCGGCCATCTTTGAAGCGCCTCTCTGATTTTAAGCGAATCATGACAAAAAACTGTATTTTCCAGGCTGGATCAAGCTAATGCACATGCGCAATCCTAAATGTGCATCTCTTGTGTCTCATTTCGGAGGCGCGCATCTGACTGTTTCTATAGGAAACCAGAAAAGGCGGCACTTATTCCGCCATATTTTTTGCGACCTCTTCAGGAGAGAGCAGTGCAGCTCCGTCAAATTTAAAATACAGGCTTGTGTTCATTTTTTTGTAGAATATAAATACTTAGTATGTTAAATATGTTCTCAGAATTGTACACTGGTTGTTTATGGACAGGTTATGGAGTCAGTCACAGCATTTTTCGGCTACGAGTGAAACTCAGGGCGGCGATCTGAAGTGAACAGTTTCCCCCGCCGAACGCGAGACATCAGCGCCGTTACGATGGAAACAAGACAACAGAGACTGGTAGATTACACTTTAATTTCTTCTAAATGTTTGATTTTTACATCAAATATTTGTTAAACGAGCTTAAATTTAGGCAATATGTATTAAAATATGCTATACTATAAAATATGATCGAAAATAAAGACGTTAGCATGCAAACCAATGGTTATGAGTATTTAAAAAAAGTTTAGATGATTTAAGTTAATCCTTAAACATTAATTCATGTATGAAGTAAAAGAAAAAATAAGCAAGAATTATAGTAAAAAGGAATCAATCCATTGCTGGGTTAAATAAACAACCCAATTTGATGGGTAAAATTAACCCAACATGTGTTCTGTTTTATATTTACCCAGCCCTTGGGTTGAAAACAACACAAACTGTTTTTTAGAGTGCTTATTATCTGTTAACAATGTATTTTGATGCTTCCCAACTGACTTTCTACTCACTACATGTAACTTTGCAACTACATGTCAACTTACTACTAACCCTAACAGTCTACTCGTACTCTAATGTGAGTTAGTTGACATGTAGTTGCAAAGTTACTTATAGTAGAATGTCTAAAGTGGACTATCAAAAATATAGTGTAGCCAAAAAGTAATGGATACCTAACACATTAAATACAACAAGTGCACAAAGCAATAGAGAACGATTGTGTGGCTCTTACCAGCTTGTAAAACTGAATCAGAGGAACGACAATGCACAAAATCAGCAGAAAAGCCTGAAGGAAAATTATAACATCCTTGACTCTCGATCTTCGCAAGACAGCTTGGGGCTCACTATATCCTGTGGATGAAACAAAGAAATACAAGTATGGTAAACAGGCTAGCGAAGAAAGAAAGTGAATGACATCAACAACAAACCAACACCTACTGGACACTTGTAGAGCAGTTCCCGGTCCATACGTATTATTCAGTATGCAATAATAAATGCCACTGTCTTCCATCTCAACTTCCCTTATGATAATGAAGGCATTTCTTTCATTAGTCTTCTTGTTTATTTCTATTTTTTGGTCCTGGTTCTTGAGAATATTGGAAGCCTGGTCTTTGAACCACTCTACATTAGCCGGCAAAGACGGTTCAGACGACACACAGTATATTATCACAGTCCGACCTGCCTTAACACCAAGAAATCGTGGCTTCTGGTACACTTGGATAGCCATTTCTTCAGCTGGAACTATGAGATTGATAAAGAGAAAATATATAAGACAGAACCGGTTTAATATCGCAAAAGTCATTTGCTGTAATTTATCAGCAGAAGTAAAAAACACGCTTGCCATTGTCACTGAAAAGTATGTGCATCCCACATTATAACGGCTTATTTTTAAGTTCTGAGAAGGATATCTGGCAAACTTGTTTTTGAAGCGGTGGGACTTCCTCTTTCACTCACAGATGGAAAGGAAGAACAACAACACTGAAAACAAGTCTAGGGCAACTGTAATATGCAAAATGTAATCATGCAACTTTCAAAGGTGAAACAAAAATCATATGAATTGGTGATAAAGACCTGCTGTCCTAAAGAATTCCTCCCAGAACTTAAAAAGTGCACCAAAATGTAGCATTTAAGAGAGCAACATGTTTAAAAGTCAAACAAAAATGCAGTTTTTTATTGTGTTGAACAGCCATTTACCTGAGAGGAAAATCAGCGCCATGACTGAACATCCCAGCAGGAAGTAATGCATGATTCTTGGTCTTGAAATGCACCTCTTCAAGAAAATGTAGAAGTCAGAACAGATCACATAGACAGAAGAGAAATAAGACAGCTACACCAGAGTACAGTCCTACATCTCTCAGAAGGGTGCAGGTCGTGAAGCTGTGATGATACAATTCCGTTTCAGAGAAACATGCAAATTGATACACTCATGCATCAAAATGTTAAGGAGCAAGTGAATCATCTCGATGCAAAATACATCAAGGCTGATAAAGGCTACTTTACCATTTATGCACAAAGATGACTGAACGAAATACGAATGTCAGCTGTTCATGCATCACTACACTGTAAGAAAAAAATCTGTAAAAATACAGAAAATGACCATCGCAAACATTTTTTTTTTTAATGTCCATTTTTGTCTTGTTTTCCAGTACAAATACTACAAAATGATCTTGTTTACTGAACAAAATGATCAAAATTAAGTGAAAATTAAGCTTAAAACAAGAAACATAATCTTGTTTTTGTTATAATTATGTTATAAACTTATAATTGAGTTTGAATTTCTGACCTCTCTGGCAGCTATTTCTTGATTTAAGATTATTTTAAGATATTTGCAATGGTATGTTATCAGCGTGTGGGATTGATATCAATGTGTGATATCAATAAAATTCATCAAATTATGAAAGGATTGTTATTGCCGCTTACATAGACACCAGTGCATATTTTTAAAACTAGATGTTTTTGTTTCTAGTAGGCTACTATGTGTATTTTAATATTAGAAACATCAACTAAACATTATGTGGTTGAAAACACTGAATAGAATAGTTGTGATATGACAAGCGCTGATAGGACCATCTCTGGTTCAGTGCCAGCCAAATCATGAATGCAGATTTGAATGTAGCAGTAGCTAGATCACGTGATAAGTGTGATCTTGTCAACTGTAAAAATAGTATTATTTCTGTTCTTTTGGAATTTGCATTCAAAATCCATTTGGCTCAAAAATCTGACGGGCACGTGAATAGGCATAACACCTCTGGTATGCTACATTGGACTGTATTTTTTGGACTTGAAGTGTAGGCCTACAATCAAAACTTCACCTCTTTTTTCAAAACTTTACACACAAATCCAAGAATTGCACACACAAAATGCAAAATGCCTCACATCTCTTGCAAAATCAAGCACTGCGTTCAAAATATCACAAACACATCTCAAAAGCAAACATTTGTCTTACGTTGCAAACACCTTTGCCATAATATTCTATTTTTGGATATATCATATACACACAGTTATTCAAAACCTAAAGCTCTTCTTTCACGAGCTCCTATGTACATTTCTGTACAAGATTGAAAGTAACTGGCAGAGAGATGTTGAAAGATTCACAGTAAACATGAAAGCAAGATTGAAACCAAACTATTTATTTTTTTACTATAAGCATCTGTGGTTGTGAATACAGTATTACACAATATGAAAGAAAAGAAATACATCAACCATGTGTAGTTGGACAAAAACAATGGTTGTGTTTGGAAAAAGGAAATCAAGATACTTCCTGTTAGATTTTTGTGTGTTACATAGAGAATTGTGTGTTGTGTTTTGCAAAAAGTGCTTTATGAAATTGAAAACTAAAAATTAGTGTATGGTTTTGCAGATTTGGTGTGTGTTTTTGGTGTTTGAGTGTCAGGTTTTAGAAACTGCGTGACAAGTAAGGATTCTGTGTGTAAGCAGTTGAAAAAAAAAAGTAATTAGCAAAATTGTAATGCAATAATTATGTAAAAATTGCATCTGCGTTGCTATTCTATCTACTGGCGGTCATATTTCAGTGTGTCTTGAATATACACTGCATTCATGCCATATCGTAATTACCGTAATTATGACGTTCTACTCTGAGCTGTTATCCATTTTTGTGGCAACACTGTCAATGGCAAAATGAATCTGCAGCAGTCAGGTGGTAGCGTGGTCACTGGTCAGAACTCCTATGCTCCGACATGCTGTGAATGCACCTATTCCATGATATGGGTGTTCAATCCTGTTCTTGGGAGCCACCTTCCAACAGAAGCTGCGTCCGAAAGCTTAGGCAGCTGACTTGTTGCCTCGCTGACTTTGTAGGCAGCGTTTGCGCAAGATGGTACCTCACGTAACTGATTTCGGTTAAACGTCTGAGGCAGCGTAACGGTTTAATGATCTACAGCAAAATAACGCAAGCTTTGGTGATAACTAAGTGAGTATTTAATTACTACAATAGTAATTTCTTGCTAGAAATGACATCAAAAGTGGAAAAAACTATACAAAAACATACGCTATAAAATGAATAGTTCTGACCCTTGATTCTGATCGGTCGAGCCGCATTTGAAGTATTGCTTACATGAGTATTGCTGCGCCACTGAGTGTGTATGTTGCTGCGTCTGTCTTAGCAACGTAAACATATGTTTGTCTTCAATTGATTTTGTTCATTGAAGCTTACTGCATTATGTAGAAGAGTACTGTGAGAAAGATATTGAGTGGCCGAGTGTATTATCTGCATTCAGATTTAGCATTTTCCTTCAGGTCAGTCCTATGTTCGTAATAAAAAATATGTTTAAATGTCCGCTGCAATATCTTGTCCTTTTAACAGTTAAGGGGTTTTCCCATGACTGACAGCACAAGTCAAAGCATTTGTCATTTGCGTCTTGTTTTGTGTTCACAACAAGTTTCAATATAAAAGTCTCGCTCATAAAGACAATCTTTGCTGCCATCTAATGTCGTAATAATGTAACTTCTGTTGCTGTTCACGGTCAGGTACTATTTTTTTCAGCGGAAGGAAGGCTTTTAATGATTTTACTTCATGAAAGTTGCATTGATACATATTTTTTAGCTTTAATATTTGTATTGTGTGGTAACCGTTTTATAAAAGCAATAAGCCCCAAGAAGCTGTGGTTTACAGTGAATTTATAACAGCTAAGGGGCGTTGTTAGGCACGACACAGGGCTTATTGCTTTATTTACACAAAAACTGACCACCAACCGCAACTTTCAGACGCCATCTTTATTTTTTAGCTCAACTGTCGCAGAATGATAAGCACAGGATTGTGGGACATCAAAGGCAGTGAATGATACATCTATGCTGCCTTCAAAAATCGATCAGATGAAGCTTGATGCCTTCCTACCTTAGAATGCATCCTCCGAAGGCAGCATTTTTAAGCTTTCGGACGCAGCCAGAGTTTAGCTCCAGCCCTATTGAAACACACCTGAACCAGCTAATCAAGGTCTTCAGGATCACTAGAAACTTCCAGGCAGGTGTGTTGGACCTAAACTTGTCCTCCAGCAGCAGGATTGCACATCCATGGTCTATTATCTTTATTTTGAGTTTTTACTCTTGCTTGTGTTTGTTGTTGCTGTTGTTTTTGCCCTTTGCTGAGGGTTTCCAGGCTGAATTTTGTTGTGTCCCATGCAAGTGTCTTTAATTTACATGCATAAGTTGGCACTTTCCATGCGCATCTGCTGTGCAGTCCGTCACAGTGGGTGGAGAGAGCAGCAGTCGTTGAGCTGAAGTGTACAGCACTCAGTGCAGCTGTAACCACACTCGCACGGACTCAGTTATCAGCTAATGTCAGAATTGTTTGAGGAGGCAAGGGAAGCAGTGCCTTCTCAAAAAACTCAGATTTGGAAATGAGCAATGGTACAAAAATAAAACTAAATAAGTATTATGAAATATGCAATAGCCTCCATGTACTGTGACTGACTCAATACTCAGTGTTATAAAGATATTTCTGGTTAATTCACCCACTGTCTACCCCCCACACACAAAACACTTCACTGCCTCATTTTCTGATTGACTCAGATGCTGCGGAAACAATTTCATGACTTTTACCTAAATACTGTCTAGCTGTTCTTTTTATAAAAGTTATTTGTCCAATAAAATGTTTTGTATAGGTAAGCATTTCTAAACACTGAACAGTAATACAGGTCAGCATTCAGAACAACCACCTCAGTTTATAATAGTTCTATCAGTGAATATGCTTGTGAAAGATAAATTACATAAAAGTCGGCGTGAAAGGGAAGTTGCAATAATCTTCCCTATTGTGACGAACACTCACCGGCCACTTTATTAGGTACACCTTGCTAGTATCGGGTTGGACATCCTTTTGCCTTCAGAACTGCCTTAATTCTTTGTGGCAGAGATTCAACAAGGTGCTGGAAACAGAGATTATGATCTATTTTGCTGGAATCAAAGATTTTGGTCATAATATCATCACGCAGTTGCTGTAGATTTGTCTCCGGTTCCAGCACATCACAAAGGTGCTCTATTGGATTTAGAGCTGGTGACTGTGGAGGTCATTTGAGTATAGTAAACTCAATTTCATGTTCAAGAAACCAGTTTGAGGTGATTATGACATGGCGTGTTATAATGCTGGAAGTAGCCATCAGAAGATGGTACACTGTGGTCATAAAGACATGGACATGGTCAGCAACAAAACTCAGGTTGAATGATGCTTAATTGATACTAAAGGGCCCAAAGTGTGCCAAGGAAATATCCCCCACACCATTACACCTGAACCGCTGATACAAGGCAGGATGGATTGATGTTGTTTACATCAAATTCTGATCCTACCATCAGAAGAAGAAGAAGAAATTGAGACTCATTAGACCAGGCAATGTTCTGTTGTCCAATTTTGTTGAGCCCGTGTAAATTAGCCTCCGTTTCCTGTTCTTAGCTGACACCGGTGTTCCTTCTGCTGCTGTATCCCATCTGCTTCAAGGTTTGACATGTTGTGGGTTCAGAGATGCTCTTCTGCAGACCTTGGTTATTTGAGTTACTGTTGCCTTTCTATCAGCTGGAACCAGTCTGGTCATTCTCCTCTGACCTCTGGAATCAGCAAGGCATTTTCACACACAGAACTGCCACTCACTGGATAGTGTCTCTTTTTCAGACAGTTCTCTGTAAACCCTAGAGATGTTTTTGTGTGAAAATCCCAGTAGATCAGCAGTTTCTGAAATACTCAGACCAGCCCGTCTGGCACCAACATCCGTGCCACGTTCAAAGTCACTTAAATCACCTTTCTTCCTTAGTCTGATGCTTAGTTTGAACTGTGATTGGCTGATTAGATACTTGCATTATCAAGCAGTTGAACAGGTAAAAATCCCATTCCAGGACCGGGGCCCTTATAGGCTGGAAGATCCTTACAGCAAATGAAACAAGTGAGTGAGGGGAGGCGGGTGTGTGTGTGTCAACTCGCTGTCAGAGAGATGAGAGAGAGAGAGAAAACGCAGCTGGTATCATGTATCTATTCTGTGGAAAATTAGTATTGGAAGCGTTTTAGATATTTCAGTATCGATATGTATATATATAAAAAAAAAAATCTGTATTTTTTGACAACACTACATTGCACTAAGTTTATAATTTCAGATGCCTAAGAACAACTACAATTGAAAAATGTATGTTATATATAAAATTCATCCCACCAAAGTGCCTAGTAGGAGTGACTGGATGTGGATTTTACTTTATAACTTGTTAAATATGGATTTTTTTTTACACAAACGCATCACTTTGCTTCAGAATGCCTTTATTAACCCCCCCCCGGAACTGTGTGGAGCACGTTTATGATGGATGGATGTGGATAGAAGCACTTTCTTGAGCTTCATACTCGTTGGTCTTGCTCACTGCCATTATAAAGCCTGGATGCGTCTGGATATTTATTAATATTACACGCCACTAATGAAATCCACTATAATGTCAAGCCCTGATTTTTTCCATCAAATAAATCATGGAAATATTGATGACTTTTTTTTTTTTTTTTAATACCCTAATCAGGCAACGTATACTGGGAGATGCAACTCATAAAATCCAAACTATATCAAATATTTCCAAAATTCCTTTGGATATGTTTTACTTAAGTCCAGATGATATAAAAAAGAAATGACATGAAATGGTTTTGGCTTGTTTAAGGGATAAATACCTACTCAAGAGAGTATGCGATTTCAGACGCAGCCTAAATCTGAGTGAAACGGCTTCTCGAACAAGAAAAAATGTAGGGCGGGACATGATTTTGTCAATGGAGAATTGATTGGATGGTTTGCTTTTGCTGTGATGTCACGTGAGGGAGGGGAAGTTATTTTGTTCAAAGGTTACTAGAGCATTAAATATAAAATATTGATAAATATATTAAAAACTGCAATATTCCATAAAAAAAATAAGATATATCAATTTAGATTTCATGGCTACTTTAAAAATGAAGTGAAGTTATTAAACGTAATTTCCGGAGGAGTACGCCCATCTATTCTTCCAATTAATATCAAGGTATAAAACCAGCATCTTACCCCTTCCTGTTGTTAGTTCTTTCAGCATCCCTCCCCCTCCCTTTCTCCTCCTTTTTGTGAATTTACCTGTTATAGGGGGGGCAATCGGAGCTTGAGTGGAATATACTCTCTGAGCCCCTCTATAGCAGACAGCAAGCCAGATCTGTTTACCACTTACGCTAAGATTATATGGGCACACGAACTCGTGAAAAAAATGTAATTAGCCAATTAAATCCCCATAACACGCATGCCAATGTATAGACCACTGGATTCCAAACTTATTAAGACTGGTTACCTGAGGTGAAGACATCTCTGGTTGGAGATAAAAATAGAAAGTGTGAAACGAGAACAGCTATCTGGGCAGGGGCCACTGTGACACACAGAAAAAGTCATATGGAGCACAAGTCTAATGGAAAAATGGGCTTGATAAACACCTCTGGGGAAACATATCCATAAACAACACATGATAGCATGCTAAGGCTGTAAACGCCGCTAAATCTTGACATGAGATGAACTGTGATATTGAAGAACTGCAACCTGAGACCAATTCAAACCTTTAAAGCATGAAGAGACCCATGTTTATCTTATCAAATTTATTCTATGAACATTTTAAATGCACATTGAATTAAATGTTGTTAAGTTATGGTACAAAGAAAAGACAGCATCCGAGAAATTCGCTTCTATCTGCAAAATGTATATACAGGCAATTAGAGGCGAGCAAAACCTAAAGCACTGCAATGTCTGTCTGCTTGATAAAAATGTAAACAATAGAAAATTATTTGCATATTAACAATATCAATATGAAACCAAAAAGTGCACAAAACTGCACACAAGCGCCATGAGATTTTTCGTTTTTTTTCAAAATTCATTCTCATTCAAGCATACAGTAAATTAACATATGAGAGATAACAAGTGTTAATGCTTTTTGATAACGAGAGACCAAATCTAAAAACTATACAAGAGGTAAATATAAATATCTCAAAAGTGCTTAATTTATACATTTTAAGAAGTAAGACATTTGCAGTCACATTAAGACTTCAGAGGAAATCTATGATTTAATGTCTCTAAAACATACAACTTTTACCTACAACTCACAGGTACTAAAACACTGAATGTACTTGGGGGAGAATTAACTTAATAATGGTTTAAAATGACAAATTTTACATTTTGATGAAAGGAATTCTAAGGAAGATGTAAACATCATAACCATATCTCCAGTAATAAATACACATTTCACTTAAAGATTAACTAAGAATTGTGTGTGGCGCTTACAGGACATTTCATCCTCTTTTTGTAATGAAGGGAATCAGATATAAAGCAACTAAATGGGTAATGCCCTTGTCACTAAACACATGTTTCTTTCTAAGTTTGAGTAACATCTGGACAGAAAAATAATCTGATGTAACTATACAACAGAGTTGTAAGGGGAACTAACATTTTCACAATTTAGTTATCAATTTATGATGACAGTATGACACTCAAATCAAATGGGACATATCAGTGCTGATGATGTCTGTGTGTTAAAGGATTAGTTCACTTTCAAATGAAAATTAGCCCAAGCTTTACTCACCCTCAAGCCATCCTAGTTGTATATGACTTTCTTTTTTCTGATGAACACAATCAGAGTTATATTAATAAATATCCAGACGCATCCAAGCTTTATGATGCCAGTGAAGGGGACCGACGAGTATGAAGCTGAAGAAAGTGTCTCCATCCACATCCATCCATCATAAACGTACTTCACTCGGCTCCAGGGGGGTTAATAAAGACCTTCTGAAGCAAAGCGATGAGTTTGTGTAAGAAAAATATCCATATTTAACAAATTATAAAGTAAAATATCTAGCATCTGCCAGACCGTCTTCAGTATTCAACTTAGGAAGAAAGTGTAACGGCTCTCGCAGTTCAAAATGCTTACGATACATCCTATGGTCCTTCGCCTTCCATATTCAACTGACGTGACATATCTAGCTGAAGCTAGATATTTTACTTTATAACTTGTTAAATATGGATTTTTTTTTACACAAACGCATCGCTTTGCTTCAGAAGGCCTTTATTACTGGACATTTATTAATATATCTCCGATTGTGTTCATCAGAAAAAAAAGAAAGTCATATACGCCTAGGATGGCTTAAGGGCGAGTAAAGCTTGGGGTAATTCTTAATAATCCCTATAAATTACAGTTTAATGGATGGGGTTACTTTAACAAGGTTAATTTAATAACTTCTCATTAAGTACATGAAAACCCAATAAATTGTATTTACTCCACAGGCATGGTAGATTTTCAACCAGCTGTTGTGACTACCAGTGAATGAAAAAATGTGTGCAGCAATCAAACTATGCTTTCAATGCTTCAAGTTATTAATTAATAATTAAAAATATATAAAAAAGAAAAGTATAAGAAAAGTACAATCACTGGGCACTATAGCTTTGCTGTTTATCTATATATTTCATAGTGGCACATTCTGCTCAAAGTGACTCAAATACACCCCACTGTAAAAGATCAATTTCTGCTATAAACTGGTAAGGCATGAACTAAGATTATAATTAGTTCAGTAGACTAAACCGACTCTGAACAGACCGAGGAGACTTATTAGAGTGATGATAGTGGTTTGTGTTCCTAATGTTTCATGAGATCTGTGCAGTTATACGTCAGAATTAATCAAATTAAATCTTTGATCATTACTGGAAAGATTATTATTTTTTTAATATTGAGTTTCAGGGAGCTATAAATACTGATACAATTTTAAGCAAGTATACAAAAAGATTATTTAGGACAAAGTAAAGACGATCCTGTAAAATGGAGCTTATTGAGGAAAAAAAAAAATTGGGTTACACTTTATTTTAAGGTGTCTTTGTTATACGGTAATTACACATTTAAGTACTAAGTAATATTAAGTAACTACATGTACTTGCTATAGGGTTAGGATTAGGGTATGGTTTGGGGTTAGTTGCATGTAATTATGCATAATTTATAGTTATTACTATAGTAACTACATGTAACATATGTAACAATGACACTGTAAAATAAAGTGTTACCAAAAACTGTCCTTTAGAAAACCCATATACTGTAGCCACATTCAGTAGAATTACTCAGTGCTAGTGTGTGGGGGATGAAACAGCTACATCATAATAGTGATTTCATTTCTGCCATGATATATTTTCCAACATATTTGATTTCTTGCAAAACCTCCTTTGCGAACTAGTCCTAGGTTTTTCACACAATAGGATTGGGTTTTGGATTCAGATTTGTTCAAGGTGGGTGTGACCACTTTTACATAAATGACTATAACTCTTGAATGGAATGAGATATTGTAACCAAAATTGGTACACATGTGTATGGGCTCAATCTGAGGTCACATGAAAAAACTGTGGCGCTGTAACAGAAAAAAAATAAAAAAAATTAAAATGGCTCTAACTGCTCAACTGTAAACGTATATATTTATATAAGGGCAAAAGAACTTGGCTAAGTAATGACAAATATACTGGGGCATTTCTAATTGGGAACAAATAAGAATAATCCTGAATATAAAATGTAAATAATAAAAAAAACAGTACTCCCAATAAATGGCATTCCAATGCTGTCACACTGTAGCAGTCCTGTGTAATCCTTTAAGAATCAGTGCGTGCAGGTGATACTCCATTTTACACCCAAGGATTATCTTAGTCCATACTCCATACTCTGACATTGGCTGCCAGTTATACTATTGACTCTTTTATTGTTGCATCCTCTGAACTGCACAGGCCATCCGTTGTGGGTGCAGATCGGAGGATCACCTCCCTTGTGAACTCCACTGGGATTATGAGTTGTCCCTGCGGTCGAGGGTAGGTCACTGATGCCCTGTGCTGCGGGACCGAGGGGGGCTCAGGTGGCTGTGCATTAGGTGGCATAGGCCTAGCCTGCAACTCAAGAGCCATGGCAAGTTCTGGGTTGCTACCATACAAGGCTTCCATTTTCCTTTCAACTAACCCTTCGGTTTCAGGAGGTTCTTCATCGTCCTGACTCCTAACTTTCCTCTTTGAGCGACGCATAAAGCAGGCATGACGGATAGCACGTTTGAGGAGATGTCTACGGTATGTTCGTTGAACCGCAATAGCTGCACGCTCTTCCTCCTTCCTCCTGAGAGTGGTGGTGATTGGCTCAAATGAGGCAGATGTGGGGTTGTTCATTCTGAACTTGGCTTCAATGCTCTCCTTCATGGCAGCCATCTCAATGGTGTCGCCAAGAACCTCGCGGGTAACTGCCAAAAGAATATCCAGACAGTGGATTTTGTCCCCTGTTACAATAGGCAGATCCATGGTGATTAGTTTGAGGCGGTTGGGTTTGGCAATTCGCAGAGGTTCCTGCAAGGCATCGACAAAGTCAAACAAGCGGTTGTATTCGATGAACTGTGTAGCATCAACGTCAAACTTTTCCCACGTCTCGTCGAACATCTCAAAGTCATCCTCACAGAGTGGGTCTCCACTCTCCTCTTGAGCAACATTGAAGTTCTCAAGAATGATGGCAATATACATGTTCACAACCACCAGGAACGACATGATTATGTAACTGCAGAAAAACATGATGCCCATGCCAGGATTCCCACAGTTACCCCGAACATCTGTACCAGGGTTCTCTATGTCAGGGTCACAATCTGGAGGGCCGCTGTTCATAATAGGCAGCATAAGCCCATCCCAGCCTGCCGAGGTTGTGATCTCAAACAGGCAGATGATGCTGCCGCCAAATGTTTCAAAATTGAAGATGTCATCGATGCCTGCCTGCTTTTTCACATAGGCAAAGTTAGACATGGCAAAAATAGAGAAGATGAACATGATGAGGAATAGAAGCAGTCCAATGTTGAAGAGGGCAGGAAGTGACATCATCAAGGCAAACAAAAGAGTCCTAATGCCTTTCGCACCTCTGATGAGACGTAGCACGCGGCCGATCCTAGCAAGTCGGATGACGCGGAACAAGGTGGGAGACACAAAGTACTTCTCAATGATGTCTGATAACATTAGACCTTGGGAAAGAAGAAATATGGGTTATTATACACAATTTAGTGCAGTTACAGTAGGTAAGTATACACAGAGGTGCACTTAGAACTGTAAGTATCTAGTATCTTTATTAAAATTAGTACGATCAGTGCTCAGATATTCAAACTCTGCAACAAACTATAATGGCATGATGTTCGACAACAATAATTCTACACCAAACTAGGCTCATTGGAAAAACATGGTTCTATACTCCCACACTTCTGCAAAACAATGGCAGTAGAACACCAACTAATTGTATTCCTTTTCACACAAATTATGATTATGGGGCAGATAATCAATTAAAGGGTTAGTTCACGCAAAAATGAAAATTATGTAATTACTCACCCTCATGTAGTTTCCAAACCCGTAAGACCTTCATTCATCTTCGGAACACAAATTTAGATATTTTTGATAAAATGCATTGCCAGCAAGATCATTTCCTTTTTCAGTATAGTACCCAGAAAGGTACTATAAACATATTTAAAACAGTTCATGTGACTACAGTGGTTCAACCTTAATATTATAAAGCGACGAGAATACTTTTTGTGTGCCAAAAAAAAAAAAAAATAGCGACTTTATTCAACAATATCTAGTGATGGGCGATTTCAAAACACTGCTTCATGAAGCTTCGAAGCTTTGTGAATCTTTTGTTTTGAATCAGTGGTTCGGAGCGCGTATCAAACTGCCAAAGTCACATAAACTATTGAAATTTCAAAACACATATGACGTAACAAAGCCTTGTTTACTGAAATCACATGATTTTGGTGCTCTGAACCACTGATTCGAAACAAAAGATTCGTAAAGCTTCAAAGCTTCATGAAGCAGTGTTTTGAAATCACACATCACTACATATTGTTGAATAAAGTCATTATTTTGTTGTTTTCAGTGCACAAAAAGTCACTTAAAAAAGTCGTTCTCGTCGCTTCATAACATTAAAATTGAACCACTGTACTCACATGAATGGTTTTAAATATGTTTTTAGTACCTTTCTGGGCACTGAAAAATATGATATGATCTTGCTGGCAATGCAGGCCTCACTGAGCCATCAGATTTGATCAAAAATATCTTAATTTGTGTTCCGAAGATGAACAAAGGTCTTATGGGTTTGGAACGACATGAGGGTGAGTAATTAATGACTGAATTTTCTTTTTCGGGTGAACTAACCCTTTAATAAAGACTTAATGTGGTTCCTTGCGCAACACTATGTTGTTACCTCAAAGCACTTTTTCCATAGTGCATGATTTGTAAACTACATATGTATGGCTTTTCTGACATAGTAAACTTGGTACAGCATTGCACTTGTGATGTGGAGCACTCGGGAACAAGTCCCGTGAAACACAAATCGCAATAAAACAGCTCAAAGACGTGTAAAACCAAACCAAACCAAACCAAAATGGCTTGGTTACTTTAGCAAATAATAACATCATTTTGCAGAAAGGTCACCTTAGGCACATTTTTCCAATGAGCCCAGGTTGTTCTACACTTACCTGCTATAGAAAGGATGACCACAACAAAATCAAAGACGTTCCAGCCAATAGTGAAAAAGTACTGTCTGAGCGCAAACATCTTAAGTATGCATTCCCCTGTGAAGATGATAATGAACACCAAATTGATCTGGTACAAGATGTCCTCTTTCTCAGCACTCTGGTCATCTGTCTCTATCATCATGGTCACCATATTGAGGCAGATAAGCACCATGATAAAGATGTCAAAGAACTGTTTTGTGATGAAGTCAAACACCACACCCTGGATCTCATTCTGTTAGAAGAACAATATAGTAGATTTGTTTTTAAAAACCTCAAGAGATTTAATGCTGATATTCAAATAAAACATTTTTGACAGTCAGTTAGTTGTTATGGTAAAAATCCAGCAGTGGAAAAATGAATGTAAGTAATATGGTTCATACCGACGGCCGAGGGATAGGTTTTGCAGGTTTTTTGGAGCCCAACTTCTTCATGGCATTGTAGTACTTTTTCTGTTCCTCTGTCATGAAAATGTCTTTCCCTCCAAAGTGCAGAAGAAACAAATATTAATTATTCTTTCTGTTAAAGAACAATTCAAATGTGCAACACAAATTAATTTGGAGGTTAGTTAAAAAAGATGCTTATCTTTGACTTTTGCTGATTGAAGTTGTCAATGATGACACCAATGAAGAGGTTGAGAGTGAAAAAGGAGCCAAAAATGATGAAAATAACAAAATATAGGTACATGTAAAGGTTGATCTCATATGATGGCTGCTCTTCCACCTGACATGGAAAAGAAACAATCAATGCTCCAATAAAAGTAAATTTCGAAAATCTAAACAGAAATAAGGCATTGTTTTTTTAAAAATAGGTCACTGCTCATATATCACAATATAGTGTTCAACAGGCTGATTTTCAAGTCATTATACACTTTATTATTTCCTAACCTTCGCTACAAATCAATACTTTGATGTCATGAAGTTTGGTTACAAGAACCAACAATGCTTGATGTTATTGACGTCCAACCTGTGCCATCCATATGCACCATATTTGATTTGAGAGTTGGTTCGTTACACAAAGCTATTGAATGGCTTCAAAACACTTACACTACTGTGCACAAGTAGTATGGACTACATTTATGGTTCTTAAATCATTTTTGTCCTTTTTAACAGCATACAAGTCATGAGGGTGAGTATATAATGGTAAAAACAGAGAAATTTGTCCATTAATTGGACATCACATTGCACACATTGCAGTCTTTGCATGCAATCAGCGAGGACAACCTAACAGAAAGTTGTGTTGACTATTTATTGTCAATTCACAAGCTCACAACTCACATCACATTATATGCATACATCCTATAGAATTGCTTTGCAGCAGTTGAGCACTGTAAATATTACAGGTGGAAAGCCTGTCATTCACATACCTCTCTAGAATCCACTGCAGCATACATGATATCCATCCAGCCTTTGAATGTGGCCTATATGGAGAGAGTACTTTCTGAATATTAGCATGTCAAGTAAAACACATTGATTCATTATGGAATTGTACTAAGTTACCTCTGTGTCCTCTGATGCAATAAATAAATAAATAAATAATTAGCCTAGTATCAATAAATACTCATTTTACCTTTTTTGAGTTCTGAATTTCTGTTTTTTATAGTATATCAAGCTTTCCCCCCTCAAAAGATCAAGCAAAATTTGATTCCTCGTGATAGTATAGCTGTTTATGACTGCATGTGTACCATATATAATAGACTGAACTCTGCAATTAATGGGAAAACTTACAATTTGCAGTAGAGAGAGGTAGCCCAGACCCACGTTGTCATAGTTGACCTTGACATTGACCCAGCGTGCCTCATTGGTGTGCATCAGTGCCATGCAGTCACTCTTGTTGTTGACCACATCCATGGGGAAGCGTTCCTCTGTGGTAGTGTTGATGCAGTGGTAGAACTTTCCAGCAAACAGATTGACCCCCATAATGCTGAAGATGAGCCAGAATATCAGACACACCAGGAGCACATTAAAAATGGAGGGAATTGCACCAACCAGTGCATTCACCACCACCTGTGTGGAGTATGAACACAATCATGAATTAGAGACAAATGTTTAAGAACAACTTCAATGTTAACATAAAAATACAAATTCACTTAGGGGAAATGTTCTGCCCCTCAGGATGATTAAAATAAAATCCAATGGCTCAGTGAGTCCTGCATTGCCAGCAAGATAATTAACTTTCAGATGCCCAGAAAGCTACTAAAACATATTTAAAACAGTTAATGTGAGTACAATGGTTCAACCTTAATATTATAAAGCGACGAGAATACTTTTTGTGCGCCAAAAATAACAAAATAGCAACTGCATTCAACAATATCTAGTGATGGGCGATTTCAAAACACTGCTTCACGAAGCTGCAAAGCACACCATTAGAAAATTTAAATGTACAACACTGACACCATCACATATTAAATCAAAATCCAATTAAAGGATAACTCAGATCTTTATTCCAGAATTGAAGAATCACACATAAATACACATAAATGAAAAGAGAGTCATTCTTTACCCTCATTCCCTCAAATCTTGACAGAGCTCGGAGGGGTCGAAGAGCCCTGAGTGTTCTGAGAGATTTGATCGCTCCAATCTCAGAATAGCCCATTAAATTGGCTGCTAAACTGACCAGAGACACCTTAAATGAAATAACAGGTGAGCAAATCAATACACACAAACGTTGGCATCCAACAGATATTTGCTGATAAGGGTTAAGATGAAAATTTTACAAGTAGACTCACATCCACAATGAAGAAGTCCAGCCAGCACCATGCATTAGTGAAGTAGGTCTTGAAACCGTACGCCACCCACTTCAGTAACATCTCCACTATGAAAATGTATGTAAAGACTTTATCAGCATACTCCAAGATGATCTTGATCACTCTGCGGCGCTCAATGTTGATATCCTCAAAGGCCTGACGGAATTAAATAAATGATGCATCAAGCAAACATTAATGGATTTATAAGTTCCCATTTCCATTAAATGAAACTAGGAAGGATGTAATATTGCATAGAGGTAATAACGTAACTATAGCGCAGAGATAAGCATTGGCTCAGTATTGACAGACACACCAGTGCTCCACTGCTAAGGAGGATCATAAAGATGATGAAGGTCTCAAAGTAGTCATGCTCAACGATGGTGAAGCATGTTCTTCGCAGATTCCACCACCTCTTCCCCCATCCTCCTGTGATGTCTACACTCAAACATGGACATCGTGTAACACAACCTAGGTCAAAAGAGAGAGATGAAAAAAATGACCTTGAACAACCAGTGAATACTAATATAGTTATTGTGAGTACTGAAAAATGAAGAAAAATGCATGCACACCCTCTGTGAAACAGGACTCTGGCTCTGCAGGCTCTGGTTCTTCTTCTTCTTCGGGCTCAGGCTCAGGTTCTGGAGGCTGGTAGTCCACCGTGCTACAAACTGAAGAGTCGTCATCATCAAGAGCGGCCTGTGCAGCAAAAGACATAAGAGTATGAGTATTCATTTCTAGCAATACACTTAAAATGATTTATATATATATATATATATATATATATATATATTTGTTGAATACATTTTATATGATACAGTTTTAAAATACATAAAACACTGGGTAACAGGGTTGTAGATTTAGCCTTAAATTACTTATACAAACTTTTGTATATTTCCCATGGACTAAAAAAAATATATTTGTTTAATAAATTCTCCTAAAATAAAATTGCTAATAGTGTTGAATGATTGAGCTTTATGAATGCAGTAAATCTGTGTAAAAATTAAGAAAATTTAATTTATTTTCTTGTCATGAAGTTCCAAATGATGTTTATTCTTGGCTGTCACAATTTTACAAATATTTTGTCACTAAAAATTTGTTAATAATTTAAATAGTTTCACTACAATTAACTGAACATTAATTAAACAGATTATGTCAAAATTGTGATGATGTATCTGTAATGGTAAGCTGTAGAGTTAATTAAACAGATGATGTGTGACGCAATATGAACAATCAGGAATAACTTGAATAAACAGACGAGAACTGTCACGTTAGTTTGGGTTTCCTGCTTCCTGTTTGTCATGTGATTACCTTGCTTCTCAAGTTATCCTTCCATGTGCTTCCCTAGTCTTATGTGTCATGTTCTCATTGGTTTTCCTGGTCATGTGTCCCGTTTTCTCATTGGTTCATTGTTTAATTTTGACAGGCATACCTTCTTAGTCATTAGTCTCTTTGTATAAATAGCCCCCATGTTCCCATTATTCCCTGTCTTAACGATGGGAGAAACAAAGCTTGCTTTGCAAAATGATTCACTTTTTTGAAGTGTTCGAAACACCACACGCTGGTGACGCCTGCCGTTAAAAACAGTGTAAATGCAACAAAAACTCAGGCCAAACATACATAAAAACCCCAAAACATTTCAAGTGTTTTATTTAAAGTATAATTTATCAAATACAATTAGCTAATCATTCAATACCATTAAATATTAAGTGCCTGTATGTGTTCTTTTATCAATTTTCAGGGCTCATTTTGTTTTTTCTATGGATGGCTCAGCTAAACAGGCCAATAAGAGACTATTAACTACTATTATTCCTTTTAATTATACAAATGCTTCATTAAAATGTTTACAAATGTATAAAACTGATCAGAGATCAGGTAAAAACCATAGATACTTGTTCAATTGTTCACCGCTGGCGGGCGAATCTCAGAGAATCCACATGATTCATGGGTTCACAGAGATCGCCCCCCCCCCAGAGGTGAACCACTGAAATTTTGAAACGTTTAGAAACAGTTATGATGTAACAAAGCCTCGTTTACTGAAATCACATGACTTTGGCAGTTGAACCAATGATTCGAAACAAAAGATTCGTAATGGTTTCAAAGCTTTATGAAGCAGTGTTTCGAAAGCACCCATCACTACCCTGTATAGCTTTGATGTTGTTTTCTGTAACTGCTGTTGGTGAGTTTGTTATGTTTATGTTCAAGTTATGTTTAGTTTATGTTTCTAAGTCAAGTAGGATCATTGTTTCTTTAGTATTTTGTTCATGTTTGGATGTAAATAAACTGGACTTGGTTTCTTCAACTCGCCTTCAGTGGACTATACAAGAACACAACTACCATAACTTTAACGACAATGAACACAAAAAAACCGAGGACTTAAATACACAGAGAAAGATAATTAACAGAACAAGGAACAGGTGAGAACTAATTAGAAACCATGACAACAAATGAATCAACCAGAACAAATCAGGGTCCGTTTACACAACATCGTTTTCAATTAAAAAATGAAAACTTTTAATTAATGTGTTTTGGCCATTCATTTACACGACAATGGCATTTTGGGGGCCTGAAAATGCAAAGTTTTAAAAACGGGTTTCAAAGTGCAAGTTTTTGAAAACGATACCATTATTGTAAACTACAAAATGCGAATTTGTGAAAACGGCAACGTCATATGCATGCGTGTTACGTGTTGTCTATAGGCACGTAGTTTTTCTTTACAAAGTGATATTGCCAACTACTGGCCTAGCATGCATAATACAGCGTTTTAGTCGTTTTCGTGGATCCGTGTGAACAGGGATCATTTTGACAATGTTGTTGTCTGTTTCCATTTTTAGTACATCATTGTCATGTAAACTTTCCCTTAAGCAGAACAAGGCAATGAAAACTAAACAGAACGTGACTGTGACAGTATCTTTTCATTTACCACTGGAGTGGGACAAGCCAAAGTGTATATTCTAGATAATGATGGAAAGAGACTGAAGTAGAGTTGATTGACCCCTTACCTTTCCACCCTCTTCATCACAAGATTCATCCGAGTCCTCTTCAACATCGGACTCAAAACGAGCAATAGGCACAGTCAGTGTTTGAGACAAACAGTTGGTCAAGCCATCCACCATTTTCCCCTCATCCAGGTGGTTTAAAGCATATAGTTCTATGTCTCCTTCCCCTCCTCCCTCATTATTGTCAGGAGGTTTCTTTCCTAGAATCTGTTGCACCATTCTGGCGACGAAGGCTTTGAGCCAATCTATACCCCTGGTGATGCGACCAATGGCGATCTGAAGGTTGTTCATCTCACCATCATCATCACCTCCAGACAGGTTATCCCCACTGAAGGAGCTGAGCAGAAGGGCCAGGAACAGATTTAGCACCTGAGAAGAACAGGTAAGAATGAGCTTGGCAGGTTATATAAGATGTTCCTGTAGATAGTAGTAGAGCGTGGTGCTAACAATGCCAAGATCAAGGGTTCACACACATGATAAAATGTATATGACGCAAGTCACTTTGGATAAAAGTGTCAGCCAAATACAAATGTACAGACATACAGTACTGTGCAAAAGTCTTAGGCGCATTAGCATTTTCACCAAACAAAGGTTTTAAGCAAGTTATTTATATCTTTTCCTGTAGTGTCAATACAAAATATCAGTTTACATTTCCTTTTGCCATTAATTGTAATAATCCAGTGAGATTTTTGTATGCACAAGGAGTCTGACAAGAGTTGGTATGCTCCACACGGAGATCTGATCTCACCATCATTGAGTCTGTCTGTGATTACATGAAGAAACAGAAAATAAAATCCTAAAATTCTGTAAACGCGGCGTTGTCTCAAGAAATATCTGTGTACACAGGAAACCACTGAAACCGACTCAAAACGATGCAGTATACATGCCAGACCAGTATGTGGCATTGTAATTCTGCCACAGAGATACACTAAAAACGGAGAAGAAGACTTGGAGTATGTGCAAAAACCTTGCGCGCTGTATACAAACATTAGTAAAGCTTAGTAATAAAGCTTTTTGCACAGTTTTTCAGGTAGCTTTGGAGGTAGAGACTCCAAAGCTACCATCATCAAGATGAACTTGTCATGCTATATATATATTAGTCCTGTGGCTATGTTTTTTTTTTTTTTCATCTAATGGCTAAATCTTGGCTAACATTATTCAAGTCTCAGTAATAAAAGCTAGTTTCCAAGTTATACATAGCCAGGTTTATCAAGTTTAGGTAGGCTCTGTTGTAATGAAGTTTCATTAAATATTATGTTGTCTGGAAGCCTGAGGCAGGGATGCTATCTTTAGGATCTAAGCACATTAGACATAGCACATAGTTATAGCAGCCATGGCTGGCCTCATTTACACAGGCTGAGAAATATAAATAAAATTAAAGCTGCAAGCAGCGATGAAAGGGCCCTCGCACCTGTGCCACTGTAGCTTTAGGAAAACAGAGCATGGTGGGCAATATGTATTTATATAAGTATATAAATATAGGAGGACTTCATCAGTCATTTGTATTTTCCACACTTCCTTCTACCAGCTGGTGCCGCTTTGACTATAACTAAATTTTGGTGTGTAGATGTCTTTAGGCCATGGCAGATCGGACATTGTATGCTTGAGATGCAACAACTTCCTGTTTCATGATGATAATAGCATGCTTTAGCACTCAGCTAAATATTTCTAGCATGTTTAGCACTCAATTGCACATTTTTAGTATGTTGCTAGTAGTGCATCACATTGTTAAACATGTTGTCAGTGGGTGGCGCTATTACTATAACTAAATATTGTCATGTAGATGTGTTCAGGACAGGACTCTTATCAAAAATGTGAAGTTTGGGGCAGATCGGACATTGTATGCCTGAGTTACAGCAACTTTCTGTTTTGTGGCAAAGCATTGAACTTTGTCACAAAAGCTCTAGGAGGAGTTTGTTAAAATAAAACATCTGGAAATGGAAAAAAAAATTCACAAAGTTTGCAGAGAAAATTAAAAATATTTCAATGTTGGGTTTTCAGATTTTGCTCCCAGGGACTTTTTTGTAGGTATTGGGCTGTTAAATGTGTCTACCGAATTTCATACTTATACAAGAAACGTAGTGCGAAGGGCGCTTAATTGAATTTTTGTAGGTGGCGCTATCGAGCCATTTTGCCCCAACTAATTCTGAAACCCATATCAGACGTAAATTTTCACCACGTCTGAAACGTGTGCAAAGTTTTATGAGTTTGAGCACATTCAGGCCCTCAAAAATGCGTTCAATTCATTTCAGAGAAGAAGAAGAATTAACAGAGCAATTCCAATTGGGTCCTCACACTATCGGTGCTTGGGCCCCGATAAGAGTGCATGAGACAGGTTGAAAAAGGTAGAATGTTCATCTATAATCAACAAATCTTGTGTTTTAGCACCACTTTAAAAAAAAAAATACAGGATAGATTTTGAGAATTGTGTATTATTTTGAGGAAAAGCATCAAAACCAAGCGTGATTTTATGAAGATAAAATTATATCATTTCAAGAAAAAGGTATAAGGCATATTTTTATCAGAATTAAGTCAAATCATTTCAACTACATTCGTTTTTTGCTGATGTCATAGTATGGTATATTTTGTAATATTACCTTTTCTCCCAATTCAGTACTTAAAATATTTTTGACACTTATCAGGGTATGTGGGTCTTTTTAAAGCTCCAAAACAAGAATACATCATTACCAATTAATCCTCCTTAGTCAAGTTACTAAATACTATATTAATCATAATAGTGTCATGAAACTATATTAATACTATATTAATAATGATGTATGAAATACATCAAGCTTCCTGAGAAACACACCAGTAGAAGCAGGTGCTGTGATTTTCACATTGCACATCAGAGTTACATGCCAAACGAGGCCACTGATATTTGGTTTCCCATGTTACACTCCTCTAGCATACTTTTTTCATCCAGCCCACTAAACTTAGAGTGCAGATGCAACTCATGCCAGTGCTCAAATGCTCTATATAATTTCCTTGCGTTCCATCATGTGGAGTAATCTGCCAGTTTTGGTTCAGGAACCGCTGTTTTTGCTTGGTTTGTGGCCTAATGGTTAGGGTTTTGGACTTGTAACCCAAAAGCTGCAGGTTCGAGTCTCAGTACTGGCAGGAAGTGTAGGTGGGGGAGTGAATGAATGGCGCTCTCATTTCACTCTCATTACCCACAACTTAGGTGCCCTTGAGCAAGGCACCTAACCCCCAATCACTCCCCAGGCGCTGCAGCGAAAATGTCTGTGTGTGTTCACTTAGATGGGTAAAATGCAGAGCACAAATTCCGAGTATGGAAACACCATACTTAGCCACATGTCACGTCACTTTCACTTTAACATACAAATGTAAAAAAAAAAAAAAAAAGTTATCCAAATTTAACATTGGAATTTACATTTAGGATTAAGGTATGTCCCGCAGT
Organism: Elopichthys bambusa; assembly: GCA_037101425.1. Lineage (NCBI taxonomy): Eukaryota > Metazoa > Chordata > Actinopteri > Cypriniformes > Xenocyprididae > Elopichthys > Elopichthys bambusa. Next base: position 26,631,502 of record CM074449.1, read on the forward strand.
CTGTTCATGTTGGTATCTATGTAATTAACTTTTGCCAAAATAAGGTAGAGTTTGATGCAAACCCTTATGTCATGATTCCTGTTTTGTGTCTGTAGGACGTTTTTGTTTAAGTTTTTCTCAGTTCCTATAGTTTCTGTGTTCATTCCTGTTCCTGTTCCTGTGGCTATTCTTGTAGTATTCCCAGTTGATTAGTCTTCTCCAGGTGTCCCCTTATTTTGTTAAGCTTGTTTGCCCCCATGACACCTTTAACGCCAACAACAAAAGATAGGATTTTCTATTTGCTTGAGATAAAAGTCGATGATAAGCCTATTAAATTTGCGATTACATACTGCCATTTAAATGTTTTGGGCCAATACGATTTTTAAAAAGAAAATAATTTTATTCAGCAACTAAATTGATCAAAATTGACAGTAAAGATAAAATTGATTTTTGTTTTAAAATCTTGTGAACTTTCAATTCATCAAAGAATCCTGGAAAAAAAAAATGTGTCATGGTTTCCACACCTGTTTTTTGTCTCTTAAGCAAATTAGAATGATTTCTGTTCATTTAATTGGTAACAATATTTCACAATATTACTGTTTTTACTGTATTTTTCTATCAAATAAATTAGACTTTCCAAAAACATTTTTTTTAAAAATCATACCAACTCCAAACTTTTGAATGGTTGTGTATTGTCAGCTGCTTTTTCTTATTTGCATCTAGCATTGTTTTCATCTGCTTTCAATGGCCCCATTTTGGGTCACGGCTCATCAATCACTAGTATACAGTATAGAACGAGAGCTGCCACATGGATCTTCAGCTTCTATCGCTGTGTATCTCAGCTGTCCATGTTTGTTTCTTGTGCACCAAGACACTCACTTGAGCTGGGTCTTAGCACACAGCCAAGATCAAAACTGTTGTTTGCTGGCTCCAGTCATATGATGTAAATAGAAGGCAGCACTAAACATGTAGCTGTGGCTTAAATGCCTGTTTGTCCAGAAGACAAGTGCAGGAGAGGGTAACCACATAAAGAGTGTGTGTGAGTGTGTGTGTGTGTGTGTGTGTGTGTGAAATGTATGTTGAGTAATGATGCTTTTGTTAGCTCGCTAAGACAGGCCATTTCCTTTTCTCACTATGTATAATGTGAGAGGAAGTGTATTCAGTCAGTAGCTCGAATATGGTAATTATGTGCACAGCTGCTAGCAGCTCATCTGCATCTCCTTGTTCTGTAACATGAAGTTAGCAGGCTAGTTTTTACTTAAAAAATGTAGTCAAATTTATTTGTATAGAGCTTTTCACAACATATATTGATACAAAGCAGCTTTACATTGACCTGCCTAATTCCACCTGAGCAGCAGTGCCATTTTCAAGAAACTGCTAAAGACACATCTCTTTCGTTAACACTTGACCCATTAACACTAACACATTACCTTCACCTTTGAAGAAAAACTTTGCTGCATGCACTGTGCTAAACTAAGTGAGAATTGTCACAGCGCTTATTCTGTTGTTGCCCTTTTGCTAAATAAATTGCTTCGACTGTTTTATGAATAAATCTAAATGTTTATAATATCTTAATATCTTCATGCCTTATAGTCACATTTAGCAGAGTAGAGCTGGGCGATATAGTTTACATTTTGCGACGATATAAGCAATCAAGCACATTTGCTGTATAGCATGTAATGCTTTACAAGAATGTGCTGTATGTATTGTATGTGGATATAGTTTAAAAATATACCATACTGTGATGTCAGCAAAAATTTGTAATGTTGTTGGTTTTGGGTTTTCTTCATGTATTCATGTCTTTTATTTTGTAATTCATGCTCACGGTCTTAAGCTATTGTAACGGAGGCCAGCTAATAAGAGCTGTACAAACCTCCCTTCCCTTGCCTCAAGAGGCGCACTAGCAACTGACACTAAAGGCTGCAGTCTTTAGCCTTGTTAGCGCGCCTGCCTCCCACGGCGGAGACCCGGGTTCGAGACCCGCACAGAGTGGGGAGAGTAGGACCTGAGGGGTTACACTGTGTTCGAAATCGCCCCCCTATACGCTCATTCACTATTCCCTACATTACTCCACTAATATAGTCCACTTGAAGGAGTAAATGAAAACAAGTTAGTGAATTCGGACACTGAGTGTGCTGGAAGGGCTGCCACTTTTGTATAGCTTGCTGTAATGCTGTTTAATAATCATTTGAAACTTGAAAACTGGCATCTGGCATGCAGTGTTGTGATACAATACACTGAGGGTGTGTTCACACTTGTTATGTTTGGTTCGATTAAAACGAACCCTGGTGCGATTGCTCTGTTAGTGCGGTTCATTTGAACGTGTGAACGCTGCCATCCGAACCCTGGTGCATATCAAACAAGCGGACCGAGACCGCTGAAAACAAGGGTCTCGGTCCGCTTCCAAATGAACTCTGGTGCGGTTCGAATGATATATGAACACAACACGGACCAGAGACATGTAAACGAACCAAAAACAGGAAGAGGAGACCCTAAAAAGGACCGAATGCTCACGCATATCGTTTTTTTCTCGTCATAGTTGCGAGTTTGCCCATCACAGGCATCAGATACGCGTCTCCACGCAGTAGATCATTTGTGTGTGTGACGGAGGGATTCCCGATGTTGTTTTGACTCCTTTACACATTTAATAAGCTCTTCACGAGTTCCCAGCTGGCCAAAATACCATCGTATGCAGCCTACGCACACACAACAAGCGCATTTACCTCAGCACACAGCATTGTTTTGGATGTTCGGTAATACGTCATAAAATCAGACCAATCAGTTTGTAAACATATCCCTATGCCTTTAGGTTCTGTGATAAAATTGCCAATCTGAATGCTAATAATAATAATAATTTTTTTTTTTTTTTGGTCTGGACCAAACTAACCAAATGAACCAAAGTGTGAACACACCCTGAAACATTAAATCTCTATAATAACCTTGCTAAAATCAGATATATCTATTACAACGTTTAATCATTTATTTCTCATCACAATATTCTTAATTGTTGGCAAAGCAGCTGTCATGCTTTCGAAACATACCTAACCAGCATATGCTGGTTTTTTCAACAGGGACCATAGAGTGCCCTACATATGAAAGTTTAAATGTTATGACTAATTATCACCTGGTTAGACAGAGGAATCAGATGCTAACTGCCGTGCCACCTGAATGTCAACAACAGCCGGCCTGCCATCAGCTGTGCTGAAAATCCTTTGGGTTTGGCTTGGTTGCTATGCTAAAGCTTCAGATCAGGACAGCTTCAGGGTAACAGTTATAAAGATTAACAGCTTAGCAGTGGCAGCCGATGCAATAATAATAATAATGTCCCCTCTGAGTGCAAAAGAAAATAGTAATATATCAGAGCAGTGCTGCACTGAAAGCTTGCAACATTCTTGCACATGCAACATGCTGTCATTTTGCAGAACACTTCTAAATGATTCACCAAATCAGCAAAGTTCAGTGTTTTTCTGTCAAAATGTTTGATTCTTATTATGTTTGTACAGTCTTCGCTTCACTTACCACAAGGTTTCCAATGACCATGACCATCATGAAGACTATCAAACACATGCTCGCTCCCGCCACCTCCATGCAGTCCCACATGGTCTCAATCCACTCTCCACACAAGATCCGAAAGACGATGAGGAAAGAGTGGAAGAAGTCGTTCATGTGCCAGCGGGGCAGCTCGCAGTCCTGAGAGATCTTACAAACGCAGTCCTTGTAGCTCTTTCCAAAGAGCTGCATGCCCACCACGGCGAAGATGAAGACGATGATGGCCAGGACAAGCGTTAGGTTCCCCAGGGCACCTACTGAGTTGCCGATGATCTTGATCAACATGCTAAGGGTGGGCCAAGATTTAGCGAGTTTGAAGACACGTAGCTACTTCCAGCACATCCGTCAGAGATGGGCACAAACATACACATAGAAACACAATTGCATACAAAGTTAAACTACGCACCATTTTTATGTGAGGTTGAAGTACTTCGTGAATTTTAACATTTCAGAGGATATCAATCACACAAACCATAAAATAATGAAGCAGATGGAGGAGTTGAGATTTAGACTTACCAAACGGAAGGACCTGAGAACGGACAGTCCCTGAACATTGGCCAGTCCCAACTCTACCAGACTGAGTGTGACAATGATACTGTCAAAAATGTTCCAGCCCACCTGGAAGTAGTAGTAGGGGTCCAAAGCAATAAGCTTGAACACCATTTCAGCTGTAAAGATTCCTGTAAATACCTTGAAGAATAAGGTTTAATGCTCTGTGAGATAAGAATGGAAACATAAATGGTCAATTTAAAGGTACACTATGTAACTTTTGGTGCTCTAGCGGTTAATGAACAAAACTGCATGCGTTTTGCGGAAGAACATCGAATCCGGAGCTACTTCTTTCTGTTTATGTATATGACGAGTCACGCAGGTACTGGGCTACTCCACAGCAGATGTCGTCCCACCCGGTCTAAAATAGTCAGAATTGAAACATTTATTATAGGCGTACCACAGTCATTCAGGATAAGGCAAAAACATGGTTTGGAAGGTGGATTCATGATGTACTCGCTCATTATATAAATGTTGTAAATTTTGAACAAAAAAGTTACATAGTGTACCTTCAAAGAGATACTGCACCCAAAAATAAAAATTCTCTTATCATTTACTCAACCACATGCCACGAAACAATATGTGTGTGAAAACACTAATATTTTAAACTTTTTTTTTTAACAATAAACAATCGCTTCAGGCCAGCTGTCAACACGGTGTTAAGGCAGAAGCACAGAGGACGTCACTTTGCGCAAATTTCACAACATTTTGCTTTCGTTTCACTGCAGAAGACATTGAAAATCTTTAGTGTTCAGCTGAAGAAAAGAAGGCATATACAGTTGGGATGGCATGATGGAAAGTAAATGATGAGAGAATTTTCATTTTGGGGTGGAGTATTAATACTAAACCTTCAATACTGACCTAAATTAATGACCTGTTAATCATGCTTTGTTGTTATTAACAGTTGCTTTGTCCTGATGTTAATGCCTACACTTAAATTACTTTAATGAAATAAGAAAGCTTTTGTGCAGAGCTGTGCAAAGATATATGATTTCTCAGGCATGCCCAGGAAAAAATGCATACATTCAACCTATTATATTTGTTGTTCACACAGTGAAGTACAATTACAGTATTTCGTTAAACTTCACTGATTTGAGGTTCCATGCTAGTTCAAGCTGGTTTAGTGCTGGTCTCTGTGGTTTTTTTTAATCTGCAAAAAATGTTGGTCAACCAGCATGGCCCTGATTAAGCTAGTTAAAGGGTTAGTTCACCCAAAAATGAAAATTATCCCATAATTTACTCACCCTCAAGCCATTCTAGGTGTATATGAATTTCTTCTTTCAGTCAAACACAATCAGAGTTATATTAAAAAAATATCCTGGCTCTTCCAAGCTTTATAATGGGAGTCAATGGTACCCGAGATCTTAAAGCTACGGTGGCCGAGAGAGCTCAGCGCGCTGCAAATGAAGAAAACACATGCAAATAGAAAAAAACACCAGCAAATAAAGAAAACATCTTCATCAGTTTGACAACACATGCGCTGCAAAAGTTCACAACACATCCAAATACAGAAACGCACTGCAAAAGTTCTCAACACATCCAAATACAGAAACGCGCTGCAAATAGGCCTGCACAATGCACATACGTTTAGGATGTTAAGATAAACAAAACTCACCTTTCAGGTGCACACCACTGAAGAGTAAACATTGAACAATAGGCGGTCACAGCCAGGTAGCCTACGTTACTTGTTGGTGTTCCTTTATAACATTTCGTTGTGGTCTGTGCCAGGACAAACGATTTGGGGGGTATTATTTTGTGTAAAAAAATATTATTAATAATAAATAATATTTTTTTTAATAATTTACTTGATTGTATATGTCAAATCCCAGTCAATTATTCACTGCAGAAAGTGAAACTAAAAACTCAGCGATGAGAGCTCTACTTCAACATGTTTGATTAACACTATTTAACCTTAATTTATTTCTTAATATTTCTCTTGTGGTCCATACGTAGTGAAAAAATGAGAAGAGATGTAGTTGTTAAACAAGTTGTTTTTTTAAATGAGGAGTTAGCTTACTTATTACAGCATGTCTGTAATGCGTGATGCGCTATAAATTATTGCGGGGCAAATTAAAATGTTAATTTAATTCTAACAGTAACCTCATCATCATCATCATCATTCAGATCACATTGCAGCGCGTTTCTGTATTTGCATGTGTTGTGAACTTTTGCAGTGCGTTTCTGTATTTGCATGTGTTGTGAACTTTTGCAGCACATGTGTTGTCAAACTGATGAAGATGTTTTCTTTATTTGCTGGTGTTTTTTCTATTTGCATGTGTTTTCTTCAGTTGCAGCTCTCTCGGCCACCGTATAAAGCTCAAAAAAGCGCTTCCATCCATCATAAAAGTAATCCATACGGCTCCAGGGAGTTAATAAAAGCCTTCTGAAGCAAAGCAATGCATTTTTCTAAGAAAAATATCCATATTTATAACTTTATAAACTAAAATCAATGGCTTCCATACGCAAGTCGATTCCGGCGGAAGAGTGAACTTTGACCTGATGCATGACATATTGACGAACACGGAAGCGCAGAGGATAGAGCAAAACAAAACAATGGTCATGAATTAGAAGTCTAAAATTAGAATTTTAAAGAGAAATGTTGGAGGAGCTTGAGTTTGTTGCCCAGCCCCATTTGTTTGAGAGTCGTCTACTCTCACCTACTCCTACATTCTATGTCATACGCCGGATCTCAACTCGCTCGTGAAGGTGAGGACAGACGTTACCGGAAGCTAGCGATTATAGTCTATAAAGTTATAAATATGGATATTTTTCTTACAAAAACGTATCACTTTGCTTCAGAAGGCCTTTATTAACCCCCTGGAGCCGTATGGATTACTTTTATGATGGATGGATGTGCTTTTTTTGGGCTTCAAAATCTCGGTTACTATTCACTCTCATTATAAAGCTTGGAAGGATGTTTTTAATATAACTCTGAGTGTGTTTGTTTGAAACACCTAGGATGGCTTGAGGGTGAGTAAATCATGGGATCATTTTCATTTTTGGGTGAACTAACCCTTTAAGATGACTGGTAGGGACATCAGCATATTCCATGCTGGGGACCAGCATCCAAAACACAACTATGCTTTAAGATAAGTGCTGTATCTGATATAAAGTATGCATAGATTTTCAATCAGGTAAATCCTCAGGATTAATATTTCTACAGAGTTCTGACAGTAATCCAGAAGTATTGATGTAACACTAACCAAGTTGCCCACTGAGAGAACATGTTCGAAATCCGGACTCATGGGGTAGTGCTCCATGGCCATGAAAAGTGTGTTGAGCACAATGCAGATGGTGATACCTAGATCAACAAATGGGTCCATCACTACAAAATGAACCCACTTCTTAAAGATGATCCACGGAGCGCAGCAGTCCCATTTAAGGAAAATATCAGCAAACTTATACCAGCCTGGGGGACAAGCCCTCTGAGCCTCTTCCAACTCTGGTGAGACAAAGAGATAGAGAATGTACAGTGAGCGGTAATAGCATTAAGAGCAATGAATGAACACCAGCAGAGTGACGGCAACAAGCTCTGCCAGTCTAAAGTCAGTCCCTGGCTCTGAAATAGCCCAAAGATTAGCACCACTCTGATGAAGTTAACAGGTTTTTTTCTCTACACACAATGTGACCTTTGCTATCTCTAAAAAATAGACACTCTCAAACTGTTCTGTCATACCACGATACACTAATCTAGAAAACTTCAGGAACATAGAAACAGCCCAGTGCATTTACATTACTGCTACTGTGTAGCATTACTGGTAGCATTACTGCTCTTGCCAAAGAAAAACAGTTTTAGAAATGCTTGTGGGTATTTAGCATCTCTTTGATGTTTCAGCCAGATCATTACAGAATGTCTTGCAAACCATATCTTCCCAAAACCAAAAAATGTAAAATTCATTTGTTGGAACTGTGTAGTTCATGTTTGATTTTAAGCACATTTTGTTAACTTTCGTATAAGAAACAATTTTGGTACTATGTTGGGACACCGCTTGATGTTTAACATAAAGTCCTGACATTCTGGGACGTCTGGAGAAGCACAATAAATGGAAAAACTCTAAAGCAGTGGTTTTCGACCTGTGGGCCGCGGCCCACTAGGGGTCCTCAGTGATCCTCCACGGGGGCCGCGAGATAACTTAATATTAATTTAAATACAGTGGTATGCGAAAGTTTGGGAACCCCTTACAGAATCTGTGAAAATGTGAATAATTTTAACAAAATAAGAGAGATCATACAAAATGCATGTTATTCTTTATTTAGTCCTGAGTAAGATATTTTACATAAAAGCATTAATAGACGGGGGGTGAAAACATTTTGAATTTGAAGATCAAGGTAAATTGTACATAATTTGTCTTCTGGGAAAAATGTAGGTATCTTCTGTCACTTCCAGAGGGCAGTACTAAATGAAAAAAATGATATTTCAACAAAAAGAGAAAAATGTGGACATCTTTATCCTGTTCAAAAGTCTTTATCAGTGAATGTTTGAACCTTTTCTAACAGTTGTGTTTGAGTCCCTCAGTGTGAAAAGATGGATTTCAGAATCATACAGTCACTGCTGGAAAGGGTTCAAATATGCAAAAAATCCTTGAAACTGAAGAATCTGCAGGACCTGGAGGATGTTTCTGAAGAACAGAGCTCAGTTTAACTGCTCAGAATAAACAAGAGACTCATGAACAACCATCACAAAACAAAAAAAGGTCATGGATCATCCAGGTAACCACACACAGTATTAAGAACCAAGGGTTCCCAAACTTTTGAACAGGGTCATTTTAATAAATTCAGCTATTTTTTGTCTTGTGGACTTTATGTAAACATCTTTTATGTAAAATATCTTACTCAGGACAGTACTAAATAAAGAATAAAATGCTTTTTTTATGATCTCTCTTATTTTGTTAAAATTATTCACATTTTCACAGATTCTGCAAGGGGTTCCCAAACTTTCGCATACCACTGTATATTATTATAATTCATTAATTTTATTATTAATACGTTACATTAGAATTAAAATTAAATTAATTAAATTAAATTAATTTTAAAAATACATTTAAAACAAAGCACCACCTCTCTTGTATGTATTTTGTGTTTGTTTTAAGTCAGTCCAGGCCTTTTCTAATCGTGCTGCTGTGAAATACAGACTGAATGGTGGCTTAAAACACCCAACCGCTTCATGAACATCTAGGATACGCAAACTACATCTCTCAGTTGGATAAAGAAAACCAGTGTCGCTAAAAAGGTTTTGATGGATGACGAATGTAATGAAGGTAAAGACGAATACAGTGGCATATAGCAGTTGGGGGCAAGGGTGGGCCTTGCGGTGTTGATTCGGAGAGGAGGTGGGCCTTGGTGTAAAAAAGGCTGCTCTAAAAGCTTCTAGACATGCTCCTCAGTGGCAAAGCTAATTAAAGAGGTATCCGAAGGAACATCCTTTTAATTTGCAGCTAATCAAGGAGTCTCTTCAAGCTAGTACCCTCCATTGTTGCAGTGAGCACACTGATAGCACTTGCTGTTCTCTTGGAGAGTTTGGGCTGGTCCAGGTACTGCATGCTGTGTTTGGAGCTCAAGGACTTGTGTTCCTCTTCAGCTGATAACTGGAGGATAAATGAAACAGTACGGATGTCAAAACATGATAGGTTTTTTGAACTATCTAGACAGTGAAGCAATTCTAATTTACAATTTAAATGACTAAAAAACAGACTTCTATTTACCATTTAGTTATTACATTGAGCATGATGGGATGCATCAAAAAGTCATTAACATCATGTGAAACATACAGTGTGTTGAAACTTTTGACTGGTTGTGTATAAATAGGACGCTAATCAAGTGTAAAAAGTTCTGTGAAATTGTACTTGAGTTAAAGTACATATAATATGTCAAAAATTTTACTCAATTAAAAGTCTAAATACTGTATCTACCTAAAAATATTTTAGTTATGATGAAATAGTATCTAAACTGTAATTAAGTTTTTGAAAGCTGTAAAATTATATTCCCATTTTAGTATTTTTGATGCAAAAATTACTATTTTCATTTAAATTACTATTTTCTCATTCTACTATGTAAAACTCTACAACACAGCAGATGTAAACCAATATCCTGTAACCTGTTACCTAAATATTTATCTAAAATTTTGATTATACAGCAGATGATTATACAGTTGTTTGACATGTGAATATAGTGATTTTTAGGGTGTTTTCACACCTGTAGATCGAAACAAGGACTTAACTTGTTACAACGTGACATTTTCTTCTTGGTTTGGTTCGCTTTTACAAGGAAACATTTCAAAGAGTATCAAAATAAGTTTATGCAAATCACATGTGAGTAAAACTGTCTTCTCATATATATCACATATATGTCATATATATTTTATATATATTTATAATGTAGTTAGAGCGGGAATCAGCTTTGTCAGGACAGCATTCTTGCAATGCATGGACCAAAAAAAACCTCAAAGACTCAGACACTGCTGCTTTTTATATAACACATTTCCTGTTCTGAATTATAATACCGTTTGGTTCATTGGTCTGTTTTCTCACCTCAACCGAACCGCTCCAGAGTCCGTTTTCAATCAAGCCGAGACTACCTCGTTCAGGCGATCTCGGAGCGATTGTTTGGTGCGTTTTGGTTCCGAAACAAATACTCCAAGCGAGCCAGGTGTGAAAACGCCATTAGACTAATAATGTAGACTAATCATGAACCCTGTTCACACTTGAGTTCGTCCATCAACAGCGATGGTTATTATAAAAACACATTACTTTATACCCAAAAATAAACATTCTGTCATTTACTCACCCTCATTTTTCAAAGTCACAAAATACTATTTTTATTTTTAAATAATTGAGAAACAGTTTAAGACATGTGACATATGTGCTTTGTACTTTTAAGTCTACATGAAATTGTTTTTACCGTGTAAATTCAGTTGGTTTCAGTTGGTAAAAGTACTTGGTTTTAAGAGAACTCAAAGAGTACAGATTCCCTAAAATAATGTTAAAATACTCCTAATCTGAAAGTTTTGCATTACCTCTCTGTTCGAGGAGACTCTGTTGATGATAAGACGAGGCACTATTCGGCCATTACAGTCCTTTATGGTATCATCACCATCAAGACTGTGCAGGGAACCTGTCCTGTTTGACCCTCGACTTTGAGTTGTCTGGCTGGCCAAAGATGCTTTACTACCTACCTGTTATTTGTGATAGAAATAAACCACTATATAACAACATGTCAGTGTAACATGTATTAATATAAATCAATAAATAATGAGTGTTTTGGGTTTTTGAAATAATTTAACCATATTTTGATGTGAAATTATATGGTAGTCACCTGACCTCTTGGTTCCTGAGCTGCTCTAGCAATCTTTGAAACTCCTCTTCTTTCTCACGGGCCTCAGCCAAATTGGCATCATTCTGTTCATCGTATGCCATCGCAACCACAGCCAAAATCAGATTGATGAGGTAGAAAGAGCCCAGGAAGATGACCACCACAAAGAAGAGCATGTAGGTCTTCCCAGCAGCACGAAGGGTCTAAACAAGATAGATAAGATTTAATTCGCTTATACTATTCCAACAGATGAACAGACATAAAAACAACTACAGACCAATTGGAAGAGATTCTCCCAATAGTCCTGAGTCATGACTCTAAAGAGGGTGAGAAAGGCCCAGCCAAAGGTGTCATAGCTGGTGTAGCCATAATTTGGGTTTCGTCCAGCCTTCATACATGTGTATCCTTCTGGGCACCTCCTATAAAAACACCAGACAACAAATGTCATTAATCTTTATCTTTTCATACATAAATCTGTATTGCTTTTATGTGGCATTACAATTTGCTATCAGAAATCAATGAAAGCCCCTGATATTATATGCTGCCTATATTAAATTACAAGCATTTTAATTACCACTAAATAGGAATGCAAGCAAACTTACCCAGCATCAGAGCTGTTACCACATATTAAAGCATCTAAACTTCCTTCCAGAAAGTATTGGTTTTCTGCAAAGTATAACAAGTACACCAATTTTATAGTAGACAAGTGGTGCATTCAAGTCATGTCGAAAAGATCATATGTACGAGTTGAACGCACATGAACGCCACCACAAAGTTGTAAATACGAGTGGGAAGCTAAGGGTTTTCTTTAAGGCCCAATCTTGATGAGTTGGGGGCGTGTCAGTGAGAAATGTGGTGAAATACCACAATATTTATAGGTTTTTAGCAGTGACGTTGTCAAAATAAGCTAATTCCCTGCACAAAACATAATAGCATTGTAATATAACAATATGATATGTAACGATAAAGTTTACAGTGGCTTCATAAATGAATAAAAAATGTTAAAAAGCAAATGCACATTCTTTGTTCTTCGTTTTTTAGAAGAACAGAGTTTAAAAACCTTGCTTTTTTGTGTGTAGTCAATAAGGAGAAGGTACACTGCCATCTTGCTCTGACAAATGTGTCTTGAATGAAACTTACCAACTCGTAAATACTAACTTCCCAGGAGGACTTGAATGCACCAAAAGTTTATAGTTGACAATATAATAACAAAATATTTTTTTTATTGTAGGATTTTTTTTTTAAAGTGAATGCATTATTATATTTGTGACTAATATTTCACAAATTATGTCACAAACCTCAAATTCCAATAAAAACAGCACAGCAAAACTAAAACATTGTTGCCAGTACCATTCTAATACCTTTCACATTTTCAAAATGATTATTATTATTATTATTATTATAATTGCTAGTACTACAACCCGAATTCCGGAAAAGTTGGGACGTTTTTAAAATTTGATTAAAATGAAAGCTGAAAGACTTTTTTTCAAATCACATGAGCCAGTGTTTTATTCACAATAGAACATAACAAAACAAATGTTTAAACGGAGAAATTTTACAATTTTATGCACAAAATGAGCTCATTTCAAATTTGATGCCTGCTACAGGTCTCAAAATAGTTGGGACGGGGGCATGTTTACCATGGTGTAGCATCTCCTCTTCTTATCAAAACAGTTTGAAGACGTCTGGGCATTGAGGTTATAAGTTTCTGGAGTTTTGGTGTTGGAATTTGGTCCCATTCTTGCCTGATATAGGTTTCCAGCTGCTGAAGAGTTTGTGGTCGTCTTTGATGTATTTTTTGTTTAATGATGTGCCAAATGTTCTTTATAGGTGAAAGATCTGGACTGCAGGCGCGCCAATTCAGCACCCGGACTCTTCTACGACAAAGCCATGCTGTTATAATAGCTGCAGTATGTGGTTTTACATTGTCCTGCTGAAATAGATGTCTTCTACAAATCTTTATATACCTTTCAGCATTCATAGTGCCTTCCAAAACATGCAAGCTGCCCATACTATATGCACTTATGCACCCCCATACCATCAGAGATGCTGGCTTTTGAACTGAATGCTGATAACACGCTGGAAGGTTTCCCTCCTCTTTAGCCCGGAGGACACAGCGTCCATGATTTCCAACAAGAATGTCAAGTTTAGAATCGTCTGACCTTAGAACACTTTTCCACTTTGAAACAGTCCATTTTTAATGAGCCTTGGCCCACAGAACACGACGGCACTTCTAGACCATGTTCACATATGGCTTCTTTTTTGCATGATAGAGCTTTAGTTGGCATCTGCAGATGGCACGGCGGATTGTGTTTACCGACAGTGGTTTCTGGAAGTATTCCTGGGCCCATTTAGTAATGTCATTGACACAATCATGCCGGGCATCCAAGACCACGGGCTTCCAATAAAGGTCTTCGACCTTGTCCCTTATGCACACAGAGATTTCTCCAGTTTCTCTGAATCCTTTGATGATGCAAAGCCTTTGCAATTTGATGTTGAGGAACATTGTTTTTAAAGTATTCCACAAGCTTTTTACGCACTCTTTCACAGCTCTGCTCATCTTTACTTCTGAGAGACTCTGCCTCTCTAAGACATCCCTTTTATAGCTAATCATGTTACAGACCTGATATCAATTAACTTAATTAGTTGCTAGATATTCTCCCAGCAGAATCTTTTCAAAATTTCTTGCTTTTTCAGCCATTTGTTGCCCCTGTGCCAACTTTTTTGAGACCTGTAGTAGGCATCAAATTTTAAATGAGCTCATTTAGTGGATAAAAGTGTAAAATTTCTCCATTTAAACATTTGTTATCTTATCTATGTTCTATTGTGAATAAAATATTGGCTCATGTGAAAGTCTTTTAGTTTTCATTTTATTCAAATTTAAAAAGTGTCCCAACTTTTCTGGAATTTGGGTTGTAATTGTAGTACTAACAATGTGGTGTGACATAGTTGAGTAAAAATTGGAAATATTTAATAACCTTGACCTGACTTCACCTTCATTGTTTATGTACGCTTTGAAATCGAAAGTATCTGTGACGTTGAGGGTGGTGTCATTGACCATGGTGGAGTTGTTGACATCAAAGATGGTACTGTTGGGAATAGGCCAACGGATGCACTTATGACGTAGATTTCCCATGAACAGCTGCAGGCCAATGAGGGCAAATACAGCCAGTGCAAAGATGGTCAAAATCATTACGTCTACCATCTTCTTGACTGACTGAATCAAAGCCCCGACAATGGTTTTCAAACCTGGAAGGAAAGTACAAGGAGAGATTGAAACAAAATAACAATTTTTTTTGGGTGTACAGTATGTATTTTTCAGACATAGGGTGGAAAAAACAATACAATACAAAAGGTGTCATCATTAAATTAAAACAATAAATGTAGTTGCATCCAAAGACATTAAAAATTACCACTGAAAACATTTTGCTCTTCTGTGGTTTTGTGCATTTTTGTGCTTTTTGTGTGTGTGCCTTTTAAGAACTGTTACATACAATTATTACATACCAGGAATAACGGTGATTGTTTTGAGAGCTCGAAGCACACGAAACGTCCTCAGTGCTGACACATTACCAAGGTCTACAAACTCTGTGACGTACCTGGAAACAATCAAACCACAAATCACTGTCAAATGGGCACAACAGATACAATATGACTTTTAATATTGATATTTATATGGTGCTTTTGCATCCTTTTGCAGTCCCAGTAATTTCAAAGAAAAAAAGCGATCAGTCTTCAGCATCTCATATTTTGTGTTCCACAGTATAAAGAAAGTTGTACCCTTTTAAAATGATAACATTTTCAGCAGGGCTCTGAACCGGTTCAAGGAACGAAATAAATGAAATTTTAACAGGAACAAAAACGAAAACAAAATCAATTTTAATCGTTCTGAACAGAAACATTTATTTGAAATTACCATTAACCGGTTAATAACTGTCAGCAGGTAAACACGGGACACAGAGGTAAGTGAAGGTAATATGGCAGGTTTATTGATAACAGCAGTAGAACAACACAGACAAGGGAGAATCCAGGTGAGTAAACGTATTGATGGAAAGTCTTAGATAATGTCTTATCTGTATACTGAAATCTTTCTCTATTCCAGGGCACGGAGCAGGGCAGAAGACGATCGCTAGCAAAGGCTGAGCGTAATCCAAGGAACAGGTGAGTAACGACCAGGTAAGGTTGAGACCCGGCAGTGAGCGAAGGGGAGAAGTGCTGCTTTATAGTGCTGGTGGGTGATTGCTGACAGGTGCTCCTGATCAGTAGTCCGGTGATTGGGACCTAATGACAGTGGTGGGCGGAGACAGTGGTGGCTGTGTAGACTCCCTGACAGTACCCCCTCCTCCAGGGGCAGCTCTTGGCTGAGGTATTCCAGGTTCTTATGGTCAGTAATAGTGGTAAAAGGATGTTGAGCTCCCTCCAGCCAATGCCTCCATTCTTCCAGCACCAGTTTGATGGCCAGCAGTTCTCTGTTGCCGATGTCGTAATTACGCTCCGCTGGGGAAAGCTTCCTGGAAAAGTAAGCGCAAGGGTGGAGTTGAGGAGGCTCTCCGTGTTGCTGGGATAGCACTGCTCCCACACCGGTGGTGGAGGCAACCACTTCGACGATGAACAGGAGTTCAGGGTTGGGATGAGTGAGGATGGGAGCAGTGCAAAAGGAATCCTGTCTGGAATGCGGCTCGAGCTTCTGAGGTCCAGGACAGAGACTTGGGTGTTTAACGAAGCATGGAAGTTAGTGGAGATGACAGGATACTGAAGTTCTTGATAACTCTGCAGTAGAAATTAGGGAAACCTAGAAAACGTTGAAGTTCTTTGACAGTTTGGGGGAGAGGCCAGGTTTGGATAGCTTGAATTTTCCCCTGGTCCATTTGGATACCATCAGCGCTCACTATGTAGGTGAGGAACTGTACCGTGGGGCGATGGAACTCACATTTCTCGATTTTCAGGTAGAGTGGTTATTTCGGGCATACAAGCTGTAAGTTGTTGAGAGATCTTCACGGCTTTCTGCATAAAGCTCTCCAATCCAGCGGTGTTATCGTAGATCACCATTTGGGTGCGGAGCTGTGGGTTAAGACCTTGTCGATAAGCAGTGAGAAGAGGCATCTCATTCCAACCACAAGAGGCCGCTAGAGTCCGGAACTGCAGTGTGTAATCGCTAGCCAAAGAACTTCCTTGTCTCAGGCAGATGAGTTGGTCTGAGACCAATAGTGCTCCTGTAGATAGACCAAACACTTCCTGGAAATGAGAGAAAAAGTCTTCAAACGAATCAACAAGGTTAAAGTAGGAATCCCAGATGGCTCGAGCCGAGAGCAACGCTCTTCCAGAGAGGAGGGAGAAAAGAAACGCCACTTTGGATCGTTCATTGGCGAATTTATGAGAATGCATTTCAATATACAGGGATACTTGGAGTAGAAAACCGCTACATTCAACCGCCTCACCCGAATAGTTGGAAGGAAGGGCCATGGGACTGGCAGAGGCAGGTTGATGGTGTGGATCTGGAGATAGAGCCGCACGAAGGGCGCTGAACAGCCCTTCGAAGGGATTTTCCGTGGTGGGAGCTGAGCGCTCCATCTCCAGATGAAGTTGGTATGGTCGGGTCTTTTGTCAGCAGGTAAACACGGGACACAGAGGTAAGTGAAGGTAATATGGCAGGTTTATTGATAACAGCAGTAGAACAACATCCAGAATCCAGGTGAGTAAACGTATTGATGGAAAGTCTTAGATAATGTCTAATCTGCATACTGAAATCTTTCTCTATTCCAGGGCATGGAGCAGAGCTGAAGAGGCAGAAGATGATCGCTAGCGAAGGCTGAAAGTAATCCAAGGAACAGGTGAGTAACGACCAGGTAAGGTTGAGACCCAACAGTGAGCGAAGTGGAGAAGTGCTGCTTTATAGTGCTGGTGGGTGATTGCTGACAGGTGCTCGTGATCAGTAGTCGAGTGATTGGGACCTAATGACAGTGGTGGGTATAGACAGTGGTGGCTGTGTAGACTCCCTTACAATAACGTTATTTTATCGTTCTCTTTAATATTTTAATTTGGCAGTGACCAATCATGAATTGAATAGTACAACATGTGACTTTGAAGCTCATCAAGCGTGAGTGAAATGTCCGTGGAGCAGTTATCTGCAGATGAGTCTCTCCGGCCCAATGACATTTGTTTTAAATAACCACAAAGTAGGCTACCCATCAAATGTACAGAGGTATGTTTAAGTTAAAACTTGCTTAGAAACGTGAAGATTAGCCATACGAAGAAATGCACACTGTATATTTTTGTTTCTTTTTTGTAAATAATGTGAGTGAGCTAATTTTTACAATGCAAAAAAGTCCAGGGCCTGTAATAAGCTTATACTACTGTCAATGACTTTTTTAGATGGGTTGCCACCAAGAAAATCCTTTTTGTCATTATTTTTCCTATGACAAGTCGTCTAACAAGTCTATCTGCAATATTAAAGGATGTGGGGCAGAAGTAGCCGGGAATCACTGAGATAACTTGCAGAGGCACATTCAACGTAAACATCCAGCAGAATATGCTGCTGAATCTGATTCAACCAGTAAAAGACCAGCATCTACAGCAGATGGACAAACAACTCTGGATGCGGTCATAGTTTAAAAGCCACAGATATCAGGCCTACATATTCAACTGAATCCTGATGTTCTAAAAGATACGTGCATAGAGCTAGTAACTGTCATTGTCACTGGCTTCAGAAAAATTATCGAGCCAGTACAAGAGGCTATAGGAAATGATTTCGTCATCAACTCCTTAAATATCCATGATATGGTGTCAAGTGTTGGGATGTGGGAAGGGAAAAGCTCAAGAATGAGTTAAAGGGAAGGCTACTAATGCTTAAAATTAATTTGGCCACATGCAGAGACCAATCTGTTCTTGGCATAAATGTACAAAACACCGACGGAGAAAAAATTGTGTTGCGCACTTTGGCCGTAAGGGAGCTAACTGAACATCACACAGCCGAATACATTTCATCCATTGTAAATGATGTCTTGCACGAATATAATCTTGAATTACGGCAAGTTTACTCAGTAACATCAGATAACGGCGCTAACATGTTAAAGGCGGTGTCTTTACTATCCGACATGCAAGAGGGCACCCCATCTAATGAAGAGAATGAAAGTGATCCCTTTGGAGCAGGAATGGATGAGGATGAGCTAGATGGAATCCAAGGCGAAACACCTGATTTGGTAACTGAACTTGACTCTATGATGTCAGGACATGTGTTGCGCAGTGTGAGGTGCTCGGCTCATACTCTGCAGTTAGCAGTTGACGACGCATTAAAAGAGCAACGGTCATCCAATTTGATTTCTAAAGCGAGACGCGTTGCAAAAAAGTTGTGCACACAGAACGTTGCCACTCTTCTTAAAAGAATGGGGCACAAAAGGGCCATTGTTGACTGTCCAACACGCTGGCATTCAACACACGATATGCTGGAGTGGCTTTTAGAGCTCCGGAATTTTTGCGAGGATATGTCACCAAACATTAAAGAACTACATTTAGGTGAGAATGAATGGGAGACAATATCCAACTTGGTGAGTGCACTGAAACCAGCGAAAATTGCTACGAAAAGCCTCCAAACGGACCAGTTCACAGCGGGTGACTTCTACGGTGTTTGGCTTCAGTGTGTACTGTGCACCGAGAGAACTGACAATCCCTCTGCAAAACGCCTAGTTCAGTGTCTCAAATCACGACAAACAGCACTCTTTGACAATGACGCGTTTGTGGCTGCTTTATTTCTCGATCCTAGATACAGACTTTTTCCCAGCGAACTTAAATCCGAAAAAGCAAAAATTCACTTATGTCGCGCCTGGGAAGCCATTCAGACTTTATCTGGCAGAGCACACTCCATCCCAGTCATCCAACAATGACGATGAGATAGAACAGCTGTTGATGGCAAAAGAAAAAGAAAGCACAACAGTAAAACACACTCGTGTTTCCATCTCATCTGTTTTGGATATGTATTCAAGAGAAGCACGCCTTAAGAGGAGTGAGTGTATTTTTAAGTACTGGGCAAGTGTTGCTCCCACTAACCCAGATTTGCACAAACTTGCTATGAATGTAATTGCACTACCTGTAAGCGTAGAGTGCACATTTTCATGCCTACATTCTTTCCCCACTGAGGTCGTCAATGAATGCACAGGTCTTGAAGGACATTCTTTTCGTACGTTTAAACAAGCAGTACGGACTCTAAGCTCAAACAGACTAATGATTTAGTTTGTGGATTTCATTTAAACCTACTTGAGTAGCAACTATCGCACATTTTCCTATAGTCTTTCAGGTAGCTAAAATATGTCAGTATGTTTTCTTTTAGACTGTTAATGCTTTGTATTAAATGGTTGAAATTTTGTTGTAGTTTTACAATGTTATATTGCATTAAATGATCGAGCTTTATTAGCTAACCAAATTTGATTCTGTGATGCAAGGACGTGTTGCGCAGTGTTTGCTTTGAAATTAGCAGTTGACGGTGCATTAAAAGAGCAATGGTTATCCGGTTTATTTATTTTTTATTCATGTAATTTCTAAAAACAAGTCGTGTTGCAAAAAAATGTTATGTACAGAAAATGTTATCCCTCTTCTGAAAAGAATTAGGCATAAAAAGGCCACTTTCGATTGTCTGACGGTCCAGTATAACGGGTCATTTTTTCCCAGCTGTTTATACTTAAAATTAATGCAGGTATTTCTGTTGTGGTTTTAACGATGTTATGCATTAAATGTTCAGGTTTAATTATCATGTGTTATGTTATTTTTGAGTGAAAATTAGTCTGTACATTTGTTTAAAGTATAGCCTAAATTAAAATAACGTTATTAATTGGTATTTTTTCTAATCAAACCGTTTTCGGAACGGTAATGTTTAATGAGGAACGCAAAAACAGAAACGTTACAATATCGATTCTGCTCGGAGTGAAACGATTGATAATTTTTTTCGTTTTTAAGCCCTGATGTTCCTTGCAATGGAAAGTGACTGGTTTTAATATGTTATATTTAGATCTGTCAACCACTGTGGCCAAATGGCAGCATTAGCTGACAGTCACTGAGAAGGTGTCTGAATGATACATCGCAAAACATTAGATCAAAGAACTGCAACTTCTTTATAACAGCTGTGTGTGTGTGTATGTGTATGGTAACACCACACACACACACAACTGTTATTAAGAAGTAGAGGTTTTTGATCTTTCATGACAACTCTCATGATAGTTTTGGCCTGTGATAAATATGGCAATGATAGCGTATTTGGTCTTGGCGGACTAGAGCTGCTACACTGCTGCTGCTGTTAATCATTGCGGCTGCTGCTGTTGCTGCTGAACAAGTATGACTTGCTACTGCCAATAGATACACCGACATGCTGCTGTGAGCATGTAAGATATGCTGCTGCATGAATAGACATAAGCCGTGTTTCCACCGCAGGAACTTTCCCCAGGAACTAGGGACTTTGCAGTGGTACTGGGTGTGTTTCCACCGCAGGAACAAGGGTCTAAATGAAGTTCCGAACTTCCGCGTAAAAATTTCCCCCTCAGAAAGTACCTGCACACGAGGCAGTACTTTTCAGGAAGTTCAGGGGTGGGACTTGGGCGCTGAACATGCTGATTTGTTGAGTTCATGCAGCATTTTGATTCATCCGTCAAGTTTGTTGCGGTGCGTGCAGTAAGAGCTGTTTGCTATTTGAATCAACAATGGACCGACAACGAGATTCAGGCTTTATTAAGCTTATATGCGGAGGATGAAATCCAGCGGGAACTGGAAAGTAGTGCAGTCCTACGACACCGGACTTAATCTTCACGGTACTTAGACAGCGATGGAAATGCAGACAGCAACAGATCTGGGGGGAAAAAAGTTTCTGGGGCAAATTGTTCTGGGTAATTTTGGTGGACAAACAGCTATACATAAATCCTGTAGCAGATCTGGGCAGGTGGAGCTGGGGGAGGTGGAGGTTTTCAGAAGATCTGTAGGACTATCTTACAACAAACACTAAATCAGACTATTTAAATGTTGAGCAAGCATTCTCACTGGCTGCTGAATCAGGCCAATCAGATTATGCCATGTGGCAATGGTGTGATTGCTTGCACACTGCATGTAAGGACCTATCAGCCTGTGCCATCTAGAGTTTCATGTATATATATATATATATATATATATATATATATATAAAAAGCAGTGTATCGCTATTTCCGGTCCCACCGCAACGCAATCAAAACTAATGGCTAAATTCTCTTGCCAGTGTTACTGCAGCGATCCAGCAGCTCTAATTCTAAAAAACGACACCCTTACCTCAGTTTTCACGATTTCATGACACTACTATAATAGAGGAAAGCATGGGTGAGACTGATAAGGCAGGATGAAGATCATTCTTTTAAAATAATATGCGGTGTGTACGTTCATGTGTAGAAGACCTATGCATTTCCAAACTGAGGACCTTTACATCTCATATCTTCAACCTGCTGAAATGTTCCTATAAATGTGCATTCTGAATAATAAATAAATGTTTTTCCCAACTAATCTGCCACAGTCCAGTGCTCATCTTTTTATTAAGTGTTTTTTTTCTTACTGATCGTATTTCATACCTGTTGAATTTATATTTTTAAATAAATTTGACTGATGAGCTCCCTTACGAAAATTAACCATGGTTTTATTATTGAAAAAAAAAAAGTAGTAACCATGTTTTTTCACAGGTTGATTACCACTTGTATTACCACAGTTTTACTACAAATTCTATGGTTGATTTGTGGTTACCATTGTTTAACTATAACCATTATTTTTTTGTTTTACTTGTAGTAAAATCATAGTTTATTTTCGTAAGAGCAGAATTAAATAGATGAATGAATGCGCCTTAACTGCACTAAAGACATTAAATTATGTGTTAAGTAATCTTAATCAGAAATGCGTTGACAGTGCTTTGAATATTAATTATGAATTTTGAACAAATGTTGTGAACTGCATACAGTGAAATGTTTTTCAATGAAAAATGACGCAGAATAATGACTATAACATTCAATTCAAATAAATAAACACACACTGCAGCGTTACCGTTACTAGTTTAGATGAGCACTGACACAGTGTGGTGAAATAATCACATATGTTTACGAGCCACGGCTTTCTCAGATAAATTCTGTATACAGCAATCATCAGAATATCTCTTCTCCTGTCTCTGAAAATGTCCGGATTTTGAAATGATCCCGCGGATGTTTATTTTAAGAGAAGTTTATTCAACTAGGTGTTAACATCACATTGAAAATATACATAACTGGAAGAATCAATATACTGCTTCAACGAGCACTTCCGGTAATCAATTCCACTGTGATAAAGGTCTATTGAAATACTCACGCCATGCTGATCACCATGAAATCAAGCCAGTTCCATGGATCACGAAGGAATGTGAAAGGTCCGATGCAGAAGCCTCGTGACAAAACTTTGATTGTTGCTTCAAAGGTATATATACCAGTAAAAACATACCTACAATAACAAATGAATAAATAAACATATTTCTTGTGAATAAATTATCATAAATAGGTGCTTCAGAGTCACAATTACACTGTACTAGTATTAATACTGAACTGAATCAGTTGTAAATGACAAGTAGGCCTATACAGCATTTTTGGGATATATTTAAGATACAGATACGTAAAAAAAAAAAAAAAAAAAATGTAATTATTGTTATTATAAATGTTATTATTTCATATAGATATTTTAAAGTTTTTGTCTAAACTTTAATTTCTCAAAAATTATTTGAGACTTCTGCTAGTACTCAAGAGATTCAACAAAGTCACTTCCACTAAAAATGTGTATGTTCACACAAGCCAACTCTTACTCGACTGTTTTACTCCAGGCTGGAGGGTTACTCATTGTCATGAACACGCAGTTGGACAGGATGGTGATCATGATGAACATACTAAAATATTTGAAGCACAGTCAAGGTAAATATGGCAAACAACTCATTACTCTAACAATCATGATAATCATTACAAAAAAAATGATAAGTGTTATCAAAATGATGGCATGAGAAGGATATGAATGTATAAGAATTTTGATGGCTCCTCTTCTGACAAGACTAAAAGGACTGATACAAAACAGCGCAGGTTCAGCTGCGAACCTGTAGATCGTGTTTCCCTTGCTTATGACAATAAATGTCTGCAAATGAGAAAGAGATTAACAGAAAGGCTTGAAAACATTTATAGACACCAGACGAACAGGTTAAGTTTTAATTACAGGGCACTCGATTTAACATTTATGGGTGTGGGACTGACTTTCTGTGCTTCATAGAAGGGGTCTATATCCTCCAGAGGCGTGTTGAGGAGATGCTCTGGTGGGTCGCCATAGATCATGGGCAGGCACTTTCCTGCCTCCAGATCACTGCTCGGTGCCTGTGGTTCCTGCTCAACCTCATCTACTTCCTCCCTGGTGCTCCTCTCCTGGATGAGCCTTTCGATCTTCGCCAGCGACTCTGGGGTGAATTGGCGGAACGCGTTTGTGCCTGTGCGAGGGAGCAGGCTTGCCATCTTGGCATCGCGAAGAGATACCACCTCAACGGGGAATCTCTACACCAAGCTCCTGAAAGGGAGAGAGGAAAAATTCATTTGAATTATGATCAATGTTACCATGGACTTCATATATGGAATTTTTTTTTTTTTGCATTTTGAGGAGGAACTATCAAAATTAAAATAAATAACTTTCTCCATTCCAAAAACGTTTTTGTTTGCTGTGGATGTATTGCAAGAGATGCAAAAAATGCAAAAGCAATTTCTTCAGAATCAAGCATCTTTAAGAAGTCAAGTTGCATTTATTTATATAGCACTTTATACAATAAAGATTGTTTCAAAGCACTTTCACATTATTAAAACAAGAAAATAGCAGTGTTAATGTTATTCAATTATTGAACTATGAAACAAATTTAAGTTGTAAAGCAGCTCTACAGAGGACAAAAGTCATATCCAGCTTAATTTAGTTTCAATTCTGTTCAGTAACTAAATAAGTGTGACCAGGAGTGTAAATATGCAAATTATGTCATCAGTTGTGGTTGATGTCCTTTCACAATGTAGGACAGCCTAGCACATGAACCCCAAAGAACACCAACCAAACAAATTGAAATCTAAAGACTAGGGGCCCTTTCACATACCCAGCGCAATGCAGCACCAGGCGCGACGCAAGTGTTTTTTGCTAGTTTCAGCCCGACGCAGTTATCATTTTCACGTCCTGCGCTACGTTGTTTAAATAGCAAATACATTTGCACCCATTTGTGCGCCCATGGGCGTGCTGGTCTGAAAACTAGGTGTGTTCAGGCACAGTGTTGGCGCAGTGCTATTTTGAGGCAAATGAAATAGACTGCGCCATTGACCAACTGAAACCTGGTCTAAAGTCAATGGCGCAGTATTTTTTTATTATTTAAAGGCCGCGTTAGTAATATGCGCATATAGCCGGGTGCACAACGCGCATACACTCTGCTTATTACACTCACAGGGATGCGCAGCAGAACACAAACATGCCAAATATTAAAAATAAAAGGATTACAATGTAAAAGATTATTATTGTGTGCATAAAAATAAAGATGCTTTGGTGGAATCCGGCTTTTCCCATAAATGATCCGTTTCCTCACTAAAGAAACGTTCAGTTTTTCTGCTTGCAAATTCCGCCATGTAAATAGCGAATCCGCCATGGCGCGAGTGCAACTGGCTTTTAAAGGGAATGGGAGATGACACTCTGATTGGTTTATTATATGCCCAAAACACACCCATTACTCATTACGAGAATAGGGACAACCCTTTTAGACCATGTGTCGGGTGCGCTGGATTCGGACACGCCCTTAGCGCACTTTAGACCAGGAGCTAAGATTATTAAAATAGGGGCTAAACAGTCTTGGGTGTGAAACAAAAGCTTTGGTGTCTAAGTAATGTAAGTTAAAAAATTACATTTTGAAGTTTATGCACTAAATTACAAAATTTCTCCATTCTACATTTAAACACCAGGCCATCCAGGACTAAATTTTATGGGTATGCATTCTCTTGTATGTGACAGCTTCTACTTTTTTCCCGTCACTGACAACGACACTGTGCATACATACTTACATGTACATCCTTGTTGTTTATTAACATCTCCTTGTTGTGGTCACGAATACAACTGCAAAACAGTCATGGCTGTTATGTAATGTATGAATGATATTAAAACATCACAAGCCTATAAAGAATATACAATATTTGCATTATTTTAGCATGAAAATAGCTCAAAAATGGTTCAGGAGACAAATTTACACAGTTACACAGAATTTACACATTTTTAAATGTATTATTGCCTATAATCAGAATGTGATAAGGACATGATCCAGTAAAGCCTGACATATGAAATATTAGCCTGAATTTTTTTTAAATGAAAAAAAGTAAAAATAAAATAAAATAATTTTAAATAGGGTTTGCATGTGTGTTTTTGGTAAATATCATATTTAACATTTGATCAAGCCATATTTCATCTGGTTTTAATGGTACAATATAGTGAGAATAAAAACACCTCTTACACGTTTTATTCAGAAGCCCAAACTGAGCAAAAGTATGCAATTTGGTTGCTGATATTTAAATGGCAGTAAGATTAAATTCTGATAACTTCTAATGTAAATCAGTGAGATCAATATAACAATATAGTAGAGAACTTACATAAAATGCAGATCAGTTATATCTACATATTTCCAAATAATGTCAAATAATGTTAGTAAGATAATATTTAAATGCTTTGTTTTATGATCAAAACTGTAATTAATTGTGAGGGTAAAAACATATAACATACAATACAATGATGATTGTGAGATGAACCCTAACGTTCTTCAAAAGCCTGATGTACTTACAATTGACATGAATTTTTCTAAAAAATGATTTATGGAAGTAATTCATCAAGTAAACCAAAGTTGCTACAGTCCAGTAAATGTTTATCTTGAAATATTACTAACAATGTAAAAGTTATTCTCACATTTATTTTATAAAAATAAGATTTCAGTGAAAAAAGCAGGTGTATCTGAACTGAATTTCTGTGAATAATAGTTGAAGCAAGGCCTTTCACTTAGTAAAAAATAATAAACTATCAATCAGACAACAGAAGGCATGTGGTAGATGTGGTACAGGTTTTTCAGCAAAGTTTTGATCATGCTGATAATTTAGAGGCTGTAGAAATATGCATATCAAATATGATACAGTAGGCTTTATAATAGGGTTAAGACTCTGCGTTGATATCACATTCAACCTATATTAGAGAGTTCTGATATTATTATGCTGCGAGTCACTTCAGGTCACATTAATAATTTAACGATCTATAAAGTATCTCAGAAGTGAACAATAAGTGTACACCACTGAGGTTTGAAATGTCAGTTAAGATGACTGTGGACTGCCAAGAAAGGCCACATTACAAGCTGACCTTGAAGATGTATGCTTGGCAGACTAATACTCCATCTAAGACATGAGCCACAACCAGCCGATCCTGCAGTCTGCCACACTCCACCTGTGAGATCTGAACTATGAGGCAACTCAAATAAATGTGCCACAGCAATCACAAAGTGTGTAGGACAGGCTTGGGAGCGACAGCAAGACACTTTCCCACAGTACCAAAGAGAACCGAACATTACTCTAGAACATCATATTACTTATTAATTTAGCAGACATAGCCACCCCTGCCAACTCACATAGATCATGATGAGCTCACATGGCCACAGCCAATGTCTGCCCACTACTACAGAGGAGGTGGTTACATGTGTCAGGCTGCCATTTTGTATCTTTCTGTTTGAACACAATTTCTAATGTGAAATCAAACACTACATCAGATACTGAAATATGTAAGTATTAGTTAACTACATGAACTAACAATGAAAAATAATTCTAAAGCATGTATTAATCTTAGTTAATGTTATTTACTAAGACATTAATAAAATAAAATGTTGTATCTGTTAACATAATTTAATGGACCTGAGCTGACATGAACTAACAATAGGCATGTGACAGTATCCACATTTTTATATTTCGATAATTCCTGAAGCTTTTATTGCTGTATTGAATTAAGTTATAAAAAAGCGTTGTCCTCCTAACAACTCCTAACAACAAAAATAACTTTTTAAATACAATAAAGCAACACACAAAAATGTATAATAGAACAATAGCTAACACTTTACAATAACCCTGACAGCAACATAGTGTTGGCCCTGATCCGGCCCAGATCTGGTCCGCGTATAATCCACATGTACCAGATCTGGGTCACACTATGTTGCTGTCTGTTTGCTGTTTGGTTTAGGTTCAGTTGCATGTAATTATGCATAATAATACCATTATTACTATAGTAAGTACATGTAACTTGTGTAAAAAGGACACTGTACGTGTGTAACAAGGACACTAAAATAAAGTGTTACCCAATGAGCAATACTGTAGCTATATTTGTTACAATAATTATTATTCTTTGTTAACATTAGTTAATGAAAACTGTTCATTGTTACAGTAGCTTTTGTTAGCTCAGATACAACTTTTGATTTTAATAATGTATTAGGAACTGTTTAAACTAACATTACACAAGACCAATAAATAAACAAATGTTTTGTTCATGATTAGTTAATGCAATAACTAACCTTAACTAATTGGACCTTATTGTAAAGTGTTACAAAAATTTGTAAAGAGAAAAAAACACAGCTTTGATTATTTTTTCTGTGATGCATATATTTTACTATATATATCTCTGATTTAATCATATTTCAATAAAAAAAAAATTTTTTTTGGTTAAGTGGTAATGAAGTTTGCCTTTGTAGGGCAGCATACATAACATGGGCACAAGTTGAAAGCACGCACACATACGTACACTCTAAAGGAGTCAGTGTTTCTTTATGGGGGCCAGTATACAGGGCTGGGAGACTTACACTCTGTATCACTCCAATACACATGCGTACCACACAAGCACTGATATGGTTGCTGCTCAGCTGCCGTGGGCCATCACAGTTGAGCATCGAGTTACAGAAGCCCGATGACTCTGCTAATTCCAGCCTCACTCGCATCGCACCAATAAACAGGCTAACACGCCAACTCAGCTCCAACCCACACCTCATCGCCCAACACCTAGACTTATGAGACTCCTTTCACCATTAAAAACAAATGATCCCTCTCCTTGATCCTTCCACCTATTACAGCGCACAACTTCTTGAGTTTCCACAGTAGGTTACTGTCATTCCATTACCAATTCATTGTAATTTAATTCAACCCATCTCTTCTCTTTTCTTATGTGCTCATGGTTGTGACTAGTGTTGGGAAAAGTTACTTTTAAAAGTAATGTGTTACAATATTGCGTTACTCCCTGAAAAGTAACTAATTGTGTTACATTTTATGAAAAGTAATGCGTTACATTACCTTTGCGTTATTTTTTCTCACCTGGGCTGGTCAATCAATAAATGGAAAAACAAAGTAACTTGCGTTATTTGAAAAAGTAGGTCTAATTTTTCTGAAACTTTAAAAGTAATGCTGAGTAATTACTTTACTCGTTACTTGAAAAAAAAGAAGTAATCTGATTAGGTAACTCACGTTACTTGTAATGTTTTACCCCCACCACTGGTTGTGACATAATTTCTAACCATTTCTCTCTCTTTTCCCACCAATATTAAGCTCCACTGTGCCATCCTGAATGGGGCTATTAAGTCGCCATCAAGATCTCCTATATATCACTACAGGATGAGATATAACACAACCCCCTCCTCCACTTTTTAAAACTCTAAGGTCTTTTTAAAACTCTAAATCAGCTCAGGGGCCCAGTTTTCCCCTAGCCTTAAAGGGAACCTATTGTGCTCCTTTTCATGAGATGTAATTTAAGTCTCTGGTGTCCCCAGAATGTGTCTGTGAAGTTTCAGCTCAAATACTCCACAGATCATTTATTATAGCTTGTCAAATTTACCCGTATTTAAATTAAATGCAAATGAGCGGCTGCTCCCAGCCCCCTTTCCAGAAGAGGGCAGAGCTTAAACAGCTTGTGCATTGCATACTCAGCAACAACAAAGCTGGAGGATCTCACCCAGCCAAAATGTTCAAACCGGAGTTGGACACTGATGGAGAGACTCCGGAAGAAGTTCCAACTTTTTAGAATACAACTGGACTTTTCAGAATGGTTAGTGGATACATTTATGTAGTTGCTGTGGAGTTGATTCAGCTCATCGATTAGCATGTATCATCATGATGATTTGCACAAATATTCAAAACTTTGCTGACTTTCTTCAGCACATTTCATTCATTAAATGAAATTCAGCCACAATGTCCTCAGTGGCTCAGATGCAGAGAGTCTATGGAGACTCTTAAGTTTGTTGGTGAATACATCCAATAACAGAATATTTGTATTTTTTTTTTGGCACAGACATTTTACATCTCCAGCTGCTACAGCGAGTAAACAGAAATGGCGGACTGCTGTGGCTCACTCGGGCGTTATCTATTCTAACAAGGCAGTTCATCACCAGTCATGGGCGGGGTTTCCCTACTCTTACATATGAATAGGAGGAAATCTGGAACCACGCATTTGGAGAGACTGTTTATGATTTATGGGGATTATACAAAAAGGAGTGGGTGTATTTTTACCATTATAGGCTGGTTGTCTACACACAGTGTGGATACACATCTGTGTTCAAACACCTTATAAAAGTGAATTTAGCATAATAGGTCCCCTTTAAAATATACTTCTTGCAGAGTCTTTATTGAAGATACACTATATTGCCAAAAGTTTTGGGACGCCTGCCTTTATGTGTACATGAACTTTAATGACATCCCATTCTTAATCCGTAGGGTTTAATATGGAGTTGGCCCACCCTTTGCAGCTATTACAGCTTCAACTCTTCTGGGAAGGCTTTCCACAAGGTTTAGGAGTGTGTTTATAGGAATTTTTGACCATTCTTCTAGAAGCGCATTTGTGAGGTCAGGCACTGATGTTGGACGAGAAGGCTTGGCTCGCAGTCTCTGCTCTAATTCATCCCAAAGGTGTTCTATCGGGTTGAGGTCAGGACTCTGTGCAAGCCAGTCAAGTTTCTCCACACCAAACTCGCTCATCCATGTCTTTATGCTGCGCAGTCATGTTGGACCAGGAAGGGGCCATCCCCAAACTGTTCCCACAAAGTTGGGAGCATGAAATTGTCCAAAATGTCTTGGTATGCTGAAGCATTAAGAGTTCCTTTCACTGGAACTAAGGGGCCAAGCCCCACCCCTGAAAAACAACCCCACACCATAATCCCCCTCCACCACACTTTACACTTGGCACAATGCAGTCAGGCAAGTACCGTTCTCCTGGCAACCGCCAAACCCAGACTCGACCATCGGATTGCCAGACAGAGAAGCGTGATTCGTCACTCCAGAGAACACGTCTCTACTGCTCTAGAGTCCAGTGGCGGCGTGCTTTACACCACTGCATCCGACACTTTGCATTACAATTGGTGATGTAAGGCTTGGATGCAGCTGCTCGGCCATGAAAACCCATTCCATGAAGCTCTCTACGCACTGTTCTTGAGCTAATCTAAAGGCCACACTAAGTTTGGAGGTCTGTAGCTATTGACTCTGCAGAAAGTTGGTGACTTCTGTGCACTGTGGCTCAGCATGTGCTGACCCCGCTCTGTGATTTTACGTGGCCTACCACTTCGTGGCTGAGTTGCTGTCGTTCCCAACTGTTTCCACATTGTTATGATACCACTAACAGTTGACCGTGGAATATTTAGTAGTGAGGAAATGCTAGTAGTGCTTGATTTTATACACCTGTGGCCATGGAAGTGATTGGAACCACTGAATTCAATGATTTGGAGGGGTGTCCCAATACTTTTGGCAATATAGTGTATTTCCTGATTTCATTATAGCAGATCGGATCTTCAACAAGTAAAAGCTATTCCAGTGGATAGTCCGGCAACTTGCTCATGTCTTTTTTTAGCTGTCAATAGAGATTTGCCTAAAACCAGCACACAGGGCAAGACTAGTGACACTGACTGAGGTCTCAATTATAGAACAGAAGAAGTTGTAATGCTGTCTGATGACATGATAATATTTGTGGCTGGTGTTGCATCTTACTGTACCTCCACCCAAGAACAACAGGCAAATAGAGATCTCATACTGTTATGCACTCAGAATTATAGTGAAAGATTCTCTTCATTTGAGTGATCCTTGCCAAACTTTTCAGATGACTGATGCTCAATGTTTGGCAGCAAAACACATATGTAAAAGACAATAATAAACCATATAGCAATAGTTCATAATGAAGATAGAACTTGAGCTGAGTTAACTTTCTATTGATCTGTACCTGACCCAAATTGACCCAAATCACTTCTAACCCAAACCTGGCATGCATAAATTAGTTATCTTAAAAAAAAGAAAAATCCAACCTTAGACAGATCTGATAAAATTAGGTCCAACTCAATGGCAACTTTTTCAGAACCCAACTGAACCTCAATGTAAAGGCACACATCAGTCTCCAGGAGGGTTTGTAATTTACACATAGATTAGATGCAGATTTAGGGGGTATACAAATGTCATTGTAATATGTATATGTTTTAAATAGTAAAATATTGTTAAATACCAAAAAAGTTGGCATTATTCATTTGGGTCCATTTGGTAAAACCACATTTATTTAAAATTACTCAAGACTCAGAAAAATCAGGTTTTCAAGTGAACCTGTGAAGACTCATTGTTCATAAAACTATTTTAACTGTAAAAATGGCTCAGAAAGTTCACAAAGTGCAAAACAAATTACATTCATACATATTTAGAGCAGCTTAACTGTCCAAATAATTTTTTGGGGGGTAACTGTACGTAGGCAACCACTTGAGGTGTTAACACATGATCTTTTTTCTGCATGTCACTGAGTAACATGCAGAAAAAAGTCTATTTTTACAATGCGGCAGAGAACATGGCTATTCCAGGATTCAAAAGCATTAATAGCATTAAAACTATAAAAAATATGCTGACACAACTGACATTTCAACAGAGCAAAACACCTCTACATTTCATTTAAATAAGATCCAGAGTAGCTTGACTATATGTGACCTCTTGACACCTGTCCTTATGCCAATGAGGTAAGTTGTAAACAAATGATCAGTAATAAAAACAAGAGATTTTTTTACCATAGCGTGATGACATGAGGCATGCTGTGGGCCTATGTCTTCTTAAAGGGTCATATACATGCCTCTCTTTGCTTTCTTTAACACTGCCGTGTCCACTTAACCTTGCTCTCTGGTCTTTATAAGGCCTCACACAAAGTTCTAATGAATGCTAGAGCCTTATTGGCAAATATGTCTGAAATCCACCGCAACTCAAATCACTATGTAAATCATGGTCATTTCATTCCATATATGTGGATTTTTCATCTTCTAAGGTCTGTATATCTATTTGATAAAATGTGGGACTCAATACAAACATACAAGTATGTTAACACTACAGATATAATTTGCATGAATCATGAACAATATTTAAGTATTCTGTAGCAACAGACTGACATTTGAAGGGTTAGTTCACTCAAAAATGAAAACTCTGTCATTTATTACTCACCCTCATGTCGTTCCACAACCGTAAGACCTTCATTCATCTTCAGAACCCAAATTAAGATATTTTTGATGAAATCTGAGAGCTCTCTAACCCTCCATAGACAGCAATTTAATGATCAGAGCTGTGTTTTTATTGTGTGTAGTGGGTTTTGTGATAACGGAGATGGAATGTATAGGCATACAAATACGACTGAAAGAGCAAAAAGGAAGGCTAAGTGATGAAGGACTCTATTTTAACGATCTAAGCGCATGGTCTGAAGCGCATGGCGCAGGTGCACTTAGGGCGTGTCCTCTTTTGCTAGTTTAAAGACTGAAAAATGGTTGGTCCAAAAGGGATGTACCTATTCTCTTAATGAGTCATGGGTGTGTTTTGGGTGTAACGTGCAATAAACCAATCAGAGTCTCATCTCCCATTTCCTTTAAAAGCCAGTTGCGCTTGCACCATGGGCGGATTCGCTATTTACATGTCGGAATTTGCAGGCGGAAAGACTGAGTGCTTCTCCAGAGAGGAATCCTTTTATTTTTAATATTTAAAAATGTTTGTGTGTTCCTGCGCGTCCCTGTGTGTGTAACAAAAAGCGCTGTACGTGCGTTGTGCAGCCTCCTATAGGCGTATATTCCTAAGCGCCCTTTAAATAACAACAACAAAAAATACTGCGTCATTGACTTCAGACCAGGTTTTTGTTGGTCAATGGCGCAGTCATTTTCAGTTGCATCAAAATAGCAACACGCCAACAATGCGCCTGAACACGCCTTGTTTTCAGACCAGCACTCCATTGGGCGAACAGATGGGTGTGAGTACATTTGCTATATAAACGACATGGTGCTGGATGTGAAAATGATAACTGCGTCAGGCTGAAACTAGCAAAAAACACTTGTGTCACGCCTGGCGTCGCATTGCGCCGGGTGTATGATAGGTCCCTATATCTCTTACGACAACTTGCAATGCTATATCATCGAAGCTGAGAAAACACAATGCCACAGACAAAGGCGATAGGTAAATGATATCTATCACTGTTTTCCATGTCCGTGGAGCAAGTATAAACTGTGTATTTACAAGGCTTTTTAAAAAATTGCGGGTAAAAATTTGTTCTGCGTTTTGGCCAATCGACGTACGTTTACGTCACTGGTAGTTCCTATTGTGCTGGGCTAGACCCTACTAAGTAAGAGCTAATTTAGTCTCCCCAAAAGGTGTTCCTATTGTAATGGCCAGGATATATGCCACACATGATTCTTATACATTCATCTTTGCATTGATCAATAAATAAAAAGATTACTATATTGCTTTGTTTTAACATCTTTATTTTGTCATTGTATCAGTCAGTGCATGGGCTTAGTTATTTGGCTTAAAGATAGGGTAAGCCATATTTCAAAAACGCTGTTGGACATTGTTAATATTTGAAATCAATTCAAACAAACACACCCCTCTCTTCATTGCTCCGCCTCCAAAACTCACCCTCCAATCCTAACCACCCTGCTCTGAGTCGGTCTCGAACCCCGATCGCTGCTGGCAGGCGAGTCAAGTGCACTAACAATGACACTAAACACCGCTTTCTCTAACGATCATCAGTGCGCAGTGGTTTACCTGCACAACTCTCACTATCTGGCCACTGTTACACACGCAATGCGAGATGCGCAATGCGGTGTCTGTTTATCACAGCTAACGCGCAACAAAATAATGCTTCACGAAAAATAAAACGCAGTTGAAGCACAAAAAACAAACGTACAGTACATAAGAATAAATACAAACAAGAGTTCGTTGTTAGTCGCCAACAGCGCAGCAGCTCCAGACAATCAATGACACTCAAACCCAGCGTTACTCACGTGTGCAGCGGAAACAAAGCAGCCTCCGTGTGTGTTTTCAGGCCTTCCCGCTTAGTTTTCTCCAGCGCTGTAAAGCTTTTCTAATATTAACGCAGGTCCTAAAGCGCTTGCCCAGTCATAAACCTTCATTCCAGTGATATTCTTTTGAGCTCTTTTGTATTGTGTTTCATCATCTCTCTTTCTGTAGTCTTTCTTCAAAACTCCCTCTTGCTCGTTCTCTCTCCTCGGCCGTCATACGCACCCTAATGCTGATTGGCTACACGTTTGCTGTTGGTGTCGGTCCAACTAACTTCCATATAGTGTTTTTGAAATATGGCTTACCCCACCTTTAGGGTTAAAACATTCAAACCAATTAAAAATCCTAAACCTAAATATTGGGACACATTTTGATGGAGGTCTGTGCCTCAGTACTGATGAAAGGCTAAAAATGCCCTTGATTGACACATATCTAATAGTGATATAATATCTCAAAGATATCAAACGTCACTGCTCTACAAACTCCGGATACACGAAAATGCGTGGTGGCTGAAACGGGTCAAATTTATGTTTGCACCTTCAACATTGAGTCCCCTTTTGCACACATTAGGAGAGTGCTAGTAGGGGGATCGCCAGAAGATCACATGGTTTCACCGGTGAAAGAAACCTTAAACCAACACCTTCTGTGTCCAAGAACATGTGATGCCCAGCACTCGCTCATAGACGGGCACACACACTCAAGACAACACATCCTCTAATTCAACAGAATCTACACCAAATAATTAGTCACTGAATGAAGCCATGAACAGTTGCTCCATCCATATATCCGGTATTATATACATGGAGATGTCACTGTTTAGCCCCAAGCAACCACAACCAGTGTGGGCTAAACCAGGGAAAACTCACAAGGTTTGACCTCAGGTCTCAATCTCGCCCTCCACGATTAAACTAAAAACAAGCATCTCCTTTTATTTAAATCAAAAGCAATATACAGTATTAAACTGGCACCTCTGTGAAACAGGGCTAACTACATGAGAAAAAGTCTACTTCCTACAGGTACCTCTGTGAAAGGCAAGAGCATTAATCTTAAGGGGGGGTTAAGCAAAATCTGATCTGAGTGCTTCTGACAAGCGGCTCGGGACCAACAGTCCAAGAGTCTCCATCATCCTACACCTCTGATCAGGGCAACATGGATTAACAGTGGAGGAATGGTGGGGTACAACTGAGCACTACGAGCATCATCAACCGAGCCATGAAATGAAGACCCAGGCTATTTTTAACTCTGACTCCACACTGTTGGATGGGAAAAAGAGTATGGCTACACAGTCAGCATCTACTGTAACAATAGACCTGACACTTTAGCTATAGGGAAAAACTTATGTAGTCTTTGCGTATACATTTATGGAAGCAAATAAACATGAAAGTAATAAAGAAAAAAAATAGAAAATGCTCTTTGAGAAATTAAATTATCCTTATTAAAGGATAATGCAAATTTAAAGATAATGTACCTGCTTATAAAATAAATAAATGATTATATGTGAATATTTAAATGAGTTTCAATATTCATTTATTATTTATTTTTGAATTATCTTATTGTTTGAAAAGAAAGACTACAGCATGATTTCGAGACATGAAACTACACTCAGAAAAGGTTCTATATAGAACTTTAAAAGGTTCCGTCAGGTATTTCATATATAGAACCTTCTCATTTGTGATTGTGGGATCATTTTAGGGATTTAGTTTTAATGAATACATTTCTTATTTTATTTTTATTCAATTTTATCAGTTAAACAGTTTGTAAACATACTTTATCTCTAGAAAAAAAACTAGTAAACATTAAATGTATTATGCAATAATTTGAGACATTTCTCCTTATGTAGAACCTTTTTGGCATAAAGTGTTCTTTAAAATTGAGCAAAGAACTCTAGGATTCTATATAGAACCCCATTGAACCTTTTTTTTTTTTTTTCTAAGAGTGTAGCACAGCTTGAGCTTTGTATGAAACAGTTAGCCTGGGACAATTTAGTGGTCATTGTACAAAAATATTTGCCACAGTTGACCAATCAAGAATTTTAGAGAGAAATGTTTTAAAAATCTTTCCCACTTCCCATTTGAATGATTTAAAATTCTAGTAATCTGATTTTCTTGCTACCAAATTAATTAACATTCATCACAATTTTAAATCCCAATTCCTCAACATTCTATTATATGTTCATATCAAGCTTCTTATTAAGCTATAATCTTCTGTCAAGTCACGGTCAACAGCATATTAAAACAGCAATGCAATCAAAACTTTTGGGGGCCAAAATGAATCCTGCAGCTTTCCATATACAGAAACAGCATTGCCCTCAACCGACTACTGACCTATGCATCATGCAGTGTTCTAGACCACAGCTTTACCTTTCACAGTGAGGTAAATATTTCCACAAAACCTTCAGTCTTTGGTCTTTCTTCCAGCTGAAGTCAGCGTCTCTTACCCGAGGCCAGCGCGAGCTCCAGGACAGCTGTTGCTGACGCATAAACGTCTTGAATGAAACCTGAGATTGAGCCGCAGGTATAGACGATCATCACTAGAAAACTCTTAGCCTACATATGTGGGTACCGGAACATTAAAACACGCTTTCTACTTTACCTTTCCTGGGCAGATGCTGTTATGAGTTGTTTTACAGTAAAACAATTTCTGTATAGCCTATAGAGAATAATTGTAATATGAAGGAATAGCCTATATAAACAGTTTGTTTAGCTTGTTTGAAAAATGAAAATAACGAAAAGAACCTTTACCGGTAAAGGAATATTATAACACAGCTTATAAAAATTCATCAGTTAGCTATCGCAATTAAATGCGTAAAAGCTCGCACGTTCAGACGAGTAGTATTGTGACCGTTGGTTTGAAAAAGGGCGCGAAGAAAAAGTTTAGTCTCTCCAAGGAAATCGATTAAGATTTCATTTAAATTATTATTGATTTTCAACGAATAACTGAATCAGCCCGTTGTTATGTTATAAATGTTATTTTTTAATGATTAATAGCATAAATTATAGCCTACCCTTAATTGTGAGTTCTCACAGTTCAAACAAAACAAAGCTTTTTTTATATGAAACAAATATATACAACTCTCTCTCTCTCTCTCTCTCTCTCTCTCTCTCTCTCACACACACACACACACACACACACTTTCTCTCACGCACACACCGACTGTTTAAAGTAGATCAGGCAGCTGAACAGAAATTTAATATACTTGATCACTCCACTGATAATGTTGCAGATGCTTCTTGGAAGGGATGAAGAACTTGCACATGCTAACAAAGTTCTTTTCAGCAAACCCCTGTACTTATTCACAACATGATCTGCACACTGTTTAATACTTTTTTTTTTAATGCACATTACTCACATCAAGTTACTGTAAATACTGACTGAATAGGAGCTCATGTTTGAAAACTGATATTGATGACGTAATACATCACACTGAATATTGAACATGTAGCGCCATCCTCTGGTGTCACAACAATAAAACATACAACAAAAATAGAAGTACATTTCAAAATTATTTTCAGTTATATTTTAATATTAACACACGATTAAAAGTAGTAAAGTATGAATCAAATAGGATATTGCAAATACAATTCATCAACATTAGACAAATGTGGAAACAAATATACAGTGGCCACAAAATGTATTTGGACACTTAAGCCACACTTAAATATGTATGGATGCCATTGCATCAGATAAAATAAATATAAACCATGTGTCTTTTTTCACATCTAACTTTTTAAAACTAACTTGCAGCCATTTTTGTGGTATCAAAGCGATTTATATTGGATAAATGTAGTTAGCTCCCCTCCAGTTCACACAGTTTTCCTATCAAGAGTAAAAACAGGTGCATTTCATCACATTAGCTATGAAAATAATCCACTAATGTTTGAAAATAATAAATATTTTAATAAATATATAGTAAATAAACAATAAATATACACTAAATGGACAAAAGTATTGGGACAACCCTCTTAATTATTGAATTCAAGTGTTTCAATCAGACCCATTGCCACAGGTGTATAAAAGGCCATTTACACAATATCGTTTTCAAATAAAAACAGAACACTTTTCATGCGTTCTGGCCACGACAACGGCATTTTGGGGGCCTAAAAAGGCAAACTTTTGAAAACTGGTTTCACAGTGCAAGTGTTTGAAAACGATACTGTCATTGTCATCATGAAAACTACAAAAACGCAAATTTGTGAAAATGGTGACCTCATGTGTATGACATGTTGCGCATAGTTTTTCTTTACAAAGTGACATCGCCAACTACTGGCCTGGCATGCATAATACAGATCTGTGTGAACGGAGATTGTTTTGGCAACGTTGTCTGTACGCGAAAAAGGCAAAGGAAAAACTTTTTTTAGTACATTGCTGTTGTGTAAATGTGCCCTAAAAGCTAGCACCTAGACATGCAGTCTGCATTTTCAGTCATTTGTGAAAAAAATGAGTCATTCTGAAGAGAATTCAAGTGTGGTACTGTGATAGGATGCCACCTTTGCAATAAGTCAAATTGCATCCCTGCCAGATATTCCACGGTCAACTGTAAGTGGTATTATTGAAAAGTGGAAGCGTTTAGGAACAGCAGAAACTAAGTCACGAGGTGGAGGACCACGTAAAGTCTTAGAGTTTGGTCACCGAATGTTGAGGCACATGGTGCGTAAAACTAGCCAATGATCTGCTGATTCATAGCTGATGCGTTCCAAACTTCCACTGACGTTAATATCAGCACAAAACCTGTGCGGCGGGAACTTCATGGAATGGGTTTCCTTGGCCGAGCAGCTGCATGCAAACCTCATATCAACAAGTACAATGGTGGATGGAGTGGTGTACTGTAAAACACACCGCCACTGGACTGGAAGCAGTAGAAATATGTTCTGTGGACTTTCTGTTTGGCAGTCTGATGGGCGATTCTGGGTTTGGTGGATGCCAGGATTATGTTACCTGTCTGACTGCATTGTGCCAACTGTGCCAACAAAGTTTGGTTTCTTCCAGTGAAGTGAAATTTTAATGCTTCAGCATACCAAGACATTTTGGACAATGCTATGCTTCCAAATTTGTGGGGAAAGTTTGGGGAAGTCCCTTTTTTATTCCAGCATGACTGTTCCCCAGTGCACAAACCAAGGTCCATCAGGACATAGTTGGATGAGTTTGGTGTGTAAGAATTTGACTGGCCCACACAGAGTGATGACCTCAACCCCACCAAACACCTTTGGGATGAACTGGAATGGAGATTGCGAGCCAGACATTCTCATCCAACATCAGTGCCTGACTCACAAATGCTCTACTGGATGAATGGGCAAAAATTCCCACAATAACACTTATTTGGACATTACAGTCCCTGTTGGTGTAATGGTCAGGTGTCCCAATACTTTGGTCCATATAGTGTGTATATGCATATATATATATATATATATATATATATATATATATATGTGTGTGTGTGTGTGTGTGTGTAGATGACTGAAAAAAAAAATCATATGTGATGTGTGAAAACATTTACGCAATTATCATGACAGTGGTATAACATAACATGACAGAGTTACAAAATGTCCTGAAGTTCATGCAGTAAAGTCTTGTGTTGCCATTTGGAAAGTGTTGTTGTCAGTTCGGGACTTGTATTTCTCAATCTCTTTTCTTATTTCATTCTGGACCTATGAAATCCAGTAGTTAATTGATCACAAAAGTCACAATATGTTTCTTAATATATTTATATGCTATGCTATTAAAAATATATTAAATCTTACCTCACTGTTCAAGAAGCAGTATAACAATGCCACAAAGAAACCCTTCAAAGAAATGCCAAAATTAGTATTTTGAGTCATGTCTTTATTGAGACTTTATGGATTTTATACTTGATTAGTAAGTTTCTGCATTTTGCTGAAAGATTGAAATAATTTTATCTATAAGTGAAACTATATTAAGATGCTGTAGCTTTTGTATTTCAAGTACATTTACAGTAGAGGGCACAGTTTCACTTATGAACAGACTCCATAGGCTCTTCACCTCTCAAATGAGAAAGATAATAACAACAAATCCTGACAGCTTATTTCTTAAAGACGGCTGTTCATTAAAACATATTCATTTCTTGTTTTGTATTGTTGGCTAAAATGTGGTTGACATTCCTGGGCTACACTGTAGATTACATTTTTAAGCCATAAGTGCCTGAACAGTACCTGGAAGGAACCTAGCACAAGTTCAAAGAAGAGTCTCGCCTCTAGACCCACATGCTCCGGAAACAGAGCAAATACGATGTAATGCACTCCAAAAAGAGGGATGAGCAGAAGAGTTGACTTAGCCAGTCGCCTACAGAACACAGTGAACACCCATTTTAGATTTAAAAATAAAAAGTGAAAGGTAGATAAAAGAGTGTGACATTTGTAACATTGACGAAAACCCAAATATAGCGGTAAACAGGGATCGTTTTGACAGTGGTGTCGTCTGTACATTGTGGTCATGTAAACATACCCATAGTGTGCTCTATGAGAGATCTACTGTATATTAACTATCTAATAGATCTCACCTGTAAAGCTGCCTGTCTCCTCCATTTGATTCTGGGGTTTTTGTCTTCAGAACTATCATCCTGCTTATATTAACAAACACTAAAAAGTTTACCTGTAAAGTTTAAAAGTACAAAAATGTTATAATTAATTATGATTCTAAGAAACAATAAACCAATTAATTTAGATGTTATAATTTTTTCAGTCTGTTACCAGATGCAGAAAAATTATAACATCTAAATTAATTGGTTTCATTCAAGTAAAATTTTTAAATCAACCCAAATACATTCATTTATATCAAGAAAACAATTTTTTTAATAGATAAAATAGGTAGAAATTAAATGTTTTTTTTAAAGGTACACTATATAACCCTCTAGTCTAGTGGTTAAAAACAAAACTGCATGTATTTTGCAGAAGAACATTGTTTTGGTTGTGCTTCGGCTCTGCGTGACCTTGCGGATGAATATGACCCTTCGCAATAGATAATGTTTTACAATGAACTCTGTCAGAGAGCTACATATGGCGATTTATCTGCTCCATAAAATACCTTATGGTCACCAGTTGAGTAATTAAAAACGCCATCTCTGAGTCGCTTTTATAACATTTTAAATCCCTCATTCTTACTATCTCTGAAAAGCCAAGCCAATGTTGATTCTTGTTTTATTACAAGCTCTGTTACATTCTCTTTTTTGCCAGCAGACTCTCCACTGTTTGCCATTTTTTAAAACCATTTTTTGTGACAAACTAACCTATGCCATGCTCACACCATACACCCGGAACAACTTTTCTCTATTTAAAGATATGACGAGACACGCACAGGCGAGTGACGCATGTAATTTCCTGTGAAAACCATCTGACATTTCTAAAATATAATCACTTATAATAGGCTTACCATAGTGAATCAGGGTAAGAGAAAAACACATTTTGGAAGAAGGATTGATTATGTATTGACTACATTTTGTTAATTCTGAACAAAAAAAGATACATAGTGCACCTTTACTATAACAATTGCTGGTTACCATTTTTTACAGTGAACCAGAGCCACTGTGTTTTAAGGCATATACCTTATCTATCTATGTTTTCACTGAATATTAAACTGGGATAGGAGAAAGTGGTTTTTGTATTCTGCATAAACTCACAAAAACAGAAAGCAAAATGGGAATTTTGATGATCCACCAGTAGCCACTGTCCAGGTCATCCCAGCACCTACCAACACATATAAACACAGGCGTTTATAAAACACTCAAGCGCATAGATAAATTTAACTGTTAGCTCTAGATCTTGTTACTGTACACCTCGTACAGTAATTGTCCAAATGCACTCCACAATAATCTCATCCTCACCCATGATTGTCATATTTATGCTTGAGGAATGTCCATATGATTACTGTGACAGATGGAGTTCCTGTAAAACAGAGAAAATAATCTACGAACACTTCAGAATAAGTTATATAATCAGCGGTTTGTGAGTAAAATATGCTTCCTGTAATGTAAAATGATGTTTTTACCCCAGCCAATAAGAGTATACCACCAGAAGAATGTTCTTTTGTGGATGAAGGTGAACACTAGCAGTGTCTGGAGATAAAGTCCCTCAACAAGCAGCCAGTAGAAATTTGATAACACACAGTACTGGAAGAACGTCACCACAGCCTTGCACAAAACCTGGCAGATGAAAAACAGCATTCAGTTATGATCGCTTTAGAATGTCTGATTTATGCTATGGCATTTATTTTGCATTGATCTTATCAGTCATTGCGTGGGTATAATGTACAGTGGAGACTGTGCAGTGATTGACTGTCTCATCGGCGAATAGCACGGCATCTTTTACAAATACAGCCAAAGCCCTCAGGATGAATGTG
Organism: Elopichthys bambusa; assembly: GCA_037101425.1. NCBI lineage: Eukaryota > Metazoa > Chordata > Actinopteri > Cypriniformes > Xenocyprididae > Elopichthys > Elopichthys bambusa. The sequence continues at coordinate 26,674,581 of CM074449.1, forward strand.
GAGAAGAGGTTGAGGTGGATGTAGGTCCGTGTACACAGAAGCTTTCTGTTGGATTAATGAAAATGCAACACTATTACATGGTATCAGCATTCCTTGAAGCAAATATCAAAAAACGTCACCAGAAATGAATTCCAGCATGCAGCAGAACTGTGAATGAGTAAAGGCACTGAAGCAAGAAGTGAACGTTTAATGTTAGCATTACCTAAAAATGCAGAAGATGAAGACCGCAATACAGAGAGAGCCAATGGACACGCCATACCCAACAGTGTATATCAACTTCACCATGGTAAAGTACTCTCGCTTCCACAGTAAAATGGAAAAGATCAAGTTTAGACAACACTTGATTCATAATAGAGTATCCATTTTAAATAATATAATGTAAACTTTTTTTTTTTAAAGGTGATGTGTGTAATGTTTTTTCAGTATTTAAATTCTTTTGTGTAACAATTGCTTAAAGCAAAAGTTTGAGTTTACTTTAAGCATTAGTTCACTTTCAAATGAAAATTATCCCAAGCTTCACTCACCCTCAAGCCATCCTAAGTGTATATGACTTTCTTCTTTCTGATGAACACAATCTGAGAAATATTAATAAATATCCTGAAAGTGTTTCCATCCATATCCATCCATCATAAACATGTACTCCACACAGCTCCGGGGGGTTAATAAAGGCCTTCTCAAGTGAAGTGTGTATGTAAAAAAAAATATCCATATTTAACAAGTTATGAAGTAAAATATCCAGCTTCCGCCAGACGAAGCTTACGAAGAAAGTGTAAAACTCTCACAGTTCAAAAAGCTTACGCTACATCCTATACCTTCCTTATTCAACTTATGAAAAAAGCTTAACTCACGCGACGCCACTTTCTTCGCAAGTTGAATACGGAAGGTGGTATGGCAGAAACTAGATATTTTACTTCATAACTTCTTAAATATGGATTTTATTTACACAAACGCATCACTTTGCTTCAGAAGGCCTTTATTAAACCCCTGGAGCCGTGTGGAATATGTTTATGATGGATGAATGTAGATGGAAGCACTTTCTTTAGCTCATACTCATTGATATATCGCTCACTGCCATTATAAAGGTCGGATGCGTCAGGATATTTATTAATATTTCTCCGATTGTGTTCATCAGAAAGAAGAGAGTCATATACACCATAGGATGACTTGAGGGTGAGTAAAGCTTGGGCTAATTTTCATTTGAAAGCGGACTAATCCTTTAATTGTGTATGGACACTATTGTATCTGATAAAATATCAAACCAAGTGGCATTTCTCACACCTAAACAAATTTTTTTTTAAAAAGCCAGTGGCCAATGGAGTGTTCAGAGAACCTGTTTGAAAACAGATATGTTTGGTGACACTGGTGGTGAAAAAATTACACACTTTCCACAGTACAGCAAGGTTGAACAGGATCCTACAAGCACAATAATTCATACCAAAAAATAAATAAAAAAATAAAAAAATATGGATATACAAGGACAGACAGCGATGATATTTTAAAAATGTTATTAATTCATAAAGTTATTATCTTACAGAGTTTTAGCATTAGACTGAAATAATATTAATAATCTTAAAAATATATATTATTTCTCCTCATTGTAAATGGGCCCGCCCGGACGTGCAAGCATAGGCTCGTGCCTAAAATGCATAAATCCAGCCCTGAATTCATAGCATTCAGTCACATTCATATAATATCAAATAGGATTTCTTTAAGGTTTTTACTCTGTGTCCAGTGTCTTCCTGCTCTGTGCTGTTGTCCTGAAAGCAGGCATTGTAATAAGGCACACTCAGCCTACTCCATCCCTCAGTAGTGCAGGTGCGGGTGATCAGCTCTAAAGAAGTCAATCAAAAAAGGCTTAGGCTATTTTACATTTACTGTATGTCACAGCATTGGACTTTATGTCCACATTCATCATAGTGTTGAAGTTTTGATATGTGTTGGGTCCAACGAGAGAACTTTACCATGAGAGTTCATGAGAGGAGGTGGGCAAGACACTGAAACTCTCTCTCCAACACTGACTGCAGGCCAGCAGTTCACACCATCCCACTCAACCAGACAACCTGAAGGCATCCACAGTGGTACAAATAAATCTTCTTAATAACATTAAACCAATTCTCATCATCAGAAGTATGTTTTCCTGTGAACTCCTGTAACTGTTAATGCTAATAAATGATTTATGTTATCTTATAATAACGTATCTTATAGTTCTTTACAGATGTTGCATAAAAAATACAACGAAAAGTAGTGGACTATGACAAGCAAGATTACAAAGACCGCCTGTGATTAATGACATGCATTTTGGTCTGTTCTTCACACAAAGCTGTTGTATGGCTTCAGAAAAGTTATAGTGCACAAATCAAAGGGACTTTTTATGGTGCTTTTTTTAAAATGTTCATTCATTCAGTGAACTATCCCTTTAACAATGCAGGTTGAATTTCAGTCTTTTATAAATCTCAGTATTTAAAAGGGAATTGAAAGAGGAAAATTAAATGTGACCCTGGACCACAAAACCAGTCAGAAGGGTCATTTGAGATTTAAATAAATAAATAAGCTTCCCATTGATGTATGGTTTGTTAGGATAGGACAATATTTGGCCGAGATACAACTATTTGAAAATCTTGAATCTGAGGGTGCAAAAATAAAAATATTAAGAAAATCGCCTTTAAAGTTGTCCAAATGAAGTCCTTAGCAATGCATATCCACTTATAAAAATACATTTTTGATATATTTACGGTAGGAAATTTACAAAATATCTTCATGGAACATGATCTTTACTTAAAATCCAAATGTTTTTTGGCATAAAAGAAAAATTGTATTTATTTATTTTTTATCTTGACCGGTAACACTTTAGTATAGGGAACATGTATTCACTATTAACTACAACTTTTCCCTGAATAAAATCCTAATTTACTGCTTATTAATAGTTAGTTGTCAAGTTTAGGTACTGGGTAGGATTAAGAATGTAGAACAAGGTCATGCAGAATAAGGCATTAATATGTACTAATAAACAGCCAATATTCTAGTAATATGCGTGCTAATAAGCAACTAGTTAAAAGACTCTAAAATAAAGTGTTACCTTTTGACCCATACAATGTATTGTTGGCTATTGCTACAAATATACCCGTGCAACTTATGACTGGTTTTGTGGTCCAGGGTCACAAATGATCCGTCAAATGCTTTAATTTTAGTCAGTCCATTGACAATCAGAATGAGTTTTATTCACCAAGTGTGTACAAACACACAAGGTATTTGTTGTAGTTTCCAGGAGCTCTACCCACATACATATATAACACAAGAAAATAGAAAGAAGATTTTAATCATTTAAATGGAAAAAAAAAAACATTAAAAAAGCAAGTAATATACTATACATCTAGATCAGAAGACTTATGTACAGATGTGCACATTATGTACTGCATATACAAACTGTATAAATAAAAATATATTTATATAGTATCTATTTATCGCCTAGCTTTCAGGTGGCGTAAATGCCATAACAGTACTGAATTATGAATTATAAAAACAGGTAGTAATTGATGTGATAGCTATTTAAGGTGGAGATAGCCTGAGGATATCAATTTATGCAAATTACATGATAAAATCAACAAGAGTTAAACTTGATGAAATGTTTTGAGTATCAGTGTTTATCTGTTATCTAAGCTCACCTGTATCTGTAGCGTTAAAGTTTAACAAAGACCTTGTTAAACCGATTTTGAGCCGACATTCAGCTTCTTTCTTTTGTAGATGCAATACTATAGAACATTCAGGATGAACTGTCTTCACCTGTAAAGCATTAAGTGCTATAAGAACTTCACAGAAACAGTGATCTTTTGAAATAGTTTGGCTTTTTCAATGAAAAAAGATGGCAAATAACTTACCCCATCACATGTAACTATAAGAATCCAGATGATGAAGCCATTATTAAGGTCCATGATGTACAAGTCACCGATGTAAATAATTCTTGGTCTAAAGTAACTAGGTCAGTTATCTTGACCAACATAAAGTGTAGCTCGATTGCTTGCTGTTTTTGTCGGTACACAAATATCCCAGTGCTCATTCACAGTAATACTCATCTATCTCTCCAACCTATTTCACGGAGCAGATGGTGAGATATACCCATGGTACAGCCCACTTTTCAGGGTCTACAGGGCCCTTTTCACTTCACACCACTGAAGTGTTTTTATTTTAAAACAAATTTAGTTACTGAAAAAAGGTATCTTTACAATAATAACCTTCAGCATCTAATAGAACCTTGATTTTGAAATGATCCCTTGCAGTGTCCTATGTTTGTTAACAAAAATAGGCTGTTTTTTTTATTTGTTTGTCTACCTTGGTGTTCAAGGCAGTCATCCGTCTTCTACCTGCCTGCTCCATCACACTAGGGAGGTTAAATGAGTCTTTTATCCAGCACTATTTACTGCATGAGTGAACGTAAATCACTTCTTCTGAGTTAAAAGGATGGCATTACTTCAGAGGTATGCAAATGACAAAGTCCCTCCAAACCATTTAATTGTTTTTCATTGTAATTAAACATATTTTGGAGAGATATGATTAAAAAACAGTTATGTTTCTAATCAAGTTTATTGTGTACAAGGTTTGGAATTTAACTGATTAATTTGTCTGTTATTGTGTGGACAGCAGTAAAGTTTATTTTGTATGGTGCAGATGGACCATGCCACTTTATCCATCCATTTTTAAAGCATGTTCTTCCCCTGAGGAGCTGAGGTTATAGGCTGAAAGAAGACAGTCATGAGCAGAAAGATACATTCATACAATATTCAGAGAGAGAGAGAGAGAGAGAGAGAGAGAGAGAGGTTCTGATGGATGAAAGTGAGAATTTGAAAATTTGACAAAATGAATGTGTATTCATTCTCATTGGTGTGTGTAGAAACTATCGAGGCAGCGATGTGCTTGAATATGTCTACTGACAGTTATCGATTCATAAGTATCTGGGCGTTTCCTCAACTTCAGGCACTTTTACAACAACAGGTTGATTTTTGATAAAATAAATTAAAACTAAATGTATTAGTTGTAATAAAAATTTTAAAAAAGACCACAAGCTATCACAAACAAAATATATTGTAAGTGAAATATTCATAATCCATTTAATTTATTATGGTATTCAATTTATTTTCTATCAACTACCCTGAGTTAAGGTGTAATTTCCTTCATGTTTAACAATTTTGCCTCAATAGACCTTAGTCATTTTAGATGCCATACTGAATTTAATGCAGATGAAAACAAGGCTGTTAAGGATAGAATTACACTGCGTTCGATGGATTGTACTGTTTAAAGGGATAGTTCACGCAAAAATGAAAATGCTGTCATTAATTACTCACCCTCATGTTGTTCCACACCCGTAAGACCTTTGTTCATCTTTGGAACACAAATTAAGATATTATTAATAAAATGCTTTGCCAGCAAGATAATTATCACTTTCAATGCCCAGAAAGGTACTAAAGACAACAGTTTAACCTTAATATTATGAAGCGACAAGAATACTTTTTGTGCGCCAAAAAAACGAAATATCGACTTTATTCAACAATATCTAGTGATGGGTGATTTCAAAACACTGCTTCATGAAGCTTCGAAGCATTACGAATCTTTTGTTTCGAATCAGTGGTTCGAGGCGTGTATCAACTGCCAAAGTCACACCCCCCAGTGGTGAACCATTGAAATTTCGAAACACTTATGATGTAACGAAGCCCCATTTACTGAAATCACGTGACTTTGGCAGTTTGATACACGCTCCAAACCACTGATTCAAAACAAAAGATTCATAAAAAGCTTTGAAGCTTAATGAAGCAGTGTTTTGAAATCATCTTGCTGGCAATGCAGGCCTCACTGAGCCATCAGATTTTGTGAAAAATATATTAATTTGTGTTTCAAAGATGAATGAAGGTCTTACAGGTGTGGAACGACATGAGGGTGAGTAATTAATGACAGAATTTTCATTTTTGGGTGAACTATCCCTTTAAACAGTACAATCCATCGAACGCAGTGTAATTCTATCCTTAACAGCCTTGTTTTCATTCTTGTCAAAAGTTAAATATGGGACTACCCTGACTAAAGTCTATAAAGTTTTATCAAAATTATCTAATTATGAACTAATTAGAGTGTGTCTAAGGCCCTGTTTACACCTGGTATTAAGATATGTTTTGGTCAATCTGATCACAAGTGGACGGCACTAAATACAGGTGTAAACGGGGTGTAAAACGTTTTGAGCTTGTGCACTTTCGACCACTTCCAGAGGTAGTCGAAAACGCAATCGACTGGATTGCTTTTGTAGTGTAAACACTCATGTTGTTGAATGTGTTCGAACAGCGCAAAAGCCCGCCTACTCTCCGCCTACTGACCTACAGTAATGCGTAAACATTATGGGAAGCACGCTAGCCAGACGGGATTTAAACTTTGCCGGCTAAAGACCCAAGTTTGATTTGAAGAAGAAAAACATACCAAGCACAATGTTCTCTCACCATTCTTGATTTCTAACACATATTTACCGCTTTCAGTCGGTCTTGCAGCTGTCAGAGCAGAAACGAAAGCTGATGCTCTCCACATGTTTTTCCATTATCTCTGGCTGCGTTCATATTTAAATTAGATCAAAAGATCTGAAAAAAACCCATACATTTACCCACCCATAGACTCTCCCCTCAAAATCAGGACAGAAGTGGTTGAAAGTGGACAAAAGAGACAGATTAAAATACCAGGTGTAAACGGGAATGTGTCTCCCTCATCCACTTGTGATCCGATCGACCAAAACGCCTCTTAATACCAGGTGTAAACAGGGTCTAAGAGTTCACAGGGTCAAAAATGCCTATAGTTGAAGAAAAACACGTGTTTTGGAAAAGCGGAGCAGGTGTGAATGAGGTGTTAATGTCTGAGGGTACGGTTAAGCTGCAACATTCGTGTCTATTAAAAGCAGCGGCCCTGCACAGTATCCCTACTACTTCAACTGCTGTCATCCTTACTGCTTTTTATGTCATGATGATGATGATAATGATGGCGATGATGATATTAAGTAGCAGAACACAAAATGTCATATCCACCAAACCATCTATAGTGCTTAGAAAATACTCACATGAGACACAGGTTGGAGAGGAATATGAATGATGGTGCTCTGAACAGGCAAAAAAAAAAAAAGGTATGACAATATGAAGTGGGGAGGGGATTTGTATGCTGTGAAGTTTAATGGATGCAATGGAGTCATGGCATTCTTTCCTTTTTTAGAGATGTGAGTAATATTAGGGAGGTGCATCAGATTTAGGAAGGTAGAGTTGGGTATATAACATTTAGGGCTCCCATTCAGCAGCAGTCAGAATTTGAATTAAGCTAGTTTTTGTCCATTCACTTACTGTGATTACACTACCATGGCTTCACAAAAGCAAGTGCCCAAAAAAGAAGGAAAGCCAACCCCAGCTCTAAAGGAAGAACCAGCACCCGGAGCAGCAGAAATATCATCAGCAGCACTGGAAACAGTTGCTTCTGCCCCAACTGCAACACCAGAGTCAGCTACAAAAGCTCCAGAAAAAGCCAGCCCTGCACCTGTGCCAGCAACAGTGGCAGCAGACCAAGAACCAGCCAAAGCACAACCTTCTCCTCCAAATCCAGCTTTCAAAAACGATCCTGCCGCTGTAGTAAGTCTCTGTGTTGTAATGTTATTTTCTGGTATTTAATTTTACTTAGTTGTCTGATGGCCTGGATTGATGCACCAACAATAATGGCTGATGTCTACATTTAAATACATGCAATGTTTTTTGTTTTTGTTTTTTTTTTATTATAAAGACTAAATGATTAAGATTATCACTTTATTGACAAGCATTTGTGTAATCAAACTTAGTGTTAATTGTTTCAAAAGTTCAAATGAGGCACAATGACAAACAAAAAGTCCCCATAGGGACATACTAATATTTATATTCTGTCCAAATAAATACATACATGTCACTAAAACTAAATTATGCTGCACTTAAAGAGTTAGTTCACCCCAAAATTAAAATTCTGTCATTAATTACTCACCCTCATGTCGTTCCACACCTGTATGACTTTTGTTCATCTTCGGAACACAAATTAAGATATTTTTAATGAAATCCGATGGCTCAGTGAGGCCTCCATTGCCATCAAGATAATTAACACTTTCAATGCCCACAAAGTTACTAAAGACATATTTAAAACAGTTCATGTGACTACAGTGGTTCAATTTTAATGTTATGAAGCTACGAGAATACTTTTTGTGTGCCAAAAAAACAAAATAACGATTTTTCAACAATATCTAGTGCATGGGCAATTTCAAAACACTACTTCATGAAGCTTCGAAGCCTTACGAATCTTTTGTTTTGAATCAGTGGTTTGGATCTTGTATCAAACTGCCAAAGCGACGCGAACTATTGAAATTACAAAACACTTATTATGTAACAAAGCCTCATTTACTGAAATCACATGAATTTGGCGATCCGAACCACTGATTCGAAAAGATTCGTAAAGCTTCGAAGCAGTGTTTTGAAATTGCCCATCACTAGATGTTGTTGAAATGTCGTTGTTTTGTTTTTTTGGTGCACAAAAAGTATTCTCGTTGCTTTATAATATTAAGGTTGAACCACTGTACAACATGAACTGTACTTAATATGTTTTTAGTTGCTTTCTGGGCATCTGAAAGTGTTAATTATCTTGCTGGCAATGCAGGCCTCACTGAGCCATCGGATTTCATTAAAAATATCTTAATTTGTGTTCCGAAGATGAACGAAGGTCTTACGGTGTGGAACAACATGAGGGTAAGTAATAAATGACATAATTTTCATTTTTGGGTGAACTAACCCTTTAAGGCACAACATTATAATGTACAGCTAGATTAATAAAAGTTGAGCACAAAAACTAACTTGTGCTTTTAACTCGTGCATCACCTAATTTAATATCACTTCAAGTTAATGCTAGATTATGATCTTTAAAAAGGTGGAAAGTTAATAAACATCCAATACTAGTCTATAAATATTCAATTTGAGCCAATACATTTATAAAAACCCTGGCCAGTAACCAATATGGTGCAGACACAGCACGTCTCTAATTTAAAAGGTCATAAATATTAATGTGCTCAATAAACATTTAATCAATCCCATGTTTTCATTACTGGATCATTTCTATTGATTTTGAAAATCAGTTGTAATTGCTTGGACATGAACTGTACAATATATACTGCTTCATGGCAGGAATCCAGTGGATGTTCTTTATGTGGATCTACACACACCTGCCGCTGAGGCATGAGGTCGTCCCACTCACCACTTTATTCATACACTTCCTAAGTTAGACTCCCTAGGGAGACAGATATGGATGAGATGATCTCATATACAGACTGTGAACTTTGAGAGGAGATTATTCTTGGTGCCAGGAAAAACAATGACAGAACAACTGCCAGAGTGTTATTTAACTTACTGTATGCCACTAACATTTGTGCAGTAAAGTAGACAGCAATGATCAACAAATGGCAAGAATGTATTTTCTTGCGAGTGTGCAGTTATATATTTTACTGATGACTATATACTGGTGCAAATTCTAAATCATAAACGCCTACAAAAATCTAAAAAAAAAAAATGTCTTGTTCTGAGTTTCAGGGTAATGTCAGTGCTGAAAAACTTGAAGGTAAGGAACAGCCTAAAAAGGATATCTAATCAACTTAATTTTAAATGAACTAATTTTTTATGTCATCTTGCACTTATACAGAGTTCAAAGAAGCTTTCCTGTTGTTTGCCAGGACTCCCTCAGGGGAGATGAAGATAACACTGGCTCAGTGTGGGGATGTGATGAGAGCTTTGGGCCAGAACCCAACTAATGCTGAAGTCTTGAATATTCTAGGGAAACCAAAGCCTGAAGGTAGACCCACAATTGGAAAAAATACAGCTGCATGACTTTTCAGAACATTGTACAACAAGGTGCATTTCATGGCAACGTTTACAGCTGGTATTTTGGTCGATTGGATCACAAGTAGACAAGGGAGACACATTCCTGTTTACATGTGGTGTTTTAATCCATCTCTTGTCTACTTTCGACTGCTTCTGTCCTGATTACTGCAAGGGGAGGGTCCCTTTGTTTTCGTCAAAACACCAGTGGAAGGGTTAAATGTCGATGCGCACTAATATTATTATAGTTCTGCTGCTTGTGTTGTTAGCAAGCAAAGATGCTGCACAAAGTTTTGTACATGTATATGGGCTTTTTCATCTATTTCGATGCAATGGACGAAATACTGTAAGCTTACACAGCTTTCATATGCTCGCAAAATGAGACAACGGGAAAAAGATTTTTTTTTAATCCCGTCTGACCAGCGCACCTCCCAACAACACGTCCCACAATGATTTGTATTAGGTCTGTAGGCGGAGAGTTGGTGATCTTTAGTGGCTGTTTGAACGCATTCAACACTTCTAAAGCAATCTGGTTGAATGTGCATTCGACTAGACCCCGTTTACACCTGTATTTTGCACAGTCCACTTGTGATTGGATCAACAAAAACACATCTTAATACCTTGCCCATGATCTGTAAAAACTCAAGCTATTGCTGTCCTGCATCCCATGGGGTTCTTCAGGAGCAAACCACGACAAAGACTTAACACATATCTGTCACAGAGATTACTGTTGGTTGTCACAAATGTCAAAGATGTCATTAACAGCAGACAGCTTCTCTGTGACATTTGCAAGTCATTCTCTGAATACTGAGATCCAGTTAATCCTTGTCATAATAGCTCACTAAGAGTCAAAATGCCATTCCTACCACAGGGATGCATGGTTAGAATTCAGAACACAAATGAAGATGAAATCTGAGAGCTTTCTGATCCTCATAGCTTGGCAACTACCACTTTGACGCTTCAAAAAGTTCATAAAGAGATCGTAAAACTAATCCATATGAATTAAGTGGTTTAGTCCAAATTTTCCGAAGAGACTCGATTGCTTTATAAACAGATTGAATTTTGGCTTTTATTCACATATTAACATTGACCAGTGAACATAAACAGAAGCTTAACTGAACTTGCTTGATGTGCAAGAACAAACCTCTTGCGGAAGCTCAAACATGCTGCATAACACACGAGAATGAAGCTCATTGGTTCTTGTTGAAGCTCAAATGTGCTGTGTATCACACGAGAATGAAGCTCATTGGTTCTCGCACATTAAGCGAATATGCTTGAGCTTCCATTTACTATAACTAATGTGTGAGTTGATAAATGTTTATATGTGAATAAAAGCCTAAATTCAATCTGTTCATCATATAAAGCAATTGTGTCTCTTCAGAAAATTTGGACTAAACCACTCACTTCATATGGATTAGTTTTACGATCTCTTTAAAGGGTTAGTTCACCCAAAAATGAAAATTCAGTCATTAATAAAGATACTTAATATCTTAACAAATGAAGATATTTTTCATAAAATCTGATGGCTCAGTTAGGCCTGCATTGCCAGCAAGACAATTAACACTTTCAAATGCCCAGAAAGCTACATATTTACAACAGATCATGTGACTACAGTGGTTCAACCTTCATGTTATGAAGCGACGAGAATACTTTTTGTGTGCCAAAAAAAAAAGAAAGGCAGATTTAAAAACACTGCTTAATGAAACTTCAAAGCTTTACGAATCTTTTGTTTCGAATTAGTAGTTCATAGGGTGTATTAAACTGCCAAACACACGCCCCTAGTGGTGAACTGTTGAAATTTCGAAACACTTATGACGTAACGAAGCCTCGTTTACTGAAATCACGTGACTTTGGCAGTTTGATACACACTCTGAACCACTGATTCGAAACAAAAGATTCGTAAAGCTTTGAAACTTCATGAAGCAGTGTTTTGAAATCGCCCATCACTAGATATTGTTGAATAAAGTCATTATTTTGTTTTTGTTGGCGAACAAAAAGTATTCTTGTCGCTTCATAACATTAAGGTTGACCCACTGTAGTCACATGAACTGTTTTAAATACGTCTTTAGTAGCTTTAAGAACTTTTTGAAGCATCAAAGTGGTAGTTGCGTAGCTGTCGGTGGAAGGACAGAAAGCTCTCACGATCTTCATTTGTGTTTCGAAGATGAACAAAAGTCTCATGGGTTTGGAATGACATGAGGGTGAGTAATTAATGACAGAACTAACCCTTTTTTGGGTGAACTAACCCTTTAACACACAGAGAATGTATAGCAAAAAATGATCTTGTTGTTTCAAACCTGTGTGACTTTCTTTCTTCCTTCAAACCCAGTGTTGTCAAACCCATTGATTTTCATTGTCCATACAGATTGTCAAATAAAATCTAAGAATCTCCTAATCGCTTTATTAAATTGTGTCATTCAGAGATGGAATCCAAACTGATCGACTTTGAGACTTTCCTGCCTATGTTTCAACAAGTTTCAAAGTCTACTGAAAGGGGCACATTTGAAGATTTTATGGAGGGCCTTCGGGTCTTTGACAAAGAAGGCAATGGAACAGTGATGGGGGCTGAACTCCGCCATGTGCTTGCTACTTTGGGTATGAAGTTATGAAGGGAAAATAAGCCAAATCCATAAACTATACTTGACCATTGGTTGTGGTCGAAATGTTGAAAACATTAAGACCTTACAACATCTTACTTTGCTCATTGGAACACTGTCTCAATTTCAGGTGAGCGATTGTCTGAGGGTGAAGTTGATCAGTTGTTGGCAGGGCAAGAGGACACAAATGGTTGTATCAACTATGAGGGTAAGAACAGTTACTCGAGACTTCTCTCTGCTGACAAGATTAATGACATTAAGTTTCTCATTGAAATTAATCTTGATGTTCTTTCTCCAAGCTTTTATAAAACATGTCATGACTGACTGAGTGATCTTTTCTGGTAAGTTTATCTAAACCAGGGCTTCCCAACCTTTTTTTGTCAGCCAAACCTTACACTTTCAGAAAAAAGGGTACAAAACTAGTGCGGTACCCTTTGTATCTAAAGAGTACATATTGGTACCAAAAGTGTACAGTCCCAGTGACAGCTTTTGTACCATTTTTCTGAGTGTAATTCTTTGTTTGAATTAGCAACACCGAACCTTTCAATGAATTTCAGAGAAATTGGGAAATAATTGAAACAACTGATTTTTGTTCAGTTTTATATACATTTAATTGAGCCAGTTCATGACTTCATGAACCTGCAGAAGCTCCTACAGGATCACAAATCCCTGGTTGGGAAGTCCTGATCTGAACTATAATATGTTTTCCTATGACATTTTAGATTTTAATTTATTTTGTATCTTTTCTGTTTTCCTGAGTACAGTAGCAGCCTCACATGGATGTCAGCAGAAGCTAAAGGCAGCTGAAGGACATGCATCAGAGTTGACATCAATCAAACAATCAATCAACATGTAAAATATTATGTAACTGATTAAAATTAATCTGTTCTTCAACTACCACTTTGAAGCTGTTTTATATCAAAATATGCAAAAAGAGGAGGCAAAATGCAAATTCTAACTCTGTATAAGTCAGGAATGATACAGTAGTCTGCAATAAACTTTAGTTTGTCCCAAGAGAGAATCAACACAGCTGTCAGCGGATAAAACTTTGGCTTTGGTGGGGCTAGTGCATTGAGTTGGCTCTAATCCCCAAATGTCAGGAACTTGGGCACATATGATAAACCCAGACCCTTTGTCATTGGACTTCTCTCAACGGACCTTTCTGTGAAAAACCTTGTTCTGTAGCCAAGTGTTACATTCACTGAAAGAGTGCAACATTGAGCTGCATATGTTAATTAACAGCATCTAGTACTGAACAAATGGTGTGAGTGTCCAGTCAAGTGATTATTGGAAAGACATGAGTCAAAGTTATTTGTGAGTGTTTTGTTTGAAAAATAAGATGGCAAATATCAAGTTAATTCATTACACAAGTGCATTATTAAAATTACAAATTTTCCAAGCTATAAAGAAAATTGAAATGACTATTTAGGCAAGACCAGGGCTAGCTGCCACAGTTTTTGGATGAAAAAACATTGACCTTCTGATATTATATGGGGTAAGTGAAAGTGACATGTGAAGGCCAAGTATGGTAACCCATACTTTGCATTTAACCCATCCACATTAGGAGCAGTGAATAGTGAACACACACTCCCAGAGCAGTGGGCAGCCATTTTGCTGCGGCACCCGGGGAGTGATTGGGGGACACCTCAGTCATTTCCTGCCAGTATTGAGAATCGAACCCACAATCTTCAGGTTACCAGTCTGACTCTCTAACCATCTCTAGCCACGACTGTCTCTAAGTTGTCGCAATGGGAACCTGACAGTTTTTAAATCAGCTAAATACACCTAAAAACTAAATCCAAAACAATTAATGAAAGTGTAAAATTGTAAAAGGTAAGAAAAATGTCAAACTATTGTTTTGGCCAACAAAAAGTTTATCAGTTAATAGATTAGTACTTTTAACAATCAGTTCATTTAACAGCAAACAATGCAATATACATGTTTTTTTTTTTATTTCACTATTGTTGCTGAAATAATTACAGTAACACAGGCTGCAGATGCCACATTAAAAATTACACTTACCTAACTTACGTAACATAAAATCCATAATGTTTGTAATAGTATCTATTCAGTGTGTTATCAAAAGGTGTGATGAAGTATGACAAGGCCATGGGGTTTTGTGCTAGAAAAGAGTATGCTGCCAATACAGTAAATGTTCTCACTGCAGTGCCATATGACTGAATCTATACTGTAGTTGAAATTCATAAGGGTGGGTTACAGTAATCTGGCAGTCTCTACCATGATAATCTGTTTACAGTATCACATGGTAAAATGATTAATTGATTATCTATTACAGTTTATTTATTTATTTTTTTACAATTGCTAGGACACATTTCTCAATACTTAGATCACTTTTTCAAAACTCTTTTTCCTAACCAACTTTTACCTTGGCACAGCACTTTATTTTACATTCAAAATGCACTAAAACTATCAAAACACTTCATTCATGTCTCAAATCAACTCATTCTTCCAGAACACTAGCAAAGGTTTTCACCCAGCAAACACACTTTATCAGTCATAAAACACTGACCTAAAAACCACTAACATCAGGTAGCATTATACAGTGTTTTCTTATGCAAAATCTCTTAACAAAACAAGAATAACATTCTCTATTGTTTATAATTCACTGCAGTTTATGTTACGTGAACCATGGTTACATAACAGTACAAAATTATTCAGAAGTTTTCCCCTTTGAACGGATGATAATGAAATTGAAAGACTAATGTTTGTGTAGTTGTGCATCTAATTGCTTTGATAGTATTTGATTTTTTTAGAATCAGAATATATTTCATTACAGTATTACTGTAGAAATGCAGCATATTAATGTCTTATTCAGTTTTGTATTATGTTATTATTTTGAACTTAAGTTTAACAGTTTTGAAAGCAGTATGTAAGCATGTGCAAACTATAATAATAATATAATATATAATAAAAATAATAATAACAAAAAATTCCTTACATTTATATAGCGCTTTTCTGGGTACTCAAAGCGCTTTACATATGGAAGGGGGAATCTTTTCAACCACCACCAATGTGCAGCATCCACCTGGATGATGCGACGGCAGCCATATTGCGCCAGAACGCCCACCACACACCAGCTTATTGGTGGAGAGGAGACAGAGTGATGAAGCCAATCAGCCAAGGGGATGATTAGGAGGCCATGATGGACAGAGGCCAATGGGCAAATGTGGCCAGGATGTCAGGGTTACAGCCCTACTCTTTTCAAAGGACATCCTGGGATTTTTAACGACCACAGAGAGTCAGGACCTCGGTTTAATGTCTCATCCGAAGGATGGTGCTTTTTGACAGGATAGTGTCTCCATCACTATACTGGGGTGTTAGGACCCACACAGACCACAGGGTGAGTGCCCCCTGCTGGACTCATTAACAGCGCTTCCAGCAGCAACCTAGTTTTCTAGGAGGTCTCCCATCCAAGTACTAACCAGGCTCAGCCCTGCTTAGCTTCAGTGGGCAACCAGTCTTGGGCTACAGGGTGATATGGCAAACTGGCTTGTACACTGTAAAAAATTATTTTCATGATTTATCACAACATTTTTTCTTTTGTCAAATCAACTTAGATAATTAACGTGGTTCAGATACGTTTCTTTTGATTAAACCAATCGCCTTCATTGTATTAACTCAAAATTTTAATGTAAATGAACTCAAAATGTTAAGGCAACCAGGCAACTTACTTTTTTAAGTTAAACCAACAATTATTTTTTAACGTGTAGGTACACTGAGTTTTGGCGTTTGTTGTGTGAAAAGAATTAGTTTTTTACGATTGCTTAAGCATTTTTTTTAAAACAACTACACAGAATTTACAGATCCACACACACAAGTAGCAGAACAACTCAGTTCTTTTGCAAAATGAAACACTTCATTCAAAACATTAATTTAACAAAACCCAACTTTGACAGCGTATGGAACACACATGGTTCATACATTCTGATTCTGTTTGATTCATTTACACACTGCTGTGCCCAATCTTAAACACTTGTAACTTTTATACTTTTCTAATGATATAGTCTGGGTTTTATTTTTTCAGAGAGTAAAGTACATGAATATATTAGCAAAAACACACACACACACACACACAAAAACACACACAAGATCAGTACGCCACATTGTAAAACCATTCAATACATCCATGCCCTCCAAAGGTTACATTTTGCACTGAAAATCAGAACATATTCTAAATACAATAGATTACACGAACAAAAATATTTGTGGAGACAAAAGCATGATTTTAAATGAAAAAAAAAAGAAAAAGGAAAGGAAAAATACCTAAGCATCATCTCTTGGCCTAGCTGGATCTGGCCATAGCACTTCATCCACATCACAGGCGATGTCCTCTCTCACAAGACAGCGAGGGAAGAATCTTCTTGAATGGCGAATCTATCCTTGCACAGACCCTGCATCAATTAGGTCAGGCCTTCTCTTGAATGAGGCATATCCTGACATAGGGCTGGAGATTGTAAACCTTCCATGCCAAAAAACAAACAAACAAAAAAACCCTCCTCAATGGGTTTAAGGAAGGAACAGTATTTGTGGATGCTAATGAAACCAGTTTTGGACCAGAGCAGATAGATGGAAATTTACATTGACCCATATGACAATGTATCTCATATGCTCTGCATCCATTTGGTCTTCTGCTGTGATGATTTTGTGTAGTCTGTCTAAAATGTGAATATGTGGGCCGTGTTGTAAGGGCCTAAGTTGGCATGCCGGTGGAGGACCCCATTCTGCGTGATTGCAACATACATTGTGATGTTACCACCGCGTTGTCCCGGGACATCCAAAATAGCTCTGTGGCCAATGATGTTTCTCCCTCTCCCTCTTACTGCAACATTGGCTTCCATTTTGTTGAAGACACAATAAACTCACTTGCTTGCACCTGATTGTTGAGTTTACAGTTAAGCACCTAAGTGTCTGCAGACCTGACGGCCATCAGTTGGTTTATAGGGGTGGTATTTTGAAAAGCAGTGTCTTGAAATGGCAAAGAAATGACATTATGTTACATTTCTGTGTCTAATGTAGAGAAGTGTGTTTAGTGTTGTGCAAAACAATGTGTGTAGTTGTTAAGTTTTTGCCCCTAATGCATGCCTCATCCCAGACCTCCTAATTGGCAATTGAATGAGCAATCACTCAGCGCTGAGGGAGAATAGAGTCTCATTTTATTGATAAGCAAAGAGAGAATATATAGAAAGAGTACAAGGGGTGTAGTATATCTTCAGCCAATGAAAGAGAGAATACATCATATAGCTCATGGTATAGGAATGTGATACATATAGAAAAACAAGTCTAAATATGTTCATCTACCGGTCAGGTACCCCAGAGGTCCTTGATCTCCCAAGGACCTTCTCCAAAAAGCAGGGAGCATTCCCTGTCTCCCATCCCATCTAGCAGAGCCTTGTTCCTTATATGGAAATGGTTCCGGTACATAAAGAAAACCATATGTTAAAACATAAGATACAACTTCAACCATGGACAATGGAAAGGACCCTCTGTCCACTTTCCTTCAATGCTGAGACCAACATAAAATCTATCAGTAGTGTTTTGCAAAAAGTGTGAGGCTGAGAATGTGCTCATAGTTCTGCAGATCTGGGCTAAGGTTTTGCTCCTTGAAGTGTAGGCGTGTAAGCAATCGTAAAAAACTGTAATGTAATTTGAAATATGTAGTCATTGAATGCATTTTGTGCCAAAGCAATGATAAATGATCCACAGTTTAGCCCACAGAGATTTCTGTTGTGCTCACTGTGTGAAGAGTTTTGAAAAAGTGACCCAAATATTGAGAAATGTGTCCTAGCGATTGTAAAAAAAAAAACTGTAAGATCATTAAGAGTTTTGAAAATGTAATACACCTGTGAAATTGCGCCAAAGCAATTAAAAACACACACAATAAATGTTAAAAATAAATATATTAATTTATGAGTCGTTTTGTCATTTGCATATGCCCACAATATTCTACCCACAATACAATAATCTCATATTACAACATTAAACTAAAATTAAACCTTTAAATTATTTTGTTTAAAGATTAGTACATAAAATAGATTGTAATATATAAACATAAATAAATAAATAAATAATGGACATAACTAACCGGCAGGTATTACGTGAAGGTAAGCGCCGATTGGTCTCCGAAGGACATAAATTGGACCTACCGACTTCCCGTAATGATTGCACATTGTTAGCTACGCCGCAGGGTTGCATGGCTTGATTTCTCTTTATCCAAAACTTGATCTGTGTCATGTCGTTTTATGCACGGTCTTGAAATGACGTTGAACATTAAAGTTAATATGTTAATGATAGCATTATTGATAAATTGGGAATTTGTAATAACATTAGCCCATTTTAACAAAGACGATGCAAAATTTCGAGCCAATGAGTCCCTCAAAATAGCACCGCAGTCTCCCGCAGACTTAGAGAGGTTGTCTTTGAGAACCGCTGATGTACATGAAGATGGTTGTGAACTGTATCGCAACGCTTCAACGCCTTCAAATGAGATGACCGAAGACTCAGTGACCGAATCCACTTTCAAATGCCATGCATGTTTGACGGATCACAGTTGGGATTATAAATGGGGGAATGCGGACTCAAACCAAAACAGACCGAATCCCACACCAAATGACGAATTTGAAGGACTTCCCAGTGGATCAGTGACTTGGCGAGCCCTCAAAAGTAAGTTTAGCTGTAGCGTACTAAGTACTTGAGTACGTAGGTCATTTTTATTATTATTATTATTTTTACTAATTTCCCATAAAATCTTTTTCATCAAGGATATCAACGGAATTTGGACGGAGTCGTAGTGTCTGACATCTATCGGCCAGTGTTTCACTGTGGCAATGAACTCCTTAGGATCAAGTTTGCCATGACCCGGCACTCAAATCCACGCTTGATTGTCAGTACCGGTACGTACCTCTGAATATTCACTCTGAACTATACAGAGACGAAAGGTAATCGATTAATTCGACATGAATAAATTGTAACCACAGACACAAAGTGTAAAGTATGAATCAAATGCTTTATAAGACGTCCAAATTTGACATGAGTTAGTTAAGTAGTTTTTGGTCCCACATGAAAAAAATACTAGTGTTTCTGAACCATACAAAAACACAATTTATAGTGTTATTGAACCATACTAAGTACTTGAATGAATTTGTTGTGGTAATTCTGTAGTTGCTGTGGTAAAATAACTAACAACTATAGTAATATAAACGCATTACTTTACCCAACACTGTACTAAGTTTTCTACAACTACAATACACTACAGTTTACTGTAGTAAAAACTAAAGTATACTACAGTATTTTAGTTTATCAGTTCACTATAGTTAATACTACAGTATGCTGTAGCATTCATTAACAGTGTTGTAAATACTATAATATATACAGTATACTACAATTTAGTATAGTATGGTTCAAAAACAGTATTTTTTCACCTAAGCACGTGGGGCAGTCAGTCTTACTTTTTGGTATCAAATTAGGCCAATCTACGATTTTATGTAACAGGCTTTAAAAAGTTATGAACCGTCTTGAAGGGGGAAAAAAAAGATGACCAAGCTAGTCTTAGCGGTTTATGCAACCGGCCCCAGGATGGATAGATTAGGCTAAAATGAGTCTCTGTAAGGGTGTCTTTTTTTTTCATAAATTACAAATATACTTAACAATTAAGACATTAACACACATACTTTGTCCCTGTGTGTTGTTTGATTGTTAGTAAACCTGTAATTGTATTATGATTTAATTTATTTTCATTTACTCACCCTCATGTCGTTCCAAACCTGTAAGACTTTCGTTCATCTTCAGAACACAAATGAAGATATTTTTAATAAATCTGATTTGATTTCTGAGCAATTTCTGAATCTGAGCGATTTCTGTCTTTCCATTGATGGCTTCGCAACTACCACTTTGACGCTTCAAAAATTTCATAAAGATATTGTAAAACTAATCCATATGAATTGAGTGGTTTAGTCCAAATTTTCTGAAGAGACTCGATCACTTTATATGATGAACCGACTGAGTTTAGGCTGAATTTAGACTAATTAAACATTTATCAATGTGCACATCAGATATGGTAAACGGAAGCTCAAGTTTGCTTGACATAAACCAATGAGGTTAATTCTCGTGTGTTATGCAGCACATTTGAGCTTTCGCAAGAAATTGAGGTTTCTTGCGCATCAAGCAGGTTTGGTTGAGCTAGCTCTCAGATTTAATCAAAAAGATCTTCATTTGTGTTCCAAAGATGAACAAAAGTCTTATGCATTTGGAACAACAAGAGGGAGAAATATTAATGACAATTTCTAGTTTTTGGGTAAACAAAAGTTTTGGGTTTTAACAAAAAGTGTGTGCAAACTTAAGCACTCAACTGTTTATTCATGTCTACCATAAACCGTATAAATCAGTCTTTTTCACTAGGCTACAATTAATGTCTGTCTTATTGTTTGACATTTTGATTCTTCCCTCTATTATTTAAACGTTAAATATTCATGAACTTTTATTTTGAGGCAAGTGCTGTTTAGTTAATGAATTGTTGTTTGTTGCTAAACAAGTGGTCAGTAGATTGTAATCATTTCACACTTTGGTACTGCAAGGTGGGACATTTCACACACTTAACAGACATGAGAGAAACACTATCTACAGTCAGTTAGCATACACCCCAAAGTATACTTTGGCCATCTGCATTCCTCAACGGTTAATGCATTGTCTGTGTGGCGTAATTTGCTCACTCGACTTTGCGCAATACTAAGCGGAACGTGGAAATTGAAGTATACCTGGGGTTTGTTGTAATTCTACAGCATCAGAGACAAAGTTCTACATAAAATTTGCAATTTACAAGTAACATTGTAGATGGTTATTGCAGTCCATTTAGAAATTTTCAATTTTGTATTGCATTAATTTGTGGTAACCGAGTGCATGAACTATTGTGAGTACATATTTAAATGTAATCAATTTTCAAATTATATTTTCAGAGACAAAATGGACTGATTCACCCTTACAAAAGCAGTGCCGCTGCATTAAAAGGAACCATGGGCCATCAATGGTACTCACAATCTATTTCAAAGAGTGCTATACTCAAAAGTGGGTAAGATATTCTCTTAACAGTAGCCTAGATGTCATGTTACAAATATTCTTATGTCACCCTGACAGACTGGTTTATTCCTTTTTCCCCCATGGTCATATCTGTACACAGACTCCTAGAAGGTTTAACCTGTCTGTACTTTATCTTAAGAACTAACACAGCTGTCACACATAGCATGTTATTCATACACTACTAATGACAGTTTTGATGAATCTGTTAACCCTCTGGGGTCTGAGGCTGATTTGGGGTCCTGGAGTAGTTTTGACATGCCCTGACATTTGTGCTTTTTTCAGTTTCTTATAGACATATTAATGAAAGTTAATTCATTCCACTGTATTCAGCACAAACTAGGCTACAATAATATGTGAGCAACAAGTATGTACATGTTTGTATTTTTAAGAGAATTACGTATATGCATGGTTTTTGAAAAAACAAACAAAAAAATAAGTCTGTGAAATAAGGCCTCAAAACAAGTTCGTTCGTCTTTAACACTGACCATCGGGATTGAATGTTTTGTCCATGTTTTTTTAATGATTAAATTTAGACTTCACATACATTTCACGTATAGATGATTAAATTTAGTCTTCACATACATTTAATGCTGTTAATGACACTGGTCTGCATTTGTGTTTATTCAGTTTCTCAATTAATCTTCTATTGGCAATTTCCCTGCCCAATGAACAAAAGACAAACTGTCTATTTAATCCCTCAGACTCAAGGCAAAAGGATGTATTACTCTGTAAGAGTACTTTACTTCGATCGCCTTCTAATGAGGAATTTCTCCGGCACTGCCACCTGTCATGCTGCCATCCTGCCACATTATGTACCATCTACAGGAGAATCACCCAAAGTTATCTGTGGAAAGCCATATGTGATTGTAAAATTACCAGCCAAGAAGATTAAAAATATTAAAGTTTTGGGTGAGTACTTGTTATTGATGAATTACAACAATAGCTTTGGACTGTAGCAATTTAATGTACCATCAACAACTGTCTATTTTCCCATTATAACATTTGAATCGAAAGAATGTGTATAATAATGCAAAGAACAGATGTAAACTGGCAACTGTTTTGAAAAAAAAAAAAAAAAAAAAATATGACCAGTAAAAGATGCTTCCTATCAACTTCTGTTGTCTTAAGATGTGTCCAGGCAATTTCCTCATCTTGTCCTTTGGAAAAGTCACCATACTGTGTTTGTCAAAGTGAAACATTCAGCGATCAAGGTATGACTCTGTTTCACACTATGATGGAGTATTGTAACAATTTTTGAGATTGTGGTCTCCACTTAGATTTTGCAATCTATTGATTTTGTTACCTTTTTAAAGGATGGTATTCTCCAGCTGGAATATCTTGATATGACTGGAAAATCACAGACAATCACAATGTCCTGTGTTCACCACACATTCCCTTTTAAAAAGACTATCAGAAAACGAAGACAAGACCCATCTGATTTTATTTGGGAATATGATCCAATACCAACAGTTCCCTTTAAATCAGAGTGGGCAACAACCATTGCTCCTTCAAAGTCTAGTTCTCTTAGTTTTGCCACCATTGGACAATTTGACTTTCCACTTAATGCAACAGTAGCTGAAAGTCTAGATTTTGATTTTGAATATTTTGATATGTGGGAAGTCAACCCTACAGTTTCTCTTGATACCGCTCCGACAGCAAAAACACCACAAAGCACAGATAGACAGCCAAGCAAAATCACCAAAACTGCAACTTCTGTTGTTGATGCTGATGAAGCAGATTTTGGTCTTTTGGACTTTGTCATACCCACTGGTCCATTTGGGGAATATGAAACTCATAAAACGACCCATGGGGCACTTTCAGCAAGTGTTCCTACACATCCAGACCCCAGTACAAATACAAATACTGTTCCCTTCTGGTCCCCTGAGAGGACTCTTGATACAGCCCAGAAAACCAAAACCTCAAGTGCTCCTACGCAGCCAAGCAGAATTGCCGAAATTGCAACTGCTGGAGATACGGATTTTGGTCTTTTGGACTTTGTCATACCCACTGTGCCATTTGGGGAATATGAACAAACTCTTAAAATGACCCAGGGGGCACTTCCATCAAGCACACCTACACATCCAGAGCCCACTACAAGTACAAATACTGTTCCCTTCTGGCCACCAGAGAGGACTCTTGATACAGCTCCGACAGCAAAATCACCACAAAGCACAGATAGACAGCCAAGCAAAATCACCAAAACTGCAACTTCTGTTGTTGATGCTGATGAAGCAGATTTTGGTCTTTTGGACTTTGTCATACCCACCGGTCAATTTGGGGAATATGAAGAAACTCATAAAACGACCCATGGGGCACTTTCAGCAAGTGTTCCTACACATCCAGACCCCAGTACAAATACAAATACTGTTCCCTTCTGGTCCCCTGAGAGGACTCTTGATACAGCCCAGAAAACCAAAACCTCAAGTGCTCCTACGCAGCCAAGCAGAATTGCCGAAACTGGAACTGCTGGCGATACGGATTTTGGTCTTTTGGACTTTGTCATACCCACTGTGCCATTTGGGGAATATGAAGAAACTCATAAAACGACCCATGGGGCACTTTCAGCAAGTGTTCCTACACATCCAGACCCCAGTACAAATACTGTTCCCTTCTGGTCCCCTGAGAGGACTCTTGATACAGCCCAGAAAACCAAAACCTCAAGTGCTCCTACGCAGCCAAGCAGAATTGCCGAAACTGGAACTGCTGGCGATACGGATTTTGGTCTTTTGGACTTTGTCATACCCACTGTGCCATTTGGGGAATATGAACAAACTCTTAAAATGACCCAGGGGGCACTTCCATCAAGCACACCTACACATCCAGAGCCCACTACAAGTACAAATATTGTTCCCTTCTGGCCACCAGAGAGGACTCTTGATACAGCTCCGACAGCAAAAACACCAAGCACAGATAGACAGCCAAGCAGAATCACCAAAACTGCAACTACTGCTGTTGATGTTGATGAAATGTTTGGGGTGGATTTTGGTCATTTTGACTTTGTCATACCCACTGGTACATTTGGGGAATATGAAGAAACTGCAGTTTCTTCTAATGTTAGTGATGAAATTGACTTTGAACAGGGTTTCTCAGATATACCACTGGGACCTTATAGACCAGTTACAAACACAGCAGCAATACCTGCCAATCTCGAATCAACTCCGGTGTCCAAGAGGACCACACTTACTGTAACAAGTCCTGGAACAACAAACTCACCTGAATCTACACCTAGTTTAACATCTGCTGTGGAAACCACATTGGCTCAAACTACAACTTCTGTAGAAAGTACTACCCTAGGCACCACTTCTGCTGAAACAACACAATTAGTTGGTTTGACAGCAATTCGTTTAGAGTCATCCACACTGTTGATGACAACTCCTGTAGCAACAACCTCACCTGAAACTACAACTAGCTTAACATCTGATGTTGAAACCACAGTGGCTCTGAAAACTACAACTTCTGCAGAAACAACTAGCCTAGGTACCACTTCTGCAGAAACTACACCATTAGGTAGTTCCATAGCAACTCAAATGGAATCATCCACACCCATTATGACAACTGCTAGAGCAACAACCACACCTGAAGAGACCACAGTGGCTCTGAAAACTAGAACTTCTGCAGAAACTACACCATTAGACAGTTCTATAGAAATTCAGATGGAATCATCCACACCCATTATAACGACCGCTGGAGCAACAACCACACCTGAAGAGACCACAGTGGCTCTGAAAACTACAACTTCTGCAGAAACTACTACCTTAGGCACCACTTCTGCTGAAACAACACCATTAGGTAGTTCAACACGAATTGTATTGGAAACATCCACACCCATAATCACAACTGCTGGAACAACAACCTTGCCTGAAACTACTTCTGGCATAACATCTACTGTTGAAACCACATTAGCTCAAACTACTACTTCTGCAGAAACTACTAGCCTAGGCACCACTTCTACTGAAACAACACCATTAGGTAGTTCCACAGAAACTAAAATTGAATCATCCACACCCATTATGACGACTGCTGCAGCAACAACTACACCTGGTTTAACATCCGCTGTTGAAACCACATTAGCTCAAACTACTACTTCTGCAGAAACTACTAGCCTAGGCACCACTTCTGCTGAAACGACACCATTAGGTAGTTCTACAGAAATTCAGATGGAATCTTCCACACCCATTATGACGACTGTTGGAGCAACAACCACACCTAAAACTACACCTCACTTAACATCTGCAGTTGAGACAACAGTGGCTCAAACTACAACTTCTGTAGAAACTACTAGCCAAGGTACCACTTCTGCTGAAATTCAGATGGAATCATCCACACCCATTATGACGACTGCTGGAGCAACAACCACAGCTGAAACCACACCTCACTTAACATCTGCAGTTGAGACAACAGTGGCTCTGAAAACTACAACTTCTGTAGAAAGTACTTCCCTAGGCACCACTTCTGCTGAAACAACACCAGCAGGTAGTTCAACACGAAGTGTATTGGAAACATCCACACCCTTAATCACAACTGTTGGAGCAACAACCACAGCTGAATCTACACCTGCCTTAACATCCGCTGTTGAAACCACATTAGCTCAAACTACAACTTCTTTAGAAACTACTAGCCTAGGCACCACTTCTGCTGAAACAACACCATTAGGTAGTTCTACAGAAATTCAGACGGAATCATCCACACCCTTAATCACAACTGTGGGAGCAACAACCACACATGAAACTACACTTGGCTTAACATCTGCAGTTGAGACAACAGTGGCTCAAACTACAACTTCTGCAGAAACTACTAGCCTAGGTACCACTTCTGCAGAAATTACACCATTAGTTAGTTCTACAGAAATTAAGATGGAATCATCCACACCCATTATGACGACTGTTGGAGCAACAACCACACCTGAAACTACACCTGCCTTAACATCCGCTGTTGAAACCACATTAGCTCAAACTACAACTTTTGTAGAAACTACTATCCTAGGCACCACTTCTACTGAAACAACACCATTAGGTAGTTCTACAGAAATTCAGAAATTAACATCCGCTGTTGAAACCACATTAGCTCAAACTACAACTTCTGTAGAAACTACTAGCCTAGGTACCACTTCTGCAGAAACTACACCATTAGTAAGTTCTACAGAAGTTCAGCTGGAATCATCCACACCCATTTTGACGACTGTTGGAGCAACAACCACAGCTGAAACCACACCTCATTTAACATCTGCAGTTGAGACCACAGTGGCTCTGACAACTACTACTTCGGCAGAAACTACTACCCTAGGCACCACTTCTGCTGAAACGACATCTTTAGGTAGTTCTACGGAAATTCAGAGGGAATATTCCACACCCATTATAACGACTTCTAGAGGAACAACCTCACTTGAAACTACACTTGGATTAACATATGCAATTGAAACCACAGTGGCTCTGACAACTACAGCTTCTATAGAAACTACTACCCTAGGCACCACTTCTGCTGAAACAACACCATTAGGTAGTTCTACAGAAATTCAGATGGAAACATCCACACCCTTAATCACAACTGTGGAAGCAACAACCACAGCTGAAACTACACCTCACTTTACATCTGCAGTTGAGACAACAGTAGCTCAAACTACAACTTCTGTAGAAACTACTAGCCTAGGCACCACTTCTGCAGAAAGTCAGCTGGAATCATCCACACCCATTTTGACGACTGTTGGAGCAACAACCACACCTGAAACTACACTTGGATTAACTTCTGCAGTTGAGACCACAGTGGCTCTGACAACTACTACTTCTGCAGAAACTACTAGCCTAGTTACCACTTCTGCAGAAACTACACCATTAGTTAGTTCTACAGAAATTCAGCTGGAATCATCCACACCCATTATGACGACTGTTGGAGCAACAACCACAGCTCAAACTACACTTGGATTAACATCTGCAGTTGAGACTACAGTGGCTCTGACAACTACAACTTCTGTAGAAACTACTAGCCTAGGTACCACTTCTGCTGAAACAACACTATCAGGTAGTTCAACACGAAGTGTATTGGAAACATCCACACCCTTAATCACAACTGTGGAAGCAACAACCACAGCTGAATCTACACCTGCCTTAACATCCGCTGTTGAAACCACATTAGCTCAAACTACAACTTCTGTAGAAACTACTAGCCTAGGCACCACTTCTACAGAAAGTCAGCTGGAATCATCCACACCCATTTTGACGACTGTTGGAGCAACAACCACAGCTGAAACCACACCTCATTTAACATCTGCAGTTGAGACAACAGTGGCTCTGACAACTACTACTTCTGCAGAAACTACTAGCCTAAGCACCACTTCTGCTGAAACAACACCATTAGGTAGTTCTACAGAAATTCAGAAATTAACATCCGCTGTTGAAACCACATTAGCTCAAACTACAACTTCTGTAAAAAGTAGTACTCTAGGCACAACTTCTGCTGAAACGACACCATTAGGTAGTTCTACAGAAATTCAGATTGAATCCTCCACACCCATTTTGACGACTGTTGGAGCAACAACCACAGCTGAAACTAGACTTGGATTAACTTCAGCAGTTGAGACCACAGTGGCTCTGACAACTACTACTTCTGCAGAAACTACTAGCCTAGTTACCACTTCTGCAGAAACTACACTATTAGGTAGTTCTACAGAAATTCAGATGGAAACATCCACACCCATTTTGACGACTGTTGGAGCAACAACCACAGCTGAAACCACACCTCATTTAACATCTGCAGTTGAGACTACAGTGGCTCTGACAACTACTACTTCTGCAGAAACTACTAGCCTAGGCACCACTTCTGCAGAAATTCAGCTGGAATCATCCACACCCATTTTGACGACTGTTGGAGCAACAACCACAGCTGAAACCACACCTCACTTAACATCTGCAGTTGAGACAACAGTAGCTCAAACTACAACTTCTGTAGAAACAACTAGCCTAGGTACCACTTCTGCAGAAATTCAGATGGAATCATCCACACCCATTATGACGACTGTTGGAGCAACAACCACACCTGAAACTACACTTGGATTAACATCTGCAGTTGAGACCACAGTGGCTCTGACAACTACTACTTCTGCAGAAACTACTAGCCTAGGTACCACTTCTGCAGAAACTACACCATTAGTTAGTTCTACAGAAATTCAGCTGGAATCATCCACACCCATTTTGACGACTGTTGGAGCAACAACCACAGCTGAAACCACACCTCATTTAACATCTGCAGTTGAGACCACAGTGGCTCTGACAACTACTACTTCTGCAGAAACTACTAGCCTAGGCACCACTTCTGCTGAAACAACACCAGCAGGTAGTTCAACACGAAGTGTATTGGAAACATCCACACCCTTAATCACAAGTGTTGGAGCAACAACCACAGCTGAAACTACACCTCACTTTACGTCTGCAGTTGAGACAACAGTGGCTCTGACAACTACTACTTCTGCAGAAACTACTAGCCTAGGCACAACTTCTGCTAAAACAACACCATTAGCTGGTTCTACAGAAATTCAGATTGAATCTTCCACACCCATTATGACGACTGCTGGAGCAACAACCACAGCTCAAACTACACTTGGATTAACATCTGCAGTTGAAACCACATTAGCTCAAACTACAACTTTTGTACAAACTACTGGCCTAGGCACCACTTCTGCTGAAACAACACCATTAGGTAGTTCTACAGAAATTCAGAAATTAACATCCGCTGTTGAAACCACATTAGCTCAAACTACAACTTCTGTAGAAAGTAGTACTCTAGGCACAACTTCTGCTGAAACGACACCATTAGTTAGTTCTACAGAAATTCAGCTGGAATCATCCACACCCATTATGATGACTGTTAGAGCAACAACCACACCTGAAACTACACTTGGATTAACATCTGCAGTTGAGACCACAGTGGCTCTGAGAACTACTACTTCTGCAGAAACTACTAGCCTAGGCACCACTTCTGCTGAAACAACACCAGCAGGTAGTTCAACACGAAGTGTATTGGAAACATCCACACCCTTAATCACAACTGTGGAAGCAACAACCACAGCTGAAACTACACCTCACTTTACATCTGCAGTTGAGACCACAGTGGCTCTGACAACGACAACTTCTGTAGAAACTACTAGCCTAGGCACAACTTCTGCTGAAACGACACCATTAGGTAGTTCTACAGAAATTCAGAAATTTACATCCGCTGTTGAAACCACATTAGCTCAAACTACAACTTCTGTAGAAAGTAGTACTCTAGGCACAACTTCTGCTGGAACGACACCATTAGGTAGTTCTACAGAAATTCAGATTGAATCTTCCACACCCATTATGACGACTGTTGGAGCAACAACCACAGCTGAAACTACACCTCACTTTACATCTGCAGTTGAGACCACAGTGGCTCAAACTACAACTTCTGTAGAAACTACTAGCCTAGGTACCACTTCTGCAGAAATTCAGCTGGAATCATCCACACCCATTTTGACGACTGTTGGAGCAACAACCACACCTGAAACTACACTTGGATTAACTTCAGCAGTTGAGACCACAGTGGCTCTGACAACTACTACTTCTGCAGAAACTACTAGTCTAGTTACCACTTCTGCAGAAACTACACCATTAGGTAGTTCTACAGAAATTCAGATGGAAACATCCACGCCCATTATGAGGACTGTTGGAGCAACAACCACACCTGAAACTACACTTGGATTAACATCTGCAGTTGAGACAACAATAGCTCAAACTACAACTTCTGTAGAAACAACTAGCCTAGGTACCACTTCTGCAAAAATTCAGATGGAATCATCCACACCCATTATGACGACTGTTGGAGCAACAACTACACCTGAAACTACACTTGGATTAACATCTGCAGTTGAGACCACAGTGGCTCTGACAACTACAACTTCTGTAGAAACTACTAGCCTAAGCACAACTTCTGCTGAAACGACACCATTAGGTAGTTCTACAGAAATTCAGAAATTTACATCCGCTGTTGAAACCACATTAGCTCAAACTACAACTTCTGTAGAAAGTAGTACTCTAGGCACAACTTCTGCTGAAACGACACCATTAGGTAGTTCTACAGAAATTCAGATTGAATCTTCCACACCCATTATGACGACTGTTGGAGCAACAACCACAGCTGAAACTACACTTGGATTAACATCTGCAGTTGAGGCCACAGTGGCTCAAACTACAACTTCTGTAGAAACTACTAGCCTAGGTACCACCTCTGCTGAAACAACACCATTAGGTAGTCCTACAGAAATTCAGAAATTAACATCTGCAGTTGAGACCACAGTGGCTCAAACTACAACTTGTGTAGAAACAACTAGCCTAGGTACCACTTCTGCAGAAATTCGGATAGAATCATCCACACCCATTATGACGACTGTTGGAGGAAAAACCACACCTGAAACTACACTTGGATTAACATCTGCAGTTGAGATCACAGTGGCTCTGACAACTACTACTTCTGCAGAAACTACTAGCCTAGTTATCACTTCCGCAGAAACTACACCATTAGTTAGTTCTACAGAAATTCAGCTGGAATCATCCACACCCATTATGACGACTGTTGGAGCAACAACCACAGCTGAAACCACACCTCATTTAACATCTGCAGTTGAGACAACAGTAGCTCAAACTACAACTTCTGTAGAAACTACTAGCCTAGGCACCACTTCTGCTGAAACAACATCATTAGTTAGTTCTACAGAAATTCAGCTGGGATCATCCACACCCATTATGACGACTGTTGGAGCAACAACCACAGCTGAAACCACACTTCATTTAACATCTGCAGTTGAGACTACAGTGGCTCTGACAACTACTACTTTTGCAGAAACTACTAGCCTAGACACCACTTCTGCAGAAATTCAGCTGGAATCATCCACACCTATTTTGACGACTGTTGGAGCAACAACCACACCTGAAACTACACTTGGATTAACATCTGCAGTTGAGACTACAGTGGCTCTGACAACTACAACTTCTGTAGAAACTACTAGCCTAGGCACCACTTCTGCTGAAACAACACCAGCAGGTAGTTCAACACGAAGTGTATTGGAAACATCCACACCCTTAATCACAAGTGTTGGAGCAACAACCACAGCTGAAACTACACCTCACTTTACATCTGCTGTTGAAACCACAGTGGCTCAAACTACAACTTCTGTAGAAACAACTAGCCTAGGTACCACTTCTGCAGAAATTCAGATGGAATCATCCACACCCATTATGACTGTTGGAGCAACAACCATAGCTGAATCTACACTTGGCTTAACATCCGCTGTTGAAACCACATTAGCTCAAACTACAACTTCTGTAGAAACTACTAGCCTAGGCACCACTTCTGCTGAAACAACACCATTAGGTAGTTCTACAGCAATTCAGATGGAAACATCCACACCCATTATGACGACCACTGGAGCAACAACCACACCTGAAACTACACTTGGGTTAACATCTGCAGTTGAGACAACAGTGGCTCAAACTACAACTTCTGTAGAAACTACTAGCCTAGGTACCACTTCTGCAGAAATTCAAATGGAATCATCCACACCCATTATGACGACTGTTGGAGCAACAACCACAGCTGAAACTACACCTCACTTTACATCCGCTGTTGAAACCACAATAGCACAAACTACAACTTCTGTAGAAACTACTAGCCTAGGCACCACTTCTGCTGAAACAACACCATTAGGTAGTTCTACAGCAATTCAGATGGAAACATCCACACCCATTATGATGACCACTGGAGCAACAACCACACCTGAAACTACACTTGGATTAACATCTGCAGTTGAGACAACAGTGGCTCAAACTACAACTTCTGTAGAAACTACTAGCCTAGGTACCACCTCTGCTGAAACAACACCATTAGGTAGTTCTACAGAAATTCAGAAATTAACATCCGCTGTTGACACCACATTAACTCAAACTACAACTTCTGTAAAAAGTAGTACTCTAGGCACAACTTCTGTAGAAACTACTAGCCTAGGCACCACTTCTACTGAAACAACATCATTAGTTCGTTCTACTGAAATTCAGCTGGGATCATCCACACCTATTTTGACGACTGTTGGAGCAACAACCACACCTGAAACTACACTTGGATTAACATCTGCAGTTGAGACTACAGTGGCTCTGACAACTACAACTTCTGTAGAAACTACTAGCCTAGGCACCACTTCTGCTGAAACAACACCATTAGGTAGTTCTACAGAAATTCAGAGGGAATCTTCCACTCCCATTATAACGACTACTGGAGGAACAACCTCACCTGAAACTATACTTGGATTAACATCTGCAATAGAAACCACAGTGGCTCTGTCAACTACAACTTCGGCAGAAACTACTAGTCTAGGCACCACTTCTGCTGAAACAACACCAGCAGGTAGTTCAACACGAAGTGTATTGGAAATATCCACACCCTTAATCACAACTGTGGGAGCGACAACCACAGCTGAAACTACACCTCACTTTACATCCGCTGTTGAAACCACAATAGCACAAACTACAACTTCTGTAGAAAGTACTACCCTAGGCACCACTTCTCCTGAAACAACAGCATTAGGTAGTTCTACAGAAATTCAGATGGAAACATCCACACCCATTAT
This sequence comes from Elopichthys bambusa, assembly GCA_037101425.1. Taxonomy (NCBI): domain Eukaryota; kingdom Metazoa; phylum Chordata; class Actinopteri; order Cypriniformes; family Xenocyprididae; genus Elopichthys; species Elopichthys bambusa. The sequence continues at coordinate 26,707,781 of CM074449.1, forward strand.
GATGACTGTTGGAGCAACAACCACAGCTGAAACTACACCTCACTTTACATCTGCAGTTGAGACCACAGTGGCTCAAACTACAACTTATGTAGGAAGTACTTCCCTAGGCACCACTTCTGCTGAAACAACACCATTAGGTAGTTCTACAGAAAATCAGCTGGAATCATCCACACCCATTATGACGACTGTTGGAGCAACAACCACACCTGAAACTACACTTGGATTAACATCTGCAGTTAAGACCACAGTGGCTCTGACAACTCCTACTTCTGCAGAAACTACTAGCCTAGGTAGCACTTCTGCAGAAACTACAACATTAGTTAGTTCTACAGAAATTCAGATGGAATCTTCCACACCCATTATGACGACCACTGGAGCAACAACCACAGCTGAAACTACACTTGGATTAACATCTGCAGTTGAGACCACAGTGGCTCTGACAACTACAACTTCTGCAGAAACTACTACCTTAAGCACCACTTCTGCTGAAACAACACCATTAGGTAGTTCAACACTAATTGTATTGGAAACATCCACACCCTTAATCACAACGGTGGGAGCAACAACCTCACCTGAAACTACACTTGGCTTAACATCTGCTGTAGAGACCACAGTGGCTCAAACTACAACTTCTGTAGGAAGTACTTCCCTAGGCACCACTTCTGCTAAAACAACACCATTAGGTAGTTCTACACTAATTGTATTGGAAACATCCACACCCATTATGATGACCACTGGAGCAACAACCACACCTGAAACTACACTTGGATTAACATCTGCAGTTGAGACTACAGTGGCTCTAAAAACTACAACTTCTGTAGAAACTACTAGCCTAGACACCACTTCTGCAGAAATTCAGCTGGAATCATCCACACCTATTTTGACGACTGTTGGAGCAACAACCACACCTGAAACTACACTTGGATTAACATCTGCAGTTGAGACTACAGTGGCTCTAAAAACTACAACTTCTGTAGAAACTACTAGCCTAGGCACCACTTCTGCTGAAACTACACCATTAGGTAGTTCTACAGAAATTCAGCTGGAATCATCCACACCCATTATGACGACTGTTGGAGCAACAACCACAGCTGAAACTACACCTCACTTTACATCTGCAGTTGAGACAACAGTGGCTCTGACAACTACTACTTCTGCAGAAACTACTAGCCTAGGCACAACTTCTGCTAAAACAACACCATTAGGTGGTTCTACAGAAATTCAGATTGAATCTTCCACACCCATTATGACGACTGCTGGAGCAGCAACCACAGCTCAAACTACACTTGGATTAACATCTGCAGTTGAGACCACAGTGGCTCTGACAACTACAACTTCTGCAGAAACTACTACCTTAAGCACCACTTCTGTTGAAACAACACCATTAGGTAGTTCAACAAGAATTGTATTGGAATCATCCACACCCATTATGACGACCACTGAAGCGACGACCACTGAAGCAACAACCACACCTAAAACTACACTTGGATTAACATCTGCAGTTGAGACCACAGTAGCTCTGACAGCAACTACTTCTGCAGAAACTACTAGCCTAGGCACCACTTCTGCTGAAACAACACCATTAGGTAGTTCTACGGAAATTCAGAAATTAACATCCGCTGTTGAAACCACATTAGCTCCAACTACAACTTCTGTAGAAAGTACTACCCTAGGCACCACTTCTGCTGAAACAACACCATTAGGTAGTTCAACACTAATTGTATTGGAAACATCCACACCCTTGATCACAACTGTTGGAGCGACAACCACAGCTGAAACTACAACTCACTTTACATCTGCAGTTGAGACCACAGTGGCTCTGACAACTACAACTTCTGTAGAAACTTCTACCCTAGGCACCACTTCTGCAGAAACTACTACCCTAGGTACCACTTCTGCAGAAACTACTACCCTAGGCACCACTTCTGCTGAAACGACACCATTAGGTAGTTCTACAGCAATTCAGATGAAAACATCCACACCCTTGATCACAACTGTGGGATCAACAACCACAGCTGAAACCACACCTCATTTAACATCTTCTGTTGAGACCACATTAGTTCAAACTACAACTTCTGTAGAAACTACTACCCTAGGCACCACTTCTGCAGAAGTTCAGATGGAATCATCCACACCCATTATGACGACCACTGGAGCAACAACCACACCTGAAACTACACTTGGATTAACATCTGCAATTGAAACCACAGTGGCTCTGACAACTACAACTTCTGCAGAAACTACTAGCCTAGGTACCACGTCTGCTGAAACTACTAGCCTAGGTACCACGTCTGCTGAAACGACACCATTAGGTAGTTCTACAGCAATTCAGATGAAAACATCCACACCCTTGATCACAACTGTGGGATCAACAACCACAGCTGAAACCACACCTCATTTAACATCTTCTGTTGAGACCACATTAGTTCAAACTACAACTTCTGTAGAAACTACTACCCTAGGCACCACTTCTGCAGAAGTTCAGATGGAATCATCCACACCCATTATGACGACCACTGGAGCAACAACCACACCTGAAACTACACTTGGATTAACATCTGCAGTTGAGACCACAGTGGCTCTGACAACTACAACTTCTGTAGAAAGTACTTCCCTAGGCACCACTTCTGCTGAAACAACATTATTAGGTAGTTCAACGGAAATTCAGATGGAATCTTCCACACCCATTATGACGACTGTTGGAGCAACAACCACAGCTGAAACTACACCTCACTTGACATCTGCAGTTGAGACCACAGTGGCTCCAACTACAACTTCTGTAGAAAGTACTAGCCTAGGTACCACGTCTGCTGAAACAACACCATCAGGTACTTCAACACGAAGTGTATTGGAAACATCCACACCCTTAATCACAACTGTGGGAGCAACAACCACAGCTGAAACTACACCTCACTTTACATCTGCTGTTGAAACCACAGTTGCTCAAAGTACAACTTCTGTAGAAACAACTAGCCTAGGTACCACTTCTGCAGAAATTCAGATGGAATCATCCACACCCATTATGACGACTGTTGGAGCAACAACCACAGCTGAAACCACACCTCATTTAACAACTGCAGTTGAGACAACAGTAGCTCAAACTACAACTTCTGTAGAAACTACTAGCCTAGGCACCACTTCTGCAGAAATTCAGCTGGAATCATCCACACCCATTTTGACGACTGTTGGAGCAACAACCACACCTGAAACTACACTTGGATTAACATCTGCAGTTGAGACAACAGTGGCTCAAACTACAACTTCTGTAGAAACTACTAGCCTAGGCACCACTTCTGCTGAAACAACACCATTAGGTAGTTCTACAGAAATTCAGAGGGAGTCTTCCACACCCCTTATAACGACTACTGGAGGAACAACCTCACCTGAAACTACACTTGGATTAACATCTGCAATAGAAACCACAGTGGCTCTGTCAACTACAACTTCTGCAGAAACTACTAGCCTAGGCACCACTTCTGCTGAAACAACACCAGCAGGTAGTTCAACACGAAGTGTATTGGAAACATCCACACCCTTAATCACAACTGTTGGAGCAACAACCATAGCTGAATCTACACTTGGCTTAACATCCGCTGTTGAAACCACATTAGCTCAAACTACAACTTCTGTAGAAACTACTAGCCTAGGCACCACTTCTGCTGAAACAACATCATTAGGTAGTTCTACGGAAATTCAGAGGGAATCTTCCACACCCATTATGACAACTGTTGGAGCAACAACCACACCTGAAACTACACTTGGATTAACATCTGCAATAGAAACCACAGTGGCTCTGTCAACTACTACTTCTGCAGAAAGTACTAGCCTAGGTACCACTTCTGCAGAAATTCAGATGGAATCATCCACACCCATTATGATGACTGTTGGGGCAACAACCACAGCTGAAACCACACCTCACTTAACATCTGCAGTTGAGACAACAGTGGCTCTGAAAACTACAACTTCTGCAGAAAGTACTACCCTAGGCACCACTTCTGCTGAAACAACACCATTAGGTAGTTCTACGGAAATGCCGAAATTAACATCCGCTGTTGAAACCACATTAGCTCCAACTACAACTTCTGTAGAAACTACTATCCTAGGCACCACTTCTGCTGAAACAACACCATTAGGTAGTTCTACAGCAATTCAGATGGAAACATCCACACCCATTATGACGACCACTGGAGCAACAACCACACCTGAAACTACACTTGGGTTAACATCTGCAGTTGAGACAACAGTGGCTCAAACTACAACTTCTGTAGAAACTACTAGCCTAGGTACCACGTCTTCTGAAACAACACCATCAGGTACTTCAACACGAAGTGTTTTGGAAACATCCACACCCTTAATCACAACTGTGGGAGCAACAACCACAGCTGAAACTACACCTCACTTTACATCCGCTGTTGAAACCACAATAGCACAAACTACAACTTCTGTAGAAAGTACTACCCTAGGCACCACTTCTCCTGAAACAACAGCATTAGGTAGTTCTACAGAAATTCAGCTGGAATCATCCACACCCATTATGACGACTGTTGGAGCAACAACCACAGCTGAAACCACACATCATTTAACATCTGCAGTTGAGACTACAGTGGCTCTGACAACTCCTACTTCTGCAGAAACTACTAGCCTAGACACAACTTCTCCTGAAACAACACCATCAGGTAGTTCTACAGAAATTCAGATGGAATCTTCCACACCCATTATGACGACCACTGGAGCAACAACCACACCTGAAACTACACTTGGGTTAACATCTGCAGTTGAGACAACAGTGGCTCAAGCTACAACTTCTGTAGAACCTACTAGCCTAGGTACCACTTCTGCTGAAACAACACCATCAGGTAGTTCTACAGAAATTCAGATGGAATCTTCCACACCCATTATGACGACCACTGGAGCAACAACCACAGCTGAAACTACACTTGGATTAACATCTGCAGTTGAGACCACAATGGCTCTGACAACTATGTCTTTAGAAAGTACTACCCTAGGCACCACTTCTGCTGAAACAACACCATCAGGTAGTTCAACACGAAGTGTATTGGAAACATCCACGCCCTTAATCACAACTGTGGAAGCAACAACCACAGCTGAAACTACACTTCACTTTACATCTGCAGTTGAGACCATAGTGGCTCAAACTACAACTTCTGTAGAAAGTACTTCCCTAAGCACCACTTTTTCTGAAATGACACCATTAGGTAGTTCTACAGCAATTCAAACGGAATCGTCCACACCCATTATGACGACCACTGGAGCAACAACCACACCTGAAACTACACTTGGATTAACATCTGCAGTTGAGACCACAGTGGCTCAAACTACAACTTCTGTAGAAACTACTAGCCTAGGTACCACTTCTGCAGAAATTCAGCTGGAATCATCCACACCCATTTTGACGACTGTTGGAGCAACAACCACACCTGAAACTACACTTGGATTAACATCTGCAATTGAGACCACAGTGGCTCTGACAACTACAACTTCTGCAGAAACTACTACCTTAAGCACCACTTCTGCTGAAACAACACCATTAGGTAGTTCAACACTAATTGTATTGGAAACATCCTCACCCTTAATCACAACTGTGGGAGCAACAACCTCGACTGAAACTACACTTGGCTTAACATCTGCTGTAGAGACCACAGTGGCTCTGACAACTACTACTTCTGCAGAAACTACTAGCCTAGGTACCACTTCTGCAGAAACTACACCATTAGTTAGTTCTACAGAAATTCAGATGGAATCATCCACACCCATTATGACAACTGTTGGAGCAACAACCACAGCTGAAACTACACTTGGATTAACATCTGCAATTGAAACCACCGTGGCTCTGACAAGTACAACTTCTGCTGAAACTACTACCCTAGGCACCACTTCTGCTGAAACAACACCATTAGGTAGGTCAACACTATTTGTATTGGAAACATCCACACCCTTAATCACAACTGTGGAAGCAACAACCACAGCTGAAACTACACCTCACTTTACATCTGCAGTTGAGACCACAGTGGCTCAAACTACAACTTCTGTAGAAACAACTAGCCTAGGTACCACTTCTGCAGAAATTCAGATAGAATCATCCACACCCATTATGACGCCTGTTGGAGCAACAACCACACCTGAAACTACACCTCACTTAACATCTGCAGTTGAGACAACAGTGGTTCAAACTACAACTTCTGTAGAAACTACTAGCATAGGTACCACTTCTGCAGAAACTACACCATTAGGTAGTTCTACAGAAATTCAGAAATTAACATCCGCTGTTGAAACAACATTAGCACAAACTACAACTTCTGTAGAAACAACTAGCCTAGGTACCACTTCTGCAGAAATTCAGATGGAATCATCCACACCCATTATGATGACTGTTGGGGCAACAACCACAGCTGAAACCACACCTCACTTAACATCTGCAGTTGAGACAACAGTGGCTCTGAAAACTACAACTTCTTCAGAAAGTACTACCCTAGGCACCACTTCTGCTGAAACAACACCATTAGGTAGTTCTATGGAAATTCAGAAATTAACATCCGCTGTTGAAGCCACATTAGCTCAAACTACAACTTCTGTAGAAAGTACTACCCTAGGCACCACTTCTGCTGAAACAACACCATTAGGTAGTTCTACAGCAATTCAGATGGAAACATCCACACCCATTATGACGACCACTGGAGCAACAACCACACCTGAAACTACACTTGGGTTAACATCTGCAGTTGAGACAACAGTGGCTCAAACTACAACTTCTGCAGAAACTACTACCTTAAGCACCACTTCTGCTGAAACAACACCATTAGGTAGTTCAACACTAATTGTATTGGAAACATCCACACCCTTAATCACAACTGTTGGAGCAACAACCATAGCTGAATCTACACCTGCCTTAACATCCGCTGTTGAAACCACAGTGGCTCAAACTACAACTTCTGTAGAAACAACTAGCCTAGGTACCACTTCTGCAGAAATTCAGATAGAATCATCCACACCCATTATGACGCCTGTTGGAGCAACAACCACACCTGAAACTACACCTCACTTAACATCTGCAGTTGAGACAACAGTGGCTCTGAAAACTACAACTTCTGTAGAAAGTACTACCCTAGGCACCACTTCTCCTGAAACAACAGCATTAGGTAGTTCTACAGAAATTCAGAGGGAATCTTCCACACCCATTATGACAACTGTTGGAGCAACAACCACACCTGAAACTACACTTGGATTAACATCTGCAGTTGAGAACACAGTGTCTCTGACAACTACTACTTCTGCAGAAACTACTAGCCTAGGTACCACTTCTGCAGAAATTCAGATGGAATCATCCACACCCATTATGATGACTGTTGGGGCAACAACCACAGCTGAAACCACACCTCACTTAACATCTGCAGTTGAGACAACAGTGGCTCTGAAAACTACAACTTCTGCAGAAAGTACTACCCTAGGCACCACTTCTGCTGAAACAACACCATTAGGTAGTTCTACGGAAATGCCGAAATTAACATCCGCTGTTGAAACCACATTAGCTCCAACTACAACTTCTGTAGAAACTACTATCCTAGGCACCACTTCTGCTGAAACAACACCATTAGGTAGTTCTACAGCAATTCAGATGGAAACATCCACACCCATTATGACGACCACTGGAGCAACAACCACACCTGAAACTACACTTGGGTTAACATCTGCAGTTGAGACAACAGTGGCTCAAACTACAACTTCTGTAGAAACTACTAGCCTAGGTACCACGTCTTCTGAAACAACACCATCAGGTACTTCAACACGAAGTGTTTTGGAAACATCCACACCCTTAATCACAACTGTGGGAGCGACAACCACAGCTGAAACTACACCTCACTTTACATCCGCTGTTGAAACCACAATAGCACAAACTACAACTTCTGTAGAAAGTACTACCCTAGGCACCACTTCTCCTGAAACAACAGCATTAGGTAGTTCTACAGAAATTCAGATGGAAACATCCACACCCATTATGATGACTGTTGGAGCAACAACCACAGCTGAAAGTACACCTCACTTTACATCTGCAGTTGAGACCACAGTGGCTCTGACAACTCCTACTTCTGCAGAAACTACTAGCCTAGACACAACTTCTCCTGAAACAACACCATCAGGTAGTTCTACAGAAATTCAGATGGAATCTTCCACACCCATTATGACGACCACTGGAGCAACAACCACACCTGAAACTACACTTGGGTTAACATCTGCAGTTGAGACAACAGTGGCTCAAGCTACAACTTCTGTAGAACCTACTAGCCTAGGTACCACTTCTGCTGAAACAACACCATCAGGTAGTTCTACAGAAATTCAGATGGAATCTTCCACACCCATTATGATGACTGTTGGAGCAACAACCACAGCTGAAACTACACCTCACTTTACATCTGCAGTTGAGACCACAGTGGCTCAAACTACAACTTATGTAGGAAGTACTTCCCTAGGCACCACTTCTGCTGAAACAACACCATTAGGTAGTTCTACAGAAAATCAGCTGGAATCATCCACACCCATTATGACGACTGTTGGAGCAACAACCACACCTGAAACTACACTTGGGTTAACATCTGCAGTTGAGACCACAGTGGCTCTGACAACTCCTACTTCTGCAGAAACTAGTAGCCTAGGTAGCACTTCTGCAGAAACTACAACATTAGTTAGTTCTACAGAAATTCAGATGGAATCTTCCACACCCATTATGACGACCACTGGAGCAACAACCACAGCTGAAACTACACTTGGATTAACATCTGCAGTTGAGACCACAGTGGCTCTGACAACTACAACTTCTGCAGAAACTACTACCTTAAGCACCACTTCTGCTGAAACAACACCATTAGGTAGTTCAACACTAATTGTATTGGAAACATCCACACCCTTAATCACAACTGTGGGAGCAACAACCTCACCTGAAACTACACTTGGCTTAACATCTGCTGTAGAGACCACAGTGGCTCAAACTACAACTTCTGTAGGAAGTACTTCCCTAGGCACCACTTCTGCTAAAACAACACCATTAGGTAGTTCTACACTAATTGTATTGGAAACATCCACACCCTTAATCACAACTGTTGGAGCAACAACCATAGCTGAATCTACACCTGCCTTAACATCCGCTGTTGAAACCACAGTGGCTCAAACTACAACTTCTGTAGAAACAACTAGCCTAGGTACCACTTCTGCAGAAATTCAGATAGAATCATCCACACCCATTATGACGCCTGTTGGAGCAACAACCACACCTGAAACTACACCTCACTTAACATCTGCAGTTGAGACAACAGTGGCTCTGAAAACTACAACTTCTGTAGAAAGTACTACCCTAGGCACCACTTCTCCTGAAACAACAGCATTAGGTAGTTCTACAGAAATTCAGAGGGAATCTTCCACACCCATTATGACAACTGTTGGAGCAACAACCACACCTGAAACTACACTTGGATTAACATCTGCAGTTGAGAACACAGTGTCTCTGACAACTACTACTTCTGCAGAAACTACTAGCCTAGGTACCACTTCTGCAGAAATTCAGATGGAATCATCCACACCCATTATGATGACTGTTGGGGCAACAACCACAGCTGAAACCACACCTCACTTAACATCTGCAGTTGAGACAACAGTGGCTCTGAAAACTACAACTTCTGCAGAAAGTACTACCCTAGGCACCACTTCTGCTGAAACAACACCATTAGGTAGTTCTACGGAAATGCCGAAATTAACATCCGCTGTTGAAACCACATTAGCTCCAACTACAACTTCTGTAGAAACTACTATCCTAGGCACCACTTCTGCTGAAACAACACCATTAGGTAGTTCTACAGCAATTCAGATGGAAACATCCACACCCATTATGACGACCACTGGAGCAACAACCACACCTGAAACTACACTTGGGTTAACATCTGCAGTTGAGACAACAGTGGCTCAAACTACAACTTCTGTAGAAACTACTAGCCTAGGTACCACGTCTTCTGAAACAACACCATCAGGTACTTCAACACGAAGTGTTTTGGAAACATCCACACCCTTAATCACAACTGTGGGAGCGACAACCACAGCTGAAACTACACCTCACTTTACATCCGCTGTTGAAACCACAATAGCACAAACTACAACTTCTGTAGAAAGTACTACCCTAGGCACCACTTCTCCTGAAACAACAGCATTAGGTAGTTCTACAGAAATTCAGATGGAAACATCCACACCCATTATGATGACTGTTGGAGCAACAACCACAGCTGAAAGTACACCTCACTTTACATCTGCAGTTGAGACCACAGTGGCTCTGACAACTCCTACTTCTGCAGAAACTACTAGCCTAGACACAACTTCTCCTGAAACAACACCATCAGGTAGTTCTACAGAAATTCAGATGGAATCTTCCACACCCATTATGACGACCACTGGAGCAACAACCACACCTGAAACTACACTTGGGTTAACATCTGCAGTTGAGACAACAGTGGCTCAAGCTACAACTTCTGTAGAACCTACTAGCCTAGGTACCACTTCTGCTGAAACAACACCATCAGGTAGTTCTACAGAAATTCAGATGGAATCTTCCACACCCATTATGATGACTGTTGGAGCAACAACCACAGCTGAAACTACACCTCACTTTACATCTGCAGTTGAGACCACAGTGGCTCAAACTACAACTTATGTAGGAAGTACTTCCCTAGGCACCACTTCTGCTGAAACAACACCATTAGGTAGTTCTACAGAAAATCAGCTGGAATCATCCACACCCATTATGACGACTGTTGTAGCAACAACCACACCTGAAACTACACTTGGGTTAACATCTGCAGTTGAGACCACAGTGGCTCTGACAACTCCTACTTCTGCAGAAACTAGTAGCCTAGGTAGCACTTCTGCAGAAACTACAACATTAGTTAGTTCTACAGAAATTCAGATGGAATCTTCCACACCCATTATGACGACCACTGGAGCAACAACCACAGCTGAAACTACACTTGGATTAACATCTGCAGTTGAGACCACAGTGGCTCTGACAACTACAACTTCTGCAGAAACTACTACCTTAAGCACCACTTCTGCTGAAACAACACCATTAGGTAGTTCAACACTAATTGTATTGGAAACATCCACACCCTTAATCACAACTGTGGGAGCAACAACCTCACCTGAAACTACACTTGGCTTAACATCTGCTGTAGAGACCACAGTGGCTCAAACTACAACTTCTGTAGGAAGTACTTCCCTAGGCACCACTTCTGCTAAAACAACACCATTAGGTAGTTCTACACTAATTGTATTGGAAACATCCACACCCATTATGATGACCACTGGAGCAACAACCACACCTGAAACTACACTTGGGTTAACATCTGCAGTTGAGACCACAGTGGCTCAGACTACAACTTCTGTAGAAACTACTAGCCTAGACACCACTTCTGCAGAAATTCAGCTGGAATCATCCACACCTATTTTGACGACTGTTGGAGCAACAACCACACCTGAAACTACACTTGGATTAACATCTGCAGTTGAGACTACAGTGGCTCTAAAAACTACAACTTCTGTAGAAACTACTAGCCTAGGCACCACTTCTGCTGAAACTACACCATTAGGTAGTTCTACAGAAATTCAGCTGGAATCATCCACACCCATTATGACGACTGTTGGAGCAACAACCACAGCTGAAACTACACCTCACTTTACATCTGCAGTTGAGACAACAGTGGCTCTGACAACTACTACTTCTGCAGAAACTACTAGCCTAGGCACAACTTCTGCTAAAACAACACCATTAGGTGGTTCTACAGAAATTCAGATTGAATCTTCCACACCCATTATGACGACTGCTGGAGCAGCAACCACAGCTCAAACTACACTTGGATTAACATCTGCAGTTGAGACCACAGTGGCTCTGACAACTACAACTTCTGCAGAAACTACTACCTTAAGCACCACTTCTGTTGAAACAACACCATTAGGTAGTTCAACAAGAATTGTATTGGAATCATCCACACCCATTATGACGACCACTGAAGCGACGACCACTGAAGCAACAACCACACCTAAAACTACACTTGGATTAACATCTGCAGTTGAGACCACAGTAGCTCTGACAGCAACTACTTCTGCAGAAACTACTAGCCTAGGCACCACTTCTGCTGAAACAACACCATTAGGTAGTTCTACGGAAATTCAGAAATTAACATCCGCTGTTGAAACCACATTAGCTCCAACTACAACTTCTGTAGAAAGTACTACCCTAGGCACCACTTCTGCTGAAACTACACCATTAGGTAGTTCAACACTAATTGTATTGGAAACATCCACACCCTTGATCACAACTGTTGGAGCGACAACCACAGCTGAAACTACAACTCACTTTACATCTGCAGTTGAGACCACAGTGGCTCTGACAACTACAACTTCTGTAGAAACTTCTACCCTAGGCACCACTTCTGCAGAAACTACTACCCTAGGTACCACTTCTGCAGAATCTACTACCCTAGGCACCACTTGTGCTGAAACGACACCATTAGGTAGTTCTACAGCAATTCAGATGAAAACATCCACACCCTTGATCACAACTGTGGGAGCAACAACCACAGCTGAAACCACACCTCATTTAACATCTTCTGTTGAGACCACATTAGTTCAAACTACAACTTCTGTAGAAACTACTACCCTAGGCACCACTTCTGCAGAAGTTCAGATGGAATCATCCACACCCATTATGACGACCACTGGAGCAACAACCACACCTGAAACTACACTTGGATTAACATCTGCAATTGAAACCACAGTGGCTCTGACAACTACAACTTCTGCAGAAACTACTAGCCTAGGTACCACGTCTGCTGAAACTACTAGCCTAGGTACCACGTCTGCTGAAACAACACCATTAGGTACTTCTACAGCAATTCAGATGGAAACATCCACACCCATTATGACGACCACTGGAGCAACAACCACACCTGAAACTACACTTGGATTAACATCTGCAGTTGAGACCACAGTGGCTCTGACAACTACAACTTCTGTAGAAAGTACTTCCCTAGGCACCACTTCTGCTGAAACATTATTAGGTAGTTCAACGGAAATTCAGATGGAATCTTCCACACCCATTATGACGACTGTTGGAGCAACAACCACAGCTGAAACTACACCTCACTTGACATCTGCAGTTGAGACCACAGTGGCTCCAACTACAACTTCTGTAGAAAGTACTAGCCTAGGTACCACGTCTGCTGAAACAACACCATCAGGTACTTCAACACGAAGTGTATTGGAAACATCCACACCCTTAATCACAACTGTGGGAGCAACAACCACAGCTGAAACTACACCTCACTTTACATCTGCTGTTGAAACCACAGTTGCTCAAAGTACAACTTCTGTAGAAACAACTAGCCTAGGTACCACTTCTGCAGAAATTCAGATGGAATCATCCACACCCATTATGACGACTGTTGGAGCAACAACCACAGCTGAAACCACACCTCATTTAACAACTGCAGTTGAGACAACAGTAGCTCAAACTACAACTTCTGTAGAAACTACTAGCCTAGGCACCACTTCTGCAGAAATTCAGCTGGAATCATCCACACCCATTTTGACGACTGTTGGAGCAACAACCACACCTGAAACTACACTTGGGTTAACATCTGCAGTTGAGACAACAGTGGCTCAAGCTACAACTTCTGTAGAACCTACTAGCCTAGGTACCACTTCTGCTGAAACAACACCATCAGGTAGTTCTACAGAAATTCAGATGGAATCTTCCACACCCATTATGACGACCACTGGAGCAACAACCACAGCTGAAACTACACTTGGATTAACATCTGCAGTTGAGACCACAATGGCTCTGACAACTATGTCTTTAGAAAGTACTACCCTAGGCACCACTTCTGCTGAAACAACACCATCAGGTAGTTCAACACGAAGTGTATTGGAAACATCCACACCCTTAATCACAACTGTGGAAGCAACAACCACAGCTGAAACTACACTTCACTTTACATCTGCAGTTGAGACCACAGTGGCTCAAACTACAACTTCTGTAGAAAGCACTTCCCTAAGCACCACTTTTCCTGAAATGACACCATTAGGTAGTTCTACAGCAATTCAAACGGAATCGTCCACACCCATTATGACGACCACTGGAGCAACAACCACACCTGAAACTACACTTGGATTAACATCTGCAGTTGAGACCACAGTGGCTCAAACTACAACTTCTGTAGAAACTACTAGCCTAGGTACCACTTCTGCAGAAATTCAGCTGGAATCATCCACACCCATTTTGACGACTGTTGGAGCAACAACCACACCTGAAACTACACCTCACTTTACATCTGCAGTTGACACCACAGTGGCTCAAACTACAACTTTTGTAGAAAGTACTACCCTAGGCACCATTTCTCCTGAAACAACACCATTAGGTAGTTCTACAGAAATTCAAATGGAAACATCCACACCCATTATGATGACTGTTGGAGCAACAACCACAGCTCAAACTACACTTGGATTAACATCTGCAATTGAGACCACAGTGGCTCTGACAACTACAACTTCTGCAGAAACTACTACCTTAAGCACCACTTCTGCTGAAACAACACCATTAGGTAGTTCAACACTAATTGTATTGGAAACATCCTCACCCTTAATCACAACTGTGGGAGCAACAACCTCACCTGAAACTACACTTGGCTTAACATCTGCTGTAGAGACCACAGTGGCTCAAGCTACAACTTCTGTAGAAACTACTAGCCTAGGTACCACGTCTGCTGAAACAACACCATTAGGTAGTTCAACACTAATTGTATTGGAAACATTCTCACCCTTAATCACAACTGTGGGAGCAACAACCTCACCTGAAACTACACTTGGCTTAACATCTGCTGTAGAGACCACAGTGGCTCTGACAACTACTACTTCTGCAGAAACTACTAGCCTAGGTACCACTTCTGCAGAAACTACACCATTAGTTAGTTCTACAGAAATTCAGATGGAATCATCCACACCCATTATGACGACTGCTGGAGGAACAACCTCACCTGAAACTACACTTGGATTAACATCTGCAATTGAAACCACCGTGGCTCTGACAACTACAACTTCTGCTGAAACTACTACCCTAGGCACCACTTCTGCTGAAACAACACCATTAGGTAGTTCAACACGAAGTGTATTGGAAACATCCACACCCTTAATCACAACTGTGGAAGCAACAACCACAGCTGAAACTACACCTCACTTTACATCTGCAGTTGAGACCACAGTGGCTCAAACTACAACTTCTGTAGAAACAACTAGCCTAGGTATCACTTCTGCAGAAATTCAGATAGAATCATCCACACCCATTATGACGCCTGTTGGAGCAACAACCACACCTGAAACTACACCTCACTTAACATCTGCAGTTGAGACAACAGTGGCTCTGAAAACTACAACTTCTGTAGAAAGTACTACCCTAGGCACCACTTCTCCTGAAACAACAGCATTAGGTAGTTCTACGGAAATTCAGAGGGAATCTTCCACACCCATTATGACAACTGTTGGAGCAACAACCACACCTGAAACTACACTTGGATTAACATCTGCAGTTGAGAACACAGTGTCTCTGACAACTACTACTTCTGCAGAAACTACTAGCCTAGGTACCACTTCTGCAGAAATTCAGATGGAATCATCCACACCCATTATGATGACTGTTGGGGCAACAACCACAGCTGAAACCACACCTCACTTAACATCTGCAGTTGAGACAACAGTGGCTCTGAAAACTACAACTTCTGCAGAAAGTACTACCCTAGGCACCACTTCTGCTGAAACAACACCATTAGGTAGTTCTACGGAAATGCCGAAATTAACATCCGCTGTTGAAACCACATTAGCTCCAACTACAACTTCTGTAGAAACTACTATCCTAGGCACCACTTCTGCTGAAACAACACCATTAGGTAGTTCTACAGCAATTCAGATGGAAACATCCACACCCATTATGACGACCACTGGAGCAACAACCACACCTGAAACTACACTTGGGTTAACATCTGCAGTTGAGACAACAGTGGCTCAAACTACAACTTCTGTAGAAACTACTAGCCTAGGTACCACGTCTTCTGAAACAACACCATCAGGTACTTCAACACGAAGTGTTTTGGAAACATCCACACCCTTAATCACAACTGTGGGAGCGACAACCACAGCTGAAACTACACCTCACTTTACATCCGCTGTTGAAACCACAATAGCACAAACTACAACTTCTGTAGAAAGTACTACCCTAAGCACCACTTTTCCTGAAATGACACCATTAGGTAGTTCTACAGCAATTCAAACGGAATCGTCCACACCCATTATGACGACCACTGGAGCAACAACCACACCTGAAACTACACTTGGATTAACATCTGCAGTTGAGACCACAGTGGCTCTGACAACTACAACTTCTGCAGAAACTACTACCTTAAGCACCACTTCTGCTGAAACAACACCATTAGGTAGTTCTACACTAATTGTATTGGAAACATCCACACCCATTATGATGACCACTGGAGCAACAACCACACCTGAAACTACACTTGGGTTAACATCTGCAGTTGAGACCACAGTGGCTCAAACTACAACTTCTGTAGAAACTACTAGCCTAGGTACCACTTCTGCAGAAATTCAGCTGGAATCATCCACACCCATTTTGACGACTGTTGGAGCAACAACCACAGCTGAAACTACACTTGGATTAACATCTGCAATTGAGACCACAGTGGCTCTGACAACTACAACTTCTGCAGAAACTACTACCTTAAGCACCACTTCTGCTGAAACAACACCATTAGGTAGTTCAACACTAACTGTATTGGAAACATCCTCACCCTTAATCACAACTGTGGGAGCAACAACCTCGACTGAAACTACACTTGGCTTAACATCTGCTGTAGAGACCACAGTGGCTCTGACAACTACTACTTCTGCAGAAACTACTAGCCTAGGTACCACTTCTGCAGAAACTACACCATTAGTTAGTTCTACAGAAATTCAGATGGAATCATCCACACCCATTATGACAACTGTTGGAGCAACAACCACAGCTGAAACTACACTTGGATTAACATCTGCAATTGAAACCACCGTGGCTCTGACAAGTACAACTTCTGCTGAAACTACTACCCTAGGCACCACTTCTGCTGAAACAACACCATTAGGTAGGTCAACACTATTTGTATTGGAAACATCCACACCCTTAATCACAACTGTGGAAGCAACAACCACAGCTGAAACTACACCTCACTTTACATCTGCAGTTGAGACCACAGTGGCTCAAACTACAACTTCTGTAGAAACAACTAGCCTAGGTACCACTTCTGCAGAAATTCAGATAGAATCATCCACACCCATTATGACGCCTGTTGGAGCAACAACCACACCTGAAACTACACCTCACTTAACATCTGCAGTTGAGACAACAGTGGTTCAAACTACAACTTCTGTAGAAACTACTAGCATAGGTACCACTTCTGCAGAAACTACACCATTAGGTAGTTCTACAGAAATTCAGAAATTAACATCCGCTGTTGAAACAACATTAGCACAAACTACAACTTCTGTAGAAACAACTAGCCTAGGTACCACTTCTGCAGAAATTCAGATGGAATCATCCACACCCATTATGATGACTGTTGGGGCAACAACCACAGCTGAAACCACACCTCACTTAACATCTGCAGTTGAGACAACAGTGGCTCTGAAAACTACAACTTCTTCAGAAAGTACTACCCTAGGCACCACTTCTGCTGAAACAACACCATTAGGTAGTTCTATGGAAATTCAGAAATTAACATCCGCTGTTGAAGCCACATTAGCTCCAACTACAACTTCTGTAGAAAGTACTACCCTAGGCACCACTTCTGCTGAAACAACACCATTAGGTAGTTCTACAGCAATTCAGATGGAAACATCCACACCCATTATGACGACCACTGGAGCAACAACCACACCTGAAACTACACTTGGGTTAACATCTGCAGTTGAGACAACAGTGGCTCAAACTACAACTTCTGTAGAAACTACTAGCCTAGGTACCACGTCTTCTGAAACAACACCATCAGGTACTTCAACACGAAGTGTATTGGAAACATCCACACCCTTAATCACAACTGTGGGAGGAACAACCACAGCTGAAACTACACCTCACTTTACATCTGCAGTTGAGACCACAGTGGCTCAAACTACAACTTCTGTAGAAACTACTAGCCTAGGTACCACTTCTGCAGAAATTCAGCTGGAATCATCCACACCCATTTTGACGACTGTTGGAGCAACAACCACACCTGAAACTACACCTCACTTTACATCTGCAGTTGACACCACAGTGGCTCAAACTACAACTTTTGTAGAAAGTACTACCCTAGGCACCACTTCTCCTGAAACAACACCATTAGGTAGTTCTACAGAAATTCAGATGGAAACATCCACACCCATTATGATGACTGTTGGAGCAACAACCACACCTGAAACTACACCTCACTTTACATCTGCAATTGAGACCACAGTGGCTCTGACAACTACAACTTCTGCAGAAACTACTACCTTAAGCACCACTTCTGCTGAAACAACACCATTAGGTAGTTCAACACTAATTGTATTGGAAACATCCTCACCCTTAATCACAACTGTGGGAGCAACAACCTCACCTGAAACTACACTTGGCTTAACATCTGCTGTAGAGACCACAGTGGCTCAAGCTAAAACTTCTGTAGAAACTACTAGCCTAGGTACCACGTCTGCTGAAACAACACCATTAGGTAGTTCAACACTAATTGTATTGGAAACATCCTCACCCTTAATCACAACTGCGGGAGCAACAACCTCGACTGAAACTACACTTGGCTTAACATCTGCTGTAGAGACCACAGTGGCTCTGACAACTACTACTTCTGCAGAAACTACTAGCCTAGGTACCACTTCTGCAGAAACTACACAATTAGTTAGTTCTACAGAAATTCAGATGGAATCATCCACACCCATTATGACAACTGTTGGAGCAACAACCACAGTTGAAACCACACATCATTTAACATCTGCAGTTGAGACTACAGTGGCTCTGACAACTACTACTTCTGCAGAAACTACTACCCTAGGCACCACTTCTGCTGAAACAACACCATCAGGTAGTTCAACACGAAGTGTATTGGAAACATCCACACCCTTAATCACAACTGTTGGAGCAACAACCATAGCTGAATCTACACCTGCCTTAACATCCGCTGTTGAAACCACATTAGCTCAAACTACAACTTCTGTAGAAACTACTAGCCTAGGCACCACTTCTGCTGAAACAACATCATTAGGTAGTTCTACGGAAATTCAGATTGAATCTTCCACACCCATTATGACGACTGCTGGAGGAACAACCTCACCTGAAACTACACTTGGATTAACATCTGCAATTGAAACCACCGTGGCTCTGACAACTACAACTTCTGCTGAAACTACTACCCTAGGCACCACTTCTGCTGAAACAACACCATTAGGTAGGTCAACACTATTTGTATTGGAAACATCCACACCCTTAATCACAACTGTGGAAGCAACAACCACAGCTGAAACTACACCTCACTTTACATCTGCAGTTGAGACCACAGTGGCTCAAACTACAACTTCTGTAGAAACAACTAGCCTAGGTAGCACTTCTGCAGAAACTACACCATTAGTTAGTTCTACAGAAATTCAGCTGGAATCATCCACACCCATTATGACGACTGTTGGAGCAACAACCACAGCTGAAACCACACATCATTTAACATCTGCAGTTGAGACTACAGTGGCTCTGACAACTCCTACTTCTGCAGAAACTACTAGCCTAGGTACCACGTCTTCTGAAACAACACCATCAGGTACTTCAACACGAAGTGTATTGGAAACATCCACACCCTTAATCACAACTGTGGGAGCAACAACCACAGCTGAAACCACACCTCATTTAACATCTGCAGTTGAGACAACAGTAGCTCTGACAACTACTTTTTCTGCAGAAACTACTAGCCTAGGCACCACTTCTGCTGAAACAACACCATTAGGTAGTTCTACGGAAATGCCGAAATTAACATCCGCTGTTGAAACCACATTAGCTCCAACTACAACTTCTGTAGAAACTACTATCCTAGGCACCACTTCTGCTGAAACAACACCATTAGGTAGTTCTACAGAAGTTCAGATGGAAACATCCACACCCATTATGATGACTGTTGGAGCAACAACCACAGCTGAAAGTACACCTCACTTTACATCCGCTGTTGAAACCACAATAGCACAAACTACAACTTCTGTAGAAAGTACTACCCTAGGCACCACTTCTCCTGAAACAACAGCATTAGGTAGTTCTACAGAAGTTCAGATGGAAACATCCACACCCATTATGATGACTGTTGGAGCAACAACCACAGCTGAAAGTACACCTCACTTTACATCTGCAGATGAGACCACAGTGGCTCTGACAACTACTACTTCTGCAGAAACTACTAGCCTAGGCACCACTTCTGCTGAAACAACACCATTAGGTAGGTCAACACTATTTGTATTGGAAACATCCACACCCTTAATCACAACTGTGGAAGCAACAACCACAGCTGAAACTACACCACACTTTACATCTGCAGTTGAGACCACAGTGGCTCAAACTACAACTTCTGTAGAAACAACTAGCCTAGGTACCACTTCTGCAGAAATTCAGATAGAATCATCCACACCCATTATGACGCCTGTTGGAGCAACAACCACACCTGAAACTACACCTCACTTAACATCTGCAGTTGAGACAACAGTGGTTCAAACTACAACTTCTGTAGAAACTACTAGCATAGGTACCACTTCTGCAGAAACTACACCATTAGGTAGTTCTACAGAAATTCAGAAATTAACATCCGCTGTTGAAACAACATTAGCACAAACTACAACTTCTGTAGAAACAACTAGCCTAGGTACCACTTCTGCAGAAATTCAGATGGAATCATCCACACCCATTATGATGACTGTTGGGGCAACAACCACAGCTGAAACCACACCTCACTTAACATCTGCAGTTGAGACAACAGTGGCTCTGAAAACTACAACTTCTTCAGAAAGTACTACCCTAGGCACCACTTCTGCTGAAACAACACCATTAGGTAGTTCTATGGAAATTCAGAAATTAACATCCGCTGTTGAAGCCACATTAGCTCCAACTACAACTTCTGTAGAAAGTACTACCCTAGGCACCACTTCTGCTGAAACAACACCATTAGGTAGTTCTACAGCAATTCAGATGGAAACATCCACACCCATTATGACGACCACTGGAGCAACAACCACACCTGAAACTACACTTGGGTTAACATCTGCAGTTGAGACAACAGTGGCTCAAACTACAACTTCTGTAGAAACTACTAGCCTAGGTACCACGTCTTCTGAAACAACACCATCAGGTACTTCAACACGAAGTGTATTGGAAACATCCACACCCTTAATCACAACTGTGGGAGCAACAACCACAGCTGAAACTACACCTCACTTTACATCTGCAGTTGAGACCACAGTGGCTCAAACTACAACTTCTGTAGAAACTACTAGCCTAGGTACCACTTCTGCAGAAATTCAGCTGGAATCATCCACACCCATTTTGACGACTGTTGGAGCAACAACCACACCTGAAACTACACCTCACTTTACATCTGCAGTTGACACCACAGTGGCTCAAACTACAACTTTTGTAGAAAGTACTACCCTAGGCACCACTTCTCCTGAAACAACACCATTAGGTAGTTCTACAGAAATTCAGATGGAAACATCCACACCCATTATGATGACTGTTGGAGCAACAACCACAGCTCAAACTACACTTGGATTAACATCTGCAATTGAGACCACAGTGGCTCTGACAACTACAACTTCTGCAGAAACTACTACCTTAAGCACCACTTCTGCTGAAACAACACCATTAGGTAGTTCAACACTAATTGTATTGGAAACATCCTCACCCTTAATCACAACTGCGGGAGCAACAACCTCGACTGAAACTACACTTGGCTTAACATCTGCTGTAGAGACCACAGTGGCTCTGACAACTACTACTTCTGCAGAAACTACTAGCCTAGGTACCACTTCTGCAGAAACTACACCATTAGTTAGTTCTACAGAAATTCAGATGGAATCATCCACACCCATTATGACAACTGTTGGAGCAACAACCACAGCTGAAACCACACATCATTTAACATCTGCAGTTGAGACTACAGTGGCTCTGACAACTACTACTTCTGCAGAAACTACTACCCTAGGCACCACTTCTGCTGAAACAACACCATTAGGTAGGTCAACACTATTTGTATTGGAAACATCCACACCCTTAATCACAACTGTGGAAGCAACAACCACAGCTGAAACTACACCTCACTTTACATCTGCAGTTGAGACCACAGTGGCTCAAACTACAACTTCTGTAGAAACAACTAGCCTAGGTACCACTTCTGCAGAAATTCAGATAGAATCATCCACACCCATTATGACGCCTGTTGGAGCAACAACCACACCTGAAACTACACCTCACTTAACATCTGCAGTTGAGACAACAGTGGCTCTGAAAACTACAACTTCTGTAGAAAGTACTACCCTAGGCACCACTTCTCCTGAAACAACAGCATTAGGTAGTTCTACAGAAATTCAGCTGGAATCATCCACACCCATTATGACGACTGTTGGAGCAACAACCACACCTGAAACTACACTTGGATTAACATCTGCAGTTGAGACCACAGTGGGTCTGACAACTACAACTTCTGCAGAAACTACACCATTAGTTAGTTCTACAGAAATTCAGATGGAATCATCCACACCCATTATGATGACTGTTGGGGCAACAACCACAGCTGAAACCACACCTCACTTAACATCGGCAGTTGAGACAACAGTGGCTCAAACTACAACTTCTGTAGAAACTACTAGCCTAGGTACCACGTCTTCTGAAACAACACCATCAGGTACTTCAACACGAAGTGTTTTGGAAACATCCACACCCTTAATCACAACTGTGGGAGCGACAACCACAGCTGAAACTACACCTCACTTTACATCCGCTGTTGAAACCACAATAGCACAAACTACAACTTCTGTAGAAAGTACTACCCTAGGCACCACTTCTCCTGAAACAACAGCATTAGGTAGTTCTACAGAAATTCAGATGGAAACATCCACACCCATTATGATGACTGTTGGAGCAACAACCACAGCTGAAAGTACACCTCACTTTACATCTGCAGTTGAGACCACAGTGGCTCTGACAACTACTACTTCTGCAGAAACTACTAGCCTAGGTAGCACTTCTGCAGAAACTACACCATTAGTTAGTTCTACAGAAATTCAGCTGGAATCATCCACACCCATTATGACGACTGTTGGAGCAACAACCACAGCTGAAACCACACATCATTTAACATCTGCAGTTGAGACTACAGTGGCTCTGACAACTCCTACTTCTGCAGAAACTACTAGCCTAGGTACCACGTCTTCTGAAACAACACCATCAGGTACTTCAACACGAAGTGTATTGGAAACATCCACACCCTTAATCACAACTGTGGGAGCAACAACCACAGCTGAAACCACACCTCATTTAACATCTGCAGTTGAGACAACAGTAGCTCTGACAACTACTTTTTCTGCAGAAACTACTAGCCTAGGCACCACTTCTGCTGAAACAACACCATTAGGTAGTTCTACGGAAATGCCGAAATTAACATCCGCTGTTGAAACCACATTAGCTCCAACTACAACTTCTGTAGAAACTACTATCCTAGGCACCACTTCTGCTGAAACAACACCATTAGGTAGTTCTACAGCAATTCAGATGGAAACATCCACACCCATTATGACGACCACTGGAGCAACAACCACACCTGAAACTACACTTGGGTTAACATCTGCAGTTGAGACAACAGTGGCTCCAACTACAACTTCTGTAGAAACTACTACCCTAGGCACCACTTCTGCAGAAGTTCAGATGGAATCATCCACACCCATTATGACGACCACTGGAGCAACAACCACACCTGATACTACACTTGGATTAACATCTGCAGTTGAAACCACAGTGGCTCTGACAACTAGAACTTCTGCAGAAACTACTAGCCTAGGTACCACTTCTGCTGAAACAACACCATTAGGTAGTTCAACACTAATTGTAGTGGAAACATCCTCACCCTTAATCACAACTGTGGGAGCAACAACCTCAACTGAAACTACACTTGGCTTAACATCTGCTGTAGAGACCACAGTGGCTCTGACAACTACTACTTCTGCAGAAACTACTAGCCTAGGTACCACTTCTGCTGAAACAACACCATTAGGTAGTTCAACACGAAGTGTATTGGAAACATCCACACCCTTAATCACAACTGTTGGAGCAACAACCATAGCTGAATCTACACCTGCCTTAACATCCGCTGTTGAAACCACATTAGCTCAAACTACAACTTCTGTAGAAACTACTAGCCTAGGCACCACTTCTGCTGAAACAACATCATTAGGTATTTCTACGGAAATTCAGAGGGAATCTTCCACACCCATTATGACGACTGTTGGAGCAACAACCACACCTGAAACTACACTTGGATTAACTTCTGCAGTTGAGACCACAGTGTCTCTGACAACTACTACTTCTGCAGAAACTACTAGCCTAGGCACCACTTCTGCTGAAACAACATCATTAGGTAGTTTTACGGAAATTCAGAGGGAATCTTCCACACCCATTATGACGACTGTTGGAGCAACAACCACACCTGAAACTACACTTGGATTAACATCTGCAGTTGAGACCACAGTGGCTTTGACAACTATGTCTTTAGAAAGTACTACCCTAGGCACCACTTTTGCTAAAACGACACCATTAGGTAGTTCTACAGAAATTCATATGGAATCATCCACACCCATTATGACAACTGTTGGAGGAAAAACCACACCTGAAACTACACTTGGATTAACATCTGCAGTTGAGACAACAGTAGCTCTGACAGATACTTTTTCTGCAGAAACTACTAGCCTAGGCACCACTTCTGCTGAAACAACACCATTAGGTAGTTCTACACCAATTCAGATGGAAACATCCACACCCATTATGACGACCACTGGAGCAACAACCACACCTGAAACTACACTTGGGTTAACATCTGCAGTTGAGACAACAGTGGCTCAAACTACAACTTCTGTAGAAACTACTAGCCTAGGTACCACGTCTTCTGAAACGACACCATCAGGTACTTCAACACGAAGTGTATTGGAAACATCCACACCCTTAATCACAACTGTGGGAGCAACAACCACAGCTGAAACTTCACTTGGATTAACATCTGCAGTTGAGACCACAGTGGCTCTGACAACTACTACTTCTGCAGAAACTACTAGCCTAGGCACCACTTCTGCAGAAATTCAGCTGGAATCATCCACACCCATTATGACGACTGTTGGAGCAACAACCACTCCTGAAACTTCACTTGGATTAACATCTGCAGTTGAGACCACAGTGGCTCTGACAACTACTACTTCTGCAGAAACTACTAGCCTAGGCACCACTTCTGCAGAAATTCAGCTGGAATCATCCACACCCATTATGACGACTGTTGGAGCAACAACCACAGCTGAAACCACACATCATTTAACATCTGCAGTTGAGACTACAGTGGCTCTGACAACTCCTACTTCTGCAGAAACTACTAGCCTAGACACAACTTCTGCTGAAACAACACCATTAGGTAGTTCAACACAAAGTGTATTGGAAACATCCACACCCTTAATCACAACTGTGGGAGCAACAACCACAGCTGAAACTACACCTCACTTTACATATGCAGTTGAGAGCACAGTGGCTCACACTACAACTTCTGTAGAAACTACTACTCTAGGCACCACTTCTGCTGAAACAACACCATTAGGTAGTTCTACAGAAATTCAGAAATTAACATCCGCTGTTGAAACCACATTAGCTCAAACTACAACTTCTATAGAAACAACTAGCCTAGGTACCAGTTCTGCAAAAATTCAGATGGAATCATCCACACCCATTATGAGGACTGTTGGAGGAACAACCTCACCTGAAACTACACTTGGCTTAAGATCTGCTGTTGAGACCACAGTGGCTCAAGCTACAACTTCTGTAGAAACTACTAGCCTTGGTACCACTTCTGCTGAAACAACACCATCAGGTAGTTCTACAGAAATTCAGATGGAATCTTCCACACCCATTATGACGACCACTGGAGCAACAACCACAGCTCAATCTACACTTGGATTAACATCTGCAGTTGAGACCACAATGGCTCTGACAACTACAACTTCTGCAGAAACAACACCATCAGGTACTTCAACACGAAGTGTATTAGAAACATCCACACCCTTAATCACAACTGTGGGAGCAACAACCACAGCTGAAACTACACCTCACTTTACATCTGCAGTTGAGACCACAGTGGCTCAAACTACAACTTCTGTAGGAAGTACTTCCCTAGGCACCACTTCTGCTGAAACAACACCATTAGTTAGTTCTACAGAAATTCAGCTGGAATCATCCACACCCATTTTGACGACTGTTGGAGCAACAACCACACCTGAAAATACACTTGGATTAAAATCTGCAGTTGAGACCACAGTGGCTCTGACAACTACTACTTCTGCAGAAACTACTACTTCTGCAGAAACTACTAGCCTAGGCACCACTTCTGCTGAAACAACACCATTAGGTAGTTCAACACGAATTGTATTGGAATCATCCACACCCATTATGACGACTGTTGGAGCAACAACCACAGCTGAAACCACACCTCACTTAACATCTGCAGTTGAGACAACAGTGGCTCTGAAAACTACAACTTCTGCAGAAAGTACTACCTTAGGCACCACTTCTGCTGAAACAACACCATTAGGTAGTTCTACAGAAATTCAGAAATTAACATCCGCTGTTGAAGCCACATTAGCTCCAACTACAACTTCTGTAGAAACTACTAGCCTAGGTACCACTTCTGCAGAAATTCAGCTGGAATCATCCACACTCATTTTGACGACTGTTGGAGCAACAACGACACCTGAAACTACACCTCACTTTACATCTGCAGTTGAGACCACAGTGGCTCAAACTACAACTTCTGTAGAAAGTACTACCCTAGGCACCACTTCTCCTGAAACAACACCATTAGGTAGTTCTACAGAAATTCAGATGGAAACATCCACACCCATTATGATGACTGTTGGAGCAACAACCACAGCTGAAACTACACTTGGATTAACATCTGCAGTTGAGACCACAGTGGCTCTGACAACTATGTCTTTAGAAAGTCCTACCCTAGGCACCACTTCTGCTGAAACAACACCATTAGGTAGTTCAACACTAATTGTATTGGAAACATCCACACCCTTAATGACAACTCTGGAAGCAACAACCACAGCTGAAACTACACCTCACTTAACATCTGCAGTTGAGACCACAGTTGCTCTGACAACTACAACTTCTGTAGAAACAACTAGCCTAGGTACCACTTCTGCAGAAATTCAGATGGAATCATCCACACCCATTATGACGACTGTTGGAGCAACAACCACAGCTGAAACCACACCTCACTTAACATCTGCAGTTGAGACCACAGTTTCTCTGACAACTACAACTTCTGTAGAAAGTACTACCCTAAGCACCACTTTTCCTGAAATGACACCATTAGGTAGTTCTACAGAAATTCAGATTGAATCGTCCACACCCATTATGACGACTGCTGGAGCAGCAACCACAGCTCAAACTACACTTGGATTAACATCTGCAGTTGAGACCACAGTGGCTCTGACAACTACAACTTCTGCAGAAACTACTACCTTAAGCACCACTTCTGTTGAAACAACACCATTAGGTAGTTCAACACGAATTGTATTGGAATCATCCACACCCATTATGACGACCACTGAAGCGACGACCACTGAAGCAACAACCACACCTAAAACTACACTTGGATTAACATCTGCAGTTGAGACCACAGTAGCTCTGACAGCAACTACTTCTGCAGAAACTACTAGCCTAGGCACCACTTCTGCTGAAACAACACCATTAGGTAGTTCTACGGAAATTCAGAAATTAACATCCGCTGTTGAAACCACATTAGCTCCAACTACAACTTCTGTAGAAAGTACTACCCTAGGCACCACTTCTGCTGAAACAACACCATTAGGTAGTTCAACACTAATTGTATTGGAAACATCCACACCCTTGATCACAACTGTTGGAGCGACAACCACAGCTGAAACTACAACTCACTTTACATCTGCAGTTGAGACCACAGTGGCTCTGACAACTACAACTTCTGTAGAAACTTCTACCCTAGGCACCACTTCTACAGAAACTACTACCCTAGGCACCACTTCTGCAGAAACTACTACCCTAGGCACCACTTCTGCAGAAACTACTACCCTAGGCACCACTTCTGCTGAAACGACACCATTAGGTAGTTCTACAGCAATTCAGATGAAAACATCCACACCCTTGATCACAACTGTGGGAGCAACAACCACAGCTGAAACCACACCTCATTTAACATCTTCTGTTGAGACCACATTAGTTCAAACTACAACTTCTGTAGAAACTACTACCCTAGGCACCACTTCTGCAGAAGTTCAGATGGAAACATCCACACCCATTATGACGACCACTGGAGCAACAACCACACCTGAAACTACACTTGGGTTAACATCTGCAGTTGAGACAACAGTGGCTCCAACTACAACTTCTGTAGAAACTACTACCCTAGGCACCACTTCTGCAGAAGTTCAGATGGAATCATCCACACCCATTATGACGACCACTGGAGCAACAACCACACCTGAAACTACACTTGGATTAACATCTGCAGTTGAGACCACAGTGGCTCTGACAACTACAACTTCTGTAGAAAGTACTTCCCTAGGCACCACTTCTGCAGAAACTACTACCCTAGGCACCACTTCTGCAGAAACTACTACCCTAGGCACCACTTCTGCAGAAACTACTACCCTAGGCACCACTTCTGCTGAAACGACACCATTAGGTAGTTCTACAGCAATTCAGATGAAAACATCCACACCCTTGATCACAACTGTGGGAGCAACAACCACAGCTGAAACCACACCTCATTTAACATCTTCTGTTGAGACCACATTAGTTCAAACTACAACTTCTGTAGAAAGTACTTCCCTAGGCACCACTTCTGCTGAAACAACATTATTAGGTAGTTCAACGGAAATTCAGATGGAATCTTCCACACCCATTATGACGACTGTTGGAGCAACAACCACAGCTGAAACTACACCTCACTTGACATCTGCAGTTGAGACCACAGTGGCTCCAACTACAACTTCTGTAGAAAGTACTAGCCTAGGTACCACGTTTGCTGAAACAACACCATCAGGTACTTCAACACGAAGTGTATTGGAAACATCCACACCCTTAATCACAACTGTGGGAGCAACAACCTCGACTGAAACTACACCTCACTTAACATCTGCAGTTGAGACAACAGTGGTTCAAACTACAACTTCTGTAGAAACTACTAGCCTAGGTACCACTTCTGCAGAAATTCAGATAGAATCATCCACACCCATTATGACGCCTGTTGGAGCAACAACCACACCTGAAACTACACCTCACTTAACATCTGCAGTTGAGACAACAGTGGTTCAAACTACAACTTCTGTAGAAACTACTAGCATAGGTACCACTTCTGCAGAAACTACACCATTAGGTAGTTCTACAGAAATTCAGAAATTAACATCCGCTGTTGAAACAACATTAGCACAAACTACAACTTCTGTAGAAACAACTAGCCTAGGTACCACTTCTGCAGAAATTCAGATGGAATCATCCACACCCATTATGATGACTGTTGGGGCAACAACCACAGCTGAAACCACACCTCACTTAACATCTGCAGTTGAGACAACAGTGGCTCTGAAAACTACAACTTCTTCAGAAAGTACTACCCTAGGCACCACTTCTGCTGAAACAACACCATTAGGTAGTTCTATGGAAATTCAGAAATTAACATCCGCTGTTGAAGCCACATTAGCTCCAACTACAACTTCTGTAGAAAGTACTACCCTAGGCACCACTTCTGCTGAAACAACACCATTAGGTAGTTCTACAGCAATTCAGATGGAAACATCCACACCCATTATGACGACCACTGGAGCAACAACCACACCTGAAACTACACTTGGGTTAACATCTGCAGTTGAGACAACAGTGGCTCAAACTACAACTTCTGTAGAAACTACTAGCCTAGGTACCACGTCTTCTGAAACAACACCATCAGGTACTTCAACACGAAGTGTATTGGAAACATCCACACCCTTAATCACAACTGTGGGAGCAACAACCACAGCTGAAACTACACCTCACTTTACATCTGCAGTTGACACCACAGTGGCTCAAACTACAACTTTTGTAGAAAGTACTACCCTAGGCACCACTTCTCCTGAAACAACACCATTAGGTAGTTCTACAGAAATTCAGATGGAAACATCCACACCCATTATGATGACTGTTGGAGCAACAACCACAGCTCAAACTACACTTGGATTAACATCTGCAATTGAGACCACAGTGGCTCTGACAACTACAACTTCTGCAGAAACTACTACCTTAAGCACCACTTCTGCTGAAACAACACCATTAGGTAGTTCAACACTAATTGTATTGGAAACATCCTCACCCTTAATCACAACTGTGGGAGCAACAACCTCACCTGAAACTACACTTGGCTTAACATCTGCTGTAGAGACCACAGTGGCTCAAGCTACAACTTCTGTAGAAACTACTAGCCTAGGTACCACGTCTGCTGAAACAACACCATTAGGTAGTTCAACACTAATTGTATTGGAAATATCCTCACCCTTAATCACAACTGTGGGAGCAACAACCTCGACTGAAACTACACTTGGCTTAACATCTGCTGTAGAGACCACAGTGGCTCTGACAACTACTACTTCTGCAGAAACTACTAGCCTAGGTACCACTTCTGCAGAAACTACACCATTAGTTAGTTCTACAGAAATTCAGATGGAATCATCCACACCCATTATGACAACTGTTGGAGGAACAACCTCACCTGAAACTACACTTGGATTAACATCTGCAATTGAAACCACCGTGGCTCTGACAACTACAACTTCTGCTGAAACTACTACTCTAGGCACCACTTCTGCTGAAACAACACCATTAGGTAGGTCAACACTATTTGTATTGGAAACATCCACACCCTTAATCACAACTGTGGAAGCAACAACCACAGCTGAAACTACACCTCACTTTACATCTGCAGTTGAGACCACAGTGGCTCAAACTGCAACTTCTGTAGAAACAACTAGCCTAGGTACCACTTCTGCAGAAATTCAGATAGAATCATCCACACCCATTATGACGCCTGTTGGAGCAACAACCACACCTGAAACTACACCTCACTTAACATCTGCAGTTGAGACAACAGTGGCTCTGAAAACTACAACTTCTGTAGAAAGTACTACCCTAGGCACCACTTCTCCTGAAACAACAGCATTAGGTAGTTCTACAGAAATTCAGCTGGAATCATCCACACCCATTATGACGACTGTTGGAGCAACAACCACACCTGAAACTACACTTGGATTAACATCTGCAGTTGAGACCACAGTGGGTCTGACAACTACAACTTCTGCAGAAACTACACCATTAGTTAGTTCTACAGCAATTCAGATGGAATCATCCACACCCATTATGACGACTGTTGGAGCAACAACCACACCTGAAACTACACTTGGATTAACATCTGCAGTTGAGACAACAGTGGCTCTGAAAACTACAACTTCTGCAGAAAGTACTACCCCAGGCACCACTTCTGCTGAAACAACACCATTAGGTAGTTCTATGGAAATTCAGAAATTAACATCCGCTGTTGAAGCCACATTAGCTCCAACTACAACTTCTGTAGAAAGTACTACCCTAGGCACCACTTCTGCTGAAACAACACCATTAGGTAGTTCTACAGCAATTCAGATGGAATCTTCCACACCCATTATGACGACCACTGGAGCAACAACCACAGCTCAATCTACACTTGGATTAACATCTGCAGTTGAGACCACAATGGCTCTGACAACTACAACTTCTGCAGAAACAACACCATCAGGTACTTCAACACGAAGTGTATTAGAAACATCCACACCCTTAATCACAACTGTGGGAGCAACAACCACAGCTGAAACTACACCTCACTTTACATCTGCAGTTGAGACCACATTAGCTCCAACTACAACTTCTGTAGAAACTACTAGCCTAGGTACCACGTCTTCTGAAACAACACCATCAGGTACTTCAACACGAAGTGTTTTGGAAACATCCACACCCTTAATCACAACTGTGGGAGCGACAACCACAGCTGAAACTACACCTCACTTTACATCTGCTGTTGAAACCACAATAGCACGAACTACAACTTCTGTAGAAAGTACTACCCTAGGCACCACTTCTCCTGAAACAACAGCATTAGGTAGTTCTACAGAAATTCAGATGGAAACATCCACACCCATTATGATGACTGTTGGAGCAACAACCACAGCTGAAAGTACACCTCACTTTACATCTGCAGTTGAGACCACAGTGGCTCTGACAACTACTACTTCTGCAGAAACTACTAGCCTAGGTAGCACTTCTGCAGAAACTACACCATTAGTTAGTTCTACAGAAATTCAGCTGGAATCATCCACACCCATTATGATGACTGTTGGAGCAACAACCACAGCTGAAACCACACATCATTTAACATCTGCAGTTGAGACTACAGTGGCTCTGACAACTCCTACTTCTGCAGAAACTACTAGCCTAGGTACCACGTCTTCTGAAACAACACCATCAGGTACTTCAACACGAAGTGTATTGGAAACATCCACACCCTTAATCACAACTGTGGGAGCAACAACCACAGCTGAAACCACACCTCATTTAACATCTGCAGTTGAGACAACAGTAGCTCTGACAACTACTTTTTCTGCAGAAACTACTAGCCTAGGCACCACTTCTGCTGAAACAACACCATTAGGTAGTTCTACAGCAATTCAGATGGAAACATCCACACCCATTATGACGACCACTGGAGCAACAACCACACCTGAAACTACACTTGGGTTAACATCTGCAGTTGAGACAACAGTGGCTCCAACTACAACTTCTGTAGAAACTACTACCCTAGGCACCACTTCTGCAGAAGTTCAGATGGAATCATCCACACCCATTATGACGACCACTGGAGCAACAACCACACCTGAAACTACACTTGGATTAACATCTGCAGTTGAGACCACAGTGGCTCTGACAACTACAACTTCTGTAGAAAGTACTTCCCTAGGCACCACTTCTGCTGAAACAACATTATTAGGTAGTTCAACGGAAATTCAGATGGAATCTTCCACACCCATTATGACGACTGTTGGAGCAACAACCACAGCTGAAACTACACTTGGCTTAACATCTGCAGTTGAGACCACAGTGGCTCAAGCTACAACTTCTGTAGAAACTACTAGCCTAGGTACCACTTCTGCTGAAACAACACCATTAGGTAGTTCTACAGAAATTCAGAAATTAACATCCGCTGTTGAAACCACATTAGCTCCAACTACAACTTCTGTAGAAAGTACTACCCTAGGCAGCACTTCTGCAGAAACTACTACCCTAGGCAGCACTTCTGCAGAAACTACTACCCTAGGCAGCACTTCTGCAGAAACTACTACCCTAGGCAGCACTTCTGCAGAAACTACTACCCTAGGCAGCACTTCTGCAGAAACTACTACCCTAGGCAGCACTTCTGCAGAAACAACACCATTAGGTAGTTCTACCGAAATTCAGAAATTAACATCCGCTGTTGAAACCACATTAGCTCCAACTACAACTTCTGTAGAAAGTACTTCCCTAGGCACCACTTCTGCTGAAACAACACCATTAGGTAGTTCAACACTAATTGTATTGGAAACATCCACACCCATTATGACGACCACTGGAGCAACAACCACACCTGAAACTACACTTGGATTAACATCTGCAATTGAGACCACAGTGGCTCTGACAACTACAACTTCTGTAGAAAGTACTTCCCTAGGCACCACTTCTGCTGAAACAACACCATTAGGTAGTTCAACACTAAATGTATTGGAAACATCCACACCCTTAATCACAACTGTGGGAGCAACAACCATAGCTGAAACTACACCTCACTTTACATTCGCTGTTGAAACCACAATAGCACAAACTACAACTTCTGCAGAAACTACTACCTTAAGCACCACTTCTGTTGAAACAACACCATTAGGTAGTTCTACAGAAATTCAGATGGAATCATCCACACCCATTATGACGACTGTTGGAGGAACAACCTCACCTGAACCTACACTTGGCTTAACATCTGCTGTTGAGACCACATTAATTCAAACTACAACTTTTGTAGAAAGTACTACCCTAGGCACCACTTTTCCTGAAATGACAACATTAGGTAGTTCTACAGCAATTCAAACGGAATCGTCCACACCCATTATGATGACTGTTGGAGCAACAACCACAGCTGAAACCACACCTCACTTAACATCTGCAGTTGAGACACCAGTGGCTCTGACAACTACAACTTCTGTAGAAAGTACTACCCTAGGCACCACTTCTGCTGAAACAACACCATTAGGTAGTTCTACGGAAATTCAGAAATTAACATCCGCTGTTGAAACCACATTAGCTCCAACTACAACTTCTGTAGAAACTACTACCCTAGGCACCACTTCTGCAGAAACTACTACCCTAGGCACCACTTCTGCAGAAACGACACCATTAGGTAGTTCTACAGCAATTCAGATGGAAACATCCACACCCTTGATCACAACTGTGGGAGCAACAACCACAGCTGAAACTACACCTTACTTTACATCCGCTGTTGAAACCACAATAGCACAAACTACAACTTCTGTAGAAAGTACTTCCCTAGGCACCACTTCTGCTGAAACAACATTATTAGGTAGTTCAACAGAAATTCAGATGGAATCTTCCACACCCATTATGACGACTGTTGGAGCAACAACCACAGCTGAAACTACACCTTACTTTACATCCGCTGTTGAAACCACAATAGCACAAACTACAACTTCTGTAGAAAGTACTTCCCTAGGCACCACTTCTGCTGAAACAACATTATTAGGTAGTTCAACAGAAATTCAGATGGAATCTTCCACACCCATTATGACGACTGTTGGAGCAACAACCACAGCTGAAACCACACCTCACTTAACATCCGCTGTTGAAACCACATTAGCTCAAACTACAACTTCTGTAGAAACTACTTCCCTAGGCACCACTTCTGCTGAAACAACACCATTAGGTAGTTCAACACTAAATGTATTGGAAACATCCACACCCTTAATCACAACTGTGGGAGCAACAACCACAGCTGAAACTACACCTCACTTTACATCCGCTGTTGAAACCACAATAGCACAAACTACAACTTCTGTAGAAAGTACTACCCTAGGCACCACTTCTGCAGAACTTCAGATGGAATCATCCACACCCATTATGACGACCACTGGAGCAACAACCACACCTGAAACTACACTTGGATTAACATCTGCAATTGAAACCACAGTGGCTCTGACAACTACAACTTCTGTAGAAACTACTAGCCTAGGTACCACGTCTGCTGAAACTACTAGCCTAGGTACCACGTCTGCTGAAACAACACCATTAGGTACTTCAACACGAAGTGTATTAGAAACATCCACACCCTTAATCACAACTCTGGGAGCAACAACCACAGCTGAAACTACACCTCACTTTACATCTGCAGTTGAGACCACAGTGGCTCCAACTACAACTTCTGTAGAAAGTACTACCCTAAGCACCACTTTTCCTGAAATGACACCATTAGGTAGTTCTACAGCAATTCAAACAGAATCGTCCACACCCATTATGACGACCACTGGAGCAAAAACTACAGCTCAATCTACACTTGGATTAACATCTGCAGTTGAGACCACAGTGGCTCTGACAACTACAACTTCTGCAGAAACTACTACCTTAAGAACCACTTCTGCTGAAACAACACCATTAGGTAGTTCTACAGCAATTCAGATGGAAACATCCACACCCTTAATCACAACTGTGGGAGCAACAACCTCACCTGAAACTACACTTGGCTTAACATCTGCAGTTGAGACCACAGTGGCTCAAGCTACAACTTCTGTAGAAACTACTAGCCTAGGTACCACTTCTGCTGAAACAACACCATTAAGTAGTTCAACACAAATTGTATTGGAATCATCCACACCCATTATGATGACTGTTGGAGCAACAACCACAGCTGAAACCACACCTCACTTAACATCTGCAGTTGAGACACCAGTGGCTCTGACAACTACAACTTCTGTAGAAAGTACTACCCTAGGCAGCACTTCTGTAGAAAGTACTACCCTAGGCAGCACTTCTGCAGAAACTACTACCCTAGGCAGCACTTCTGCAGAAACTACTACCCTAGGCAGCACTTCTGCAGAAACTACTACCCTAGGCAGCACTTCTGCAGAAACTACTACCCTAGGCAGCACTTCTGCAGAAACAACACCATTAGGTAGTTCTACCGAAATTCAGAAATTAACATCCGCTGTTGAAACCACATTAGCTCCAACTACAACTTCTGTAGAAAGTACTACCCTAGGCACCACTTCTGCAGAAACTACTACCCTAGGCACCACTTCTGCTGAAACAACACCATTAGGTAGTTCAACACTAAATGTATTGGAAACATCCACACCCATTATGACGACCACTGGAGCAACAACCACACCTGAAACTACACTTGGATTAACATCTGCAGTTGAGACCACAGTGGATCTGACAACTACAACTTCTGTAGAAAGTACTTCCCTAGGCACCACTTCTGCTGAAACAACACCATTAGGTAGTTCAACACTAAATGTATTGGAAACATCCACACCCTTAATCACAACTGTGGGAGCAACAACCACAGCTGAAACTACACCTCACTTTACATTCGCTGTTGAAACCACAATAGCACAAACTACAACTTCTGCAGAAACTACTACCTTAAGCACCACTTCTGTTGAAACAACACCATTAGGTAGTTCTACAGAAATTCAGATGGAATCATCCACACCCATTATGACGACTGTTGGAGGAACAACCTCACCTGAACCTACACTTGGCTTAACATCTGCTGTTGAGACCACATTAATTCAAACTACAACTTTTGTAGAAAGTACTACCCTAGGCACCACTTTTCCTGAAATGACAACATTAGGTAGTTCTACAGCAATTCAAACGGAATCGTCCACACCCATTATGACGACCACTGGAGCAACAACCACAGCTCAATCTACACTTGGATTAACATCTGCAGTTGAGATCACAGTGGCTCTGACAACTACAACTTCTGCAGAAACTACTACCCTAGGCACCACTTCTGCTGAAACGACACCATTAGGTAGTTCTACAGCAATTCAGATGGAAACATCCACACCCTTGATCACAACTGTGGGAGCAACAACCACAGCTGAAACCACACCTCATTTAACATCTTCTGTTGAGACCACATTAGTTCAAACTACAACTTCTGTAGAAACTACTACCCTAGGCACCACTTCTGCAGAAGTTCAGATGGAATCATCCACACCCATTATGACGACTGTTGGAGCAACAACCACAGCTGAAACCACACCTCACTTAACATCTGCAGTTGAGACAACAGTGGCTCTGACAACTACAACTTCTGCAGAAAGTACTACCCTAGGCACCACTTCTGCTGAAACAACACCATTAGGTAGTTCTACGGAAATTCAGAAATTAACATCTGCTGTTGAAACCACATTAGCTCCAACTACAACTTCTGTAGAAAGTACTACCCTAGGCACCACTTCTGCTGAAACAACACCATTAGGTAGTTCAACACTAATTGTATTGGAAACATCCACACCCTTAATCACAACTGTTGGAGCGACAACCACAGCTGAAACTACACTTGAATTAACATCTGCAGTTGAGACCACAGTGGCTCTGATAACTACAACTTCTGTAGAAAGTACTTCCCTAGGCACCACTTCTGCAGAAGTTCAGATGGAATCATCCACACCCATTATGACGACCACTGGAGCAACAACCACACCTGAAACTACACTTGGATTAACATCTGCAGTTGAGACCACAGTGGCTCTGATAACTACAACTTCTGTAGAAAGTACTTCCCTAGGCACCACTTCTGCTGAAACAACATTATTAGGTAGTTCAACGGAAATTCAGATGGAATCTTCCACACCCATTATGACGACTGTTGGAGCAACAACCACAGCTGAAACCACACCTCACTTAACATCTGCTGTTGAAACCACATTAGCTCAAACTACAACTTCTGCAGAAACTACTACCTTAAGCACCACTTCTGTTGAAACAACACCATTAGGTAGTTCAACACGAATTGTATTGGAATCATCCACACCCATTATGACGACCACTGGAGCAACAACCACACCTAAAACTACACTTGGATTAACATCTGCAGTTGAGGCCACAGTGGCTCTGACAACTACAACTTCTGTAGAAAGTACTACCCTAGGCACCACTTCTGCAGAAACTACTACCCTAGGCACCACTTCTGCAGAAACGACACCATTAGGTAGTTCTACAGCAATTCAGATGGAAACATCCACACCCTTGATCACAACTGTGGGAGCAACAACCACAGCTGAAACCACACCTCATTTAACATCTGCTGTTGAGATCACATTAGTTCAAACTACAACTTCTGTAGAAACTACTACCCTAGGCACCACTTCTGCTGTAACGACACCATTAGGTACTTCTACAGCAATTCAGATGGAAACATCCACACCCATTATGACGACCACTGGAGCAACAACCACACCTGAAACTACACCTTACTTTACATCCGCTGTTGAAACCACAATAGCACAAACTACAACTTCTGTAGAAAGTACTACCCTAGGCACCACTTCTGCAGAAGTTCAGATGGAATCATCCACACCCATTATGACGACCACTGGAGCAACAACCACACCTGAAACTACACTTGGATTAACATCTGCAGTTGAGACCACAGTGGCTCTGACAACTACAACTTCTGTAGAAAGTACTTCCCTAGGCACCACTTCTGCTGAAACAACATTATTAGGTAGTTCAACGGAAATTCAGATGGAATCTTCCACACCCATTATGACGACTGTTGGAGCAACAACCACAGCTGAAACCACACCTCACTTAACATCCGCTGTTGAAACCACATTAGCTCAAACTACAACTTCTGTAGAAACTACTTCCCTAGGCACCACTTCTGCTGAAACAACACCATTAGGTAGTTCAACACTAAATGTATTGGAAACATCCACACCCTTAATCACAACTGTGGGAGCAACAACCACAGCTGAAACTACACCTCACTTTACATCCGCTGTTGAAATCACAATAGCACAAACTACAACTTCTGTAGAAAGTACTACCCTAGGCACCACTTCTGCAGAAGTTCAGATGGAATCATCCACACCCATTATGACGACCACTGGAGCAACAACCACACCTGAAACTACACTTGGATTAACATCTGCAATTGAAACCACAGTGGCTCTGACAACTACAACTTCTGTAGAAACTACTAGCCTAGGTACCACGTCTGCTGAAACTACTAGCCTAGGTACCACGTCTGCTGAAACTACTAGCCTAGGTACCACGTCTGCTGAAACAACACCATTAGGTACTTCAACACGAAGTGTATTAGAAACATCCACACCCTTAATCACAACTCTGGGAGCAACAACCACAGCTGAAACTACACCTCACTTTACATCTGCAGTTGAGACCACAGTGGCTCCAACTACAACTTCTGTAGAAAGTACTACCCTAAGCACCACTTTTCCTGAAATGACACCATTAGGTAGTTCTACAGCAATTCAAACAGAATCGTCCACACCCATTATGACGACCACTGGAGCAACAACTACAGCTCAATCTACACTTGGATTAACATCTGCAGTTGAGACCACAGTGGCTCTGACAACTACAACTTCTGCAGAAACTACTACCTTAAGAACCACTTCTGCTGAAACAACACCATTAGGTAGTTCTACAGCAATTCAGATGGAAACATCCACACCCTTAATGACAACTCTGGAAGCAACAACCACAGCTGAAACTACACCTCACTTTACATCTGCAGTTGAGACCACAGTGGCTCAAACTACAACTTCTGTAGAAACTACTAGCCTAGGTACCACTTCTGCAGAAATTCAGATGGAATCATCCACACCCATTATGATGACCACTGGAGCAACAACCACACCTGAAACTACACTTGGATTAACATCTGCAGTTGAGACCACAGTGGCTCTGACAACAACTACTTCTGCAGAAAGTACTACCCTAGACACCACTTCTGCAGAAACTACTACCCTAGGCACCACTTCTGCTGAAACAACACCATTAGGTAGTTCAACACTAATTGTATTGGAAACATCCACACCCTTAATCACAACTGTGGGAGCAACAACCACAGCTGAAACTACACCTCACTTTACATCCGCTGTTGAAACCACAATAGCACAAACTACAACTTCTGTAGAAAGTACTACCTTAGGCACCACTTCTGCAGAAGTTCAGATGGAATCATCCACACCCATTATGACGACCACTGGAGCAACAACCACACCTGAAACTACACTTGGATTAACATCTGCAGTTGAGACCACAGTGGCTCTGACAACTACAACTTCTGTAGAAAGTACTTCCCTAGGCACCACTTCTGCTGAAACAATATCATTAGGTAGTTCAACGGAAATTCAGATGGAATCTTCCACACCCATTATGACGACTGTTGGAGCAACAACCACAGCTGAAACCACACCTCACTTAACATCCGTTGTTGAAACCACATTAGCTCAAACTACAACTTCTGCAGAAACTACTACCCTAGGTACCACTTCTGCTGAAACAACACCATCAGGTAGTTCAACACTAAGTGTATTGGAAACATCCACACCCTTAATCACAACTGTGGGAGGATCAACCTCACCTGAAACTACACTTGGCTTAACATCTGCTGTTGAGACCACAGTGGCTCAAACTACAATTTTT
This sequence comes from Elopichthys bambusa, assembly GCA_037101425.1. Taxonomy (NCBI): domain Eukaryota; kingdom Metazoa; phylum Chordata; class Actinopteri; order Cypriniformes; family Xenocyprididae; genus Elopichthys; species Elopichthys bambusa. Next base: position 26,748,999 of record CM074449.1, read on the forward strand.
GTAGAAAGTACTACTCCAGGCACCACTTCTGCTGAAACAACACCATTAGTTAGTTCAACACGAATTGTATTGGAAACATCCACACCCTTAATCACAACTGCTGGGTCAACAACCTCGTTTTAAACTACACCTGTATTAACATCTCTAGCTGAAACCATAGTGGTTCTGAAAAGTTCAACTTCTGCAGAAAGTACTATCCTAGGCACCAATTCTGCAGAAACAACACCATTAGTTAGTGCCACAGAAATTTAAACTGATTAATCCACACCCACGACGGCTGCTGGAGCAACAACCACACCTGAAACTACACCTAGCTTAACATCTGCTGTTGAAACCACTGTGGCTCTAGCAACTACAACTCCTTCTGAAACGACTTTTCTAGACGCCACCCATCAGCTTTAGTTTGTTCGACTGCAATTAATTTATCATCCATACCTGTAATGGCAGTTGCTGGAACAACAACCTCTGCTTCATCAACACCTGGCTTCCCATCTGCTTTTGAATGCACAATGGCGCTGAAAGTACAGCTTCTGCAGAAAGTACTTGGTTAGTCACCACGTCTTCAGAATTTGTCTCTAGGCACCTCAGCTGAAATACCTTCAGTTAGTTCAACAGGAATTTTGGAAACGTCTACAAGTAGGTGTTACAAGGCTAGCTACAGCAGCTCAGAGTCTTCCACAATACCATCAACAGCAACTGCTAAAGCCACAACCTCTGCTGTATCTACACCTGCCTCCACAACTGCTGTTGTAAGTGGTACATCTGAATTTTTGAAAATGCCTTTACCTGTAATGACACCAGCAGAAAAAAAACTACTCCAACTACACATCTCCCTTGCTGATTTTTAAGCAGAGGTTCTGTTCATTAGGAAACTAGCACTACTGCAGAAACCCCTTTTTTGTAGCTTGCTCAACTAAAATAAACTAAATTAACAATTTAAACTTAAATATATCGTTACATCTATTAAACTGGTTCTGTACTACTTCACAGCACTTAACTTTCCTGACAGTACAATGACAATGACAGTAAAAAAAAATATCTGCACAATGCTAGCACAGACAAGATGTGTATTTGGACAAGACAAAGACCAGCTTGCGTGATATCGCAAAACTGTCACAAATTGAGCACAAAGGAACAGCATTGGTAACAGTAATTTAGACCACATGGTCTGAGGCATGATGTAACCATTTCTAAGTGTTTTTATTTTTTTTCCCCCTGTTAAGTATTTAGAATAACTTTAGTTACACCCAGGAACTGGCACAAATGAATGGCACTGGTTTGGAGCAATTTGCATGGCACAAGGTGGATATGGCCCTAAACTAGCCTTTTATTTCTAAGAAGGTGAAATGAATATAATGTTCATTTGAAGCACACATTGAGCACAAAAGAATGACACCATTTTGGAATGATTTAGACACATAATAATGTTAGATAGCTCAAACCCCAGACCAGCACAAATGTAGCAAGAATGAATGGAATTATTTTTTTTAAATTTAATTTTATTGGGGTGCCAACTTCGTGGAGGTCTTTTTATTTCAGTAATGGCCAACGCAAACATTTCACTGCTGACTAACTTAGGTGAACACTAAAACTGTTCATGTTTCTTAAGCAGTATGGGTATAGACTTTTATGCAGGGAACTTTTGCTAAACAACTTTCCTTTTCGCCTTTAAAAGGGATAGTTTTCCCCACAAAATTCTTTTAGCTGCCTGTTGTTCCAAACACCGGCTCAACATAGTGATGTCTTTTAGCCATCGACTATGGCATTGTCTACCGGCCCAACCCTAGATCACGGCGAATATTCAGATCGCTGCTGGTGACCCAGAGAGAGCAGTTGTCATATATAAATATAAAGTGGTTTCAAAAAGTTTTTTTTAACCACACGGTACATTTATTTCTGTGCTATAGTCATTCAAATGATTACAGAGGTACTGGGATAAGTTTGATCACTACATTAGAACTTGTTTATATCTGAACTATAGAGCAAATAATGATTATATCATTACATTACACCACTAGGTGACAACAAGTGACTGTTAAACAGTTAGTTCACCCAAAAAATAAAATTGTCATCAATTACTTGTCTTTCTAAACCCGTAAGACATTCGTTCATTTTCGGAACACAAATTAGTATATTTTAATGTGCTTTCTATCCCTCCATTGACAGCCTATGCAACTACCACTTTCAAGGCCCAGAAAGGTGGTTAACCCATCATAATCTCGACTCTTCACTTCATAAAATTGAGGTTAAACACCGTAATAAAGACAATATAAAAGTAATCCACGTGACTCCACTTTTGTGGCTTGAAAATGGTAGTTGTGTAGACTGTCAATGGAGGGACAGAAAGCTCTCAGATTTCCTCAAAAATATCTTCATTTGTGTTCCAAAGCTGAATGAATGTCTTAGTAGTTTGGAACAACACGAGGGTGAGTAATTAGTGACCGTTTTAAACGAACCTTTTAAAAAATTTGAGTCATTGAATCATTCATTCAGTCTGATTTTAAGATAATTCATTCAAATTATTTAAATACTTAACAGCCTGCAGCAATTACCTTTTTCTCAGAACCTCTGGTAAAGTACATTTTATTTAGTTTAGTTGTCTGTTTAAAATCTTGGGGGAATTGTGATCTCTATTTGAAACCATTTGTGATTCTCAGTTTACCCAGAATCATGCAGCTCTACATGGAGTTACGTTATGGTGAACTTAAGTTGAAACGTGCATGCATGATAAACAAGAACCAATGAGGTTTGGTCTTGCATGACACATGTATGTTTGATTATGTGAACTTTCAGTGGATGTACAAAATGAAAGAATACTAAATATTTTAACTTGTGTTCTAAAGACAAATATCATTTGCTCAGTTGTGTCATTCCAAAATTTTTATTTTTGGGTGAACTAACCCTTTAATGAGTTTGTTCTGAAGTATATCAAGCAACATAATCTTTTGTAAACTAATTATATTGTTCATGTTTTGCAGGTGTTTCTGAGGAACAAGCACATTGATATTGCCACTTCTAACAAGATAATGAGGGTATGAAAGACAAGCAGATGATGGACAATGGAATAAGGACAAAGTGTTGTGGTATTCTCTAAAGACTGCTTCCCCAAATGCAGATTTTCTTGGTGCTCTTGGTAATTAATAAAATATGAATATAAATGAAAAGAGAATTTTTTTATATTTATTGCTATTGTGATTTTTGTGATTTATTGTGAAAAATGTGTTTTATAGATTGTAATATAAATGTCACGTTATATTAAATAAAGGATTTTCACTATGGTCAACCTAAAATGTGTTGATTAGGTGTCATAGTCAATGTTTCTCAAAACTAAACTGCTACCAATAAAATCTTCGATTTTGTACCTAGGTCAGGCTTCATAGCCCCATTTGAAATTTGCTTAACTCCACTTGAAAAACATGGAGGTTAATTTGGATATTCAAACACACATCTGTGCCCTGTATGTCCCTGGAGAATAAGAAAACCAAATATTATGAAGTTGGCTCAGTATAAGACAGCGAGTCATCCAAATGTTTAAAGTCCCCCTGTAGTCAATAAATGTATCCCTTAAAACTCCTTTTTAATCAACAAAATTACATATTTAAATGTATATTCCTGTGAGAATTTCTTCATGCTTTAAAATAGCTTGAATGTAACTAGACCCTTGACTCATTAAGTATACGCAGATCAATAAATATGCAAGTTAACCATGCCTCCACTTGCTCACGCATCAGAACTCGCTCAACTTACTGATTTTATTTGTAGTAGACAAATGTGACTATCATATATTAAAGTTTGAGAGATCTAGCACTAACATCCACTGAGTAAAAAAAAAATTACTCTGCACAATGGTATATCTCTTTACAACGTCGGACACATAACTGCGATTTATATGATTGGCCTTTTGCATGACTGTTATCAAACAGCTAATAATGTGTTGCTAACAATCCATGTTTCGCCATGTCAGAGTCAGACAGTTGCCTTCTAACAATCGGTACCCTTACAAACACTTTGAACAACTCAGAACGTCAGTGGAAAAAGACATATAGTTGTATTATACGTCATACACCCGCCATATTGCTAAATCTACACGATTTTTCATATCAAGAGAAAAATAAACCGGGATAACCTGGCTTCTCACAAAACTCCCCTGCTAGTTCGCTGTTAACGATATGCTAAAACACGCCGGCACGTTGACGTGATCGGTTACAAGGTAGTTTGTGATGTCACAGACACCAGCGATTTCAAACCACGGGTTTGAGACTCTGCAGTTTTAAGGAGAAAATACTCAAATGATGTTGACATGAATTTGCACATGGTTTGTCTTAAAGCATATTAAAAACACCCCATAGACACATAAACAACGTTAAAAACTTGATTTTCATCAGCGCTTGTGGTCACAGAATTTACATGTTACATTTTTGGAGAGGTGCATATCAGGCTGCTGCTTCAAATTAAAAAATATACACTATATTGCCAAAAGTCAACAACGCCAAGCCTTACATCACCAAGTGCAATGCAAAGTGTCGGACGCAGTGGTGTAAAGCACAGCGCCACTAGACTCTAGAGTCTCTAGTAGAGACGTGTTCTCTGTAGTGACGAATCACGCTGCTCTGTCTGGCAATCCGATGGACGAGTCTGGGTTTAGCGGTTGCCAGGAGAACAGTACTTGCCTGACTGCATTGTGCCAAGTGTAAAGAGTGGTGGAAGGGGATTATGGTGTAGGGTCGTTTTTCAGGTGTTGGGCTTGGCCCCTTAGTTCCACTGAAAGGAACTCTTAATGCTTCAGCATACCAAGACATTTTGGACAATTTCCTGCTTCCAACTTTGTGGGAACAGTTTGGGGATGGCCCCTTCCTGGTCCAACATGACTGCGCACCAGTGCACAAAGCAAGGTCCATAAAGACATGGATGAGCGAGTTTGGTGTGGAGGAACTTGACTGGCCTGCACAGAGTCCTGACCTCAACCATTAGAACACCTTTGGGATGAATTAGAGCAGAGACTGTGAGCCAGGCCTTCTCGTCCAACATCACTGCCTGACCTCACAAATGCGCTTCTAGAAGAATGGTCAAAAATTCCCATAAACACACTCCTAAACCTTGTGGAAAGCCTTCCCAGAAGAGTTGAAGCTGTTATAACTGCAAAGGGTGGGCCAACTCCATATTAAACCCTACATATTAAGAATGGGATGTCATTAAAGTTCATGTGCATGTAAAGGCAGGCGTCCCAAAACTTTTGGCAATATAGTGTATATCTGGCTAAATTTTGCACATTTTTGTGCCCATTTTTAGCATCTTGACATCAAGTGTTTTTTTGTTTTTTTTTAAGTGATATCCCAAAATTCACCTACAAATAAGTGGATGGTAACATGGCTACTGAACCCTTATGTGACAGGAATACAGTACACACACAAACAGCAATGTTTTTGTGTTAAATTTAAAGAAAGCAAATGCAATATGTCAGTTTAAATTGTTTTATTCAAAACTGATTATTCTTTGTCCTTCAATAAAGCTTGTGTTACATCTCACCTCAGTAGTGGTGTAGGTTGTAACAGGTAGGTTGTGTAGTACACATCCAAGTGAGTTTTATTTGTAGTAGACAAATGTGGCTACCATATATTAAAGTTTGAGAGATCTAGCACTAACATAAAAAAAATAAAAATTGTGTGACTTTCATCCCCGGTCTCTCCCTACTGAATGGATGTAATGGTGTTGTCACAATATTATTTAACATTATTTAACATTAACACAGAATATCATTATAATACTTGTTATATCTCTTAATATATGCTTGTAACCTCTTCTCTTTTGCATCACCTTATTCTAGAAAGCGCTTAGAATGTGTCATCACAGCATACACTGCATTACCATCTACTGGTTAACCACGGTATTGCAACTTCGTTCAGTTACACAAAATGTCCCTATGAACTGTAGTCTACCTTGCATTTACCATTTCATTTTCTGCACTCTGAAATGCTTAGATTTACTAAATTCTTGTTCAGTCTGATAAGATTGCTGAAGACGAATATTATCTGAACAGGTTTAGACAAATCAACTCACTATAATAGCCTTCATTTTTTGTCCTCAACAATAAATAAATCTAGCACTCAACATTATGCTAACTAAAACAGTAATAGCGGGTATTCCACATTCAAAACATGGACAGGTGCTTAGGGAGGTGACCTACAACTCTTAGCTTATCTGGATATAAAGAAACAACTGATGGACAGGACAGACACATGCCTCTGCTCAGCTCTATAGGAAAATCAGTTGACAGATGTTTCCCTGGGCTCATGGCCAGAAAAAGAGAGATTGAGACTGTTGCCTGGACGTTCTCACAGTTCTTTGGAGAGTACAATAATCTCCTGAGATGCCATAGCAGTGGATGATTTCTTAGTACAAGTCTCCTGACTGCTAAAGTGCAGGAAATACTTACTGACCTATGTGCATGACATACAGTGCTGAGTAGTGACTGATTACATGTAATCTGGATTATTTAATCGGATTCAAAAAATTCAGTACTTCTCATTTGATTACATTTTAAAAATACTAGTAATCAGACTAGTTACTTTTTTAATTGATTACATGAGTACGTTATTCTCACAAAAAATGCAGTAAATTAGATTCATTGATGCTCCCTACTACTACTTTTCATCTTTTAAATTTCCCTTTCTAAAAAAGCCTATTGCGTTCAGAAGGTCTTCCAGGTTTGTGGAATTGAACACACAGACCAGACAATAGTCATGTGACGAACACTGAAACATAAGAGAGACAGAACATTTGATCACTGGATTTACAGAAGTCACTTTTAAGGAGTGTTTTCTCAACACTGCAGCATTGCATATCTAATCAACTCCTGTCCAACTTTTTTGTCAGCTAAACCTCTTTGACCTAATATATTTACTTGAAATACCCCCCTAATATTTTACTTGAAATACCCCCCTGAGGTTTAAGTTAATAAGTTAGGTCAAAATAAAATTAAGCCAATAATAATAATAAAGTTTTCTAATCCCAGGTGGAAAAAAAAAGTACATTTCTATAATGTACTTGAAGTGCTCTATTAATTACTATACTAAAAATTGTTCTTTAGTACCTCTTAAGGTAATCTTAAGAACATCTAAGTGTACTCAACTGTGCTATTTTGAGACACCATAAAATATGAACTAAAATGTGCTTTTAATATACTATCTCTGTGTTTAAAAAATGTATTTAGTTACCACTTGTAGTACACTATGGGTTCAAGTGTACTATAAGGGGTAACTAAATTTTTGAAATTTGAAATGAGCATTTTGTGCATAAAATTGTAAAATTTCTCAGTTTAAACATTTGTTATGTTATCTGTGTTCTATTGTGAATAAAATATAGGCTCGTGTGATTTAAAAGTCTTTTAGTTTTCATTTTATTCAAATGTAAAAAAACGTTTTTTTACATTTCCGGACATTTCCAACACTTCCGGAATTCGCGTTGTAGTAGGCCTAGTAGGGCTTTCTCAGAATTATCGTGACTTTCCAAGCCTTTTCTTTCTTTCTTTTCTTTTTTTTTTTTTTTGTTACAAAAAACACAACGATTTGAATGTATTTTGATGTATATAGGCAGCTGGCTTTAAACAATATAGGCTATCTGTTTTTTCATAATAATAGGCATATATATATAAAATATATAATGACGCTTTGTATGATTTTTTTTTTTTTTTATAAATAATTACATTCGTATGTTTTTAAGTGAATTGTCAAATATTGGTCCCATCCACTGTATAAGCGTCGAGGTCTAGGCTATAGTAAACACAAAATAGTCTAGGCTATGCATTCTTAAACACTCCCGTTTTCGTTTTTCCTCAAATTGACTAGATTTTAGCTTTTAGTGAGCCCCGGCGACTTATGAAAGATTAGGAAGAAAAACAGTTTCTCTTTTCTCAGGCAGAAGAATCTCATGTCATGTCTCTCTAGCGCCTCGTCTCTTCAACAGGCTGATACAGGAACGACAGCTCTCGTCGTGCGCTCAGAGAGCGACTGCAGCTGGAGAGACAATAACAGCGACGCGTGCACAGGTAAGTAAAACCTGTCAAAACCGCCATTTGTGATTTTAAATGCGATTTATTAATGTATGTCCGCTGGTTTTCGTGTACTGTATTCAAAGTAGATCTGTATCAAACATAAAGCATGCGTGCCCTTGTCGCAATTTTAAATCTGCGTTGGTCAAGTCATGTTGTTAAATCGGGCCCGCGGAGCTTACGTATTAATAAACTAATGCTCTACATATAAAATATGCTCGAATACGGACTTGCTTAAATGCTCGGTCTCATAATAAAAATACGTTAAGTGATTAACAAGATTATTCAGACTGAACCGAGCGTATGTGTAACGGTATTTATGGGACCTTTCACCAAATACCATTCTATTTACGTGTTCATTTTCAAGACTATACCCTTAGACGTGTAAAACCTTTTTTTTTTTTCTGTATGTTACCTTTATTTTTAAATGATCAGTACTCAAATTGCGTATAATGTTTCATTTGAATTCTAGCTAAATATTCACGACTGCTACGAAGAATTCAAATAATGCTTATAATCCTAAAATACTGTTTTCAAGTGAGGTTGTTTCTTCTGCTCCTTCAAAAACGGAATGTGTATGTAAGTTCAAGCACATTGTAAATCGATTTTGGTTGAGGGATGCTTTGTTGGAACGCACCTCCTCCCTCCATCTCTAAAGAACAGAGATGCGGCCATGATTCCAGCTCTTCATGTCGTCTGACTGTGTTCATGTGTCTGAATTCAGCCATCACAGCGTCTCTGTGTCTGATATCACGCTCGTGGCTGAGTCCTGTCGAAAATATTATTATTAAAATTCATGGTCACGCTTCGTCGCTGACCGAGTGCTGATTCTGTGTTCTAATAATGCTATGCAGCCCTTTTCTTCAACGACAGAACAGTTGTCTAATCATAGGGACGCATGGGTTCATTTAGTAACCAGCATTATTCTTCATGGTCAGTGCGAGCTTCGCACATGGGGTCGTTTTGAAAGCGGTACCCACTGTATAAGCTATTATCACTGTGTTAAACTGCATCCCTTGTGGACTGTAATCCGATTTAAAATGGGGGTTGAGTTGAGGATTTTAAGGTGCCTGCAAACGACTCTCCGGCTGTGTTATAGGGCTGCCTCGCCTTTTTTTTTTTTTTCTCATTACAGTTGACGTTTTATAATGATTTCATGAATTTACCTCCATTGCCAGATTACTGTTTGACGTTTTGAAATAATTGTCATGAGTCTGTGTTGGGTTGACTGCTTCTCAATAGTTATTTTAGATAGAATAGAATCATACGAGCCCCTCTCAAGGTTTAGAGACCCTGCAAAGAACCCTAGATAGGGTGTATCCACAGGCATTATGCACCTTTGTTGTATGGAAAAGAGCAGCTGGGACATTTTCATAACTCCTTTAGCGTTGTATGGGGGGAAATTTGTGCCCAAAATTCACACTGAAATCATTTGGTGAAGATTTAATTCAATTCATAAAATGGTAAGTTAATCAAACTGACTAACAACCATCTGATGGGGAATTTCAGCAGAAGCCATTATTACAGAATATTTAGAATCATAAAACATTGCAGCATTCAAATTCACATATAATTAGACAGATCTATTATCTTTCTTCTGGGGAAAGAACAAAAAACTTCACATTAGCTACGTTTACATTGACACCTTTTGTTTTAAATCGGAATGAATTAATTCCTATTGATGAACCCAAAGTAGTGTTTACATGAACTCTAAATAAAGTGACCGGGTTGATGTGCACATTTATATGTCACAAGCTTTTTGATTTTTTTTTTTGACATGCACACACTGCACAAATATACAGAGTTTCCTGCTGTTGTTGCATATTATTCTCCTAAATGGCTTAATTTTGTTAGTTGATATATATCTATTTTGCATCCTAATTATGAGATGACCAGCACATGAAGCTTTGTGCCGTGCTGCTTATATTTACCAAGCAGTAAAACACCCCTTCCCGCGTCCAAAACATGTGGATGAAAGTCAGAAACTAAGACCAGTGGGACGTTGTCCTGCTCCACTTTATGGACGATAAGTGGAAGGAGAACTTTAGAATGACATGATAGTCATTTATGACACTTCATTCAACAACAACAGCTCGTTCCTCGTGTCATACGTCATTACGCGATTTCTACGTCATTGGACATGTGCAGTAATTTCGAGTTTCAGTTTTCAATCTGATCAAGTGTTTACATCTCCTCTCGATCGGATTTGAAAAGGTTTAAACCACCTCTTACAATCCGAATTAAATATTAATTGGATTTGGCAATTCATTCTGCTTGACACGGTTACATGTGACTTTTTTTTATTCCGACTCTGCTAGTAGACTGATTTAGTGTTGTCAAAAGTACCGGCTTCAGTACCAAGTTGGTACTGACATTTTAAAAATGTGATACTTTAAGCTTTGTTGTGTGGATTTGTAAATACCTCTGATTGGCCATTGTGTTCACACGCTCATCAGATATGCCAGTGATTGGCTACAAGGATTAACGCTTCAAAAACATGTTGTAAATAGACATCAGTGACGCTTTTCAATGAGCGCTTACACAGATACGCACAGGAACGTTTGAAAGCAGGCGTCTATCAGCGGACCGGCCAATCACAGACATATGGGTCAATGACGTGACGGGTCATTTTTTAAATAATAATAATAAAAAACAAAGATATGACATCCAAAGTATGTAAGTTAGTACAACTAGATCTGTTTTATTGAATCCAAAAGTTTATAATTATATTTTGCTACATATAAAGGTATTTTAAGGAATTTGAAGTGTCAAAAGGTCATTCGGTTTAACCATCCAATACAGCCATTTCATTTGTGATTAAACTATCTTAAAATGTAATAAATGTTTATATTTTTTATTCTGGCATGGTTTTATAACATCATTTATCAACATAGTGCGAAATGGTATTATGTGTAGAAGTCTTTGCTATGAGAAAGAATGTCCGGAAAAATGAATTTTATTGATGTCATTTGGAGTAACCAATATAAAGGGACCATTTTGGATCAAGAAATGTGGTCAGTATCATGACCGTGACAGGATGTGACATCATTCAGACACCTGCAAAGGACCACATGGTTGTGAAGCAAAGTAACTAACTCTCTTTTAACTATCTGAAAATTTCATGTTTTCACTTGCTCATGCGCATGTCCCGAAACATCAGGTCATTCGGTACAACCGCCTTTTGCTAGCTAGCTAGCAAGCTAACTAGCTAGCTAGATATCAGCCTGTTAGCATTGTATGTAAATATTGTCATTCGGTATAACCAAAAGTGTCATTTGGTAAAACCACAATTTTGGTTACACCAAATGACTTTTTTGGTGACAAATTTTGTCAATCTTGTCAAAAATGACAGTGTTAATTGATTATAAAAAGCACATAATCTCATTGTTAACACTTAACGAAACTTAATAAAAAATTAATTATATCTCCATTATGTTTTTTTTACACTTTTAAAAACCTTATTCATCAGTGACCCATATACGTTGAGCTCGTGAACACAACGGCCAATCAGAGGTGTTTAAGAATCCGCTCAACAACGCTCAAAGCGTCACATTTTTAAATTTCAGTACCGAATTGTACCGACTTATTGAAGTTGGTACTTTTGACAACACTAGTCGGATTACAATCAGGTTATTAGGATCCATGTAAATGCAGCTATTGATTGCTGTTTTGTGCCATTTGTGTAAACATGCCATTGCAAAAATGATAGGAGATAATTGTTTAGCTGCAGCATTATAGATATTAGCCATTTATGCTTATTATTTTTTTCAATGGTCACTAAGCCCCATTAAAACATCTGAGCAAATTGTTGTGGTTTAGTGATATTGACAGGCTTACAAAGAGCATAGAATATGCCATATGAAATCTTTCTGACCAGCATGAGTGCTTAATTGGCATGGCACTGTCAGAGGGGTTTAGCTTGCTGCAACATCAGTCTCCTCAGACTAGTTGCCATGAGTGGGGTGTGATTGGGATCTCTGCCACAGACCTAGTGGTTCGTGTAATTTGAGGTGAATTTGCAGCTGCAGAGACTTAAGCCATTACCTCTCTGACAGAAGCATGATGAGCAGAATTCCAAAATTCCATGTCTACATGCATCCACATGGTCCTTTGCCCTGAGAGCTTAAGCATGACTGTTCTGGAATGCTGTTAGCCATGAGCTGAAGCACATGTAAAGCGGGGTACAAAAGTTTGAGACCATTAATACAAATTCTATTTTGGTAATTTAATAAAATCACTACAAATATGTACTGTATATAGATGAATTGAAAAAATTACAGATTTCAGAATTCAGCTGCACTCAAGCTACATGAACTTTGGTGTTCCTGGTCAAAAATGACTGGCCTTTTTAAGATTATTAGACAAATATTGGATTCAATTTTTTGTCAACTTATTTTATTTTGTATTTCGTTTTGCAACTGATTGATCATAGGCCTCATTGATCTGAGTTCATGCATCTCAGTTTTTGCATTATTTGTGTATAAAATTATACACAATGCAAAAACTTTTTCCATATTTTTCCAAATATGGAAAAATATCTAACAAAATATTGAAAAAATTTGAACTGCTTACCATGGAAGTTTGTTTTGAAATACTTTTATTTTGTACAAAATGGAACAACTCGTCGCTGTAATGTTCCAGGTCAAAAATGACCGGCCTACAAAAAAGGAGCTTATAGACCTTATAGAAACAAGTGCGCATCCATCTTTAGAATTTTGTCTTTGCAATAAGTAAATCCACTACCCCAGCTAATTATTCTTTGACAGCAATGCCACAAAAATATACAAAAACGGAAATTCAGAGTTAACGAAAGTCATCATGAGCATTTTAATTTTTAAAGCAGATGTCTTAACAATGTCAGTAGACCTGGAAGATATTAAAATGAGCAGTTGATTCATAAATCGTAAGATCACTGTGGAAATACAAACCGGAAGTCAAAAGACAACGATCGTAGTGCTGAAAAGGGGCGTGGCTACATAAGGAATATAGGCTGAATCTCTCGTTAATGCTATATTATCACCAAATATTGGATTACTTTTTTTTTGTCAACTTGTCTTTCAATTAGGACAGGTTTTGTATATTTTTTATATTTTATTGATTATTGACAAAATTATGCACAAATACTGCTTTTTTTTTCACTCAAAAACTGAAGTGCATAAACTCTGATTAATGAAGGTATGGAAGCCCGTTTCCGCCACTAAATAAAAAAATAAAAACGGTCATTGCAACTTTTTATCTCAGAATTCTGACTTTTTTTCTCACAATTGCGAGTTACAAAGTCAGAATTGCGAGATATAAACTTGCAATTACGTGATATAAAGTCACAATTCTGACTTTCTCGCAATTCTGACTTTTTTTCCTCACAATTGCGAGTTTATATCTCAGAATTGTGACTTTATAACTCGCAATTGTGAGAAAAAAAGTCAGAATTGTGAGATATAAAGTCGCAATTAATATATATATATATATATATATATATATATTCTTATTTATATATAAGTGCTTTGTCTTTTGAATTTAGAAATCTATTAAAAAGAAAACTAGGTCAAGTTAAATTTAATAACTAAAATTTATATATATACACAAACAATTTTATACAGCTGTGCAATAATATGGTTTAAAAGTTTTTCATTTATTTCCAGTTTGACATTTTTAATATATATATATATTATAAATATATATATATATTGCAAAATGAATATATTTTTTACTTGATTTGTGTGTGCTGCAATAATAACAAATAACATATTTAACATACAGTACATCATTTTCTGAAATTCATATTTGTCTTTCCACCACAGTAGAGTGTAACCATTCTACACCCTGGTCATAAGGGAGTGACTCGTCGTAAGAATAATTTCGCATGCTTGTGGGATAATAGAAGTTGCTTATGTCATCACAGCACTCAGAATACATTTTCTGGCATCAGATTTACAGTCTGTATTCTTGTCATCTAATCCAATATCAGGCTCTACATAGACTGCCAGGGTCTTATGCACTCTTGATCTAGTTAATTTCATAAATGAGTCATTTTTGTGATGGGCCTGTTATGTTATGGGACTGTGTCTGAATTAGAACATAACTGGCCCTGCCCGAAAGGAGGTGGGGATTGAAAGCAATGAGAGAACATGAGAGCAGAGTAACTGCGCTTCATAGCAGTGCTGAGCAAATTTAGGTCACGGATGCAAGGGTATTCAACCGTGATGAGAGCATCTCAGACATTCGGCTATTCTAAAGCACAAACACAGTGCATGCCAGTGGAGAGCAGCACTTTTCGGTTTGGTGTCAGATAAACAAGCAATAAACCCTCTGACTTTTCCTGGTGCCATCCGTGGATTTATTGCTAATTCCAACCAAGCAGTTTTTGACATGGTCAGATCTACTGATTACAGATTTGCCTGGTTACATAACAAATAATACTTGGTGAGCTGGTATACACACACAATTTTTTTTTTTTAAGATGCTGTGTAGATTGTCAGCCTAAAATACCTCAGTGAACAGCCAAAACCATAAGCACCATAGACAATAATTAGAAATGGCCAAGTTGTTGTGATGCTGCTCTGCTTGTTAGGATGACCAAAAATTTTACATTTTTAGGCTGAATTGCTATAGCGAAGTCCAACTAAAGATATACTTAGTATACTTGAATGTGCTAAAGTGGAACTATTGCAAGTATACTTTAGGTACACTTTAAATATCTTGCATTCAAAGACCGATATTATTCAAATATCATACAATTATCATACAATTATCATCAATAGTGACATTAAAACACATTTTAGGCCTAGCATTGTGCACAAGTAGTACTCCAAATAAAGTTTTATTGTAATTTTTATATCAGTCTAAAGTCTAGAGCGACACATCAGTAAATATGTTAATAGAAGTGTATTTAGTATGACATAAATATATTTTAAATAGATTACTTTTTTACTAGGGTAAACAGGGATGTGTTTCTCAAAAGCATCATGA
The DNA here is from genome assembly GCA_037101425.1 of Elopichthys bambusa. Taxonomy (NCBI): domain Eukaryota; kingdom Metazoa; phylum Chordata; class Actinopteri; order Cypriniformes; family Xenocyprididae; genus Elopichthys; species Elopichthys bambusa. The sequence continues at coordinate 26,764,015 of CM074449.1, forward strand.
GCCAAGTTGATCATAGCATAGTTGATGGCAGTGGTTCAGAGATCTACTTAGACTTCCAAAGCTTTTAGGAAACACAGCCAAGAACGAAATAGTCCACTGGTGTGGATGCTAATATAGTTATCTTGAACGGGCCTTAAAGGGATAGTTCACCCAAAAATGAAAATTCTTGCTCACCCACATTTTTATTCCAAACTTGTATGAGTTTCTTTCTTCTGTTGAACACAAAAGAAGATATTAAAGAATGTTGGTAATCAAACAGTTGACGGTAGCCATTGACTTCCATACTAGGAAAAAAATACTATGGAAGTCAATGGCTACCGTCAGCTGTTTGGTTACCAACATTCTTTAAAATATCTTCTTTTGTGTTTAATAGAAGGAAGAAACTCTTATAGGTTTGGAACAACATGAGGGTGAGTAAATGATGACAGAATTTTCATTTTTGGGTGAACTATCATTTTAACAGCACTTGTCAGTGTCAAAATGATCGAGATGGCCAATCAAATCAAAGAAGTTGTGCTTTACTGTTTACTGAATTCCAGCACAACGCTTCATTTTTTAACTGCGAAAGAGAGCGAGGTAAGATGTAAGTAGTTAAACATTTCATATTTGTGACCCTGGACCACGAAAAACAGTCATAAGGGTTAAAATTGAGATTTTAAAATTGATGATGTATGGTTTGTTAGGATAGGACAATATTTGGCCGAGATACAACTATTTGAAAATCTTGAATATTGAGAAAATCGCCTTTAAAGTTGTCCAAATGAAGTCCTTAGCAATGCATATCCACTCACAAAAATATATATTTTTAATATATATATGGTAGGAAATTTACAAAATATCTTAATGGAACATGATCTTTACTTAATATCCTAAAGATTTTTGGCATAAAATAAAAATCGATAATTTTGACCCATACAGTGTATTGTTGGCTATTGCTACAAATATACCTATGTGACTTATGACTGGTTTTGTGGTACAGGGTCACATTTAATACTCTTATGAATAAGAGTGAATGTGTGCACATTTTAAAATAAAGAAATTAGTCTAAATTGATTAATTTACAGAAAAGTTTAGTCTTGTTCTTTAACTGTTCTTCCTTATTTTTCTTTATTCCCTTAAATCCATTTAAATCCTCTTATTATTTAAAGGGTTAGTTCACCCAAAAATAAAAATAATATCATTTATTACTCACCCTCATGTCGTTCTGCACCCGTAAGGCCTTCATTCATCTTCGGAACACAAATTAAGATACAGTATCTCACAGAAGTGAGTACACCCCTCACATTTTTATAAATATTTTATTATATCTTTTCATTTGACAACACTGAAGAAATGGCACTTTGCTACAATGTGAAGTAGTGGATCTACAGCTTGTATAACAGTGTAAATTTGCTGTTCCCTCAAAATAACTCAACACACAGCCATTAATGTCTAAACCGCTGGCCACAAAAGTCAGTGACTCGGATCTCCTATCAAACGGCTAAACTGCTGAAATCATGTGACTTTGGCGCTCCGAGTCACTGATTTGATTTGTAAAGCTCCGAAGCAGTGTTTTGAAATCGGCCCATCACTATATTGTTGAAAAGTCGTTATTTTGGGTTTTTTTGGTGCACAAAAAGTATTCTTGTCACTTTATAATATAAAGAACCACTGAACTCACATGAACTGTTGTAAATATGTTTTTAGTACCTTTATGGATCTTGAGAGAGGAAGTGTCATTGCTTTGAATGCAAAAAAAACAAAACAAAAACAAACAAACAAAAAAAAAAAAACAGTCATTAATCAAAATATCTTCATTTGTGTTCCGAAGTGTTCTGAATGAAGGCCTTACGGGTGTAGAACGACATAAGGGGGAGTAATAAATTACCTTTAATTCCTTTAAATAAAAGGACGATTACAGCTTGGATACATCCTTGCTTCTGTATATGTATGTTTTTGCAATCTGCAAGTACATTACAATTTGTTAATGTTTTCTAGATTTCTTGGTGTTAAAAGCGAAGACTATTGAACTCTCCCACAAAACTACAAACACAACAGACTGACAAGAACAGCATAAAAATTCCAGAAGTTTGTTGACATCCTTTCAGTGGAACAGTGGGAGCTTTGTTTCATAAGACATCTTGACACTCCATGGGAAGATTCAAATGCTCCCACGTCTATTTGAACTATCAGTTTCACAGCATTCAATGAAAGGGGAAGTGTATGTGATGTGTACAAGGAAGCATTCAACTGCATCTATTTGTAGCATACAGTCTAGTTTGCACTCTGAATCATCTCGATTATCATATTTAAACTTCAGCTTCAGTGTCATTCTAATTATTTGTGTATTGGAAAAAGAAGCAACGCATAATCAAAACAAAGATATAAATTTAGTTGATTTTATGTAAGACCAGGCCTATATGTTTAGCATACTAACATACCACTAAGCATAGTATGTATACTCTGCACTATATGCAAATTTTCTGTGTGCATGTACTGTAATACACAGATGGCCTATACAATGAGCAGTATATAATATGGTAAACTGCTGTGCTTACAATACTTCTGCTAGGATTTTTAACATATTTTTTTTAGCTCTTTATTTTATCCGACTAACAAAAAGACATTAAGCGCTTCCCAATTTGCGTACTTGTGCACTATTCTATGCCGTTTTGTAGTATAAATAGTGCAAGTAGTGTATTCACACTGAAAATTCCAAAAAGAAAAAATAGTGCACTTAATTAACCGAAAAAACGAAGTGTGGAATGTTGGACACTTCATGCACTCAACTGTCGCAGCTTTAATTACGTAGCAGAGGAGGAGGGGCTAACAGATGCCAATGTTGAATGACAAAATAACCTTATAAAATTCATACACTACACAGTTGAGTGTATAAACGCATAGTGTATAGTGTGCCATTTGGGACACAACTATTATTTGATTTAGTTTTTTGTAAATCTTTTATTTATCTTTTATTTCCATAATGATAACTGGACACCATTCACTCGCCATTTGATGATGTCATGTGACAACAATATAGCAAACTACTTTGAGCTAAACCTTTAATACACATTAAACTTTTCACTGTCATTAATTACTCACCCTCATGTCATTCCACACCCGTAAGACCTTCATTCATCTTCACAACACAAATTATTTTTGATAAAATCCGATGGCTCAGTGAGGCCTGCATTGACAGCAAGATAATTAACACTTTCAGATGCCCAGAAAGCTACTAAAGACATATTTAAAACAGTTTGTGTGACTACAGTGGTTCAACCTTAATGTTATGAAGCGACGAGAATACTTTTTGTGCACCAAGAAAACAAAATAACAACTTTATTCAACAATATCTAGTGATGGGCGATTTCAAAACACTGCTTCATGAAGCTTCGGAGCTTTACAAATCTTTCGTTTCGAAGCAGTGGTTCGGAGCATGTATCAAACTGCCAAAGTCACGCCCACCCAGTGGTGAACCACTGAAATTTCGAAACACTTATGATGTAACAAAGCCTTGTTTACTGAAATCACGTGACTTTGGCAGTTTGATACACGCTCCAAACCACTGATTCGAAACAAAAGATTCATAAAGCGTGAAGCAGTGTTTTGAAATCGCCCATCACTAGATATTGTTTAATAAAGTCATCATTTTGTTTTTTTTGACGGACAAAAAGTATTCTTGTTGCTTCATAACATTAAGGTTGAACCACTGTAGTCACATGAACTGTTTTAAATACATCTTTAGTAGCTTTCTGGGCATCTGAAAGTGTCAATTATCTTGCTGGGAATGCAGGCCTCACTGAGCCCACTGAGCCATCGGATTTTATCAAAAATATCTTAAATTGTGTTCCGAAGATGAACGAAGGTCTTACGGTGTGGAACAACATGAGGGTGAGTAATTAATGACAGGTGGGTGAACTAACCCTTTAATGAATATTGTTTCATTTACTATAACTTACTATAACTGAATATTGTGCAGTGTACACTTTATTTATAACACAGTATACGATTTAAAAATTGGAAGTTGAAGGTAAATTGAAGAAGAAACTCCCTGGGTCAAAATATGCCTACTTCTATACTATATAGTTGTACGTATGTGTAAAAACAGTATGTGAGCCAATTAGTATGTCCAAATTCATAGTATTCAAAAAGTCCCCGGATGACCTACTACTTCCGGAGCGATTCTGAAGTGCGTAGTTAGTATCCCATGAAGCATCAGGAGAGGATTTGTTAGTGGCAGTGAAGCGATGGAACTGATGCCGTATAGGTCACGTGACACGGACAAATTGACAATATGGTGGATATAGTACGTACAAATTTTTATTCATACTACACACATTCATACTATATAGAATAGTAGTAAGACTAGAGTAGTGAAGTAATATAGTATATAGTATGTGATTTCGGACGCAACTCTTGAACACAAGTACCACATACTTTCCGTTAGTAACTCAAAGGCAATAATGACGGAAAGATAACTGCGATCTGATCTTGTGTCCAGGCAACTATTCGCATTAACCCTCTCCTCGCCTTTGAATGCAGGAATCCAAACTTAATGTCTTTGTTCAGTTACTGACACATCTGATGGTTTTATATGTGTACCCTGTGGTGAATATGCCTTTGCATAGTATCCCAGGTGCTGTGTAAACATCTATGTTGATCTTGTGCTTTCCCTAATCACACACACCCTTGCAATACCGCTGTTTTATGTGGGTTTGAAAAAGGGCCATGATCGTGCCAAGTTCATAATTCTCGTTCCCTGAATACACACACACACATTAGAGAGCCAACTGTGCATGACTTTTATGCTTTAACACTCCCAACAAGGCACTGCTACACAAAAAACAACAGACGTTAGTGCTTGGTTAGATGGGCTCTTCAACGGCCCTTGGAGGCATGTGGTGTTACGGTACACATACGTTTCTCACTAAGTGGAGTCAGGACATGTTTAAAAGGTTTTTCAGCTCATAATACGGAAAGGTCATTGGATATACAGTGGGGTCTAAAAGTCTTAGACCAAAAATTTGGAAAGTTATGCCATAAAATAAATAATAAACAGATTCAGATTGTGCACTCTTTAGGTCACTAATCAGATAAGCAAATTTGTACAAAGTAGTTCATATGAACAATGTGACAGATGGTCTTTATAAATTAAATGGGATCACATGATCATGATTTTTTTGCTGTCATTAATGCAAAACGGTGACATACCAAATACAAAGACATTCTGAAATGTACATTTCAACTTTTCACTGCAAGTGTGATCATGATTTAATTTGTAATTGAAAATAATATTTACATATATATATATATATATATATTATGCACAAAAGTGCAACAGACTTGTGGATCCCACTGTCTCTTTTGTTATACTGTAGAATTCATTTGTTTCATTTTTGAAGATATATTAGGTAAATGGAAACAAATGTTGAGCAGTCATCACATTCCCAGTGTACATAAAGCTTTAAGAAAAGGTGAGAGAGCAAAGTTCCTGAAGCTTTGTTCAAACACTGTGCTCCAGACCGTTTTGTGTGCCAGATGCACATAAAACAGGTGAGATTTTTCCCACTGCCCAATACAGTGCCATGGAGAATCCAGACAGGATTTTGTTGTGACTGTGGATTTTAGTAGACTAAGCGTAGCAGAAAAACTCATGAGAAGATCAAAGAGAAGTGCAGTTTGTTGAACTAACAGGGAAAGTATTCAATAAATGTACAACAGCTTTGTGTTGTACAGTCATACTGCTGGCTGTGGCATAGGCCTTGTTTACACATGGTATTAAGATGGTACAAGTACAAGTGGACGATGCTAAATAAGGTGTAAATGGGTTCTAAAATGTTTTGAGCTTGTCCACTTTCGACCACTTCCAGAGGTAGTCAAAAATGCATTAGACTGGATTGCTTTCATAGTGTAAACGCTTACGTAGTCGAATGCGTTCGAACAGCCACAAAAGACCACCTACTCTCCACTGACTGACCTAATGCGTAAACATTATAGGAAGCATGCTAGCCAGACGGGATTTAAACTTTATCGGCTGAAGACCCAAGTTTGGTTTGAAAATGAAAAACATACCAAGCACAAAGTTCTCTAACCATTCCTGATTTCTAACACACACTCACAGCGTTTCCCGTGGTCTTGCGGCTACTTGTGATCCAATCGACCAAAACGCATCTTAATACCAGATTTAAACGGGACCATAAAGGTGCTGCTAATGCTCTGCAGCAGTCTTAGGCTCATTTCTTCCCCCTCTGCATCATGTAGAGCATCTATAATATGCTCCTCATTACTCCAATGAATGTGTTTGCTATCACTGTTCAACATTTTTAACTCTTTACCTCAGATGATGAAATAGTAATGCAGTAACGACTAGCAAAGCAATGCTTGAAACTTTTTTTCTGCGACTGTACAAGACGGTTGAAGCCGATGGCAGCGTGGGCAGCGCTCTGACATGTACCGTTGTGCTTCGGGCGAACCGAGTTCAAGTCACGGCCTGTGGTCCTTTCCCAACCCTTTTCTCTCACCAACTATACTATCTAAATAAAGGCAAAAGGAGTAGTTCACCCAGGAATGAAATTTATGTGTCATTTACTTTCTCGCATGTCAAGTAAACACGGTTGAGCTTCTGTTTAACAAATTGATGTGATTTGATCAACATGAATAAAAGCCTAAATTAAATGTTCATCGTATAAATATATTGTGTCTCTACAGAGACTTGGATTAAACCGCTTTATTTCATATAAAATTTTATGATGTCTTTTGTACTTTTTGAAGCATGAAAACTTTGGTTGTGTGGACTTTCAATGGATGGACAATTATGAGAGAGTATTAAAAATGTCTAAAAATGTCTTATGTTCCAAGGATGAGCTGTACTCTTATGGGTTTGGAATGACGTGAGGGTGAGTAAATGATGACAGAATTTTCATTTTTGAACGAGTTAAGCACCTGTACAGGTGACGTGTAAATGCAAAGAAACTGTTTCCATTGCAGTTTTGCAAAATAGTCCTTTTTCGAATTGCTTAAAAAAACAACCTCATGCAAGCGTGTAAACATTTTTGCGAAAATGATGTGTTTCCTGTCAGGATTGTTATGTTTGGTGTTAGTTTCATTCCTGTGTGGTTGTTTCCTGTGCTTCAGTTCTGTGTTGTCTTAATTGCATTCTAGTTAGTCCGCTTGGTTACTGATTACGTTCAGGTGTCTGTTATTATGTTCCCTGTGTATTTATACGCCCTGTGTATTTCAGTTCGTTGTTGGTTCTTGTCTGTGTAAGGTGTGTTTGTTGCTACCCATTTGCTGTGCTTTAGATTGTGTTAATAAACCTTTGTGTTGGAATTATTATCTTCATCTTCGTCTGCTTTCCTGCAACCCACTGTGACATTTCCAGTGGGAGTATTTTCAATTCGCAATTTCAATTTGCGCAATTTGAAAGGTAATGGAAACGCGGCTACTGTAAACCTTTGCGGTGAAACATGACATAACCTACAGCTGGCCTTTACCTGGATTTTATAAAGGGTTAGTAATGTGAAAACTCTTTAATGGGCTTTACCTTGTTGTAAATGTAAAAGTAAGTTTTTAATATTAAGTAGTGGTCGCAGACTTTTGGACCCCACTGTATATATTCTCATTTATACCATACAGGTCTTTAGACTGTGACCAAATGGTTGCATTTTGTCACTTTTTTTCCTGACAGTGTGACTAAATTTTGTTAAAGGTTGCTCAACTGATGAGAGCTGCCATTTCTGTTGCACATAATGCATATGGGAAACATCAAATGGCAAACAAAACAAAACCGTAAAAAGCCTATAACCAGTTGATGGCGGCAGAGAGCACTTAATGGCCACTCCCTAATACAGTGGTCAGCGTAAATGAGTACACCCCCTTTGAAAAGTAACATTTTAAACAATATCTCAATGAACACAAAAACAATTTCCAAAATGTTGGAAAGAAAAACATCTGTTTAACTTATAACATGAAAGTAAGGTTAATAATATAACTTAGATTACAAATTTTTCAGTTTTACTTAAATTAGGGTGATGCAAAAATGAGTACACCCCACTGATAGTCTCTGGAGCAAAGCTACATTTTAGACTACAAATGTCTAATATAACAAGAATTCAACCACAGGTGAGTCTAATTATTCATTACACAGGTGTCCAGCAGACAGTTGACTATAAAAGGGTCTTAAACCCCCTTCCCATTTCTTGCTGTCAGCAATGGCACCATATGGAAGAGAAATGTCACAAGATGTCACAAAATAATTTCTTTACACCAGAAAGGTGAAGGCTACAAGAAGATCAGCAAAGCTTTACTTATCAGTCAGAATACTGTAGCAAAAGTGGTACAAAAATTTTAAAAAGATGGAACTGCAACATCTCACAGAGACGTCCAGGTCGTCCACGAAGTTAATACCTCGACAGGAGCGTCTTCTGATGAGAAGGGTTGAAGAAAATCGGCATGCAAGTTCACTGCAGTTATCTAAAGAAGTAGAAAGCCAAACTGGGGTGACTATTTCCCGTGACACAATACGGCGTACACTGCAGAGGAATGGCATGCATGGGTGCCGTCCACGAAAGAAGCCTTTCCTAAAGCCCAGGCACAAAAAAGCCCACCTAGAGTTTGCCAGGGCCCATGCTGACAAAGATGAAGACTACTGGGACTCTATATTCTGGAGTGATGAGACCAAGATAAATGTTTTTAGAACTGATGGCTTCAAAACTGTATGGCGTCGCAAAGGTGAGGAATACAAAGAAAAATGCATGATGCCTACAGTGAAACATGGTGGTGGCAGTGTCCTTATGTGGGGCTGCACGAGTGCTGCTGGTGTCGGGGAGCTGCATTTCATTGATGGCATCATGAATTCACAGATGTACTGCTCTATACTGAAAGAGAAGGTGCTACCATCACTCTGTACCCTTGGTCGTTGTGCACTTTTCCAACATGACAATGATCCTAAACACATTTCTGAAGAAGAACAGGGTGAAAGTGATTCAGTGGCTCCTGATCTGAACCCAATCAAACACTTATGGGGAATTCTGAAGAGACAAGTTGAGCATCACTCTCCATCCTGCATCCAGTCACTAAAAGAGGTCATTCTTGAAGAATGGAAAAAGATAGATGTTGCAGAATGTCGCCAAATTGTTCATTCCATGCCTAAAAGACTTGGTTTTGTCATTAAAAATCACGGAGGCCATACAAAGTACTAGATGTAGTAGTTTTTGTTGTGGGGTGTACTCATTTTTGCATCACCCTAATTTGAGTAAAACTGAAAAATGTGTAATCTAAGTTATATTATTAACCTTACTTTCATGTTATAAGTTAAACAGATGTTATATTAAAATTAGTCTTGTCAACATTTTGTAAATTGTTTTTGTGTTCATTGAGATATTGTTTAAAATGTTACTTTTCAAAGGGGGTGTACTCATTTACGCTGACCACTGTATATGTGGAAAAGTCACAAAGTCTCATGAAAAACAAAAACTTTTCTTCAAATTGTTACCGAATTACACAGAAAGCATGTAAAGAGCACTCCTTTATATTTACTGAAGCTGTCGGTCAGTTCAGTATGGTACATTTAATAAGAGTAGAATATTTTACATTTTTCCCTATAAAAATTAGGTTTTTGCATTTTACTGATAATTTTATCTACATCTCAATTCAAGTCAATGCTTAACTGTAACATTTCCTGCACTTATATATGCAAAACAATAAGATGATTAAACCCCCACCCCCTGCTCAGCTCCACCAAATCAGTGGTTGTGTGCTCTCAAATCTATCTGGAGCCCTGACTATATAATATATAGTATATTATAGTCTCTTTTAAATGTATATAGTCTCTGTCATATAGGCTAACTAATTTGTTCCATAAAAAAAACTTTTGATATTGACCCCCGTTCTGTTAAGGAATTCATTATCCCATTTCTGTTCATCAAAAGTTCCGTTAATGTCTCATTTGTTGAATCTTTTTATGTTCGTACAAATATTTACATACAAGAAATTTGCTGGAAAGTTGAAAGTGGGAGGACGTTTATCTTTTTTTGCTGAGTGTGTGTGTATATATATATATATATATATATATATATATATATATATAATCATGTTGAAAAGTCATTATCTTCCGACTGGTTATATAATATATATAAAAAACACACTGTGTTACAAGCGTACACATCAGCATGAGCTGTCAGGATGTCTGCAGGGCTAGGCGCTGTGTAATGCGTCTGTGTTTGTGTATGATGGTTGAATTGCATGAGGACAGCTGTGAAATATCCAACATGTATAATCTTCTTTGGGCTGGGTAGCTAACTGAATATGTATCACTAATCAGATGGACTTTCAGTGTTAGTGATTATAGTATATTATAGTATTACAAAATAATTAACATCTTTAACAACTCACTGTTCTGGGGCGGGAGTGTCCCGGGCAGAAACAACTGTTGCAGTCTTTGGTGTTTTCTATCATTTGATAATGTGATTGTTAATGATTCTTTTATCTTGCAAATAAGAACATGCATGCAAATGCACTGTTATTGTGCGTTACAATGGTTTAAATAAAGTGGCTACAGAAAGGCTTGCAGGAGGTGCATAGGGACATGTTGGCTTGACTGCACTATTTTAAGCCACATGGCAGTAACCTTAAGCTAGTCCTGCATGTTTGGCAGTATAAATATCCAGGTTCACACCGGCACTCTGGCTCTGTTTACATTGAGCTTGTGACAGCCCTGTGTGAAGCCAGCGGAAGGGACGGATCCTGACGACTGGTTATTGATTCAACCCACGTTGTCCTTCAAAGTTAGTGGAGGACGCCACTACCATTGACTCATTGAACTGAGAGCTGTTTTGGAGGTTTTTGCTAATGGATTGCGGATTTTTTAAGTGGATTTTAACCTTTTTTTTCTTCTGTCAGCACTAAAAACCCATTTTTGCCGCAAGGAATTGGAGCCAAACAATCAGTGCCAGGCAAAAGCATTTTTAACTGCTTTGCTCTTGTACAACCACTAACTTATTCTTTCTTTTTTTCCCCCTTTCTGCTTTTTATACCCTTCTTACTCTATCCTTTCTCCCTTACCTTTACCCCCCCCACCCACCCAGTATCCACATTTGGACTTGCTATGGACCAGCAGCACGATTTCTTGAACTCCTCGCACAATAGCCACACAGCTCACTACAACTCTGGCGATACCATGGCAACCTCCCTTTCTGGAATGACCATCAATGATCATCACCATGGCAACCAATTCCGTAAGGAGAACGGAATAGCGGTGGGGCTGAAAGCAGGGGACTGTCCAATGAAAGGTGAGCTTGCTTCTGTGGGAAAACGGGTTCATTGTGTCACAGCCAGTCAATATAAATACACACATACTGATTACCTGATTAGTCAGAACTATAAAACAAGCTCTGCAATGTGAACAGGGTGTGTGTGTTCTCATGAAACAATCAAATATAGTTAAAGGACAAGTTTAATTGTTCTCAAAGGACATACTGGTACTTTATGGAATATGATCTACAGCCTAAAAAGAAATTCAGGGGACCTTTTTTGATGAGTTTTGTTTACATTACAGCAATGTAATATTGTGTGTAATTTAAACTGAAATTTCTCTCAATTATTTTTTTAAAAAGGAAATATTAACTTGATAAAATTGTCTTGATAACTTTGAGAATTTGGCATTTCTAGTTCCCAGCATGCTTTGCATAGAAATTGATGAGGAGAGTTAATGTTGAAATGAAGTGTTATTTTATGATTTTTTAGTAAAAAGAAAGACCTGATAGTGTTTAATTCTGTTATGTTTGACATCTCAAAGAGTTAATGTTATATTGAAGCTACACTGGCCATATGAGCAATGACTGCACTAATAACACTAACAAGCAATATTTAGCATATGAATTTGCTGTTAATCTGAATTGATTAATTAATTTCAGGACCACCACTCAATTATGCTGAAATTAGTTGGAACATCTTAATTTTATGTTGAAAGTTCCTCTAACTCAATGTAATTTGTTTGTTTAAACATAATTTTATTAGATGTTATCATAACTCAAAAAGATTTTAGATTTATGCAAAAATTACCCCATGATTTATTCACCCTCAAGCCATCCTAGGTGTATATGACTTTATTCTTTCTAATGAACACAATCAGAAAAATATTAATAAATATCCTGACGCAGCCGAGCTTTATAATGGCAGTAAGCTTTACCAAATGAGTATGAGCTGAAGAAAGTGTCTCCATCAACATCCATCCATCATAAACATATTTCACACGGGGGTTAATAAAGGCCTTCTGAAGCGAAACAATGCGTTTGTGTAAAAAAATATCCATATTTAACAAGTAATGAAGTAAAATATCTAGCTTCCGCCAGACCGCCTTCCGTATTCAAGTTACGAAGAAAATTACACTTTTCCGTAAGCTGAATAGGGAAGGCGTAGGATGTAGCGTAAGCTTTTTGAACTGCTAGAGTTTTACACTTTCTTCGTAAGTAGAATACGGAAGACGGTCTGACGGAAGCTCGATATTTTACTTTATAATTACTTTATATTAAATATGGATTTTTTAAAAAAAATTTTTTTACACAAACACATCGCTTCACTTCAGAAGGCCTTTATTAACCCCCTGGAGCCGTGTGGAATATGTTTATGATGGATGGATGAGGATGGAGACACTTTCTTCAGCTCATACTCATTTGGTAATGCTTACTGCTATTATAAAGCTCAGGATGCGTCAGGATATTTATTAATATTTCTCAGATTGTGTTCATAAGAAAAAAAGAAACTCATGCACACCTAGGATGGCTTGAGGGTGAGTTAAGCTTGTTTTTTGTTTGTAAAGCTTGTTTTTTTGTTTGATTTTGTCTGTTATCACAGACAAAGTCAAATATATCTTGGCTGCCAGGGGAAGATATTAACAGACAGTTACTGTATAATACACCAGAGAAAGATTTGCACATGTGCCTACTAAATAATGAGATTATATTAACGACTTAATTAGCACATGAATTCACTGTGATGCTGCATGCATATCAATTAGCATGACCGCTAACATGTCATGAGCAAATAAACGTATCAAATGAGGGAGATTAAATGATCAAAGACATTGTATCATCTTTACACATATTTTAGTGTTGTTTCAGATGATGAATATGGCTGCAGTGGCTGCAACTCTTTTATACAGCTTTGTGTATTAATTCCTTTACATAAACCACAAGGCTATGCTTGACTGGGCCCTCAATCCAGGCTTTGCAGCTGCGTCGTGCTGTAATCCAGGCATGTGGGTCACGCTCTTCTCAGGACACTCTATGGTACTAATTCAATGCCTTTACACACCCTGCTTTCTTCCGCATGTGTGTGAGGTTTTGTGCTTTTTGTTTACAGACCACTAAGGCTTTTTGAAAAGCACACAGTAATGAAACTGGTTCTCAGTTAGACAGTTTACAGAAAATGTAAGGAGACAGTGTTTAAATGAAGGCATGTAAAGACACAATCGATGGACGTTCAGCAAGTCTGAAACCCTGTCATTCACAGTTCTGCCAAAAGAATAAACAGTAACTGAACTAATCCAATGAAACTTTGCCCATCTGGCATATTTCAATGTGATCACTACAGTCATTCTAGCATATAGTGTAATCTAAACTAGTCAACTAGATTCTAGATTCTTAAAGGTATTGTGTCATCAGTTACTCACTTGTCGTTCCAAACCAAAAAAGACTTTCATTCTTCTTCGAAATACAAATGAATCAAAAACTTCTAAAAAGACACGATTGCTTTGATGAACAGATTTATTTAGGCTTTATTCACATAAATTTGCCAGGCCTAATGGTTAGAGAGTCAGACTGGTAACCCGAAGGTTGCGGGGTTCGATTCTCAGTACCGGCAGGAAATGACTGAGGTGCCCTTGAGCAAGGCACCAAACCCCCAATCGCTCCCGGGCACCACAACAAAATGGCTGCCCACTGCTCAGGGTGTGTGTGTATGTTCACTATTCACTACTACTAATGTGTGTGCACTAACTTGGATGGGTTAAATGTAGAGGACAAATTCCGGTTATGGGTTACCATACTTGGCCTTCACAGAAAAAAGACAAGAAATTTAAACATTGATCAGCAAACATACAAAGAGCACTCAAATATGGTAGACAGAACTGTACTCATTTGAAGTACAAACCTCATTCTTGCGGACGCTTAAATGTGCTGCGTAACATGCGAGAATGAATCTCATTGGATCTCACGCGTCAAGCAAGCATGATTGAGTGTCCGTGACCAAATTTGAGTGCTCTATGTACATTCGCTGATCATTGTTTAGATGTTAATAAAAGCCTACATTAAATCTCTTTATCTTATAAACCAATCTTGTCTCTTCAGAAAACCACTCAATTCATTTCTTTTACAATTTCTTTATGAAGCATCTTCAATAAACAGAAATCACTCAGTTTTTATTAAAATATCTTCATTTGTGTTCCAAAGATGAATGAAAGTCTTATGGGTCTGGAACGACATGAGGGTGAGTAAATGACAAAATTTTCATTTTTGGGTGAACTATCCCTTTAAATTAATGATGTTGCATGATAGCCCTGGGAAAATCCGGCTTTTAGAAAACAGAGTTTTCTAAATGTAGTTGCTTGTTTAAAGCCACTGCCAATTGTTGAACACCAGGCATGTGTAAGAAGGGGAAGGACAAACACAGTCGTGGTATTGACTGACAGTCTTTTGTAAAGATGCCAGCTTGCCACAGAGTCTTCTGTTGTGTTGTATGTATTCACATGCCCTAAACGGGACCATAATGCTCTCTCTTTTTTTCTCTGCGACCCTCTGCATTCTTTAGTGCGTAGCTTATATTTCCCTAGTTTACAGCCTTCACTAGTGCACACTTTCTCCCCTTTTGCTCTTCCTGTAATGGCCCACACAAGGAGGAAACAATACTCAGAGCATCTTCCACAAATAAATGGCACATACTGCAATGGCACAGCAGAGAGTGAGTATGTTATAGATAGTAAAACTAGTGCATTAGTGGCTCTAGAAGCACAATATTAAACATTAGCCGCTTTCACACATGTAAAATGTGGCCACACAGCCGAAGAATACGATTGTTAGTCCTGTATTTGAGTCCTTAATATGGTTCCGTTCACATACAGTTTAGTTATTTACAGGAGTGACAACTGCATTCTATAACAGAACTCAGACCTGCCGGTTTTGATATGTGGTTTCGTTAACTTGCATCGACCAAGACATAAGGGCTTTAGATCCAGTCACTGTTCTTCAAAGGAGCTGTTCCCGTCAGTTTTGTGTGCTACACGTGACTCAAATGCTCCGCTTTCCACCCTGATATAAACACTGCTGTCGGTTAATGAAGATTTCATGGATGAACTCTTGGCTCGATTGGACTCATCCTGTTAAAATTAATAAGAATACGGTCTTGACTTCTGGTGCACATTCATGCAGACAGTATTCAAGACGCTTACTGTAAGTTGATGGACATTTCGAGGACATTTCGAAACATTTTGACATTTCGAAACATTTCAAGACTCGCACTTGTAAGTAAACGCGTAAACACATGCCTTTACACTCGTAAAACTGAAGTCATGTTTCTGCTTAATACATCATATCTGCTGTTCACACAAGAAAAACCTTAACGTTTTACCATTAAGATACTGTTCACACATCAACACTAAAATATCGATAAACTCTGTGATGTCAATCATCGGAAATTATCTTTAAATTCTGAGCTATTTTCCTCCACCCGGAAGAGGAGAAGTGCTTCAGTTTCACTATCTGGTAACATTTTTTGACTTCCGAGTGACAGGCATTAGGGGCAGAGAAACACATTTTTGCATTTGAAAGCACAAATTGACGCATAATAGTATCCATCTGTAAAGCCACAGCAAAATAAAATGGAAAGATGTCCATCTAGTGCATGTTTACATTAAAAAAAACAATCAAAAAACAGCACAGCAGAACACAAAAACTGGTCATTGACAAATAAGGTTTTTAAAAGTGTAAAAAAAAAATAATGGAGATATAATTCATTTTGAGATTTTATTAAGTGGTAACAATGAGATTATGTGGTTTTTATAATCAGTTAACACTGCTTTTGTCATTTTTTTTACAAGATGGACAAAGTTTGTCACCAAAAAAGTAATTCGGTTTAACCTAAATTTCGGTTTTACCGAATGACTCTTTTGGTTATACCGAATGACAATATTTTCAAACAATGCTAACTAGCTAGCAAAAGGACAATCAAACCTTTTATATTTAGTACAAGTTTTTAAAATATTACATTTTCCATGTTTTATAGTGGTGGTACCGAATGACCTGATGTTTCGGGAAAACATGAATTTTTCAGATAGTTAAAAGAGAGTTAGTTACTTTGCTTCATGACCATGTGGTCGTTTGCAGGTGTCTTAATGATGTCACATCCTTTCACATGATATTGACCACATGACTTGATCCAAAATGTTCCATTTATATTGGTTACTACACATAATTTTAATACCATTTTGCACTATGTTGATATAGTATATAAAATCATGCCATTATAAAAAATATATACATTTATTACATTTTAAGATAGTTTAATCACAAATGAAATGGCTGTATTGGACAGTTAAACCGAATGACCTTTTGACACTTCAAAATCTTTTAAATAACTTTATATGTAGCAAAATGTAATTAAAGCCTTTTGGATTCAATAAAAGAGATCAAGTTGTACTACTTTATGTACTTTGGATGTCATATTTTTTTAATTGTTATTAAGGCCTTTGGACAAAAAAAAAGATCCGTCACGTCATTGACCGAAACACATTTGAACCTGGTCCTTAATCTAAACAGCGTGGACTAATCACGTCACCTCTGTCAGAACTGATGACTGGCCCAAACCAGACTTATGTTCATCAGAGTGTACAAACCTCATCCGTGCTTGTAATGGTAATCTTATGCTTTGTTCACACATAGCATGAAAACGGTAATTTACAAATAACATGAAAACTTCTCATTCTGGAAAATTGCCTGTATTTACACCTGAACTTTAAAGGGTAATTTGCTGGTAATTTTCCTGAAAGGAAAAGCCCTATAGTATACTGCTCGAAATAAACTATAGGGTATAATAATTTATTGATGCTTTAAAACTCATTGACATGTTATTCTTGTTGTTGTGGAATTCATAGTATTGCACATTTATTTAAAATAAATTATTGTTAATAATAGGAAATTGTCATCAGAATGTTTCACAGATGCTCAAGCCAATGTTTTTACCAGTCTTATCCTATATGGTGTATGCACATTATATACAATAACAGTATGATTACAAGAATAAAAACATGGAATGAAAGAGTAAAGTTTAGTAAAGCTGAGTTTTGAGGAAGTGCATGTGCATCAGTGTCACTCTTTTCAAAGATATAGCATTTATACTGTTTGAGTGCCAACGTTTTTTGAAAATGATGTCAAATATCGACTAAATTCCTTTTAGAACTTTTGCACAATGTTCGTTTCTTGTTTGATCAATAAGCAGTTACTTTCCAGCACTGCAGGTTGTTGCTTTTATGGTTTGCCAGTACATTCAGCTGCTATCTGTTTTTCTCCTTATATTTTATTTGACAGTAAAATTAGCAGTGTCTTTTTACATGTGTTCTTAAAACAAACATTGTTGAATTATTTTTTTCCTATCATTATCATTTATCACATATCAGTTATCATTTTCATTAGAATGAGCAATATGCAATAAAATGGTTTCTGTTCCACAGGATGTGACATTAATTTATTGCCTTTGAAGAGCGTAATTATTCTTTGCTACATATATATATATATATATATATATATATATAGTTGAGATGTATAGAATGAGGTTTTACCAATATCCACAATGCATTAAAACTGATAATGCATTATTAATGCAAAACAATAATGCATTTTAAACATGTCTTTATAAATATTGATTGTCCCAAACAACTATAACAGTATTTTTGTCTGATGTGTTTTTTAACCAACGTTCTCTCACAGAGGAGTTTTCAGAAGAACAGGTGGATGTTGAGCTCAGTAAGGCTGAAGGAACCTCCTCTTCTGAGGAGAAGCAATGTGGTATGCATTGCGGCACTTCTAATAAAGATGCTTTGAAATGTACTTTGTCCTTTTCCCTTTAAGTTTGCCCTTTTAATTTATTTATTTTCATTAATGTAATGAAATGCCTCTTACTAACTTTGCTAAGTTAAATATTCAGAAACAGCTTTTGTTGCGCCGCTGTGACGCATTTGTCCTTTGAATGCAGCTTTTGAAGGATGCACTTCTGATTTGGAATGCAGTAAGAGTTTCAAAACAGTATTACCTTTTATTTCCTTTATAATTTATGTTGCGTCATAGTGTAAATGTTAATCAACCATTTATTTGCTTTCAGCAGAACCCTTCTGAACTCAATTAAAGTGTTACTGTAACTGAGCTGTGGTGCTTTCTGGTTTGCTTTTATGATGTTAACAGCTGCTTCACTTTCACAAGAAAACCTGAACTTCCTTTGGTAGCTTTGTGTGTAAAGCTGTTCAAATAATGTTTTATAGAGGGCCCACAGGATTCAAGATCAGAAGAGAATGAAGATCAGCCCATGCCTGTTGTGGAAGTGCCGAGCGGTATGGACCTTCTGCTCCATCCACTGCTGCCTCTTTTGATTGACATGCTTTGCTCGAATTCCCATATGTGCCTTAATTTCTGTGGATGCTTTTGTGCCTTGCACCCTAATGTTTCTTATTTTCTAGTGTTTTAAGCCTGTTGGTTGCATTTTGCTTCTGTTTGAATTTGGCCTACTAGTAACAGGACTGCCATCTCAGCAGTTGTTTCGATTGATCTGCACCTCTCGCATTTTCTTGCTTTGAAAATCCTTTTTACCTAGCATTTACAATGCAAGGACACGGTTTAATTTTGATACAGCTGCTGGGGCATGCTGACAGGTTTCAGGCTTTTAAATAAAAATAAACTCAAGGGAGACTCCAGCCCTATTCTCAGTTTAGTTCCCATGTGATTAGTCACAGGGACCTCTGCTCAGATGCCTTCGCCATTCTAGGTGTGTTGCCAAGTCTGGAATTAATGCTTTGTGCCAAATAGGATTTCAGCCAAAGCTCTTTCTTTCACAGGTCACAATGCTTTAATTTCAAGTATTTGTTTCTTTATTTGTGATAAAGAAATGAAGTGTAATATATTGATGGTGTGATTTCATGCTAGGTAATAGTGTTTGCCTGGCATCTCTGCTGCTGAAATTGCCAAATATTCAATATACAATTCTCTAATTTTTGTCTTTTATATTTTTCTCTCTGTTTGCTGCATATCCTGACCATTATTAAGCTGGAGGAATGGCGCCCACAGGTAAAACACAACTTATTCTCAGATTGTACCACATTAATGTCATGCTTTGTAGAATAGCCATTATGCTACATTAATTATGATCCAGTAGATTTCTTTATTTATATATATATAAAACATTTTTTTTTAAATATCACAGTTTGTTTTTTCTGTCATGTTTTGGTAGTACTCCATCTCACTGATCTTTATCATGTACTGGTTATTTAGTTTTGTGAATACACAGAGATGTGTCCATTTTATTTTATTTTAATAATCAGGAGCAACTAGGTACTTTTAAAGAGCAGACACACAAATGTGCAAACACTGTCAGTTTATTTATTAAGTATCATTTGCTCAAAAATGGCAGGAGTTTGGGGTGGAACTATTTCTGTTTTTCTGACAAATAGCAGAAGGGGAGGAGTGTTAACCTAATTCATTAATATTGATATTTTGTATGTTTGTTTGTTAAGAGCTACCCTTGTGAAAAGGAAGTGTGCTTGAACGTACACTTAATGTGTACTTCAAATCTTATTATTATATTTATAAATAAACTACTTGCAGATACTATAATAAGTAATAAAAAGTGCACTAAATAATAATGCCAAATTAAAAGTGTTACTTTAAATCATTATGTTGTAATCGTCTTTTGTCATGCTTTAAAAGAACACTTATTTGGATGTCTTGACTCGCATACTAAAGCACATGTAACTTGAATATAATTGAACTGTAGTTTGATATTACATTTAAGGTTATTATATTTTATATGTTCTAGATTGCAACCTCATCATTACAAATGTGTAATTACAAATATATTTAAATGCGAGACATTCACGTTTCAATACAAATGACATTAAAGTATATTTTAGTTTACCATAAATGCTTGTCAGTACATTCGGCAGTACACCGTAACCATATCTCAAAGACAATAGACGTAATTATGAAATTACATAAACCCCAGACAAGGCTTAAGCTAGTCCAAGACTAAAATGTGCATGTTTGAGCTGTTTTAACTAAAAGTAACTTGCACTGACATATCTTAAAATGTGTCGGTGTCATTGTTTTGTCTCAAGATGCACACCAGTAATGTTTTTTTTTTGTAGTGAACGTTTACAAAAGTACTTAAATGCCCTAAGTTGAACTAAGGCCTAATCCTGGCTTAGGCTGAACCCTGTCTGTGAAACCGGGCCACTCTTAAGTAAAATTAATTGTTTTTATTATAAATGTAAACTGTAATACATTTTCATTTAATTGCAAATAACATGAAATTTAGTACATTGCATTCAGTTCGCACTTAAGTATATACACTATGGCCCGGTTTCACAGACAGGGCTTAGATTAAGCCAGGATTAGACCTTAGTTCAATTAGGGCATTTAAGTAGCTTTTATAAACGTGCCTTAGAAAGAAAAAAAAAACATTACTGGTGTGTCTTGAGACCAAACAATGACATTGATATATTTTAAGATATTATAGATAAGATATTATATTTTAAGATAAGTAAAAATATGCTAAAGTGTACTTTCACAAGGGTAGTGGCACAGAAATAACAGGCTACACCTCACAAACTTTTTGCAAGCAATCATGCTCTTCAGTTGTACCTACAGGCTCATTCAGTGTGAAGTCCGGTTTCATCACGACTGTTTGTTTTGTATGTTAGCAAAGGCCAGCAAACCAGTTTATGTTTGTTCGTTGTCTTTTCTCTACGGGTTTTTTGTTCCCTCCTTAACATGTAACAGTTTTCTTGGAACACCTTGTGTTTTTAGAGAAGGAAAAGTAATATGGATGTTGTCATTGCTTTCTATAAAACATCTGACCAGTCTCTGTCCATGGTGAATGGGACCTGCATTATTATTAGCGCAAGTATAAGGCAAACGCGGCTTTGTTTCCAGCTTTAGCAGCAAGGTTTTCATCTGATGGTTATGATCAACACTCAGACCACCAGAGAATACAAGAGCAGGACGAAGATCTCCTCAGAAGCAGCTGGGATGGACAACCAGTCCATTCCCATCATCGGCGGACATCTGTCAGTCCAGACCGCACCAGGAGCCTTTCTCTGGAGAGTGAGCCACCTGTGACTTTCCTGGTTCGCAGTGCCGCCTTGGAGGACCTGACATCTGTTGGGGAGAGGGTCATAGAAGCCAGGGCTCCTTACAGTCAGACCCTTCAGGAAGAGGAAGAACTGTCCTTTTACGGTAGTGAGAGCCATGAGGAAGAAAAAAACCTTCCAGCATGGGCCAGCAGGGCTCAAACAACTCTGGCTGAACCTGTATATGCACCTTCTGAAACCAAAGAACATAGTTTTACAAGAACTTTACCTCATGAACACATGGACACAATGGGCACAGTGACGGAGAAAGTTGATGCTACGTTATCGGGGGTTAATGCTGCCGCTGAAGATGCAGAAACGGAAAAGACTCCTACGAGCACAAGTGGCTCTCCAAAAGGTGTCCACGGCTCCCCGGCAAGAAAATCCCTGGTGCCGGTGGCTCAGTTTAAAGGTCTGTGCTGTTAAGCTCACAGAATCCCAGTGCAGTGTCTCTTCCTTGGTTTGCCTCCACCTATGTTTTACAGAGCCGCTTAGCTATGCACCACTTTCTGTCTATAACCAACATCCTACAAAATGAGCGGCGTGCTGAAGAGAACAGTCTGTTGTCCTGCAATTGTTTGCTACACGTCGTCCTTTTTTGGGCACTCAGCCTCACTCTGTCATTCTTTTGTTTCCTCTGGCGGTCTTGCAGCCTGTTTTGCGCTGATTGATGAAATCCATGTTTGCTGGCCGTGTTTTAATGAGTTCAGTCTGGCATGTCTGTGTGCATGAGTGTGTTTGCATGTGTTCACAACACCATCATTTGGTGCAGCACTGCTTTAACAGATCCCCTCACTTTTATTTACAGCTTTTTGTTTCTCAAATGTTTCGTTAGAGCATAGAATTGCATGAGATCTAGTTGAAATTTGCAACTGAAAAACATTACCAATAAATTTAGCAACTGTAGTCAGTTTAGTGAAGGTATTTCCACACTGTTATCATAGCTGCAACCTATAAAGTTTCCAAAAAGAGGTTTTTGCACCAAATTCTATTGAGAAAGATGGTTAATTTAGGAACTGTTCAGTGAAAAGTTCTTTAGGGAACCCAAAATGGTTCATCTAAGTGTGAAGAACATTTTAAATAATCTACTCACCCTCAAGTTGTTCCAAATTTCTTTCCTTTGTTGAACACAAAAGAAGATATTTTGAAGAATGTTGGTAACCAGACAGTTGACGGTAGCCATTGACTACTGACCATAGTAGGGGGGAAAAATACTATGGAAGTCAATGGCTACCATCAACTATCTAGTTACCAACATTCTTCAAAATATCTTCTTCTGTGTTCAACAGTAGATAGAAACTCATACAGGTTTGAAACAACATGATGCTGAGTAAATGGTGACAATTTTCATTTTTTGGTGAACTGTCCCTTTAATAATCTAAAGAATCTTTCCAGTATCAGGAAGCTTTTGTGCAATGTAAAGATTGCATGGATTTTAAAGGTTCTAAATGGAATCATAGATGCCAATTAAGAACTTTTATTTTTAAGAGTGTACAGAGGCAGGCTTTTAAAGGGATAGTTCACCCAAAAATGCAAATCCTGTCATTAATTACTCACCCTCATGTCGTTCCACACCCATAAGAAACTTCATTCATCTTCGGAACACAAATTAATATATTTCTAATAAAATCCAATGGCTCAGTGAGGCCTCCATTGCCATCAAGACAATTAACACTTTCAGATGCCCAGAAAGCTGCTAAAGACATATTTAAAACAGGTCATGTGACTACAGTAGTTCAACTTTAATATTATGAAGCGACAAGAATACTTTTTGTGCGCCAAAAAAAAAAAAAAAAAGGTTTTATTCAACAATATCTATATCGAAGCTTTACGAATCTTTTGTTTCGAAACAGTGGTTTGGAGCGTGTATCAAACTGCCAAAGTCACTTGATTTCAGTAAACAAGGCTTCGTTACGTCATAAGTGTTTCGAAACGTTTCAAAATTTCAATGGTTCATGTGACTTTGGCAGTTTGATACAAGCTCTGAACCACTGATTCGAAACAAAAGATTCATAAAGCTTCGAAGCTTCATGAAGCAGTGTTTTGAAATCACCCATCATCATATATTGTTGAAGTCGTTATTGCCGCACAAAAAGTATTCTCGTCGCTTCATAACATTAAGGCTGAACCACTGTAGTCACACGAACTGTTTTAAATATGTTTTGAGTGCTTTTCTGGGCATTTGAAGGTGTTAATTATCTTACTGTCAATGGAGGCCTCACTGAGCCATCAGATTTGATCAAAATTATCTCAGTTTGTGTTCCGAAGATGAACGAAGGTCTTACAGGTGTGGAACGACATGAGGGTGAGTAATTAATGACAGATTTTTCATTTTTGGGTGAACTAACCCTTTAAGGAAGCATATGTGCATTCTTATCTTATTTATGCCTTCAAATTCTAAAATAGCATCACATATATCCTTCACGGAAAAGGCCATTTCAGAATGCATTATGATGAACTGAAATGTTTATTATAAACCAAAACTATTGGACTCAGTACTCATAAAAGAATTCATAAAATATTTAGCGTCATTTGAAACCAACTATTTTACCCGATAACTATATGTGCGATGAATTTGTATCGCCATATTAGGTTAGCAACATGTTAACGTCACAATCCATGTGTGTCAAGTCTCCAGTGTTCCCAATTAGTCTCCTGTGAGGTTTAGTAATGGTTTGAATTGCTTAGGCACGGGTTTAACAACATGTGTAGAGAGTCTTTTTTTTTTCACTTTTCAAGTTTATTCAAATCCTATTTCTGATATACTGATTGTATTCACACTGGTGCATTTTTTTGGTTCTTCACAGCTCAGTCCAAGACCAACGGTGATGCTGAGAAGAGGGTGAGTGCTAATAGCTATTTTGCATCATTCTTTTGTTCTCCACCACTTTCATGTTTTTGCCTTTTATTTTGCTTTCTCTTCGCTATACGTACACCATGGAATTTTCATCCACTACTGTTTTGCTCTCTACATAAAGACCCCTAAAAACCCCAACAGCAAAGTCAGACCCTCCTCCCATAAAACAACTTCCTCTATCCCGAAAAAGTCCTTGGCCTCCTCTAGTAGATCTCCCTCAGTATCTGCCACCAGTGCTGGGCCCAAAGAATCCAGATCAAGAGTGAGTACAGCTGCTGATGTTGAGCCCCGTGTCCTGCCGCTTCTGTGGAGAATGGTCTAAGTTTGCACCTGTGTTTTACTGGCAGTCTGCGCACTGTCTGGTGTGATTAACAGTATCTTTTTCTCTCTGCTTGCTAACTGGCAAGCATCGTTGATGTTGATTTCCATTTAAAATAACAACAACAGCAAACATGCCATAAGGCCTGTTTATAAGTGCTTTGAGTGGTTTTGGCTCTCTGGACTCTCAGTAGTTCCTTTAAATTGTCTACTAACAATGTCCAACAATGGGCATACATGTATCACTGGAGAATTTTTTTTCATTTTCTGAACCATCATTTTGTAGTTATTTTGTTAATTACATGGAATATAATTATTAATGTGTTTGTATTTGTTTCTTTTCATATATTCATGTATATCTCTAGGCTCCTAGTAGCAGTAGACCTCATGCTGCTGGTACAAAGATTCCTGCCATGACTGCAGTTGCCAAAAATGGAAAAGGTAAGTGAGATTTCTTTTACAAAGGAGTACTTAGATATAAATGTGTCATACAGTAGTGCCCAAACATGATGTCTGGAGGGGATATTTGCACAATATATGCTTTTAATGACACTTTAGGTTCAAATAAACAATCAAAATATGAGGAGTATATTATATTGGGAAGAAGAATACATGAATAGTTTACCCAAAAATGAAAATTGTGCCATCATTTACTCACCCTCAAGTTGTTCCAAACCTGTATGAATTTCTTTGTTCTGCTGAACACAAAGAAAGATATTTGGAAGAATGTCAGTAACCAAACAGATCTCGCCCCCCATTTACTACCATAGTAGGAAAAATAAATACTATGTTAGTCAATGGGGGGCAAGATCTTTTGGTTACTGACATTCTTTGGTAAATGCAATTTGTTTTTTGCAGTAGATAAAACTGATAATGGTTTCTTTACTGCTACACAACCTCTCAATCTAGCCTCTTATAGGTGTTGGCTTACAGTTCAAGATGAAATTCGTGGTTGGAGGTCTCATCCATATTTTCATCCTCCTGCCAAAATGCTCACTAGTCTTCTTTGACCAGCCACAGCACATTATATATTGCATGGTAGTGGCCTCGCTGTGCTTTGAAATAATTCAGTGGACATTGTGACCATTCAAGTACTGCACATGAGCAATATCCAAAACCAAATGAACAGGTTTAGCCATTTCAACAATATCCTCCTTGGTTGGAGAGGACAGCTC
Source organism: Elopichthys bambusa (assembly GCA_037101425.1). Classification (NCBI taxonomy): domain Eukaryota; kingdom Metazoa; phylum Chordata; class Actinopteri; order Cypriniformes; family Xenocyprididae; genus Elopichthys; species Elopichthys bambusa. The sequence goes on from CM074449.1 coordinate 26,789,726, forward strand.
CTTCCATCTGGCCATTTTCACTAAAACCCACAACCAACAACATCTAATAATATAGCTAATATTTGCCACTTAGTGATTTATTGAATTATAGGCTGGGAATAAAGAGTGCAAGCTTAGTATGACCACTTGGCCAAAAATGACATCCGTACAATTCGATATATTTCATTAGGTCATACAATTGAAACGTGGAACACTCCAGACACAACTTCACAACATGCACACAAAATATTTAAGAAATATTTTGTTGAGTAAAGTGCGATTGAAAAGCCATTTTTCCTAGGTCACTTTTGGCCACTATTGTATATTGTATCTTATAAATATTTTTGAAGAATGGAGCTCTTGATTATGAGATAATTGTCATCATCTTCATAACACTATACTGTTTCCCAGACTCTCCTAAGACCCCGGAGACCAGTGGGCACAGCAGCCCTGGCACTCCCAAATCCCCTGCCAGTAAAGCTGCTGGTGGAAAGCCTCCAAGCACAGGAAATGAAATCAAGAAGGTTGCAGTGATTCGCTCGACCCCTAAATCTCCGAAGAACCGTTCACCTACATCACTGTCCACCGCTGCCCCCCTCCCTGATCTGAAGAACGTACGTCCCAAAGTTGGTTCTACCGACAACCTGAAGCACCAGCCTGGAGGCGGCAGGGTAATTCATCTCGAGTTGATTCAACTCAAATTTTCTGTTTTCAGTTGGGTTTGAGATCAGATTTAAATCGGATGTTTAGGTTGTTATATAAATTATATATATTTTTGCACTGTGGAAAAATGTCCACCTACTTCAAATTAAAAATTTAAGGCAACTGAAGTAACTATAATTATATTAAACTTAATTGAAGTATGTATAATTTAAAAAAAAAATTAAGTTGAAATTGTTTATAATGATGAGTTAAAGTAATGGAAAAACATATTGCCATGACTTTTTTTCTTCAGTGTGGTCAAAGAATGAGTGTGTATGGGAAAGGCGATTTGTTGTTAGTATTAATTGTTAAACAATCTCACAGTTACATATATGTGAAGAGTTGCAATGCAAAAACCTCTAAGTCTATCTGACATGTTTTCTTTTAAATGAGCATTTTTACCAGGCTCCTATGTTTAGGTTCAGTAATTTCACTTGAATGGTGATGAAAAGGTTATTAGTCAGTTATTGAAATGCCTTATTTTCAAAAATGTCACTTTAGTCAGTTCATTGGTATTTAAAAAATTTGCAAAACCAGCTAAGTCCATGTGTGGTTTTTTTGCAATAAGTCCACCTCTTTGCACAAAAACACATAGTAAACAGTTGCAAAATCACTAAAAATGCAACTGGAAACATTGCAAATGATTAAAGCACAATTAAAAATATAACATTGAAGAAACTGATCCACACAGTAGGGGGAGCTGTGATGCAGTGACTTCAGTGTCCGTTTCTGTCAGAGTTTACAGTATTTCTGAATAGGCTGAATTTAAATTTGATAACCGTATACTATGTGTGGAGAGCATTGACTCAATGTCATTATCTCATTTTGACGGAGGTGGCATTTAGTGGCTTTTGCATCTGAATTCTTCATATCTAGTTCAGTTATGAAACTCTAGAGGGCGCTGATAGGTCCTTTACATGCAATATGCAAGTCAAGTCAAGTCACCTTTATTTATATAGCGCTTTTAACAATGCAGGTTGTGTCAAAGCAGCTTTACAGTGATAACTGGTATATAATTTTGCACAGCAGCAGCCAAAATGGTGTCATTATCCATCTTAAGTAAATTCAGTATTAATTAATTCCGATGTAAGAATCAATAGTTATTAATTTAGTTCATTTATCTATATCAGCACTGGAGTAAACAGTGATGTCATCCAGCTCAGTTCAGTTCTCATACAATGGTGTCAATGCAGGCAGATCAAAACACTGCTGAATATCAAATGTCAAGTGCAAGCAATCACAACATCATTACTGCATGGCACAAGCTGATTGGCCTCTGCTGATCCTGCAGCCAATGAGATTGCTTGCTCAACATTTAAATAGTCTGGTTCATTGTTTGTTGTAAGCTAGTCATGGAATCCCCAGCTCCACCTGCCTAGATATGCTACGGGGTTCATGTATGTCTATTTATGTAGCAGCAGCAGCAGTGTATTTAAGACCAAATACATTAACATTTCCATATTCAATAACATGCTAAAACTATTCCAAGAGTTGTCATGATTGAAACTGTTTTATCAGTAGTTACAAAATTACATTATGTTACGTCATTGCATATTGTTCCAATCTCATCAGCTAATGAAAATTCACCTGTTGATTATTTAAATCTCTCTCTCTTCCCTACAACAATAGTTTTTAAGTCAACTCTGCCAATGTTCTGCCTTTCACAGGTACAAATCCTTGATCAGAAGGTGGATTTCAGTAATGTGCAGGCAAAGTGTGGCTCCAAAGCCAACCTCAAGTATGTACCAGGAGGTGGCAATGTGAGTAACTACAGAATGATTCAAACAAATTTTATTCCTTTATTTATGATGACCAAACTGTATATGTCAGTGGCTGTCCCAACATTATCAGTAAACTATAGAAGCTTGTTTCCGCCACTGAATAAAAAATAATTCTCTTTTTCATTTAGCTTAAGTACCAAATATGTTTTAATGGTTATAGTTACAGTTTTAGTTTCAGTTAATTATAATAACCATGGTGAGTATTGACTAATATATTATCTTTAAGTCTTGTATTGGTTACATTTCCCAGGAATGGTAACTATCTAGTTGTCCAAACAACCTAAAATGTATGCCATTCCAAAGTCTATTCTGGGAAAGAACTGAAATACTTAATAATATGTCTTTATGCTTCATGAGAATCAGGGAACCTTTAGCCTTTTGATGTTTTTGTTCGTGAAAACTTCCAAACATTTGCAGTAAAACAACTCTCTAGGTTTGGTCAGAAGCTTTCTGTTTTTGGTCTCACCAAAAAAAGGTAATTGTTCTCTTCCTTGACCTCTGCACTCTTTCAGGTAAAAATTCTTGATCAGAAGGTGGACTTCAGTAATGTCCAGTCAAAGTGTGGCTCCAAAGACAATGTGAAACATGTACCGGGAGGTGGCAATGTGAGTAACTATGGGTTGAACTCAACACCTTCAGTCTTGGTTCTTCCCGAAGTTATGACCATTTGTGGAAACCTTGTAAAAACACTCTCATTCAATGTAGTAGGTCTGTCTGTAACACATTCACCAGCTACTCCCACTTTTGGATTGATAATGAACTGATAAAGAGGGTCTTTGCAACTGTTGAGTTAATTGTTAAACATTGACAGTCAAAAGTGAGTGGGAGACCACAAGACTGTTCTAGTGAATTCATGTTTTTGCTTTATCATTCACAAAATCATGGCTCTTCCTCACTAGCAGTTCTTTCGTTCTAAGATAATTGGAAAGGTGACTCCTGCTCTTCCCCAACTTTTTCATTTTCCAGGTAAAAATACTGGATCAGAAGGTGGACTTTAATAATGTCCAGTCAAAGTGTGGCTCCAAAGACAATATCAAACATGTACCAGGAGGTGGCAATGTGAGTAACTATGGGTTGAACTCAACACCTTCAGTCTTGGTTCTTCCTGAAGTTATGACCATTTGTGGAAGCCTTGGGATTTACAATTTGGACACCCCGTTCCATCTACCCTCTCTAAGTCACAAAGTCCTACACATCTAAAAATCCCTAATGATGGTAGTATGGTAGTTTCATCTGGTTGCTCTCTTCCCCAAACTGTTCACTCTTTCAGGTGCAAATTCTCGATCAGAAGTTGGACTTAAGTAGTGTGCAGTCTAGGTGTGGTTCCAAAGATAATATCAAACATGTACCCGGAGGTGGAAAAGTGAGTAAACAGGGGACCGTGTGTTGCTAACCAAAAATCATACTAAAGAGACTTGAATACTAGGGATGCACTGATATTACAATTCTGGCTTATACTAATAAACTAATTATAATCTAATAATTGCTAAATAGCTTTTTGTTATAATGCATAAAGGATAAAATCAGCCATTTTAAATGTTAAAAGTGAATTTAGGCATCACAGCATCATAGTGTACAATATCAAAGATGGATATTTATTTTGAGAGAGTGTAACTTATAGGTAAGCAATAAGGTACGAGTACATTATTGCTTTTATAAAACGGTTACCATACAATACAAATATTAAAGCCAAGAATATGTATTAATGCAACTTTCATGAAGTAAACTTTAACTAGAAGCCTTCCTTCCACCGGAAAAAATAGCCCCTGACCGTGAACAGCAATAGAAGTTACATTATAACGCCTATAGATGGCAGCAAAGATTGTTTTTATGAGTGTGTCAGTCAGTATCGAAGACTTTTACATTGAAAAGACTGAATTGTTGTGAACACGGACCAAGACGCAACTGACAAATGCTTTGACTAGTGCTGTCAGTCACAGGAAAACCCCTTAACTGTTAAAAGGACAAGATAATACATTTAAACAGATTTTTTATTATGAACATAGATTTAGTATTTTTCTTCAGGTCAGTCCTGAATGCAGGTAATAAACTCGCTCACTCTATCTTTTTCTCACAATACTCTTCTACATAATACAGTACGTTTCAATGAACTATATCAATTGAGAACATACAGTTTACGTTGCTAAGAGTGGTTGCTAAAGGTGTTGTGTAGTTTTATCGTGAAATAAAAACACAGCTATTGACCATTCAGAATCAAGGACAGGAACTAACTGTTTTATAATGAGCATTAGATGACAACATTTAGATAAAATAAATATAAAAATATGGAAAATGAGCAATCATAATTAAAGTCACATTACAGATCTACCAACCTAAGGGATAGTTCACCCAAAAATAAAATGTGGTGTCATCATCTACTCATCCTCAAGTTGTTCCAAATCTGCATTACAATCTTTCTTCTGCTGAACACAAAAGAAGTCTTTTTAAAGAATGTTGGTAACCCGACAGTTGATGGTAGCCATTGACTTCAATAGTATTTTTTTTCCTACTATGGAAGTCAGTGGCTACCGTCAACTGTTTGATTACAAACATTCTTTAAAATATCTTCTTTTGTGTTTAACAGAAACTCATACATGTTTGGAACAACCCAGTTTTGGGTGAACTATCCCTTTAATGCATGGTAAAAGCATGGTTTCTTAGCTATGACTGTATGACCACTCACCCTCTAAAACTCATAAACAGGAGTTTACATGCACAAATTTTCATCAATCAGAATGAATCCAATCCAGTTTTGGAGTCTGAAAGTTTTGTTTAAATGAACCCTAAATGTTGCAATCCGATTCACATATTTAATTACATGTGTATTGCATTTATTTCAAACAAAAAACGTTCAGAACCAGAGAAAGTCACCGGAGTCAATTGTCATTTTTACCTTGATGATGTTACAATATTACCAGTGTATTAAACACACGAACGAGGAGATAGAGCTAATTGAGTCTTTACTTGAAAATCCAATAGGAGAAGACAGGAACAGACAGGAACAGACAGGAACAGACAGGAACAGACAGGAACAGACAGGAACAGACAGGAACAGACAGGAACAGACAGGAACAGACAGGAACAGACAGGAACAGACAGGAACAGACAGGAACAGACACCAGTATAAACGCAAACGATACCCGACAACATAATCAACAGAAACAGGAACTTAAATACACTGATAATTGAACTCCAATGATGAACAGCTGTGATGAATGTGATTAGTGTCCATGGTAACAGATCGTGGCGGGAAACTAGAACAAAGGAACACGTGACATGATAACAACAAACTGAAAGTCCATGTGACTGTAACAGATGACATATCTAAAAAAAGCTGACATTTATGATAGAAGTGCTTTTAAAAGAAATATTCAGTCTCATTCCACTGGCCAGTTTGTAGGACATGAGACGCAAGTAAATGTATGTATGTTCGTGACACATAAACGTATGATGTAAAACATATGTAAACGTGTGCATCACGCCACTGCACGTGCGCAAGGTATTTCTGATTTAATCGTTTACATGCTTACGTTGATCTGATTATTTTAGGTCTACACCACCCCTTCCAATCTGATTGAAGTTGAATTCAGATAAAACTCATTCAGATTGATTGAGGTGTTTGCATGAAGGCTTTTCAGTCCATAAATCTGATTATAAATGGATTATTTTGTGATTTTTAAAAAAAAAAAAATTTTATTGCTTAGCCTCAATGTGTATTTTTGTTAGCTTTTCACACTTTCTTTCCTAAACCTCCTAGAACAAGAACATCAATTGTGACTCTCAATACATTTAAGCGAACATACATGCTGTTTTGTGGCATTGACATTGAGAGCAATTACATTTCCTGCAAGACATTTTAAAAACAGAAAGCTCCGTTACTTCAATAAAGTTAAGCATGTAATAAACAAATCTACATATAATTAGAAGACTTTGATTTTTGACTTTGAGGAAAGCCTCTTTCCTTACAAAAACAGATGACCAGACCACCACTAAAATCCTAACCCTAAACGCCAACCGGCTTGTCATTAAAGACAGTCATTATACTCATTAAAGTAACAGCGAGGGATCCACAGAGATCCTTATGCACTCAAGAGGAGTTGCTCTTCTCTGCTGTTAAAGGACATCAGCTCTTCAGCACAGACGGCTCTTGTTGTAGCACTTTGGTCAGCCGAGCTTTTCTTTGTGGTGAGCAGTTGGCTCGAGCTGAAAGTTGACCTCACTCTGAAGACACTGAGGCCTTTTTATACAGAAAAAAACCCCAACAGCTGTAGCTATGAGGTCATTGCATCTATTTTCGAAAGCAGGGATGGTACACAATTGTACCGTTCTCATGTTGTGTCCTCAATCCATAGTCTAAAATGAAGAGTATTGAAAAACGAATCTTTTTTTAGAACCGATGAACAACTAGATAATTAATGTGTTCTGGTTCATCATACTTTAAGGTTAGATTACATTGCTATAAATACAAATTGGTTTTAAAAATTCTTAGAGATGACTAAACCACCAAGAGAGTGTTGTGTTCAAGGGACTGAAAGGTTTACTGACCAACTGCAACTGTCTGCAATTTTCTCAAGCTTTTTCTAACTGTAACTGGAAGTGTGTTTGGATAGTTTTTAACGAATTTGAATTCTATATAATTGCCTGGAAGGATATTAAAACCCTTGTTTTTTTGTTTTAAAAAGGTCCAAATCCTCCACAAAAAGATTGACCTGAGCAATGTGCAGTCAAAGTGCGGATCGAAAGACAACATTCGTCACAAACCAGGTAACCGTAGACATCCTCTTTGGAGTTTAGATGCCACAGACTATCAAAGCTCAAGCTTTGGACTCAGTTTTCTTAGCGTTTGGAATGCATGTAAATAATTAGCCATTTAATTTGGTCATGAGGAATTTCACCTGCCTTTTCAAGGTGGAGGAAACATTGAGATCAGGTCTGAGAAGCTTGATTTCAAGGCTCAGTCAAAGGTCGGATCTCTGGACAACATTAAACACGTGGCTGGAGGAGGCAACAGGAGGGTAAGCCGACATGGGATGGGAAATGATACTCAAATGAATAATTCTCCACCTCTGCTGTAGAACCTACACCCTAAAGTTAAATATGAACGTTTATAAATCCTTATCATTTTACAACCATGTCTGTGTAAGTCTTTCTCAGGTGCTCTCTGGGTTTGAATCATTTGGTTCTTTAGATAACTAGGTTTAACGAAATCCCCTGAATTAATTTAACTCCTTTAAAATCTCATCTCAATGTCCTTTGTTTTGATTCCATGAGCTTCAGAATTTGAAGACGAATGAATGTCTTGCTTATACTTGTTGGGATTAAAATGTAAACATGACATACTCCATCTTTAATTTGAATATTTATTTGTTTACATTTGAGTTACCATCATTTTCCTTTTTGTTGAACCCATATCATTTTGTGTTTCTTTCTGTTTTGGTTGACCATGGTGTTCATTTCACCACCTATTTGGCCGTCTCTAGAGAGAGAAGGGGAGAGGGGCAGATACGCCCCAAGATGAGGGCTTCCTCACCCCAGACCCCTCTGATACCCCCACCCTCTCATCTGCCAGTATGTCCCCAGAGCCCATCCTCCTCAGCAACCCCCAGATAAAGATTGAGGACTCCAGTAAGTATTCAAAAAGGGGCATGTGCCCAAAATAGACAGAGATATCCACATCAAATTAACTATTACTGTATTGTCATATATTTTTATTATATGATATTTGGAGAGTGCTCAAATATGGGGACTAATTACCATTAAAGAGTTAGTTCACCCAAAAATGAAAATTATCCCATAATCTACTCCCCCTTAAACCATCCTAGGTGTATATGACTTTCTTCTTTCAGTCAAACACATTCAGAGTTATATCAGAAAATATCCTGGCTCTTCCAAGCTTTATAATGGGTGTGAATAGTAACTGAGATTTTGAAGCCCAAAAAAGCACATCCATCCATCATAAAAGTAATCCATACAGCTCCAGGGGGCAGGGTCCGTGGGTACCCGACGGGGGACCCGCTAATATTTGAGGTAATGGGTGGAATAATATTTACGTGTCATAATAATAATAATATTTACGTTTTAAAAAGATGCTTAAGTATCACAGAATGATATGACTGCCGTATATTCCAAGTGTTCTGGGGGAATACGATCGGGGTTGGTAAATAACAAACTGAAATGTAATGTATTATTTAATGAAAATCCTGACCTTCACTCTTAAAAATAAAAGTTCTTTATTGGAATCGATGGTTCCATGAAGAACATTTAACATCCATGTTTTCAATGCACATAAGGTTCTTTATAGTGGAAAAGGGTTCTTCAGATTGTTCAAATGTTCTTCACACTAAGAAAAATTATTCTTTTAAGAACTGTTCCCTGAACGTTTCTTTGAGGAACAAAATCACTGTGAAAACCCCCTTTTTTCATGAGACTCTATTAGCATCGCAGTTCACTCGCCCAGAAATAGCTCAGAAGTTGTGAGAAATCAAAATGTAATAAATACACAACATGAAATACAACGGCTAGAAATCCTCTGTACTTTCTTCACTGTACTTTCTTCAACGCGATAACTTCTTCTGACGAACACAACGGATATATTCACCTCAGAGAAGAAAGTATGTGGGTTGTATTTCATGTGCCGTTTTTATTAATCTTGATTTCTTAGAACTTGTGTGCTTTTTCTGGGCAAGTCGGAGGGGCTAATAAAGTTTCACTAACGCGTTGTAAAACCGTGCACAGAAGGCCAACCGCCATGGACAGGATTTGCTTAAAATAATACATTACATTTCGGTATACCCACAGAACACTTGATATAAATGACACGTGTCACATGGGATCATTCCGGGATATTTTTCCATATTTTTAAAAAAGCTTGATGCTGGTCGCTGTTCACTGCCATTATATGGTCGAGTGCGTGTTTCGCTTATAAAAGAAAGAAGGGCACACAACGCCAGTGTGAGTAATTTATGACTTTTCATTTTAGGGTGTATTGTAATTGAAATCTACAGACATAAATAGATAAAGTGTAACAATGAAAAAATATGTGTATAAAATATGTATTTTGGATGTTTTCTTTACACCAATATGAAAGAAGATAAGCTACGGAAGCAAGATAATCACTTGATAAACCCATTTGCAAATAAGAACTGGCTTGGCGAATTAATGTGCAGATTAGCAGATGAATCAGTAATCAACACAGATAAAATATTTCAAATAAACCGCCTATTACTAATAATTTTAAGCTTGCACAAGTATCTTGTGAAATGCATCTTGGGTGCCATCTCCTGGCACAGAGCGATGGGAAATCAATAATATAAGTGAGCAACTGACCAAAAAATGATCACCTTTTTAAAAGAAATATTGAAAAATATGTTTAGTTTAAATTGTATTTATATTTATATAGAAACTTGTATGAAAAATCATTTGACTTAATTTCTTATGACTTTTTTTCTGCTGCTTTATCCCTTTTAACACCATCTTACACATTTTTATTGTTTAATAAATTGATTATTTATACATTGATTTTTGAGCATGTTATTATTTAGCATTTTGAGTGTACACATCAAATATTTCAGATTTTATAACATCCAAGTCCTGACATGTAGCTTTATGGCCACTAGAGAGCACCAGTGATGTCAAATAATGGAATAGCTCTCAGAATACAGGACTTTCTTAAACTTCCAAGAGTTTCTACTACTGAATGATCCTGGATGTGTATGCTTGGTTTTATAGAAGTTTTCACTCCAGAATGCTCCATCCAAGAATCCCAGGTCCCCTCTGAGCCAATATCCAGCTCACCTCAGGCATTTCATTTGCGCTCATTAGCTTGTATATATTTCCTTTCCCCAGATTGAGTCGCACAAACTGATGTTCCGTGAGCAGGCCAAAGCGCGAACCGACCATGGCGCAGAAATCGTGTCTCTAGAGGAGTCGCCACACGGCCTGAGCACCGTCTCCTCTTCCGGCAGCATCAACATGGCAGACCCGCCGCAGCTTTCCACCCTCGCCGACCAGGTGTCTGCATCGCTGGCCAAGCAGGGCTTGTGATTGGACCATACCACCACTCAGCCACGCCCCCAAACCCCACCCCCTCCCCTCCAGAAAAACAGAACACACACTTTCACATACCTGATGGTATTCTAACCTCTCTCTGAAAGTCATTTTATGGCCCAGAAAACAATGCCAAGTAACTTTTGGCAATTACTGTTCGATTTTGTAATACTTCAGATTTGTTACAGGCCAATGAAGCTGTTTTAACTGTGAATTATGTATGAATTTGCCTGTTCACTCTTCCTTTGCTTAAAGCAAGGGAATTTAAGAATTGGGAATTTCTTCCTGCCACCCTCCCTTGACTATATTTAGTAGCACAAAATGATGTTCATGTATTTGTATGGCTTTTGTTGACCATTTTATATTTTCTTTAGGCATGCCTGGTTTTTGGTTAGTACCGGATTTAGGACAGTTCAGACAGAACCCATTTTTACTTTCAGAGAGGATTGTTCTCATTTTTAAATCAGGATAAAATTAGATAGAGATTATGATTAAGTCGCTTAGCAGTGCTTAAAATGAAAATTAGAGCATTGCATCTTGACTTTGAGGAAAAAAGAAACTTAAAGCCCCACAGTCCATTTCTGAAATGATTTGCAAGGCTTACATGAAGAAAAACAGGTGCAGAACAGCTTTCTTTTCAATCTCTGTTGTGCTGTTGATCAGAGATTACACTTCACGTCTAAGATGCCCTGCAGTGAACCATGAGCTTCGCAGTGCTTCAGTATTATTCTGCAGATATGGGATGTTTATGATATGAATACAATTTTTTGTGTGCCTACTGGCAGTCTTAAATTATTGATTTGAATTATGTTAATGCCGCTCCTACTCTTTTTTTCTTTTCTTTTTTTTTTACTTGCATTTATATTTTTAACATAGGCATAAAGCAAATTATCTTCAAATTGTAGCTACGTGTTTACAGCAGTTTTGGACACTTTTATTGGTAACGTTTTACAATGAGTTTCAAGATTGTTAGCATAAATAATGCAGTAGTCATAATGAAACAAAAATGAACAATACTTTTACAGCATTTATTAATACAGGTGAATGTTCATTTCTACATATATGAATACATTTTAACATTTCATTTATTTACTAACAATAAACTATAATAAATGAACAGAGATTATAAATTGCTGTAAAAAATCTGTTCGATTCATAATGCAATTTGGGTTAGTTCACCCAAAAATGAAATTCGGTCCAAACATGTCATCCAACACATAAGACCTTCATCCATCTTCGTAACACAAATGAAGATATTTTTGATGAAATTTTTTATCTCTCATAGAAAGCAACAAAATTACCACATTGCCATTGTGTCTTCAATGTAAACTGCGTAGGAGACTGACAGGGAAGAGATGAAATTGTTGTATAAAGTCGTTATTTTTGTTTTGTTTTTGCGCTCAAAAAGTATTCTCGTCACTTCATAACATTGAGCTTGAAACACTGTAGTCACGTTGACTATTTTTATTATGTTTTTACTACTTTTCTGGACATTGAATGTGGTAATTTTATTGCTTTCTATGGGAGATTTTTTTTTTAAAAAAAAACTCAGATTTCATCATAAATATCTTCATTTGTGTTCCAAAGATGAATGAAGGTCTTGCGGGTGTGGTGTCGTTCCACACCCCTAAGACCTTCATTCATCTTTGGAACACAAATGAAGATATTTTTGATGAAATCCGAGAGTTTTTTTTTTTTTAGGGTAATTAACCTTTAACTGCAAAGTGTTGTTCAATTAATGACCGGTTGCATGTGAGAAATCTGGACATTTGAAAAAAACAAACAAAAAAACAACCTATGCACCTGTCATTTTTTCCATAATACTGCCAACAGTTCCTCTCTTTTCTTGATATGACATCCAGCTCTAGCGGAGTTATCATTTTTGAGATGAATTGCCAAACTGGTGTCACACACGGTATTGTAAATTTGCCCTCGACACATAACATCAAGATTTGTATTCTTCACAAATAACCCTCACCAGAGCACAAGCATGCCGTTAAACACTGATCTGTCGCATTTCCTCGTGAACACATCATCCGCTTCCACTTTAGAGCTGTAAAATGTTAAGTCAAGGTATTCTATTCTACTGAATGATGATGTAATGACCTTAACCAATCATATGGCTTCATTTCTCTCCCCTGCACTGTCGCAGAATGTTTAATGAGCTTTGAACCACTCCACACTATCTTTGCTCCTTGCATGCATTTCATGTAAGCAGCCTGAGATACTGCGTTGCCTCTTACACGCCTACTTACGTATATCCTGTAATCGCTGATGTGCTTATTAGGAATCTATGTAGATAGCAGTGGAAAAGAGCACTACTCGGATGGCGACCCCTGTTTCTTTGTGTTGGAGAAGGAGCTGTGTAACTACCATTAGATATTTAATGTATGTTTATTGTATGTTTATGACTGTATGTTTATGAGGACTTGAAACTTAAAAAAAAAAAAAAAAAAAAAAAAAAAGGCAGAAAATTTCAGAGACCATGCCTGCAACACTTTAATCTGCATGCTGAGTTTTTACATGGATTGGCAACGTGTTTCTGAACGTTTTCTGACTAGGGTGTTTTTGGAAATGTCGGGAGAGCTTGGATGTGGGATAAGGTGTTTTGTTCCGGTTGTGGTGTTGTGTTGAGGGGGGAAGTGAGTGTTTAGCTGACAGAAGAGGGAAAGAAAGTCGGTCCTTTGGTTTAAATGTCTCACTCTATAGCAGCACACCTGTGACATGGTTCTGGGTGCGGTTTTGCCATCCTGTTGTCATTGACTCCATACACCATTTTTGCAGTTGTAAATTTTAGCTTGGGAATTGTGGTTGTCAATATTGTTTGTGTGTTTTATTAATAACTGGTTTACAATTATTCTTGTTGATGTACATGTGAATTTGGAAATAAAGGATATTAAGCAAATGTCTACTTTTTTATTATACTCCAAATACTTGTACTTTAGTACATACTTGTGGTCAGAGAACATTATTCCAAAAAAGTAGGCCAAAAAATAAGGGGGACACGCATTTATTTGCAGAAAATGACAATGGTCAAAATAACAAAAAAAGAGATGTCATGTTTTTAGACCTTGAATAATGCAACAGAATCAAGTTTATATTCATTTTTTAAGCAACACAATACTAATGTTTTAACTTGGGATGAGTTCAGAAATCAATATTTGGTGGAATAACCCTGATTTCCAGTCACAGCTTTCTTGGGTCTTGGTATGCTCACTATCAGCCAGTCACATTGCTGTTGGGCGACTTTATGCCACTCCTGGTGAAAGAAAAAAAAAAAAAAAAATCAAGCAGCTTGGCTTTATATAATGGCTGGTGACCCTCTTGCTTACATTCCAAAGGGTTTCAGTGGGGTTCAGGTCTGAAGATTGTGATGGCCATGACAGAGCCTTGATCTGGTGGTCCTCCAACCACACCTTGTTGGGAAACATTGACAGAGCAGAAGGAAGCAATTTTCAGAATAATTCAGAATAATCTTGAACGTGGCTTGAGTTTTGTATCCTTCACAAAGACGTACAGTGCACAGCATAAATGAGTACACCCCCTCTGAAACTTCAGAAAGTCAGCAATTACTTAGAAGACGTGTTAGGGTTCTTTAAAGATATAATGTTCCAGAAGGTCTGCTTAATCAATTACCAAAGAAGCTTGTCAAAATTATTCAGGAAAATAAGATTTTCTTATCAGGGTGATAAAATGTTGTGTAGCAAAAATGAGTACACCCTCCTAAAAGTTACTGAATAAAACTAAATAAAAATGTTCTGGTGTACGTTTAAGGAAATGTTTGATCAACAGTTAAGTATGTTGAAACAAAACATTTAAAGAGAAGTAATTTCTTGACAATTAAAAGTGTTATATAACTCACTGAATCATTCTCAGACTTAATGCTGACAACAACTGAGCCACTTGGGAGAGAACTGTTAGGAGACTTATTTCTTAGCACAAAAGAGGACAGTGGTACAAGAGGATTACCAAATCATTGTTTTAAGTGTGAAAATATAGCAAAAGTAACAGGAATTCAAAAACAATGGACTTGTGACAAGGCCCCGGAAATAATCAGGCCTTCATTTTAAGCTTTCATTTAGTGATGAGGGATTTTTTTGCTAGACAAAGAGCAGGAGAAATACCAAGCGAGTGTCTCAGAGCCAGCAAAAGCTATGAAAAGAGTGACTGTTTATCTCACAGAGTAAGATGCAGCCTGCAGAAATGACATGCGTGGTTGTTGTTCTCACTGGAACTACCTACTGTAGCCAAAGCACAATAAAGTCAGTTAGCCCATATTTACAAAATATAGATTCTGGGAATCAATACTCTGGTCTCATGAGACCAAATCAATCATTTTGGATCTAACGGCATCCAAAATGTTATGGTGTTGCTAGAGGGACGCGTGACTCAAGCCACGTGTCCTGAAAGAAAGCATGCTTCTTCTGCTCTGCTTCTGCTCTGACTGTTGCCTTGAAAGCTTAAAATCTTGTCAATGGCCAGTTTTCAGTTTTAAACAATTTTTCACATTAATAAAATTATTATAAACATTACTCAAATAACAAATGTTTAAAAAAGAAACGTTACCACTGAAATACACCGCAATGAACTTGACCATGTCCCAGTCAGAAAGTCTTCTCAAAAGGGTTTCAGTTTCAGGACGGAAGTAGTCCTCCATAATTATTTGCAAACGTTCAAGTCTGTGTAACCACTTCATGATCCAGTCAACTCCTGACTCATTTCCTCATAACTGAATTTGCCATTTCTCTCACACCGGGTCTACAACAGGCACAAATGTTGTTGCGTCACGTAATAGCATCAAAGTGACCATTACAAATGAGTACACATACATTGTAGATTATAATGGATATATATACTGATTATAATGGCTTCTACTGGCTTTTGTCGTGCCGCACTGTTCGCGTGTCAGAATCTTCACAATACAGGGGACAATATGTCATAGCTGCGTCTAATCAAAGACACTTTAAGACAAGTCATTTCACTCGGCAGCCATCTTTGAAACGCCTCTCGGGCATGCAAGTGCAGCTCAACTCTTTGAAATCCAAAGCTGTTTGCCAAGCTGTCGATTAAATTTCATTATTTGAAATCACCAATGAAATCTGACAACTGTCTCATAAATTTAGTTTCTAAACGCTCGAATCATACAAAAAAAAAATTTATTTTTCAGGCTGGATCAAGCTAATGTGCATTCTGACTGTTTCTGCAGTGACGTGCTGACTTTACCAATCGGCGATCGGCTCTTATTTAGAAGGCGGGACTTATTCCGCCATATTGCGCGTTGCACTTTCTCCCATTCAAAACCAAATGATTGACGCGTTTTTGGTCAAATTTCGAAGGCTGCATCCTCCGGAGGTCGATTTTGAAGGCTGCATTCGTCATCAAGGATGTATTATTTAAGAAAGGTAAATTGACTGTTATTCCTCGTGAGGTGTAAAATAATGTGATTTCTTTCTTTGCAATCTAACGGCTTTTCTTTTACATGAGACCGCCTCGATGACGTATGCAGCCTTCAAATGCGACCTCCGGAGGACACAGCTTTCGAAAAGAGACTTAGTGATGGTTTCAGGGTAAATCATGTTAACAGCGTTGCATCACAAACAATGAGACATACAATCGGAATGGAGTTTGATTTGATTTAATGGTACTATTTACAAAAAGGTGTTTTTGTTTTACTTTTTTCTGCAAATGATTTAACTTCTGAAACAGTCCAAATTACAATGAAACCTGTCTCAAATAGCTATGAAGAGAAAGACACATCAAAGAAATAAAAAAAAAGACATTGTGATTGTATGAAAAAGAAAGAGACAGGGCCACAACAATAATGTTGAGTTGCATAGCAAGTAGATTCTCGAAGGGGCGACAGTGCTGAGTAAGAACACTAATATGGGGTCACATAAACATCGACTAAGTGAAGGAAAAACAGACACCTTGCTAACACAAGACTTCGTAAAACTGCATAACCTGAGAAGGGCAGGTCTGTGTGAAACATCTGGCTCCTTTAAGAAGGAATACAAAGTACAATCTCAACAGATGATGTCAAAAGATCCTGGAACATTTAAGGACCTAAACTAATGTGCACTAAAGGCTTTGTTTTGCAGAGCTTGCAATTTTCCCATTACACTGTGATACATGATGTCATTAACATTAGCATACTCCAAATGCTGGTGGGAAATTATTAAAAAGAAAGAGAAAAGGGGAGGGTTGAGGAAGAGAACAAGATATTGACGCCCTGTGAAGTGCTTTTTAACTGAGGAGAATATCTCTGCTTGATGCATGACCATCAACTGAGAATAACGCGGCAAGTATTTTCGACAGGTTTTGGTTCGTCACTTCACAACACAAGCATACATATATAACAAGTCAGCAGAGAGGCACCCTTTGGTCAAGCCCTCTTTAAGTCTGCTACACAGTGCACTACATAGTGTTCACCTGACAGGTTAGAATACCACACTAAGTCCCAATGATATATTTAGCTGACTATGAAAACATTTATGGAAACAACTTTCATACATCTCGTTTACATTTTTCGTTTTAGAAGACAGGTTTAGCTTTCTATGTTCGGTAATGTTCACTAAAAACTGTGAAAATAATTGGCTGATGTTTGAATATCAAACAACAGAAGTCCCGACAGAATCTTTTTGTTGTTGGTGGTTTTTTTTTTTTTTTTTTTTTGTTTTGTTTTATTAGTATGAGTTTCTTCTCAATTAATGCCATAGGAGGTGTGGTTTTAAGGTTGTTCCCATTAGTGGGTGGGCTTTAATCAGTCCGTCGTCACGGCGAGGAAGCGTCACTCTCTGACTCCGCCCTGCAGTGGGCATCGGCTCTGATGCCTGTAGGAAAGCTCGGTTGATCCTTGTCAATCTCAGGCTCCACTACTGGGTCCTCAGGCAAAGGAAAACTCCGGAGTTCCCATGGCTGGACCGTCTGCCAGGAAAACATGCAGAGTGTTAAGAACAGCATATGCAGTAAAGAAATCGAATCGATGGACAAATCTATTTTCAGTGCTTCTCAAGCGTCACCCAGCACCCTTGTTTCTGCTTTGTAAACACTTGCTTGGTATTTCCGCCTTTCCAACATGATTATGTAATGCGTGGCGAGTCACAGAGCTAGTGCAAGACGAGCATTTGTGGTTAAAAAGTATATAATTTTTTATTTATTTTATTTTTAGAAAATGACAGATCGTTTTGCTAGACAAGACCCCTATTCCTCATCTGGGATTGTGTAGAGCCCTTTGAAGCTCCACTGAACTGCAATTTGGACCTTCAACCCGTTGGTAACTGTTGGAAGTCCACTATATGAAGAAAAATTCTGAAATGTTTTCTTCAAAAATCACAATTTATTTTCATCTGAAGAAAGAAAGACAAACATCTTGGATGACATGGGGGTGAGTAAATTATCAGGAAATTTTAATTCTGAAGTAAACTAATCCTTCACATATGTGAGCAGCGAAATCTATCTTACTCTTTCTTATTTGACACTGAAATTAAAATGGGCTGCCTTTACAATTTACGCAGTTTGGCTCTATTTGTTAGTTTTATCATTTATTCTTCAGATACTATCCATATTGAAATTAAATGAAAGTATACGGAAGATTGGTGTGCGTACGGTAGCTCATGTAAATCAAAAAGCTCATGAGGTGAAGTGTTAGTATAATACAATATTGGCAATCACAGACATTCGCATTCAGACGGGATTAGATTTCTCAGAGAACCAAGAGTTTGCCGAAAAACAGTAGGTAATTTGCTCCTGAATTTTTACAGAGGTTGTATGAGAAAAACACAGACATGGCAGATTCAGACAGGATTAAAATCTCAAATTATGTCTTTGAAGCGTAAATTTCTCTAATTTACCCCTGTAAAACTAGTCCCGTCCTAATACAGCTTTACTAATGTATAGAGAAGAAACAACGCAACCTCTGCGTCTATTTTCAGGCCTTCCTACTTAGGTCTCCTTAGCACTGGAAAGATTTTCTAATATTAACACGGATCCTAAAGCTCTTCTTTTTCCAGTGATATTCCTCTGAGCTTTTCTCTTTCGTAATGTCTCTCAGCCATTACTCTTTCTACAGTCTTTCTTCAAATCTCCCTCTTGCTCACTTTCTCTCCTCCCCCATCATGAGTGGACACGCCTCCTACTGCTGATTGGCTACAAGTGTGTTGTGCTGCTTGGACAGATCCACTTCCAACAGCGTTTCTCAGAAATCGCTTACTGCACCTTTAAATGTTAGATTTATAACGATGAAGGTAAAATTTTTCACGTAATTTAAGCTGCAAAAGTGGCGATGAGACAAACTTTAGAAAGATTTTGATTTAGTTTTTTTTACTTTTTACTAGGGCTTGCAAAAGAATAATCCAGATTAACTTCAGGCTGTTCTTTAGAAAGCAGAATGTAAATTAAAGAGCATTTCTCAATTTAAATGCATTTTTCTATGGAGAAAATGAATATGATTTAATTTCTGGACTGCTGAGCACAGCTGAACAGCCTGAGGACGTGTGTATGTTACCTTCTCCTCAAAGGTGCAGTCTGAAGTGGAGCCGCATGTGTCTTCGCTGTACAGCAGTCTGTTATTGTCTCTGGTGTACGGTGTGTGTGCGTCGCGCGAGCAGGGCGTGTCGGGGCTGGGCGGGCTCAGGGGTGACGGCACAGGCCCATAGTCCTGCAGGAGGTGGAAGTGACTTCCGTCTGGGGAAGAGGGCTGGGGCGTCGAAGGGTTTGTTCCGACTATTGATGGTGTTGTTCGCCCGTCCAGGGATTTATAGGACCTGAGGGATGACATGGTTAACTACAAACTCAATATCAGGAAAAATGCAAGATCAGGTGGGACAAGTACCTGCTGCCTCTCCTCTTGGCGGGTGCGAGAGCCGTCCATCGCCAGCGAGAGCGTTCCTGCTCCTCACACGGCAGATGGAGTTTAGAGAACATGGCATCTGAAAGGTCCTCCACCTACAAGAAGGAATCATTAGGTGACATCACTAATAAGAATTGACAATAGCTTGATTTGGAATATATCTGAAATGCTTGAAGAGAAAAAAGATGGATGTTTTACCGGAATGTTATCATCTTCCTCTGCCAGCGGTTGGGCTAAAGTGTCCACTTCCCTCCATCTGAACAGAGTAGAGATTTTTTTTTAATACATTACATAATAGATATTACATTAAATATATAATAGATATTATATTGTAGATTATTCAGCTTAAATTAATTAACAGCGGCATTGTAAACAACTTAGAGACACACCTGGGTGTGAGAATTTCTTTGTACTGAAGTTTCTCCACTCTGGTGGTGGCGGCCACTGACATGGGAATGACGATGTTGTTGATATCAAACGGACTCTCGCCTCTTCTCCTTCGTATGGGCTGTAGAAAAGAACAAAAATACATGTAATAAATTAAAAGTGATCACGAGCTAGTCTGTACCCTCAATCCACTAGTTGGCAACAATTGCCTGGCCTGTTGTTTCACAGCTGAAAAGGAAATGGATGAGACGGAACAACAACGATTTACTAGAGATGTATGTATACGCTAAACATTCACATCAAAACTGAAGTGTAATTCGGGCTTTAGAAGGAAGCTGCCTATGTAGACAATAGACAACAATACTGCTCACTAACAATATATCTCCAGAATTCAAATTTGGGACTTTTTAAAGGGTTAGTTTACCCAAAAATGAACAATGTCATTTATTACTCACCCTCATGTCGTTCTACAACCGTAAGACCTTCGTTCATCTTCGGAACACAAATTAAGATATTGTTGATGAAATCCGATGGCTCAGTGAGGCCTCTATTGAGAGTAAAGCCATTCAAACTCTCAAGGTCCATAAAGGTACTAAAAACATATTTGAAACAGTTCATGTGAGTTCAGTGGTTCTATCTTAATATTATAAAGGATATTTTTTGTGCGCCAAAAAACAAAACTTTTCAACAATATCTATATGAGCAGATTTCAAATCACCGCTTCAGAGCTTTACGAATCGAATCAGTGAATCAGAGCGCCAAAGTCACGTGATTTCAGCAGTTTAGCCGTTTGATTGGAGATCCGAATCACTAATACGAAAACAAAAGATTAATAAAGCTCAGAAGCATCATGAAGCAGTGTTTTGAAATCGGCCCATATAGATATTGTTGAAAAGTCGTTATTTTGTTTTTTTGCCGCACAAAAAGTATTCTTGTTGCTTTATAATATTAAGATAGAACCACTGTTTCAAATATGTTTTCAGTACCTTTATGGACCTTGAGAGTTTGAATCGCTTCACTCTCAATGAAGGCCTCACTAAGCCATCGGATTTCATCAACAATATCTTAATTTGTGTTCCGAAGATGAACAAAGGTCTTACGGGTGTAGAGCGACATGAGGGTGAGTAATTAATGACATTATTTTCATTTTTGGGTGAACTAAAGCTTTAAGACCATTTTTAAGGCCTGCACACAAAAAAAAATTATTATTCTACGTCCACTCAGAACAAACCCATACAAATCTCATACAATTAGTAGTTAAAATACTTAAGGCATGTTTTATTCAATACATACTATATATATGTGCTAATACATTAAATACCAATTAGAGGTCGACCTGTATTTTACTGATATGATAATAATCTGTTTAACAAAAGGCAATAGAAATATTATTGTGCACAAACTAGTAAAATCTATTTTGAATGTGTGAATGTTCTTAGTCAGAAAGAAGCCACAAGAGTTTGTTGAATTGTATGCCAGATACAGTATATTGTGTAACCAAAATATCAATAATATCCAGAAAAACATTGTAAGCATAATGCAGGATTTTTTATTATAAACAAGCCTGAAATACACTAGGAGTCTTATTTAAAAATGTCTATGCTTTACTACTTCCAGCTGCTCATTCAAAAAGATTAGTGAGATAAAATATGCACTCTTACAACCAAACATCAGAACGTGCAAAAGTGGCACATTTTGAAGGTTCACGTTTAAACCATTGCCTTTTTCTGTCCTCAAATTGAAGCCCCGCTTATATGAAAATTAAGACTTTTTGATAAAACTGAATTTAAGATTTATATATCGATAGTATAATGGCAAGAAAGGGGGACAGGATTGGAAAGGACCACAAGCTGGGTTTTGAATTCTGAAGTCACTCAAAGTTCAACTGTGCCACGTTCCAGAGTGCTATCGGCTGGAAATGATGAACATACCACACTGTTTCCCAGAGGAGTGCTGCTCTCAATGGGTAGGGAGAGCTGTCTGGTCAAGGGACTGGTGTTGGAGGAGTGAAGGCTGGACAGAGATGGACATGGACTGCCTGCATCCATCATGACCTTTGGTGCTATATGAGAAGAGGAAATATATACACAGATATAAGACACTGATATGTGCTCAACATTTAATTTCAAAATTTAGGACACTGAGCTTGTGAAGTAGTCTCATTGAGAAGCTTGGTATACCTAGAGTCAGAAATTAATTTATGGACATTTTCTCCACTGGAATTGATCAATTTGAATTAAATATGTGTTATTAACAAAAGCCATCTTTACACTGCAAAGGTGGCACAAAAGCTGCCATGACATGGCATTTATGTTCATTTGCACAGACTGTTTAATGCTGCCCACAGGTGGTGTAAATGTATTCACAGTATACTTCCTCAGACAAGAATTTACAATTGCATAATGATATGACATTAATGTAATTTTAAAGTATATAATGGTAAAAAACTTAAACTAATTACAGGGTAGGGCTGCAATATGACAAAAATAATTAGTCAATTATTGCACTTAATATCATAATAATGATTATTAAAGCGGATTAAGAGAATACTTTTTTTTTTTTTTTTTTCTTCAATTTATCTTGAATTCTGTTTTCACTGGATTTATTTGCTGGGGCGTAATCTAAGCGCTTTAGACTGGTCATTCATGAGCTCAACAGATACATGAAATGAAACTATTCTAGTAGACCCTGATATTAAAAAGACTTAAAAAGGGGCATAATAGGACCACTTTAAGACATGAGCTGCTTTTCCACCATCAGGCCGAATGGTTCTAAGAATGGTAAGAAACGGTTCCAGTTATATTTCCACTTGAGCTTGGTTCGGCACAGTACAATTACAAACTGTTCTTGGCCCAGAATTCTCAGCTAACCATGCTGGTAGAATGCGTGTAATGACGTCACCACTCCAAGCTGGCCAAGAGTGCTATTTAAGCGAAATAAACACAAGTTAATAATAAAATTAAAAGAAATATCCAATCACCCTCCATAACGTGGTGGCTATTTACATCTCATACCATCTGTAAACTATTGCATTACCAAGGCAACAATTGACGCATTAGTAATACATTCAAAAGAGCTTTGTTATCAGCTCCACAGTGGGAAATTAAACCATATTCGTACTGGCTGGCCCGGATCGGCATGGAAATGGAACGGTTAAGCCAGACGGTGGAAAAGCAGCTATATTTAGGCTCAATTTTGTGTAGAAAGCAGTGCACTCACAGTCCGCTCTGTCCAGTGAGTGCTCTCTGACTCTCTTCCTGCTGTGACTCCGGTCCAGCACACGATCCGCCCTGCAGGGTGTGAGTGTGTCCGGCTTTGGGACACATGAGATGTTGTCCACCTGCTGCCTGTGCAGCTTCTCCAGCCTGCTCTTGTGACGAGCCAATCCTAACAGAGAGAACGAATTAAAAGTGAATGACTTTGGTCACTTTCTCCCAGTCGTGAGTATCAACATGTTTGTATACTTACGGACTGCGGCCGTATGCGAATTTGACAGTCTGAATTTGTGTTTAGAGAGAAAGGATGATGACGAGGAT
The DNA here is from genome assembly GCA_037101425.1 of Elopichthys bambusa. Taxonomy (NCBI): domain Eukaryota; kingdom Metazoa; phylum Chordata; class Actinopteri; order Cypriniformes; family Xenocyprididae; genus Elopichthys; species Elopichthys bambusa. The sequence goes on from CM074449.1 coordinate 26,813,005, forward strand.
GGTGTGATGGAAAGCTTGTGTTTGAGAGAGATCTTCTTGAGCGGCTTGATCCTGTCAAAGGGACGAGTCTGCCAATGAGACCTCAACACCTTCTGCAACTGTAAGCTAAGAGCCACGTCTGAGAGACCAACCAGAGGAAGAAAAAAAGATTCAAGACAGAATTGTTAGATTTAATGACATTTTATCACATTTAGGACTGCACCAAGTAATTGATAAAATCGATAGTCTGTGGATTGTAAATTTCAGACAATAACATATTAAAGTGCTTAAAAACCTCTTAGGACCTTTAAACCTGGTATTAAGATGCATTTTGGTAGATCGGATCACAAGTGGACGACGCTAAATACAGGTGTAAACGGGGTCTAAAACGTTTTGAGCTTGTCCACTTTCAACCACTACCAGTGGATTGCTTTTGTACTGTAAACACTCATGTAGTCAAATAATGCTACTAATGCATGCCACTAAAGACACCTTCTCTCCGCTGACTGACCTAACGTGTAAACATTATGGGAAGCGCGCTAGCCAGACAGGATTTAAACTCTGTCAGCTGAAGACAAAAGTTTGGTTTGAAGAAGAAAAAAAAAGTACCAAGCACAATGTTTGTGTGTGTGTGTGTGTGTGTGTTTGTGTGTGTAAATCTACATCTCACCCGATTGCAAGGACAGAACGGGGTGGATGCTGCGGTCTTGATGTGCGATTTTTTCCAGCAGAGGGCGATCATAAGGTAAATCTGGTTTGGAGAGGGGACGAGCAATCCCACACATGACACACGAGCCGTTGACCTCACATACTTGTGGAGGTGAAAACGTCGCTCTCTGAACCTAATAAATGAAAGAAACTCACTTCAGACACACTTCAAAATCAGCAAAAAAGATGCTCCTGGAATATTAATACATTCGTACCAACAAACTTCACACACCTTGCCGTTGAGATTGTGGAAAGTGTTTGGGTGGATTAGACGTCGTCTTCTGCAGGTCACCAGCGGGCGTGTTCGTGCAGACGTAGAGCTGCTGTCTAGACTCGAAGGGCATGTGTCTGACATTTCTGCCATGCGACTGAAATAAGAAAATGTGAAAACAAGCTAATGGTTAATATGACATTATGATACAAGACACCACTGCATTCAACCAGTCTAGGTTTATTTTTCAATAATCTGGTTAATAATGTTAATATAAAGTCTTTTTCTACATGTCTAGATGTACTTGCATCAAAAAAGCAGCTGATAGGCATGTACTTATTTTTACTTAATGTACTTATATTTAAAGTATAAAGTGTGTATGTGTATATATTAGGGCTGTCAAGCAAATTTTCATCTAATTAATTACACAATGTGGCGATTAATCAAATTTGGCTGAGAGATTACCCCAAAAGATCATTTAAAGTCATTATTGTGGTAAACAAGAAAAGCATCAAATTAACAATACAAAAAGTAGCTTTAGAATTTTTTTTTAAGTCAACACAGAATTTATTACACAAACTTTTAGGCTTTAACGGCCATGAGGGTGAGTAAATGATGACAGAATTTTCATTTTTGGGTGGACTATACCTTTAATGGGGTTTTTATTAATATGGAAAAATGAAATAATTTTTTTTAATGAAATTATACTCTTTATAAGAAACTAAAACTGCCAGTAGGTGGCCGTCTAAATGAGTCACTGAGTCAATCATTTATTTGACTCATTCAAACAGCTGATTCATTCAGGAATTAAGTAAATGGCTTTCTTTATGCATCGCCCATTGAATCAAAACACAGATTCATTCAGAAATGAAACACTGTGTTGCTTGGAGACGCACAACAGTTCTGCTTTGGCTTTACAGGTAATATTTACATTGGCAAAATTGAGCAAAAACAGACAATATTGTATCTAAAATTTAACTTATTTATTGAACTGTTGTATAAAATCAGTATCACATTTGCACTCGTGCTATTTGCGACAAAAACAGCACTTGTGTGATATTGCTTAACTATATCATATGATATAAATACAGACAAAAACTCATACTGGCCATTTTCGCTCTGATATCCTAAATTAGGACATATAACTGCATTCTATAGAATACATCATGCAATAAGTTGCTGCCCTGCATCCTGTTCAACACTGATCAACTGTATGAAATGTAAGATGACCTATGAAGGTGCGGTAAATTATTATAATATGGTATTTTTCCATAACTATTGAATTAAATTAATGCATTAAATCGACAGCCCTAGTATGACTACATGTATATATATATATATATATATATATATATATATATATATATATATATATATATATATATATATATAGTGCTGCTGTAATGTTTATCTGATCTAATCTCCACAATAAGTGCATTAATTTAAATGTTAGCACATAGTAGTTAAAGACAGTTAACATCAACTGGGTCTAGTTATAATGTGTTAGCATACGGTAACAACAACTTATATTAAATTAAAATATTTACTCCAACACAATGACATATTCGCATTTTGTAAGAACCTGAAAGAGACGTTGTTTTCAGATGTGTTTGTCAAATGAGACTGGGATTCTGTGAAATTCTGGGATGTTGGTGAGTTCAGAACATTCTCAGTCTCCATCATGGTTCTCTGGCAGGAAGGGGCAGAGTCTCCCAGCTCCACAGAACCCTGCAGAGAGAGCATGTGGGGGGGAAAAAAAAAAATGTATATACAGATTAATTAACAGTTACTCCCATTAAACTAACTCCCAACATTCCTGACACTAGATGCTGTTTTGCTTTTCTTATAACACAAGCACTTTCTATCTCACACAGACTGCAGATATCAAGCGTCTGCTAACCTTGCTGGCGCGGAGTTGGCGGTAGATGTCGACCTGCTGTCGAATGCGGTACTCCAGGTCTGATATCTGAGCCTGCAGCCATGTCCAGTGACTGATAATGGTGGCTCTTTCCCTGGCAAACCGGCCTTCTGCTCTTCTCCATCTGAAAAAGAAAAGTGAACAATCCGGATAAATATGTTTTAAGTTAGACATTTAGTTGTTTAGCTAACTAGGAAAGTCATTAGAAGGATAGTTCTTACAGTCTGTTTACTTCAGTGAGTAAAAACTGGCTGTGACGACACAGATAAAACAAACAGGAAACATTTGTTCTCTGTAACTTTTCCAGCCCTGCCGGTCCAGATTACAGACAAAATCAATCATTTTGACTGTAATAATGATGCATAACACATAGAGGGCACTGTTAAACACATTCAGCACAGAAACCCATCTAGGCATGTCACTTACAGATGCCACAATACATTTTTTTTTAAAATACAGCCATAGTCTTTATGTCACAGCCCTGCAAAACCACATTTGCCAGCTTGAATTTCAACCACTTCCTTTGCAACTAAGAGATGACAGGAAGGGATATAATGCAAGACTAGAGGAAGGCAATAAGACCAAAATATATCACAATAGGAGTATTTTTATCTCACAATAACCATATATCATGATATAGTTATTTTTACTGGAAATATGGTTATGATGCCAAAATTTCAGATGACACTGAAATGTCACAATTATACATTCTACACAAAACTAGCCTTATTAATATAAGTAAAAGGTTAAAGCTTAATGAAGAGTGAAGACAAGTAAACAGTCAGTAACAAAATCAAAACAAAGAATCTTAATTACAAGCAATAGGATAAAAAGTGAAAAAGAGTGGTCTATCTAATATTACTAATAACGCAGTAATAAATACTACAGAAATTGAATAATCAAATGTTAAATAGTCTTTAGAGTATGAATTAAATACACAATGATTCTTACTAAATCTGCAGTGAGTGATTTTCTATTTTTCTTTTGTTGTTTGATTATATTTAAAGCCAGACAGCAATAGGCTGCTATAATTTTGAGACCTAACGCACAAATCCAATATACTGGTACACATTCGATTTTACCCTATCTGTTCGCGTGAATACTTGCCAAAACAGGCATTTTGACATAAATGGTGAAATACTCAAAAAGTTAAGCACAATAAATAGGGGAAAAGAACAATTCATTACTAACACTGTGTGAAAAAATGTCTGTCAGATCAGCATGTAAGTACCAAATGGAATTGTTATAATTTATATTTGCGCTTGAGTTTAAACTGGCAAGACTTAAATGCATTTAAAAAATTATCAACTTTCATGACAACGCAACACTGCATTGTGAGTCATGTGGGCGTAACCAATAATCCATAATCCAAAAAAGTAAAAAAAATTCCTACTTTTTCCCCCCCAAAATTTACCATTTTTGTGTGTGTGTGTGTCTACCCGTATACATAAGATCATTACAATCCATGATATGCCATTGCTAGTTGGAAGGTTTGATACCTTAGTGGGAGGACAAGCTTTTTATTGGGCAAAAACATGTGTAGTGCGAGATTTTAGTCAACATTTGAAAGAGAACATTCTCGAGCAAAGTGTATTTTTGTGTGATGGAGTAGTATTGTGACTACAAACATGTTCATGCTGGTCTATCAGGGTTTCATGACACTACATTCTTACACAAAAGCACACAACCATCTCATGGTAAAAGTCCCTCTCAGCACATTCCCACGGTGTCATGCCTCAGTATACACAGAACACATCCTCATACGGTCATATTTGCCTACGTGGAACCCGGCAACTCGTGGTAAGAAAGATAAATGGAGTGGAAATTTACATGTGCCCTATTAAGCCCTCTGAATAGGGATAATCAAAACATGGGATAATCAAAAATATTACACTGTTCACTGGAATACTCTTTTCTGACCTGAGGTCAAATGTTTTTGTACAATGATCGTATAATGACTGTATAATTGATTGCACTTAAATTAAACTTAAATTAACATTTAACATCTATTTAATAAATTAACAACTAAACATGTAAAAAATGTATAATGTACAGTCAGATGATCACATAACATTTATTTTGTGTTAATGATTCATTAAGATTATCCCTTCCATGTAGAATAATTTCAAAATCCAGGCGACATTGAGTCTTGCTCCAAATAAAGTGACCAAAATTATTCAAGCTAATTTGCTGCAGTCCATTTAAGGGGCGCCACTCTAAAATTTCAGCATGCAAAATTTCTTCGGAAACAGCAACGGTTGTGATATTACGTCACACTCTTTTTTTTTTTTGTAATGCTGCAAAACTACAATGCATGCCAAACTTTGGAACGCAGTGAAATACAAAAAGTTCTTTGTATGAGCTTGCATTTGCGCATACATATGAATGGAAGTCAATGGAATGAAAATTGTAGTGTGAAGGTCTATTTAGCCTTTAGCCACTGCAACGGTTGTTATTTTAAGTCACACTCTGTGGGATCTTTTTTTAAAAACAATTTAATTTAATTCAACAATATGCAATCTACTACACTTTAGTGCAACACTGCAAGCTTGCGTTCTTTTATTTTAACTTATGCTGGGTTCAGACTACATGTTATCAGCCTGATTTTCACACAATGTTTGACATAGGATTCGTAAACAACAATAGGCGTCGGGACACGAATCGATTGTTTTATCTCGTATAGTGTGTCATAGTGGATGACAACCGACGCAGCGTCTGCGACACTTCCCGACGTCCCGACAGAAAGACTAGCATGTTTCATTTTTTACAGGTCCTCCACGAGGCGTTCCGTCACATCTGTGAAGCTGACCAATAGAAGTACAGAAGCTCATTCGAATACACAGCTTTCAAACATGGCGAAACGAAAGACAGCCGATGGTATTGGTGATGCTAGGTGGAATTACACAATAGAAGGTTCATGGAGCTACAGCAACAACACTCCAGCCTTGATGATTATGTTTCCTCGAGGGACTACCATGACAGAATGGAAAAAGATAAATGCTGGGGAACATTAGTGTGAGTTCCGGAATTAGCATTAAGCTAACACGCCGCGTTGGTAGCCATTGTTTACACTCTTGTTTCCGGAAGTCAGTCACTAGTTCCGCCCTCTCGATGACATCACGCATTTAATTAAAGACGGCGAGTGATGATTGGTCGGGAAGCAACATGTAGTCTGACATGTTTTATGTCTACAACACAAGAATTTAGGAGTTACAGTGCATTTACACAGGGCGTCTGCGTTAATGCTTCTCATTTACTTTGAGTGGGTGACGTCATGCATTGCCGAACTGAATTGTGGGTTCTGCTGGGTTGCGTCACTGGCGTTGCTCGCAGCAGAAGTTGAAAATGTAGGTGGCAAGTCGCATCAAGCTTCAGACTCCATTAAATGTCGACGCCGACGCCCCATGTGAATGCAGTGTTATAATCGCGTAATCTGACACAGTGACTATTGTAACATCATAGTGTAGTCTGAACCCGGCATAAGATGTCATGCCAAGACACATCAAATTTTATTGGTCATACATCTTCCCAGCCATGACTATTCACTATATAACAATTGCTTGATTGTTGTCATTCCTCTGTCTACTCTTCCATACGTGCACGTGTGCATTCGGACGACGACAACAACAAAGGAGTCATCCTCCCTCACTGTGCCTGCTGTGAAGTGAATCATCTCGTAATTGTGTTTCATAAATCACATTGGGCTGATGGAGGGAGTACAAAGACAGAGTCATTTAGTGTTCTGCTGCCTTTGTTCTTAGGTTTCAGACTGTAAGACAGAGGGACTGGATGAATTAAAACACAGATAAATACAAGCCGACTGACACGCTGGCTTATCAAACTGTTTTATATGGAGGTCTGCCTAATATCCTTCACTCATACAGATCCAAGTTTGCACTGTATTTTAGGTTAAAGCGAGAATGAAAGCAGTTATAACAGGGGGGATGAATTTCTGATATAACTTTGTGACTAGTGAGACTTTTTTTGCTGTCTAGTTGCCTTTTAAGGCAGTATGCTAACTGAAATAAAACCTGAATTAAAAAGACTCTGCATGGGAGACTCGATTCCAAAGTGAGTTTTAAAATCACATCTTGCAAAGCTAACACACAAAAACTGGTTCAAACATTGCATTTTTAATCACACAGAACTATATTAACTATAACTAATACTTTTCCGTTGATAATCAAGTAAATTTTTCCGCTTTGTCTGTATTTTTACTGAGCTCTGCTCAATGCATTCTGGAATGTGATTTTATTAAGAAATCTAAAGCCCAAAGAATACTTCAGTTTTTGGCATGAATGCTTAGCATACACTATTGAGCTGCACGATTAATCGTTAAAAGTTCACAATCTCGATTCAAATACCCACATGATCGTATTCCTAAAGTCAATCATTCAGCCGCTGACCCATAGGGAGCAGATAATTTCCCACACAGTATAATTTCTGTCTTACAATAATTCATATTATCAGAGTTGCTGGGATAAAAGTTTATAGTTTGAATATAAACATTGATAATAATAAAAAAAACAGTAGCAATCAAAATAGAACAAGTCACCTTTTGAATTTGAAACTTGATGCGTGAAATAAAGATTGTATCAATTACACTGTTACACCAGTAGGTGGCGACAAGTTAGTTTAAAAAAATGTATTTGTCATTGAATCATTCATTCAAGAGATTCATTCAAAAACGCTGATTCAAGTCTTCATGAGTGAGTCGCTGAGTCATTCATTCATTCAAAAAGATTTTTTTAATTCAAATGAATTAAATATTTTTAAATAAGACTTTTGTTTAGTTGTCTATTCAGAATCGCAATCTTGATTTTAAACAAAAAATTGTGATTCTAGTACACGTACACCTAAAATATACTCCATTTGAAAGCATGCACAAACACAGGCACTCAACACATGCACACTAAACAACGTCTGCAATATTTCGACCTAAAAAATTAGATCGCAATTAGATTTTTTCCTCCCAAATCGTAGGGGTAGGTTTGTAGAATAAGGGGGAAATATAAAAATCGGAAAGTATTTAAGCATCAGGGTCGAAAGCACAGCTGTAATTCTTGAGTCATGATGTGAAAAACACGCACAAGGACGGGAGCAAGAATGGAACAGATGGATGAAGAGAAAGAAAAAGGCGATAAAAAGAAAAGAATGTGAGGTGGTTAGGCTTGGCAGAGAAATGCAGAGAAATTATGGGGGGGAAATGGTGAAAAGGGGTGGAGGAATGCAAGTGGAAAAAGAGAGCGTCTGAGAAAGTGAGAGAGGAAAAGGTTACGTAACAAGTGGGCTCGGCTCAGACAGCAGGAATGGGAGGAGAACATAAGAGACAATGGTGAAGAAGGACTCTACAATAAAAGAGATACAGACGTGACAGAGATGACAGAATAACAGAAAAAAGGAAAATCATAAAAGTCCTGACAACATGGCAAATGTTTATGATGGTTTACATTTTGAAACGCAGCAAAAAATATATCATCTATCAAAGGCCAGCATATTTGTGGATATTATGAAAGACTGATCTATTTTCATAAATGTAAACAATACTAATAAACATGTTAGCCACACAGTTTATGCATAAATCGTACGTCCCAAACACAAACAAATAAACTGATACTGGTCGTCTTTATCAGATCAAAAAAGGCACTTCCTGATTAACTCGTCTTTCTTCACATTTATGTGTGAATCTCATGACAAGAACATGTAGGGTTATATTTCACAACCCCTCAATTTCTTTTCACCATAAATAAAATAATGCATTACAGTATTTCTGTTGGAAAACACTGTTCCAAACCTGTAAGATGTTTTTTCTTTTACATAAGAGTGTTGGTAATGAAATAGTTTTGGTGACCATTGACTTTCATTGTATGAGAAAGAAAAAAAAAGAAAGAAGCTTTTTTTGTGTTCAACAGAAGAAGAAAAAAATGAGGGCGAGTAAAGCTATGTTCACACGTGATACATTTAATCTTAGCTCGCTTAGTCATTTTTAACACATTTTTATAACTGCTTTTATGACGTATATTTTGCAACGGAACTTGACGAACATCCAAAACAATGCTGTGTACTGGGCTAAATGTGCTTGCTGTATGTTCGTTTATATGATGGAGCTGACAACTTGTGAAGAGCTTAAAAAAAAGGTGTAAAGGAGTCAAAACAGCGGCAAATGTATTGTATGTCCATCACACACACAAACGAAGACCTTCTGAGAGGAGATGCAGTTCTTATGTCTGTAGGAGTGTGCACAAATAGTTGAATATTCAATCTCTAATTATTATTCTAAAAAATAAAAATACTATTCAAATTTTACTACGTTGCTTTGCTGGCCATAAATGCATTGAATCAATGATAACTCCCAAGAACAAAACTCACAGTTATAACTAAATGCACTGGGTGGCGTAGTAGAGCATGTTAACAAGTTGATGGTATTTGATCACAGAACGTTGTCGTTTGCCTCGCGAACATTGGAATTACTTAGATCAAAATGATCTTACAAAATGGAATTACTTTTGATCAAATGAATCAATGAGTTATCATAACATCACCACCAAAATGAGAAATCACATGAAATCCAAACACCAGTCGAATGAGGAAAGACAGCTGTTTATTTACCTGCATTTACAACTGCAGGTAAGCGCAGCTGAACCCCAAGTGAGCCGATCAAAGATAACTTATCAGACAGCAAAATGATCTCAAGACATGTGCTTCTTTTAAGTTTCGTCGAGGGAGAAAGGTTTAAGAACAGAAAATACAGAGTGCTATAAGAAACCGTTATCTTTGTGTCCCTGCAATGTGTGTTTTCTCTGCAGCCGGCCTTACCTACTTTCACCCGAGCATGTGGATACATTATTGTTTCTCAATATAAACCTGTTAAACAATATAAACGCAATAAAAATATGCAGACTCTTGAGTGTATATGTAACCCTTCTGTATGATAGTTGCCGCAGTCTGCTTTATTAGCGTTTTTTCCTGTTCACTCTGCTTGAGCTTAAAGGGTTAAAGGGCTAAAAATTGAATTTCGGTCATTAATTACTCACCCTCATGTCGTTCCAAATCCGTAAGACTTTCATTTGTCTTCAGAACACAAATTGAGATATTTTTCATGAAATCCGAGGGCTCAGTATTGGCCAATAATGAGCCAGCGTTCAGACATAAACAATACTGAAGCTCTGCAATGAAAATAGCGTAGCAGTATGACAGGGGACAGACGAATTTGTTGAATAAAGTTATTTTTGTTTTGTTTTTTGCACACAAAAAGTATTCTTGTCGCTTCACAATATTAAGGTTGAACCACTGCAGTCACGTTGCCGGTTTTAACGATGTCTTTAGTACCTTTCTGGACCTCAAAAGGTACAATGTCGTTGCTGCCTATGTATGGACCTCAGATTTCATCAAAAATATCTTAATTTGTGTTCCGAAGACAAACGAAGGTCTTACGGGTGTGGGGTGACATGAGAGCGAGTACTTAATGACAAAAATTTCATTTTTGGGTGAACGAACCCTTTAAATGCTTTTGTTCTTTATATTTTTGTTTACACATTGTTTGAAAAAACAACTCAATATAAATAACATAAGCTTGTTGTATATATTGCCTAACTGTAAGCTTGTTCAGAAATAGTGACAAAAACATGGGGGTTTAATGAGCCCAAATATAATACAATACAATATTTTTGAAAAATACCCATCCGTAGTACCAAACTGTAATGGGCAACACCACGACTATGACGAGAAAAAAAACACATACATCGCATCTTGTGACATCATGTCCTGTTTTTGGTTCATTCACGTCTTTTGTCCGTGTTGCATTCATATTTCAATCGAACCACATCAGAGCTCCTTTGAAAGCGAACTGAGACCCATCTTTTCAGGGGACTCGGTCCGCTGGTTTGTTGCGCACCAGGGTTCGGATGGTAGCATTCACACTTATTCAAATAACTAACAGAGCAATCGCACCAGAGTTCATTTTAATCAAACCCAACCTGCCAAGTGTGAACACACGCTAAATGATGACAGAATTGTTATTTTTGGGCGAACTATCACTTTAAATCATAATGACCTCAAAATATGCCAAAAATGTTCATTCTTTCTTTTTGATTTTGAAGTGAAACATGAGCTGGGCATGTCTTTGTGAGACTCAGACTCACACTGTTATCATCATCATCTTCAGCCAATAAACATTCCACAATCTATAAACATGCTCGTCAAAGAAAAATAGACAACTTTTGTTTTCAATCTTTTAGCAATTTCTGCAATGGAACTAAAAATCCACCTCTGTAGAGCACTAAACAGCAGCTCTTAAATGGATTAAAGTGGTCTTTAATTTCAGTAAAAGTAAATCTCCCATTTGCATAGCAGCTGTGATCCATTAAAAGCTTCCAGTAATAAGTGTGGGTGTTTGGGATCAATGTCCTTGGATGCACAAAGTTTAAATTCATCTTGATTTAACTGCAGTCAGAGGTCAACAAGCAGCAGTTCCTCATGCTCTAATTTCTCAACCGTCACAGTGTGATGTCATAAGCATGTGCCCAGAAAGTTTAGTGAGAGAACGTTGCTTGAAAATGATGAAACGGGACTGAAAATCGACAACCATTAAAACACACACCAGGAACAGATTCAGGCATATGTGATAGTGCTGTTTAGTGAAACTGGGGCATGTTTCAGTAAGCTCAAATCTGACATCCAAAATCTGCATTCACGGATGCCTGATTATTTAGGTCAAAGGTGCAAAGCCAACTCAGCAAGCTGCTGAACGGCTCCTTTTAAAACAGCTTCCATTAATAAATCAACAACATCGCTTTCTATCCGCATCCTATGTTATCTCCCTAAATATTAAATCAGATCAAATATGATCAAAATGAATCTAAATGCTCGCTGGGCTGATCTGCAAAGCAACAGGATTTGAGCACCAGAATATCTGAATATTTACTGCCCAGTTTACAGCACAACTGATCTGAAACGTGTATGAAACGTGTGTGCTTCTGTTAGGCAGAGCTCACAATGCCGTAACTGTTATTCTGTGCTCTGTACACGCATAAGAAAACAGGAAGTAGGAACAAAAATTACACATGAAAGTGAAACGGCTAGAAAAACAGTTTTTTTATTCATCACCTGTGGCTTACTTTGATTTTAATATTAACTAAAACATCAGGGTTCTGTTTCACCTCCTCTATTTTCACCTAAAATGAATCAGACGCTCCCTCAGGGGCCAAGCAGGAAATTTAACCTTGCTTAAGTTTTCAAGTTAAGTCCACAGCAGAGGAGGACAGCCGAAATAACTAGACTTATGACAACAAGATCTATGATCTCACTGTACAAACAAGGTCGGAGTGGAAATTAACAGTGACTCTTTACAAGGTTCAGGGCATGAACACACAGGCCTACAGTCACAAACATGCCCCCACGCTCCCTTGGGACTCCTGTGAACAGCCCACATGTACTGTGCCTGATTCGTGATAGCAATGCAGTCACAATGGTTTGATGAGACTAATTCAAAAGATGCGTCGCAATTCACTTACTTACACACTGTTCTATGCCATTTTGTAGTATTAATAAATAGTGTTGACTACTAGTGTGTTCAGACTGAATTTTCCAAAATGAAATAGTGCACTTCAAATAGCCAGATGTTGCACTTAATTAACCAAAAAAATAACATGTGGAATGTCGCAGATGTCCTTATGTAGCAAAGGGGCTATGCAGCATAATGACCATACACTAGACACTAAAGTACACAGTGCACAGCACGTCATTTGGGACACAACTAACAGCCTTGTTCCAAAGGAAATTCCAGAAAGCATAGGTACGTGGATCAGTGAAAAATCCAGGAATGCCAAGGAATGTTATAAATCCAGTTTATTAAAGGGTTAGTTCACCCCAAAATGAAATTTCTGTCATTAATTACTCACCCTCATGTCATTCCAAACCCGTAAGACCTTCGTTCATCTTCGGAAAACAAATTAAGATATTTTGGATGAAATCAGAGTCTTTTTTCTATCCCCCATATTAGAAAGCAACATAATTATTACATTTAGGGTCCAGAAAAGTAGTAAAGACATTGTTAACATAGTCAACGTGACTACAGTGGTTTAACCTTAAAGGATTAGTTCACTTTCAAATGAAAATTAGCCCAAGCTTTACTAACTTTCAAGCCATCCTAGGTGTATATGAGTTTCTTCTTTCTGATGAACACAATCTGAGATATTTTAATAAATATCCGGACACATTTAAGCTTTATAATGGCAGTGAACAGGGGTCACAAGTATGAGCTAAAGAAAGTGCATCCATCCGTATTTATCCATCATAAACATGTACTCCACACGGCTCCGGGGGGTTAATAAAGGCCTTCTGAAGTGAAGCGATGCGTTTGTGTAAAAAAAAAATATACATATTTAACAAGTTGTGAAGTAAAATATCCAGCTTCCGCGAGACAGCCTTCCGTATTCAACTTACAAAGAAAGTGTAAAACTCTTGCATTTCAAAAAGCTTACGATATGTCCTATGCCTTCCCTAAACCCTATTAAAAAAAGTGTAACTGACACGACGCCTTCATAACTTGAATACGGAAGGCGGTCTGGCGGAAGCTAGATATTTTACTTCATAACTTGTTCAATATGAATATTTTTTACTTCATAACTTGTTAAATACAGATTTTTTTTTATTTTTTTTTTACACAAACGCATCGCTTCGTTTCAAAAGGCCTTTATTAACCCCCTGGAGCAGTGTGGAATATGTTTATGAATAATGGATGTGGATGGAGATACTTTCTTCAGCTCATACTCGTGAACAGTGTTCAATGCCATTATAAAGCTCATATGCATCAGAATATTTATTAATATTTCTCAGATTGTGTTCATCAGAAAGAAGAAAGTCATATACACCTAGGATGGCTTGAGGGTGAGTAAAGCTTGGGCTAATTTTAATTAAAAAATGAACTAATCCTTTAATGTTATGAAGCCAGAAAACAAGAAAATGATAATGTATAGACAGTGCAAGCTTCCTGGTTCTACGTCCAAATGCCAGCTGATTACTGTCCGACTCTTGCATTTGGAATGACATGAGGGTGAGTAATTAATGACAGAAATTTCATTTTTAGGTGAACTAATAACCCTTTTATTTAATAGTTCAAATCTAAACAAAAATTGAGCATTTTACCCAATGCTCAATTTTGCTCACTAGATTTTAGAACAGATCCTTTTACTAAGAACTTTGAGATGGAATGGAAGTAGCAGCAGATCTTTTCTTCCATGTTGTGACACATCTAAATGCAACACATTATCGAAAAAGAAAAAAATGTAGGGAATGGACTTGATTCAATGCATCAGATTGCATTGATTGGATTTTGGGATGTGGGGGTGAGACTCAAAAGTGGAGGCAGATGTACAATTGAATTGTTCACAATAAGATCAATAACACGCATTTAAAAAATCCATTTCATGTTGACTTTAAAAGTAGGCTTTTTCTGAAAACAAATGTTCGACTTACAGTTTAATATGACACTGGTCCACATCCACCCTGGCAAGCTCCTCCTCCTCGACGTCACTCTCTCCTCCTGAACTGCTCTCTGTGGCGTCCGAGTCAAACTGAGCCTCCGTCGCGCGCAAATGTGTGCTGCCGCTGAGATGCAGTCGCTCCAGTTCCGAGGCCACCCTGCCACCCTTCAAAAGCCGATTCAAATTATGTGTGTGCGTGTCACGTGACCCTCTCCATGCCCCTGGCTCCGCCCTACGGCTAGATGTCGGAGTAAGAGTGCGATCCAGAAAACCAGACAGTTGCTGTTTGAAATGCCGTTCCACCTGTTTGGCCTGCACCACCTGCAGCCGTTTGCGAAGACGCAGCAGGCGGCTTTCAATGTCCGTTTGCCTGTGTTGGCTCTGTTGAACCCGATCCCTGAGCAGAGCCTCTAAGTTGGGTGTTGGCTGGGTTGAGTCGTCATGGACTGGGGAAGAGCTAAGGGACGAGGGACAGTTTTCAAAGCCAACAATATTGTTACTGTTTGTTTCCACAACCATTCCACCAACAGGACTCTCCGGTTCTGCTTTAACCTCTGTACTTTCAGACAAAGCAGTGAGCTCCCTATGTGATGACACACCTTGAATGCTTGGTGTCAAATTCTGTTGTGGCTTCAGATCACCGTTCTGTCCACTGGTTGTAAAGGTACCGACGGACTTTGAGGACACGGATAACAACGCTTCCCCATTGGTGGAAGGCTGGTTGCTGTCTCCATTCACCGTGGCCACACTGCCTTTCTCAGCCACGGCCGCACTAGGCACGGCCACTTTCTTGGAGAGTCCGTTTACAGGCACCATGGTACTCCCAGCTCCGCCACCGTTGACAAGGCTCTTCAGTTGACCTCCAGTCAGCTCAAGGGCGTGGCGCTTGCGCAGCAGGAAGTCACTGCTGGCAGCAGTGCTAGGGAATATGGAGGCGCTCAGCAGGCCGTGGCTCTTTAGCACCGACTGCTTGAGGACACCTTGCAGCTTCAGCGACTCCTTGACTTTGATGGACGAGGGCAATGGTGTGACATCAGAGCACAAGTAAGGTGCCAGTTTGCCCAGAGACGGGGCTTTCGACAGGGGATCCTGCTCCTGACCCTTGACGTTGTGGTAATGGGTGAAGTTCTGTCCGTCGTCGGCGTTGACGTGACACTTGCCGTTGCTGTGGGCACCGGCAGAGTCTGAGACCGAGTCGGAGATGAGGATGTTGCTGGCGTTGCTGTTATTCTCTGTGCTGCCGGGGGACAGTGTGGATGAGGGAAGTTTGAAGCGGATGTGGCGGGCTTCGGCTGGGGCGTCAGTCAGAGCGGGCGCCATCGCAGCCATGCAGCCTGCACCTCCAAACCTTCACTCCAGCCCACCAACACAGCCTGGCTACAAAGGAAAAACAAGAGATTTAGGAGACTGCTAATATGCAGAATATTTTGAAACTGTTTTTGGTAACATTTTACTTAAAAGCCTTTATGCATAATGTATTTTTAAATGCTTCTCAATGCATTAATTATGCCTTGTAAAGCACCTTATAATGCTTTGTATGGTCTCATGAATGACTGCAACAACAGTTAATACATTATAATACTTATCTATTCATTGAACACACCTTTAGAAAGTATAATAACATGACATACAGCCAATTTCAGATGTAACAAGGAATCTGCAAATATTATAATGCATTTTAACTTTGGTTACAATTATTTATGAAAAGATGTAATACATTATAACATGCATCATGAATAGCTTTATAATGAATTATACATTAAGGCTTTAAGTAAAGGGTTAGCAAGTTTTTTTGTTTTTTCACCTCTAACCTAATTATTCATTAATCTTTAATAATAACCTGGTGGAGACACAAGCTATTTAAACACTCCACTTAATTCCTAATACTAGAATTAGACATATTTCAGACAAGCAGTTTGCAACCCTTCTGTAATCTACTTATTTATGACTGAAAAGGAGATTCAATGAGTGGGGCTTGAATATTCATTTATCCACATGAATTGTGTGAGGTCATTATTACTACAAGTTTTCTTATCTAAAAGGTTTTCTTACAACAATGCCCAGAGCTTCAAGGCCTCATTTTGTGCCTGAAATCATGAGTAAAATACCTGAAACCCAACTGCAATCTCTGGACGATATTCCTTCTCCAAAATTCACGCTAGCAGGCCTCCAATGAGATTTTTCACCCCATTCCTAACCTATCTATATATTATTAATAATAACCTGCTGGAGAGACAAGCTATTTAGTCCAATCACTGTCTAATACTTTAAAATTTGCCAGAAAACAGTTTGCAACCCACTGCAGTTCTGTAATCTGCCTATTTATGTTTGAAAAAATGTATGACTATATATTTATATGAGTATATATTTTGCCCCAAATGAACTGTGTAAGGGTTTTTTTTAACTTAAAGTTTTTCTTACAACAGGGCTCATTTTAAGCCTAAAATTTTGGAGGCATTCATGAGGAAAATACCTGAAACACAACCGAAGCCTCTGTCCAGTAATTCCAACAAGATGAGTTTTTGAGATAGGGAAATTGTTTTTTTTGGAGGGAAACAACATGCGCTGTTGAACTGTTCACAATAAGACCAGGAAAGGTCATTAAAAAATTAATTGGGTCAATTGTGATGCCACACTGACTTTGAACATTTTAGTCTCAATACACCAGATAAATAAAAATAAATACAGGCCAGAAGATAACCATAGTGAATAAAACACAAACAAGGATCTGTTTTATCAGCATTTCTTGAACATGAATTGATTTGCTCTGATGCTCTTCACCTTAATAAACTCAACTGAGAGGGGACCATTATCATTGTCTTTAGTAGAAAGACCTACTCTATTCAAGCTTATGTAAGAGCAAGCCTCCTCATTGTCCCCTCCTCCTCAGCAGACCATCTGTGTCAACGGAATTAGGGATATGCCTTTAGGCCTCAACAGATAAGAGACTATCTCTTCATGAGGACTTGTAGAAGGTCCTGCTCATGAATTACCGCCTTACAAATACCATAACACAACATTAGCATTAGAGCATTTTACTAATAATGAAGCATGTCAGTGTTGCTATAATTACTTTAATAACCTTTACATTATCAAAGGAAGTATACTGACATGCTGGCAGAAGAGGCTGAAGGATGGTATTTCATTTTATGCCAGCAGTCTCACGCGAGAAGTACACTCAATAAGGTTTTTTTATTATTATTATTATTTTTTTTTAAGCTAGCTTTTATTTGACCCAATACTACCAGTGGTGATAAAAATTATATTTAGGCTAACTGCTGCAGCTATACACCAAAACGCTTTATTTTCATGCGTCTCTGTCTTCTGAAAACGAAGTAGTTATATTATTAATAAGCTAATATTATTATTAGTAACTCAGTCAGTTGCATGATCGCATGAAATGGGCTGGTCATGTGATGTCAACATGGTGGTGCCCATGAGGGGGCGACCCCGCGCTATGTAGAATAAAACAGCCTTTTCTAGAACATTGATGTTTTAATATTTCTCAAAAGTGAACTTAATTTTTAATTAGCAAACAAATTACCGAGAGCAAATTTAATTTATAAACATTAAAAAAACAGAACACCGTGTTTATTTCCCGAGTTATCGAGTTTGAAGATCCTAACTAGGTTAATATGTCAATGTAGTAAACATGACAAATCCGATAAAGGTTTAACAAAGAAGGGGCGACGCGAGCGTACGTAAAGAACCCACGTTTCTCTGTTCGCGCTAGTAATTTCAAATAAAATCAAATAAACGAAAGATTTTCGCATGACTGCGATAACAAGCGAGGTTCTCCAAAAAAATAATACAGGAAATAGAAGAATGATAAACACTTCAGTTCGCCAAGAATCAAGAATGTGTATTAAATGAATGTTAAATTCGTTTATAAAACGTTACCTTGTCTAGCTTACAACAACGCACAAGTCTAATTTTCCGCTGAACAGACCACATGAACATTGATACCACTTCCGTGCATAAATGAAGGAGCATTTCAGCTCAGACTCTGGACGTAGATCTCATAAATTTCGTTGTATAAGGGCTTAAGTTGATTTGAATGCATTCCTGATATCTCAGGCACCGTACAGTAAGCAGGAGCATTAAAGAGATATGCTCTCAAACGGCCTTGCGTACGTTATGCAAGTCATTTTAACCACCAATTTGAACGAGAACCGGCTTTAAACTGATAAGTTTACTACAGAAATATGAGGCCGCGTGTTGTACCATCAAAAAAGGGGAGGATATATGCGTCCCTTATGATTAAAATGGATAATAAATCATACAAAAGAACACGTAGGAGTTTATTGCATGACAAAGTACTAGATAGTATCTGTTTCAAAGGAACAAGCGACCATACAAGCTTTCAAACCCCCATAAATAAAACAGTACATGATATTCTTGCAAATACAACAGTTCACGGTAAAAAGGAGTTACACTGGAAGCTCAGATATGTTTGCAGGATTAGGTTTATGTAACATTAAGTGCTGCTGCTCGAGATCGTCCACTAACAAAGAAAAAGGAGGAACCTACCACGTGACGGGCGCGCGATCCGAGGGAATTTCGGCAACTATTCCACCGACCTTTGGCTTTAATAGCACAATAATGTCACCAAAGCACAAAACAAGCCGTTTGGTCAAGCAACCCTGCCGCCTTTGCCATATCCGTGTCCGCTTCGTGAAAAACAACCCGGTTTCAGGACCCCTTTTCGTTATCGGCTCCGGAATCACGAAATGGGCGATTCTAGACAACACCTTGCTGCTGCTGTCCCCTTCAGTGGATTATGGATAGCAAATATATATATTTGTTGTATATTATGAATCGATTGTTTGCTCAGATACGAGTTCTTTTCATATACGCCTTTATTTACAGATTGGAGGTGTCATAGACCACCGGTTTCGAGATCATTTTCTCATCGTTGGAGGGAGAAACGCACGAAAGATGGCGCCTCGTTCGTCTCCCTTGGATTTGAGCCTGACAAATACAGATGCAGAGCGTGTAGCGAGAAGCCTGTAGGCGGGAGACATTCTCACGCCCGCCGCTAGAGTGAACGCAGAGGCACAGTTCGCTGACTGGCCACTAGAGGGAGACTGCGAATGGACTGCAAATGTTGTATTTAGCAAAAACATGTGGTGTAGAAATACAGTTTTTATGTATTTGTTATGAAAAACAGCCTAAAAGACATACAGTACTCAAAAAAACTGTACATAGTTAGCTATAGCTTAATAACTAATACATTGTATACATGTCTACATTTCAGCTACAAAACAGTTGTTACAGTCTTACAGTAAATCCATGGTAAATATTGTTGATTTGTATATTGAAAAGACTTCAAACCCACATTCAGGGTATGTTCACGGCATTAAACAGTGGTTATGTAGGCCGGCCTATATTATTATATTATATTATATTCAGTCAGATAATCTTTTAATGTATTTTGTTCACATAGGCACTAATTCATTAGTTTGGTAAAATCCATTAGATTAGATTTATGCGGTCAGGGTTTTTTTTTTTTTTTTTTTTTTTTTTTTTTTTTAAGGCGGTGCTTGTAACGTCAGCAGTAAGGAAAGTACGTCAGATAAACATGTCGCCAGAACTACAAAAATAACGCCATGAAATGACAATTTATTCATATTAAACTTTTTGAACACAATCAATTAATTTATAATTTATTATTATAATTATTATTAGTGTATTTCCTCTCAAAAGTCGAAGCATTTGTTGGTTATATCTGAGGTCTTGTTGCTCATTTTCCTTATTTCAGTTTGTAGATTGCTCTTGTCCCTGCCAATACTAAGCGCTGCGCCATCTAGTGTTTCATTGAGGGATAGCGCATTTTCATGATGTCACTATTAAATGTCTTCTTAAAGGGATAGTTCACCCAAAAATGAAAATTATCCCATGATTTACTCACCCTCAGGCCATCCTAGGTGTATATGATCTTCTTTCAGACGAACACAATCGAAGATATATTTAAAAATATCCTTAGTCCTCCAAGGTTTATAATGGTTGTGAATGGCTGGTCAAATTTTGAAGACAAAAAAATGCTTCCATCCATCCATAAAAAAAACAAAAAACAAAAACGAAGAATCCATATGACTACAGGGGGTTAATAAAGGCCTTCTGAAGGGAATGGATGCGTTTGTGTAAAACAAATATCCTTATTTGAAACTTTATAAATTCAAATAACTAGCTTCCAGTGTGGATCATTTTCATTTTTGGGTGAACTATCCCTTAAATATATTTAATAATATCAAATATGTCAATCATATTAGTTTGAGAATGTACCCGGGTGCTGTGCAGTAACTTCTATCAAGAAAAACTGGCCATTTAATGGAATTACCTCCCTTTAATAATACACAAAATGTAAGACTAACAAGTTGATATGGAAAATACACAATAAAAATATATTAACTCCCTTGGATCTTGCTTTAGCTGTTACATTTAAATGTGTATATATATATATATATATATATATATATATATATATATATATAACATGAAATGTATATACCATTAAAAGAGGTTTATGCTGTCATTGTTGTTTTGACATTCTGCAGACAGACTTGCTCTCTATTAACCCAGCAAACATAGGCTTGTGATTTAAAAATGCTCTGAGGCTCATTCCGTTGAAGTTAATTTTGCCCAGGTCACCTTTACTATATCTCTGCCCTCTCTGACACTTTTTTCAGCCTGTTTCTCCTCCCTCTCTTCCTCCTCCTTCCCACCCACAGACTGGGAAGTAATCCTATATATATTGGTTGTTCACCCTGTACTTAAAACCTTAAAGGTTCTCCTCAGCTCACTGACTTTTGTCACACAAACAAAGAAAAATGCCAGAAGAAGTTCCTGCTCAGTGCAAGGTTCCCAAAGATGAGCTGGACAAGTGGTGAGTCATATAATGGAATATTAAATTGTGAATCTGTATCTGGTGCTTTTGATGAGTCTGTTACATGCTTCATAGCTCCGGATTAGTATGTTTTTTTTGTTGTTTTTTTTTGTAAGATAAGTTTTTATCATGCATCAACATAGAGCACAAAACCTCTGTGTGTATATGTTATCTGTAGTGGTTTGTGAATGAGACTAGATAAAATTGGTGTTGGAATCTGAACGACAGGAGAGAAGATTGAGCACATGGTGCAGGGGGGAGCAGGGTTAGGAAGTGATGATGCAGGTGGAAAATTACCCATGTTAGCCATCATGTTGCTAAGTTAAAGCATGTGGCTGCAACACTCTCTGCCCTTGGTACTCGCAGTACATTTGATGTCAACAGAGTTTAGGAAATACATATTACAATACAGGTTCTGAGCTCATGTCATTTTCCCGCATTGTTACGCGTTCACTCACAAATGATTAACCTCCATCTATTGTTAACAAAGCAAAGTGCTCTGTTTCTAGGTCAAAAGGTCAAAGGTCAATGCACTCACATAATGGCACAATATTGTGAACTTTACGGTGAGTTGCACAAGTTGTTCCATTCACAATCTACTTTATGACTATCTCTTCTTAACTGATTTAGTCAAGACTGTTGTAAACTGAGGTTATCATTTGCAGTGCATCTCTTCTGTTTTGGTCACTTATACATAAAAACATAGCATTTGTAAGAAACACAGTATTGCATTATGTATCAAATTCATTAAATAATCATTCAGTGCAAATCCAGTATTTGAGATAATATTTGAGATAATATCTAATCCTCTGGTGCTCTTTGCTATGAATGACCTACATTTTTTTTTTTTTTTTCAATTAAATGAATGTACTATATTTTAGTTCGATAATGTTTTTTATATATTTTGTAAATTTAGGGTATTTTATGGTACTAAATTATATTTATAGAAAAGTTATGAACCATTACCTGTTAATCACTTTTTGAGCATTAACCTTAAAAAGAAATTTCCAACTTAAACTGTCGTAAATCTTTCAATGCTTTGGTGCACAGATTTAAGTTTGGTCTCTTTTTAAGGAAGACACTTGGCAGATTGTTGAAAAAGTGTAACTTAAATTTGATATGAAATATATATTTTCCAAAACATGTTTTACTCTAAAACTGTGACAAAATCTAAGCCATAAATTTAAGCAAGTTGTGTTCCGAATTTGAGGTTGATATCTCAAAAAATGAGCTTTCAGTAGATTTTGTTTGGGCGCAGTACCAAACATTTCCACTAGGAAATGAAATTTGCTTCCCATTAGTTTCCAATGCGGTCATTTACTTCGTTTTTTTAAGCGTACACAGTTGAGCGCACAGACTTGCAAAGCATACTTCATTACGAGTTCAACGTATGCGCAGTTTTGAGCAGTCTCTCGCCATGAGTTACAACCCATGTAAACATCTTTGTATTTTTTCATGCTAGAGTTGTACAAATGAGGGCACTTTCTAACTTCTTTGCACAATCTCTCATCTGTTTAGACCTCCATTGTCACTGTAGCTTGCATGCGTTCTGGTCTGTTCTGTTTATGCAGTTTTTCTTTGACTACCTTGTGAATTGACGCCCCCCAGGGCACGGATATGGCAAAGGCGGCAGGGTTGCTTGACCAAACGGCTTGTTTGGTTCTTTGGTGACATTATTGTGCTATTAAAGCCAAAGGTCAGTGGAATAGTTGCCGAAATTCCCAGACTTCTCCTTGACAGTCAATGCAGCATTACGTCAAGAAAGTGCGGATTCGTAGGAAGACCATGAGTGTTTAGGGTGCCATTTGGGACAGGGCCCAAGTGTGACTATTTTTTTCAGGACCATTTAACCTTTTCAAATCTTGTCCATGATTTTGTGTGTGTGTGTGTTCACATACCAAGTGCCAAAACTTTTACCAAGTTTCTTACAATTCCAATAAAGTAAAAGATTCTGGAAAAAAAGACCAAACAGTACCATTCAACGGCCTTTGCAGCATGACAGTACATCAGATATATGCATAAACACATGCATGTCTAAATATAAATGTCTCATATTTGTATGCAGAGCAATTCATTCAGAGCAATATGCTGTCTCCGTTTGGTGCCAAATTTAGCATGAACTTTAAGTAATGTATATCTGATGTGGTTTTAAATAGACTCACACATGGAACAGCGAGGGAGTAGAGGTGTGCTCACAGCTCACGTTACATCTCCTGTATTGCAATGTCTGCGTTATTTATGAGGGTAAAGGGTGCCGTCACGTGCAGAACCCATCTAGTAAGAATTATTTCTTATCTTTTTTTTTTATTGGATTTTAGCACATATAAATCTAGGGTTGATGCATAAGATGTCCATTAACCTTTTGGATTGACATCATGATATGAATTTTAGATTTTACATTTCACTAAAAATGTGTTTTTAAAGTCACCATGAAATCAAAATGGACAATGCTTGGGGTTCATCTGTGCACATCATATATATATATATATATATATATATATATATATATATATTTTTTTTTTTTTTTTAATTCGTGTGTCTTGTAATCTTTAATCCTTAAATAACTTTACTACCCTCTTACAGCGACATCTCTTCTCTTTTCTTATGATGTGTTGAGGGCGTGACAACCTGCCATTCAAACTGATTGACCAACAGTCAGGTTCTGGCAGTAAAAACTCCATTCATTTTCTCCCTAGGGAAATTGATTTTAAACAATAACTTATAAACTTTTTTTTACCCGCATTACCCGCATTATTTCAACTTATTTTTTAAAAAAATAATCGTGTTTAACAGCAGAATTAGTGATGAAAAACTACATTACCCATCATGCTACAGAAAATTCCACCAATTAGAGTCAAAACAAGCAAAAGATCTCGTTAGCCCCACCCATTCCCATTAAGCACCACAAATGAATGTAATCGAGTGTACCTATGCTCTTAAAAATACTTAAATACTTGTTACATTGTAGGTTTTGTATCAAGAAGTGAGACTGGAATTGCTGATGACTCGTTTTTAGCAGTTCATAATCGATTCTTTCTTTTATGAGACAATAACTTTATTTATTGTGCATTTAAAACTTTGCAGACTTTTACATTCACAAACAGCTATATTACACACTGCGTGAAAGCTAACATTCGAAAAAGCACAATAGGGGAACTTTAAAACCAACTACCCATATCTTTAAAAAAGCAGAACTCTAAAGACTCTTTCATGGGATGAAGCAGCAGTGCATGACCAGATCAGTCACCGAAACTATGTAAGGCCTTTTGACTTCAAAGAATTTGTCCCCTTTGAGCCTGACATAATATCATCCTTCAAAAAACAAAAAAATCGATGCACAGACACATTGCACAAGAGAGTCATATTCTCATAGGCATGCACGGCAGTATTTCACTATTGTTAGCACTAAACGCACTATATATGTTCAGTGTTCAGGGGAAAGGAGCAGAGGGCTGTAAGGAGCTGCTGGAAGCCTTTGAGGCCTGTGTGAAGGGGGCCACAGCGGCCTCGTGAGGGGGACATGATTTTACATGTAAGTATTTTTATTTTTTAATTTTATTATGTTTTAGTTTAACTTTTATACTCTTTCAAATTTATCTGCAGTTATTTATCTTCATCAATTTATCTAGAGTATTTCATTACAATATTATTGTGAAATGATAGTGTGTACATTTATCTTCTGTCTGGACGAATGCATTGATTTGTCCATTCTGATTTTCTTCTGCTATTTTTATCTTAGGTCCTTCCTTTCTGGGTCCTCCAGTGTCCTTGCATTCCCTCACATTGTACTGGACTGAACCATTTTAAGGACAGTGAAAGGGGTGCAAGTCCTGGAAAGCAGTGGAATTGTTTATTTTGATCCTGAGAAGTCGGTGTCCCTCATGTTGGCCATGTTATTTGTAACTTTGAAAGAAAGAAGAACCCAGTTTTGGTAGTTTTTTTTTTTTTTTTTCAAAATGTACACTGTGAAAGAGCACAATGCATTTCATCTGATTTTGAATAAATTACTATAATTGTTTACCTTTTTTGCCATTACCACACACACACACACACACACACACACATTGAGTCCAAGAGATTTTAACACATCAATGACCATGACCATTCAGAGGTCTAGCCTAAAGAACTGTGATCACTAAATAACTGACACTAAATGTCTTCATAATAATTAACCGTATGTAGTGATTGATTTACCTTTAACTGCAGTGGTCTGCATACTTGATAACTCCTGCCAAGCACACTGGCAGTGCTGCTCATTTGGTTTTTGTGTGCCCTGTAGACACAACAACTGACTGTCATCACCATCTATTGAAGAAATTCTGTGGTGACAAAGTGTTGTCACCACAGGTGTTGACAAAACCGTTTTCATATTTCTATCACATATTAATCATGCTGTTACAATGTAGTTTTTATGGTATTGCTAGCTAGGACCTATGTCAAATTTGAAAAAAATCACACACAAAAAAAGCAATTTGTATGATCGGGTTGATGCATCATGGTTGTGACAGAAAATATGAGCACAATGATGTATGATAAATAAAAATAATAATAATAAACTCAGCAGAGCCTATGTGACCTTGTTTTACTCTTAGCAGGTGAAGTATATTAAAGGGTTAGTTCACCCCAAAATGAAAATTCTGTCATTAATCACTCACCCTCGTGTCGTTCCACATCCATAAGACCTTTGTTCATCTTCGGAACACAAATTAAGATCTTTTTGACAAAGTCTGAGAGGTTTCTGTCTGTCCATAGAGATCCAATGCAACTTCCACTCCAAGGTCCAGAAAGGTAGGAAAAACATCATTAAAGTACTCCATGTGACTCCAGTGGTTTAACCTCAATTTTAAGCCACTGGAGTCACATGGAGGAACGACATGAGGGTGAAAAATTAATGACAGAATTTTCATTTTTGGGTGAACTAACCCTTTAAAGCTTTGATATTGCCTGATTTTTTTATTTTTTATTTTGAATATTGAACAGAAAATATATACACTTAGCCTATATGAAAAGGTACATTTCAAAACCTTTTTTTTTTTTAAAAAAAGAAGAAGAAGAAGTTGTAACGAATAGTCACTCGAGTTATTATTCTAATAAAGCCTGCTTATGGATCCTGCGTGGTACAACAGGCAGGGTCAAACAGGAATGGTAAGGGACAGGCAGAATCGTAGTCAGGGTACAGGCAAGGAATCAGGGCAGGCGGATATCACTCACAGTCCAGGTAACAATAAACAGTCCAAAGGCAGGCGGCAGAGAATCGTAAACGAGACCTAGAATCGTAAACGAGGAGCCCTGGAGACCTACTGGCAGGTGAGGGTGGATGTACAAATGGGTAAGGGGGTCTCCAGGGCAGGTCCAGGAACTTTAGGCGCCATGGCGGTTCGGGTCCCCCCCCCCCAAAAAAAATTTCTTAAGGGGATTCGATGGTGGTAGTAGCGGGCTTGTGGGTTGGAGTGGAGTCTGAAGCGGGCTCGTGGGCAAGGAGCTTGGGTGGCGCCGGCAGGGCAAGGAGCTTGGGTGGCCTCCGGGCCTACAGCGGCCTCTGGGACGGACTCATGGGCTGGAACGAAGTCTGGAGACAACTCGGTCACCGGAACGACCATCCTGTCCGTAAACACTGGCGAAGCGGCCATCTAGTCCGTAGACACTGGCGAAGCGGCCATCCTGTCCGTAGACACTTGCGGACTTGAGTGCGTAGCGACCGGCGGGCTTGAGTGCGAAACAGCCGGCGGAGGCCTCGAATGCCAGCTGCTCGTGCTGAAGTCAACAGTGGATCGTCCACACTGGACAGCAACCCTCTCCACTCTCGGACAGGTCCAGAGATGTGACGTGACTAGAACAATGTTATATATTTTGGTGACCTTCCAATGCTTAAATCCAGAGAAATAAGTAATTTTAACAAGTACATGGACCATGTCTGTGCGTCACCTATCACTGAAATCATACCCTCAATTTCCATTGAAACAACAAAGACGCTTTAATATATGATGTGTTTTTTTATGCAGGCGAGCAACTGTTTGGATACATTCATCAACAGAAAACAGCGATGCTTTACCCCACATACGCTTGACCGGAAGAAGCGGAAGCGGCATAATAAAGGTTCTGTTGCTTTCGAGCCGCGTTCCGCTCCAACGGCTTTCAGCCACACCCTGCTTCATGCTGCAATAGCTCATCCATTAATAAGATGATAATGGCTGTAGACATGAAGACAACATCTCCCATGATTCCAACATGGGAACATTACTTTAAAAGTTTTCTGAACGTTCTGAGACAAGTAAAACATTAGTCAAACTTTCAACTAAAACATTTCAGAGGAAAAAAACGATGTATAAACGTTTTTGTGCTAACGTTTTGAGAACATTATTAAAGACCAGATAACTGTTAACTAACATTCTAGTAACGTCACTTAAAGAATGTTTTTTTTTAACATGGAGAGAACCTTGCCAGAACGTTAGCCAAAGTCATTCCCTGTTAGCTGGGATTTGATACCACTTTGGAGTTCTATGTATTAAAAAAAAAACTGTGCTACTAACTGGGACTTGTCACAGCACTTACATAATGTTGCACTTTTGTTGATTTGATTGCTTCTATTGTTCTCATGTAAGTCGCTTTGGATAAAAGCGTCTGCTAAAAAAAAGGTAGTTAAAAAAAGAGCAGGCATTCAGTGCGCCAACATATTAAGTATCAATGTACACTCTTAAAAATAAAGGTTTCATAAGAGGATTTTCGCAGCGATGGCATTTTTGGTTCCCCGAAGAATCTTTCCGTTTACAATTCATAAAAGAACCATTTTTAAAAAGAATATATATATATATATAAAACCTTTTACTTTAAGAGTGTATTACCACTGAACCATGACTGTACCGCCGTGGTAAGGGACAGATCTGTAGCGAGAGGTGCAGTGGGGGAGTGTGTTAGGAGGGAGGGTTGATGATGATGAGGAGGAGGAGGGTGTGGGACCCGGATGCTGATGCGAGGAACCAGAACGGAGAAAATAACGCTTTTCAACGCAAATAAACCGTCAAGACAGACAAGATATCAGCGATCAGTGCGCAACGTATAAATCAGCATCAAAAACATCAAATCCCTTCCCCCAAAAGTGCACAGCGGACGCGAGCGTGCGCGGGACCGGCGGGAGAGGACACGGCGGAGAAGAGAAGGATGAGGATGCTGCGGTCCGTGCGGCAGGATGGAGCTCAACATCAGCAGCAGAGATGAAACAGATCTGGTAGATCCGCTACAGTGATGCGAAAGGAAGCAGCCAAACCTGGATCTCCTTACAGTGACATACACGATCGGACTTGAGTTTTGGGCAGTGTTGCTACATATGAAACGGGATTAGATTTACCTGTTTGTTTAACAGTAAATGGTAAGATTCTGGTTGCTTTACCTGTGATTTAGGCCTAGCATAAGTATACTGAAGGCTTGTGTCCACTTATATATTTTACATACACTAGTAAAGAGGAGTTTCTAAATGGTGTTTGTTATGAGGTGATAGATACATCTAGAAGCACTGGTCATAAGGAGCTACTGAAAGGATCTTATCAATACTGCACCTGGCTCTCTGTAATGGCATGCACTGTGAATTAAAAGTCTGAGAAGGGTGACTTTGATTGGCAAAGCTATGAATTAGGCTGCTTCTATGGACCTAACTGTATCTTTGCATTGCCATCTGTATCTTTCCACTGGTCTACATGACTCAGAATACAAGATTTCAGAATAATTAACAGGCCCCTGTGACTGTTGCCGAGACAGATTTTAGGGAATCCCAAGCTCAGCATGGATATATTTCTGGGTTGTTGCAGACCCCTGCAAGACTATTGTAGAAAAACTCAGCTTAGAAACAGTAGGCTGTGATAAAATTGCATGCAGTAGCAAGTTTAACAGGAGCCAGGCCGCCACTATGTCTAAGGAACTGTCAGTGACCCTGGCAGCTCAGTATGTGGGGCCGTATCGACTAGAAAAGACTCTCGGGAAGGGCCAGACAGGTAAGGAGACGTCGTTTATGTATGTTAAGTTGTCTGTAGTTTCTACTGTTTTCAAAGCAGATGAATGAATTGTCTTGTAATTGTCAATAGGTCTGGTGAAGCTTGGGATTCATTGCATCACTGGTCAAAAAGTAGCCATCAAAATAGTCAACAGAGAAAAACTCTCAGAATCTGTGTTGATGAAGGTAAGGAAACAATAATAATGTACTTTTTATTGCTGTAGTTTTGTCACACGTGTCACTAATAATAATACAATTCATATTCAAATTAAATGATAATATTATTTTAAAGGATTAGTTCACTTCGGAATTAAAATTTCCTGATAATTTACTCACCCCCAGGGGCGGAGCCAGGCATTGTAAACAGTCTGGGCTTAGCCCAAATTGATTTTGTCCAATTACATTTTAATTGTCTGTTAACAGCTTTACTGACATGAAAGGAGCTTTGTTGTAGTATGCTTGAGTAAAGTTAATAAAATGTACATTATTTCCCACTGTAAACTATGTTTGGTGTACCTCCTCTAGGGGGGGTCCAGGGGCATGCAAATTTTGTACATTTTAAGGTTAAATGCATCAATCTGGTGCACTTTGGAAGCTCAAAATTAAGAGCTTCAACCCATGTAGTGCAAATTGACCAAAGAAACAGCATTGTACCTGGACATGAAAGAGGGTTCAAACATCTTTTTAGTTGTGATATAGAGTCTCAGTCTGCATTGTGTTTTAGGATGCCAAACAATTATGACAATAAAATAATAATATAATAATGATTTAGGCCTATATAATTATTCATATGACAGTAATATCCATATATTGTAACAAATGCACTGTAAAATAAATGAGAATTTTTATAAGTAGTTACTTTACACAGCAGTATAGGGAAATTACAATACTTTTGTGCTAATTTCTTCACTTGCAAGAGATAAACCCTTGAGCTTTTATTTTGGTCACCAGATCAGCAGCTGATCGCGTGAGCAAATATGCGCACTTCTCTTTAAAACACGCAGCACGGACAGACTGTATATATACTTAATCGCTGTCTTTTGCTGTTTTATAAAGACACAAAGCCATATCACGGTTTCGATTTTAGTTCGTTGGCAAAATACAACGTTAGAGACCATTTTGGCTATGTTTTAAATTTTCGGTTCATTATGAAACAGTGGCGGCGGCACAGGGTCATTCATGGGAAACACTGAATGAATGTTTAGCTGACAAATGTGCTAAAGTTGTCATATCAGTTGTTATATCGTAACAAAAACCCTTCAACCGGACCGACCGAGAGTCTTCGAGGCCTGCCGCTGCTCTGAGTGAGTGACAGGAGGCGTGTCTGTGTATAACTGTGCGTGAACTCGCTGTCGGTGTATGGATACTGTAGAAAAGCGGTATTGAACTGTTGAACATATTTTAATAGAGAGATATGTTTAGAAAAATTATATTTTGACAGCACTGTTAAGAAACCTCAACCCTGAAAAATTCTGGGCTTTTGGAAAAACATTCGGGGCTCCAGCCCCCTTAGCCCATCCCTAGCGCCGCCCCTGCTCGCCCCCATGTCACCCAAGTTTGTCTTTCTTTCTTCAGTCGAAAGGAAATTAAGGTTTCTGAGGAAAACATTCCAGGATTTATCTCCATATAGTTGAAGGTCCAAATTGCAGTTTTAGTGCAGCTTCACAGGGCTCTACACAATCCCAGACGAGGAATAAGGGTCTTATCTAGCGGTCATTTTCTAAACAAAATGTATATACTTTTTAACCACAAATGCTCGTCTTGCACTAGCTCTGTAATGCGCCACGCATTACGTAATCACATTGGAAAGGTCACACGTGACGTAGGCGGAAGTACCGCGGAAGGGTGCGTCTCAATCAGCTCCCTATTTCAGTAGTCAGGCCACTGATCAGGGAATCGGCCACATTTATTTTCACGATATACTGATTCACGACCTAGGGTGCTAGGGAGCTGATTGAGACGCAGGGTCCATCTAATTTTCTCCTCCACCTTCAAAATCTTCCGACATCTTTGTTTTACCTTTTTTTGTAAAGGCCGTTTGACTTGGATCAGTACTTCCGCCTACGTCACGCATGACCTTTCCAACGTGATTATGCAATGCGTGCCGCATCTCAGAGCAGTGCAAGACAAGCATTTGTGGATTTTTTTTTTTTTTTTTTTTAAGAAAATGACTGTTTGTTTCAGTAGATAAGACCCTTATTCCTTGTCTGGGATTGTGTAGAGTCCTTTGAAGCTGCACTGAAACTGCAGTTTGGACCTTCAACCCGTTGGTAACTGTTGAAGTCCACTATATGGAGAAAAATCCTGAAATGTTTTCCTCAGAAACCTTAATTTCTTTTCAAATGAAGAAAGAAAGACATAAACATCTTGGATGACATCAAATTATCAGGAAATTATAAACTAATCCTTTATAAGTATTATGTGTTACCATGGTACAGTGATGGTATCAGATACTGCATGAATACCATGTTACAGTGTTATTTTAGTATCATTGAGATACTATTAAGTTTTTATTAGGAATTTGAAATTGAAGTTTTTCATTTTTATTTTTAGTTTAGTTAAAGTTTTAGTAATTTTGTTTTTTCATTTTATTAGCTTTTTTTTTTTTTTTTTTTTTAAAGATGTCTATATGTTCAGTTATTTTAGTCCATCAAGCTAAACTAAATGAAAATTTGAAATGTGATGAAAACAAAATTAATTTTTAAAAATTTCAGTTCATGTTTATTGTATTTCAAGTAACGTTTATGGCTTTAGTTTTAGTTAATTATAATAACTCTGCCATATTCATGTACTATGGTATTTACATGTCATTCTAAGGCCAAATAACATGATATTACCATGGTACATGTATTAAAACATGGGAATGCCATAATACTTTTTGGTATGTTCTTGCTTTGGAATTTGCTATATTATAAAGAAACAGTGGCAAATATAATCGTGTCTTTTTTCTCTCAACCAGGTGGAGAGAGAAATTGCTATTTTAAAACTGATTGAACATCCACACGTGTTGAAACTCCATGATGTTTATGAGAATAACAAATACCTGTGAGTAAGAACCCTTCCACATGAATTCTTATAGGCTTCACTCTTTACTTCTGCTTGTCATTTGTCCCTTTTTAAAACATTTGTTCCACTCTTTCACTGCACATTCATGCAGGTATTTGGTATTGGAGCATGTTTCTGGTGGAGAGCTGTTTGACTATTTGGTGAAGAAGGGCAGACTGACGCCTAAAGAGGCACGAAAGTTCTTCAGACAAATCATATCTGCTTTGGACTTCTGTCATAGTCACTCCATATGGTAAGACATAAATGTGCATACTCACATATACAAAATGTTAAATAAAATAATATAAATAAGAACAAGAACATACAACAAGCCCTGGCGTAAAAGGCCATTTCATTTTTTTCTCCTAATATTTTGTTAGCTGATTTTTTTACATATTTTTCAGTTTTGTTGAAGGTATGTTCAAACTGTTCCCACATTGGCTGCATCACAAATGAGATTTGCTCACACTGTAGCTCCAAGATCATACTGTACTAAAAATAATACAGCAAAATACACCATTTGGTGGTGGTTATTTTGAATAGGTTTTCAATTGTATTTGAATATGGTGACAAAAAGTATTTGCATATGGCCTTTTGCCCCAAGCTGTTTTGAACCAAAACCTTCTTTTTCATTTACTTTGTCATAGATTATGCTGCTCCTTCAATATTTAATAAAATAAATATATATTTTTGATCACAATATCAGGGTTTTTGTCTACAACAAACTAAATAAAAATGAATAAAACTAAAATTAAAGTGCCCTATTTTGCTTTTTCAACGATTACCTTTCATGCGGTGTGTAAAATAGCTGTTTGTGAATTTAAAAGGTCTGCAAAGTTTTAAAGATCAAAGTGCAAGACAAATAAAGTTATTGTCTCCAAAAAGAAAGAATCAATTCTGAACGGCTGAAACAGTTCATCAGCAATACAAACCTACGTAACAATGTAACACATTTGCATAATTCCAGCCTATGATCATCATTGGCTGGTCTACTTTGACCTGCCCTCAAACACTGTAGTTGTAGCTGAGACTGGAAGAGTTTGGTTTGTGTTGTCAACTTGTTGAGAAGATGCTGTTTTCAGTACTGCTAATTCACTTTGCATGTACTTCAAAAGGATGAGGACTCGCACTGGAATCGATACGGAAATAAACGACACCATTGTTACTGTGTCACATCAGGTGCTGAGGAAGATCCGGAGCTGAAATTCAGATATAGTAATAGGCTTTTCGTTTGCGAAACACGCTGTAAGCAGTAGACCAATCACAACAGACTGGGCAATCTGACCAGTCAGAGCAGAGTAGATCAAAGAAGGGGTTTAGAGAGAGACTGAATCTCTGAACTAACCATTTTCAGACTCTTTGAGAAATTAGGTGATGTGCGATGTATATTATGAGAAAATGAAAGTATTTTTTGACGCATGTAAATGTAATGCAGGAGACCTCCAAAACAACATTAGGAACCTTTAAAATAGCATAATAGGGGCACTTTAAAGTAAAGAGAAAATATAAAAATAAAATTTGTTTTCAACATGAGCATTAAGTGAGGAGTTTTAGTCACTCATTTTCATATGTGGTGGTTGTAGCTCTAATCTCGAAATTGAGCAGATATAGGCGTATGCCACTATAAAGACAAGAATAAGTGAAGTTTTGACATGTTTTGACAAAGTATGTTTTCTGTGGAGGGTTTTTGGTGAGTAACGGGTTCAGAGCCGGTTGTCCTCTGTGCTCTTGTAGTCATAGAGACCTGAAACCAGAAAACCTTCTGCTGGATGAGAAGAACAATATCAGGATTGCAGACTTTGGCATGGCCTCACTACAGGTGGGAGACAGTCTGCTGGAGACAAGCTGTGGGTGAGTATTTTGTATGTGCTTGTGGTTTATAATGCTGTTTGCTTGCTTTATTGCACATTGTAATAATATATGGTTTATGAGATAATTCTATTACTGGATGATGTTTGGTCAATAAAGTTTTCCAGCTGTGTTCCTACACAATATACAGAATTTGAACACTAAAGCCACACTAAAAAATGTCAGTGCATTAGATGACAAAATATAAAAACAAATGGCTTTTTTATTGATTTTTTTCATTTTTTTAAAGACCACAAGCACACTTTTCAAGATAACATTTCACAAAAATGGGTTAGATTCTTATAGATAACACAAAAGACAGATATAATGTTCATAACGAAGAAGCAAATGTTAGAAAATGCAACTTGGTGTAATGTTTTGTTATCTAATGCAATGACATTTATACATCTTTAGTGTTAAAAAAGGTGCATTCAAACCACTGTAAAACTCACTTGTATATTAGTGTAATTGATCCATGCTGATAGATGGCAGTACAGCATCAAACACAATGTGGTAGAGGTACTTAAAGTACACAAAGAACAGTCTAACAATAACCAAAGAACTACTGAATGCACCTTTAAAAATCTAAGTATTATTGATTAGGGCTACACTACAAAAACACTTGTTCGCTTAGCTTAGTTGCATTTTTTTGCAGAAGGACAGAACTTGATAAATGATTTTTTTCAATAATAGGCTATAAATTAATTTTATATAACCTAGGAACTAGAGAAGTAGATTTCCTCAGGAAAACTATGAAGTTGGCTTGATAAAGCCTTGTTTAAAAGTTTTTTTTTTTTTTTTTTTTTAAGTTTTATGATTATAGATTCTGTAAGAAAAACAACCAGTTCGCTAGCTAGGCATTGATAGCATGATTTAGCATATGCAAGGCATATAATACACTTTAGCATGGTGTTAGCATGTTTTGACATGCTACTAGTTATTGTTAATTTGTTTTAGCACATTATTAGACTGTTTTAGGTTTTAGTAATTTAGCATGCTGCTGACATATTTAACATGCTTCTAGTATGTTTTAGCTGGTTTTTAGAATCTGCTAAAATAATTTCTTCATAACACGTTGCTAGCATTTTTGTAGCATGTTGCTAGCATGATTTAGCATTTTGTTAAAATGTTTTAACATATTGTTAACATGTTTTAAAATGTCGCTAGAATGTTTTAGCATGTTTCTAGCACGATTTAACACATTTCTGGCATGTTTCTAACATGA
Organism: Elopichthys bambusa; assembly: GCA_037101425.1. Classification (NCBI taxonomy): domain Eukaryota; kingdom Metazoa; phylum Chordata; class Actinopteri; order Cypriniformes; family Xenocyprididae; genus Elopichthys; species Elopichthys bambusa. The sequence goes on from CM074449.1 coordinate 26,848,292, forward strand.
TTTAACACATTGCTGGCATATTTTAGCACACTGAGTCAGAACAGCCTGAAAGTCTGTGCAGAATTTGGCGGTCATAGCTTGAAACTAATTTTTAGGCAGGGTTGCCAGATCAACGTAACAAAACTAGCTGAATGGCCAATCAAAACTATCCCAAAAGTTGCCCAATGACCATAACCTAAATATCAAAACTCGAAATATACCATTCCCATACCTAAAATACATATTTTACAGTCACTGTAATGCAAATTGATGTCTTAGCGATCATAAACATAGCTCAAAAAGTCTCCCTACCAGCCCTCCTTAACAAAACTTAACATCTAGCACAGTTTTAACATTGGTTGATTATAATATAATCCAATACAAGCAATTCAGTCAAATACAGTTTATGCAATACATCAAACCTTTACAACAGTTTGAAAGTAGCCTAATTCTGCAGGAAAACCGCAGACTTGGTAGCCCTGGCTCTAGGCTGCATTCATTTTTAGAAATTTGATCTCAGAAGAAAAGGCAGCATTTTGTCAAGCCACCATTCGGCACAACTTCCTATTCCTTATTGCTCAATTATTAATTTTAATTCCATTCAAATAAATGCCGAGTTTGTTGTTGTTGTTGCTGGTGTTTTTGTAAATGAAAACATTTTAAACAATCTATACCTTCTCACACCCTTCCATACTTTGTTTTCCCAAACTATTTGCAGATCTCCTCATTATGCATGTCCAGAGGTTATCAGGGTAGGTCCATAGATCCAAAAAGTTTCAATGCATGCTTTTTGAAGGTGTACCTTTGACCTCACTGCTGTCTTTGGCTTCTACTGTAGGGTGAGAAATATGATGGTCGACGGGCTGATGTATGGAGCTGTGGAGTCATTCTCTTCGCTCTGCTAGTGGTGAGGAAATTGCTTCGGCTTTATGGAAAGCTTCTCGGAGAGCATTTTACTTTTCCTCACTTATCACCTATTACTCATCTTTAGCTCAAAGGCTGTTAAGCAAATAACTGAAATACTCCTTGCATGTCACTACCATCTGTCTCTATGTATGTGGGTCTTCCTGTCTGCTGTCCACAGGGCGCACTACCATTCGACCACGATAACCTGCGGCAGCTGCTGGAGAAGGTGAAGAGTGGAGTGTTCCACATGCCCCATTTCATCCCACCCGACTGCCAGGCTCTGCTGCGGGGCATGATCGAGGTCAACCCTGAAAAAAGACTTACGGTGAGGGTGTACTGTGAACTCTGAATAAGCATACTTGTTGTTACACTTGTACATTTACTTCAGTGTAGTGTTTTAGTACTCGAGACCGGGTCTTAGACTCAACCATTTTTTTGAAGGGCTTGGTCTTGTCACCGTCTCAGACTAAGGAGACCCTGGAATTTATCTCAAGGCCGGTTAAGACTAGGCCTACAACTGAGAGGATATCACTAAATTGCCGGTGCATTGTCTGATTTATTTGTTAACATCATTAATGTGATTGGATGTTAAACTTCCTGCTTTAAATAACTTACAAATGCTATCAATAACTTATTTCTAATTTGATTCATTAAATTCTTAGTCTTGTCTTGGTCTCAAAACACACTGGTCTTGGTCTTATCTTGGTTTCAACCTCTCAAAGTCTTGGTCTTGTCTTGGTGTCAACCCCTCAAAGTCTTGGTCTCAACACACACTGGTCTTGATTTGGCTTGGTCTCAACCTCTCAAAGTCTTGGCCTTGTCTTGGTCTCAACTCCTCAAAGTCTTGTTCTTGTCTTTGTCTCAACCCCTTAAAGTCTTGGTTTTGTCTTAGTCTCAACACACACTGGTTTTGGCCTTGTCTTGGTCTCAACCCATCAAAGTCTTGGTCTTGTCTCTGTCTCAACACACACTGGTCTTTGTCTTGTCTTGGTCTCAACCCCTCAGAGTCTTGGTCTTGTCTTTGTCTGAGCCCCTCAAAGTCTTTGTCTTGTCTTTGTCTCAACCCCTCAAAGTCTTGGTCTCAACACAAACTGGTCTTGGTCTTGTCTTGGTCTCAACCCCTCAATGTCTTGGTTTTGTCTTGGTCTCAACGCCTCAATGTCTTGGTCTTGTCTTGGTGTCAACCCCTCAAAGTCTTGGTCTTGTCTTGGTCTCAACACACAATGGTCTTGATCTTGTCTTGGTCTCAACCTCTCAAAGTCTTGGTCTTGTCTTTGTCTCAACCCTTCAAAGTCTTGGTCTTGTCTTGGTCTCAACCCCTCAAAGTCTTGTTCTTGTCTTTGTCTCAACCCCTTAAAGTCTTGGTTTTGTCTTGGTTTTCAACACACTGGTCTTGGCCTTGTCTTGGTCTCAACCCCTCAAAGTCTTGGTCTTGTCTTGGTGTCAACCCCTCAAAGTCTTGGTCTTGTCTTGGTCTCAACACACACTAGTCTTGATCTTGTCTTGGTCTCAACCTCTCAAAGTCTTGGTCTTGTCTTGGTCTCAACCCCTCAAAGTCTTGTTCTTGTCTTTGTCTCAACCCCTTAAAGTCTTGGTTTTGTCTTGGTCTCAACACACACTGGTCTTGGCCTTGTCTTGGTCTCAGCCCATCAAAGTCTTGGTTTTGTCTTGGTCTCAACACACAGTGGTCTTTGTCTTGTCTTGGTCTTGTCTTGGGCTCAACACGCACTGGTCTTGGGCTTGTCTTGGTCTCAACCCCTCAAAGTCTTGGTCTTGTCTTTGTCTCAACCCCTTAAAGTTTTGGTCTTTTCTTTGTCTCAACCCCTCAAAGTCTTGGTTTCAACCCCTCAAGTCTTGGTCTTGTCTTGGTCTCAACACACACTGGTTTTGGTCTTGTCTTGGTCTTAACACACACTTGTCTTGGTCTTGTCTTCCACTCAACCCCTTAAAGTCTTGGTCTTGTCTTGGTCTTAACACACACTGGTCTTGGACTTGACTTGGTCTCGGTTTAGGTGATCTTCACTACAACACTACTTGAGTTATAGCACCATCTGCCTGTCAACAGATTTTACTAATTACACCATCTGTTGTCCTTCCCCTGCAGCTAGAGGCCATCCAGAAACATGCCTGGTATCAGTAAGTATTGATTATTTATATTATTGATTATTTATATTCTCACTCTCACTGTAGTCAAGATGTATTGAAAGCATATTATGTTTGTGTTTATGGTTGTATTTTTTGAATAGATCTCTATTTCTATTGAAATGATTTCATCTTGTCTCTTTCACAACTGGCAAAATCGCAGATGATTTGTGCAAGCAGCTCACATTCGTATGTGTGTTTGTTTGTGTGTGATCAAGAGCTGGACGCAATGAGCCGTGTCCGGAGCAGCCGCCCCCGAGGCGTGTGTGTATGGGCCGAATAATGTCTCTGACAGAGCTGGACCCGGATGTGCTGGACAGCATGTATTCTCTGGGGTGTTTCAGGGACCGGGTTAAACTGGCCCAAGACTTGCAGTGTGAAGAGTGAGTGCAAGCACCATGCACATTTTCTTCAGAAAACTACAGATTGTTAACATTTTTATTGTTTATCTTGCTCCTTTCCTTAGAGATAACCAAGAGAAGATGATCTATTATCTCCTGTTAGACCGTAAAGAGCGCTATCCCAGCTATGAGGATGAGGATCTTCCTCCCAGAAATGACGTCGGTTTGTGTCTTTTCCCCTGGATTGTTCATTAACACAGTTAAATGAAGGGTTAAATAAAGTAGGTATGGTTTATAGAATCCTATTTTTTTTGACAGTTTAACTAACGGTCAGCATCTGTCAGTCACTGTCTCTATGGTCTACAAATTAGCATAATTTTAAGTTACAGGTATTCATGTCAAACCATAGCCACGTTTCCACTGAAATTACCTGGAACAATTTGTCCCAGAAACTTTTTCCCCACAGACCTGTTGCTGTCTGCATTTCCATCGCGGTCTAAAGTACCATGAAGATAAGTCTGTCCTCCGCATATAAGCTTAATAAAGCCTGAACCTCATTGTCGGCCCATCTGTCGTATTTTTTAAACTCCATTGTTGATTCGAATATCTAAGCAACTCTAAATAATGTAATTAATGTCAAGAACGCAAAGTGCACACAACTTATTGGTTTTAGCATTGCTAACTTCACATTGCAGCCTATTCATCATCAAACTAAAATGCAGTCAGCCAAACATAAAAAGTTAAACAGCTCAATTTATGTTTATTTTATTTAGTGAGGGGAATGAAAAATGTTTATAGTGTTTATAATGTTTGTAAACATTTTGTTTTGTTTACCAGTATTTTACATTATTCTGAATGTAATGATAAAATGTGACTTATGTTTTGTTTTTTTTGCTTTCAACAATGCAATTGGATCCGGTGCGACTTTTCCGAAAATTACAGTGCATTGCATTCATGGTATACATTTTATCAGTTTTCCTGGTAATCAGACCCACGGCCTTGGCGTTGCTAGCGCCATACTCTGCTGTTTGAGCTACAGGCAAACTGCAAACGTTTTGTCTTTCTATACAGACCCTCCACGGAAGCGTGTAGACTCACCTATGTTAACCCGTCACGGCCGCTGCCGGCCAGAAAGGAAGAGTCTGGAGGTGCTGAGTGTGACGGAGCAGGGCTCTCCCACACCCCCGCGCAGAGCGTTGGACACCTCCTCGCACAGCCAAAGGTACACATACAGTCATATACACGTTTAAATGCATATATAGAACTGTGTAAATATTGATTTAGCTCTACTGACTCTTGACCATAGATCTCGATCTGTTAGTGGAGCATCAACTGGCCTTTCTTCTAGTCCTCTGAGTAGTCCCAGGGTAAGTGTGTGCTTGCTAACCTTTATCTATTAAAGGGATAGTTCACCAAAACTGACAATTCTATCATAATTTACTCCTCTTTATATAGTTTAAAACCAGTATGAAAACAAAAGGATTTACTCAGCAGCAGTGTTGACAAAAATATTGTTTTTCCGATACATATTGATGCTTAAATATTTGCAACGTTTTCAATACTAATTTTCTGTAGACACTATCTGCGTTTACATGGACACTAATAATCCGATTGTTATCGGACTAGTAGCACAGTCGGAATAAAAAAGTCACATGTCAATCGGAATGAATTGCCCAAATCTGATTAAAATTTCATTCGGATTGTAAGGGGTGGTTTAAACCTTTTGTAATCCGATCGAGAGGATATGTAAACACTTTTGATTGAAAACCGAAACTGGATAGTACTGTGCATGTGCAATGACGTATAAATGGCGTAATTGACGTGAGGAACAAGCTGTTGTTGTTGTTGAATAAAGTGTCATAAATGACTGTCGTGTCATTCTAAAATTTTCATTCCACTCATCGTCTGTGAATTGGAGCAGGACAACATCCCACTAGTCCTTGTTTCGGACTCTCATCCACAGATGGCTTGTTTTAGCTGCGGGAAGGAGTGTTTTTACAGCTTGATAAATATAAGCAGCATGTCACAAAGCTTCATGTGCTCGTCGTCTCATAATTAGTACCCGAAATAGATAAATAATAAATCTGCTCTTTAAAACAAAGAAAAGAAGCAATGCAGGAGAATTGTATGTGAAAACAGCGGGAAACTCTGTATATTTGTGCAGTGTGCGTATGTCAAAAAATCAATTCTGATTTTAAAGGGGTGGGTGATTATGATTTCACTTTTTTTTTAACTCTAGTTAGTGTATAATGTTGCTGTTTGAGCATAAACAACATCTGCAAAGTTACGATGCTCAAAGTTCAATGCAAAGGGAGATATTTTCTTTTAAAGAATTCTCTGATTAAGGACTACAACAAACGGCTGGTAGGGACTACAACGAGCTTCTTCCCGGATTGGTGACATCACTAACCCTAAAATTTACAAAAACCCTGCCCCCGAGAACAAAGGGGTGAGGCCATGTTATTGCAATACAGTAACACAAATGCAATAGCATGTCGTAAAAGCAAGATGACAAACATGACAAGTTATAACCGTAATTAAACTAAACTATACCTGTTCTATCTTCATGCAGCATATATTCTCTGGTTCTGTAGGATCTTACAACAGTTCCCACATGAGCAATTTAGAGATTATCATGACAGAATATGCTAATCAATGACTTTACGATATCCCACATTAGCTACATAAATTAATCAACTAACTGTTCAGTACAGAGCCCCGCACATGACATGCAAGAAAAAAAAATTAAATTGTGCGCACGACTTATTAATTCGTTCCCTCGATTTACTAAATTGTGCGAACATTTTAGTAAATCGAGGGAACGAAATAATAAATCGTGCGCACGTTTTAGTAAATCAAGGGGACGAATTCATAAATCTTTATCCTGCATGTAATGTCCGGGGCTCCGTAGTTAAGAAACGTCCTGTTGCATTCTACATGTTGTCATTTCTTCTTGAGTCTTTCCATCATTGTTCGACTGAACATAAAAGGCTGAACAGTTTCTGACATTTTAAGTGAGTCTGCGTGAGGTAATCGGCGCTGCTAACACTATGTGCTAACATGAGCTCTTGAAACTCCACCCTCTTTTTGAGAGCAGCAGCTCATTTGCATTTAAAGGGACACACACACAAAACTGAGCTTTTTTTGCTCACCCTCAAAAAGTGACAAATTTAACATGCTATAAAAAATGATCTGTGGGGTATTTTGAGCTAAAACTTCACATACAGACTCTGGGGACATCAGAGACATATTTTACATATTTTAAAAGTGGCATTATATGACCCCTTTAAGCTTGTGACATATCAACCCAATCACTTTATTTAGAGTTTATGTAAATACTACGTTCAGATTTATCAATCAGATTTATCATTCCAATTTTTAAAAAAAAGGTGTCCATGTAAACATAGCTACTCTCTTCTCTCCGACAGTGAGGTGACACACTGCAGTGTGTATTTTAATTAAAAAAGTATATAGTTTGTAGCACTGTGTTTAAGATCAAAGCACAGCACTATATTCTTACATGCAGGCAGCTAAAATACAGTGTTTTTTAGCATCTCAGAGGGACTCGATTCACAATAAATGCAGCAAACTCCATCTCTGCATGTTTAACGTGCATTTGGGAATGCAACGTGGCAGTTATGCTTTTGCACAATCGCATTATCTCCAACATTTTTGTGGATAGATAATTGCAGCATTTCACTAGATTTGTAATGAGATGCTTTTGTAAACCTGTTGTCACACAAATGTAAAAGGCTTTCCGCCAAAATAAAAGCCTGAGGGTTCATTAGTTAACATAAAACATCTTAAGCATATATTAATCTTAGTTTATGTTAATTTAAACATTTACTAATGCATTACGATCCAAAGTTGTATCTGTTAATATTATTTAATGGACCCAAGCTAACATTAACAATGAACAGTTGTATTTTTTTAACTAATGTTAACAAAGATTAATAAATACTGTAACAAATGTATTGCTCATTGTTAGTTGCATTAATGCATTAGATCAACTAATGGGACCTTATTTTAAAGTTTAAACTTACACATTCAGTTTTTTACATGTTTGGATGAACTATGCATTGAGTTTGATTTTTCCAAAAGGGTTTCTTATATCTGACACAAGTTGAATATTTAGCCATTTTATCATTCACATTTTCTGGACTGAGTTAATCTGAACATGCACATCAGTCAGCCTTAGACACACACACACACACACACACACGTCCCCATACACCATCACTGTGCACTAAACCGTATCACCTGCCATTGCTCATTTTCACTCTATTTCTCTCTCCATCTGCCACGACCTTCACTCCTCCACCCCGCTTCTTCTACTACTCATCCCATCAGAGCCCTGTCTTTACCTTCAGCGAGCCAGAGGTAGTTGCCGCCACCAAAGCAGGAAGCGGCAGCACCGCCGCTCGTCCCAATCGATCGCATGAACCCAAAACGCAGACGCTTCCATCTAAAAATGCACCTGAACGCCCCCACCTCCAGTCCATGAAGTCCCTCCCCCTGCCCGCCTCCACTTCCCGCTCTCCCTCCCCTTCTCCCCTCTTGTCACCCATTCCCCGTTTCCTCTTCTTTCCTTCTCCATCTGCAGTGCTAAAGTCGGTGACTAAAAGCTTGTATCCCATGTCTCAGGTCACCCCTCAGGGCTCTCCCCTGCCAACCCCCCTGGGTACCCCTGTGCATCACCCCCACCCCCCCACCGCTACCCCACCCTCCTCCTCCTCTTCCTCTTCTTCCTCCCGAGCCGAGGGAGGAAATGTGGGCGTGGGCTCACTCTCCTTGACCCCACCCTCTAGTCCAGGGGGAGGCGGTGGCATGGCGGCCAGTAGCTCCGCCCACTGGAGGACACGCCTCAACTCATTGAAGAACAACCTGTTGGGGTCGCCGCGGTTCCACCGCCGCAAGCTGCAGGGTGGGTGCTGCTATCGTTTCTTTTTTAGTATTTAATCAAGTAGAGTTGGGGTTTTCAAACTTTTTGGTGCCATGGATCCCTAAAGATAAATATAAATACTATCTAAAATATATTTACCTTCTATTAAGTTGACACTGTATCTTTTTTCTACCTATTATTAGAGTACTTTCAGATGTATACACTTAAAAGGTTAGTTCACCTAAAAATGAAAATTCTGTCATTAATTACTCACCCTCGTGTCGTTCCACATCCATAAGACCTTCGTTCATCCGCGGAACACAAATGAAGATGTTTTTAATGAAGCTTTCAGTCCCTCCTTAGAGATCCATTAACGACCACTTTTAAGGTCCAGAAAGGTAGGAAAGACATCATTAAAGTACTCCATGTGACTGCGTTTGTGTTCACGCGAGAGCTGACACTGTTGCGTGAACACGCTTTGGATAATATTATTTTGTAAATAATGTGGTAAATTATGTTTTTTTCACAAACAAAGCACTTCATAAAATTGAGGTTAAACCACATGGATTATTTTAATGATGTCTTTCCTACCGTTCTGGGGCTTGAAAGTGGTAGTTGTGTTGGATATATGGATGGACAGAAACCTCTCGGATTTCATTTGTGTTCTGAAGGTGAACGAATCAGTAAAAGTCAAATCATAGTTTTATTTATTTATTTATTTACCTACTTACCCAAATGTAATAAATTTTCTTTGAACTTTTCTGCAGAGCCCCTTGCAGCCAGTTTTAATATCATTAATTAATATCATTTTAAATAAAATAAACATTAACTTCAATAAAATAGAATTTAAAAAAACGAGTGCTGTCAGATCAATTAATCGCATCTCACATAAAAGTTTATAAATATATAATATATGTGTGTGTGTATATATATATATATATAAATATATACACCGATTAGGCATAACATTATGACCACTGACACTGATCATCTCTTCATCACGACACCTGTTAGTGGGTGGGATATATTAGGCAGCAAATGAACATTTTGTCCTCAAAGTTGATGTGTTAGAAGCAGGAAAAATGGGCAAACGTAAGGATATGAGCGAGTTTGACAAGGGCCAAATTGTGATGGCTAGACGACTGGGTCAGAGCATCTCCAAAACTGCAGCTCGTGTGGGGTGTTCCCGGTCTGCAGTGGTCAGTATCTATCAAAAGTGCTCCAAGGAAGGAACGGTGGTGAACCGGCGACAGGGTCATGGGCGGCCAAGGCTCATTGATGCACGTGGGGAGCAAAGGCTGGCCCGTGTGGTCCGATCCAACAGACGAACTATTGTAGCTCAAATTGCTCAAAAAGTTAATGCTGGTTCTGATAGAAAGGTGTTAGAACACACAGTGCATCACAGTTTGTTGTGTATGGGGCTGCAAAGCCGCAGACCAGTCAGGGTGCCCATGCTGACCCCTGTCCACCACCAAAAGAGCCAACAGTGGGCACGTGAGCATCAGAACTGGACCACGGAGCAATGGAAGAAGGTGGCCTGGTCTGATGAATCACGTTTTCTTTTACATCATGTGGATGGTCGGGTGCGTATGCGTCGCTTACCTGGGGAACACATGGAACCAGGATGCACTATGGGAAGATGGCAAGCTGGCGGAGGCAGTGTGATGCTTTGGGCAATGTTCTGCTGGCAAATTTTGGGTCCTGCCATCCATGTGGATGTTCTTTGAAACGTACCACCTACCTAAGCATTGTTGCAGACCATGTACACCTTTTCATGGAAACAGTATTTCCTTGTGGCTGTGGCCTCTTTCAGAAGGATAATGCGTCCTCCCACAAAGCAAAAATGGTTCAGGAATAGTTTGAGGGGCAGGCCAACGAGTTTGAGGTGTTGACTCCCCAGATCTCAATCTAATCGAGCATCTGTGGGATGTGCTGAACAAACAAGTCCGATCCACGGAGGCTCCACCTCGCAACTTATAGGACTTGAAGGATCTGCTGCTAACATCTTGGTGCAGATACCACAGCACACCTTCAGGGGTCTAGTGGAGACCATGCCTCGACGGGTCAGGGCTGTTTTGGCAGCAAAAGGGGGACCAACACAATATTAGGAAGGTGGTCATAATGTTATATATATATACACACAAAATACACACATATATACAAACGTTTAATTTATATGCGATTAAATAGATTAATTGTGATTAATCGATTTGACTGCACAAAAAAACCCAACATCTATTTATTTTATGTCAGCTAGTTGCCAAGGCAACATTTCTCTCTTTTTTTTTAGTTTAAGTTGAAGTACTGAAATAACTAACACTAATAAATAAAATTAGTAATACTAATAAGAATGAAATAAAAACAACACAAATAAAAAAATATACTAAAACTTTAACTAAAATTAAACTGAAAACAGAAAATATAATAAAATCTAATTCAAAATATTAACAAAAACTATAATAGTATATCAATGATAATAAAATAACACTGCCCTCTGGGGGTGCCTGGATCTCAGTTTGAAAACCCCTGAAATATAAAACTTTAGTCAATGTCAGGTTGTATTCAGGTTGTGTTTCATTTTTACTCTTCCCTTTCCAATAGTGCCAACTTCAGAGGACATGTCCAGTTTAACACCAGAATCCAGCCCAGAGTAAGAAACATTTGCCATGCATGATGCCAAGAGGTCTGTCAAAGAATCATCTGGAAAGCACTGCATTCCATTTTAAAGGGTTTACTGTATATTGTACATTTTTATGTTACATTAATTTATTCTCTGAGGTCCACTTATAATGTTAGGAAAAGTTATTTTTGCTCCAAAAAACAGGATTCATTTAGCTTTTGGCTGCTTTTTCTTTATAAAATTAAATTCCCAAAGATTCAATTTCTAACAATCTAACATTCGACAGGGAACATTTTAGTGACATCCTGCAGGTCCTAAAAATGAAATGTTTCAGATGTCAGCACTCACATTTTGAATAGATATCACGGCAACTTGTGTTATTGAGAGAAATATATCTGTGTTTGTGTTCCAACAGGCTGGCTAAAAGGTCCTGGTTTGGGAATTTCATCAGTTTGGAGAAAGAAGAGCAGATTTTTGTGGTCATCAGAGACAAACCTCTTAGTTCCATTAAAGCTGATATCGTTCATGCCTTCCTCTCTGTGAGTCTACCACCTGCTTTGTGTTTTTTTGTCGACGGATTAAACATTTAATAAAATGTATTACTAAATTAATCACATACACACTACTATTCAAAAGTTTGAGGGTCTGTAAGTTTTTGAAAGACGTCTCTTATGCTAACCAAGGATACATTTATTTGATAAAAAATAAAGTAAAAACACTAAAGCTGTGAAATATTACAATTTAAAATAACTCTTTTATAATTTATGCCTGTGATCAAAGTTGAATTTTTTAGCATCATCACTCCAGTTTTCAGTCACACGATCCTTTAGAAATCATTCTAATATGCTGATTTGCTGCTCAAGAAACATTTATTATCAGTCTTGAAAACAGCATGATTTTCTTTCTTCTGCTGAACACAAAAGAAGATATTTTGAAGAATGTTGGTAACCAGACAGTTGATGGACCCCATTGTCTTCCATTGTATTTTTTTTTTTATACTATGGAAGTCAGTGGGGACCATCAATTGTTTGGTTACATTATTGTGACAAACAAAAGTATCGAAAAAACAAAACAAAACAAAAAAAACACACAATCTGAATGCTTTTAAGACATTTTGACAAGTTAAAAATCAAACTAACAAATATCTATAAAATATTATATCCTTTTACAAAAATAACAAATATTTTACCAGTTTGTCACACTTTGTTGTGCTATGTAGACAAAGCAACAGCAGACCAAAAATGCAAGTGTATTTTGTAATTAGTATTAAAAAACAATCCCAAAATCACGCATAATAGGTGAACATGACAACAATCTTCAAATGAGAACATTGATGATGTACCCACAGAAATTGCACCGGGCTGTAAGGAACAGTTTTTTCTTTCTCACTTGCTTTTGTCTTCAGATTCCCTCCCTCAGTCACAGCGTGATCTCTCAGACGAGTTTCCGAGCAGAGTATAAGACTTCTGGAGGTCCGTCTGTCTTCCAGAAGCCTGTCAAATTCCAGGTAGACATCTCCTTCTCTGAGGGGGAAAGAGAGCGGGAGCGGGAGAGAGAGAGGGATGGACAGAAGGATTTTGGAATTTACAGTGTAACTTTTAGCCTCATATCAGGTAAGAACTGCTTTTTTATAAATTATTCATTGTAATAATTTATTTTCTTACTTCCATTAAAGTGTATCAGAACATTTAATTTGCAGTACAGAAACAAAACATGAGATCAAATAGTGTTTAAATCACTCAGTTTTAGATAATAACATCAATTTACAACATTTACATTAGATTAAACAACACTCAAACCCATAGAGGAGATTTCAGAGGTCTACTACACACCGGTGATGTGTATATGTGTGAATTTGTATTTTTAGGTCCAAGTCGCAGATTTAGAAGAGTTGTTGAAACGATTCAAGCCCAGTTGCTCGGTGCTCATGATCAGCCCATGGCGCAAACTCTTTCAGGTAAGAACGGATGCATATCATGAATTATTCCAGCCTGTTTCCACTCCTCCGTAGCCTTTTTTTGCCTTATGCCAGATGAGAAGAACAGTCGCCCTCCGAGAACACCAACCAGACAAAACTCCCGGCGCTCAGAGGGCGGAGGCGATCGGTGCGAATGGGTGGAGCGCGGCGAGGCCGGGGTTTTACTCCAGCGCAGGGGGTCGGGAAAAGAAAGAACCCGCCTGCTTTCCTCCAGTGGTACACAATCACAGCCCTGAACGAGAAATATTGTGAATAATCAGCTATCCATCAAGATATGATGAGCCATGATATGAGACAAAACTACTTTTTCTTTTCCCCTTCTCACCTCAGAACAGCATGATGGTAAAATGTGTTTTTAAAGGAGCTTTTTGAAAGCCTAATGAAACCAAATACTGATACACGAACAGTGCAAGAACAAGGGATGCAATGAAGCAAGAATCATCTCCACTGAACAATAACTCAACATAAACTTCTGGGATCCGAGGAACACCTCTGAAATTGGATTAATTTGTCATCCTGGACAATGCTTTGATTTATGCTGTATTTTCTCTCATGTGATTTGGATGTAATGTGCAAAGCTTGAGTCTTTAAAGTTTATAATGACATTCGTGAAAGGTTCCGGTTGTGGGTAGCACACCATCTGTTCCTTACAGTCCTGCTATCTGTTTCAGCAATCGAGTAATTAGAGCAACAGAGATCTTAGTCCAATTAGTCTGAATTTTTATCCTTCAAATCATGTTTTTTTTTTAAAAAAAAAAAGAATATTTAGAGATCCAGATCCAAAAGCTATCAGCACCAAGAGTCTGCTCAGTCATATGCAATAAAAATCAATAAGCTACAAAAGATTCAGTTTAACAAAGCTGCACACGCTGAATCTTTTAAAACATGATTACCTCCTTGAGCGGACAGACTCATGATTATTCTATGACCGTAAATAGTACCGTTGCTCACCAGCCCTTTGTCATTATCTATAGACAACTTCATTTTCACTCTCCACAGAAATGCTGCATGCTAAATAACATCAACCCTCACAGCAAGCTTCAACCCTAATGACTAAATGTGATTGTAAAACAATTCTGCGTGCATTTACACATCTAAATCTGGCCTCGATTCACCCTTTTGGCAGCTCAAACATACGAGAGAGCGTCTGACTAATGGAGGATTCCTGTGACTGTTGTCTCCAACAAGAGTTCAACTATAAAGTTTCCCTTTTAAAAGGGAACGGGAAACTCTCCAAAATGCGAAAAGGACGTTCATTCTAATTCTCTGTTGCTGCAAGACTTTTGGTTGAAGCCAACCAAGTGAATGTCGTTAACTATTTTACTAATGAATTTTGATTTATCAAAAATAATTAGTTTGTATATTATTCTAGGGATTGAAAAAGAGTGGCCATTAGGTGTACCTTTCTGTGTTTATGAAAGAATGGAATGTTTGGGGTATTAAAAATACATATTTTGGGAGAATACAATAATTATCTGCACTCTTAAAAATAAAGATTCCAAAAGACAGTGATACCATAAAAAAAACTTTCAATGAAGTGCCCCTATTATGCTTTTTCAAATATCACCTTTCATGAGTTGTGAAATATAGCTGGTTGTAAATGTAAAAGGTCTGCAAATTTGGGGACCTATATTGCCCCTTTTCACAAGATGTAATATAAGTCTCTGGTGTCCCCAGAATGTGTCTGTGAAGTTTCAGTTCAAAATACCCCACAGATCATTTATTATAGCTTGTCAAATTTGCCCCTATTTGGGTGTGTGTCCCTTTAAATGCAAATGAGCTGCTGCTCCCAGCCCACTTTCCAAAAGAGGGTGGAGCTTTAACAGCTCGCACTTCAGATGCTCAACAACAACAAAACAGGAGAATCTCACGCAGCCAAAATGACGATTGTCAGTAACGGTGTTCAGCCTTACATTGTTCAAACCGGAGTCGACTCAGGAAGAAGTTACAACTTTTAGAATGCGACTGGACGTTTCTGAATGGATATTGGATAAATTAATGTAGTTGTTGTGGAGTTGATTCAACTAGCGTGTGCCATCACGTTAATCTTTTGAGCAAATCCAGTGTTGAATTGACCCTCGTTTGTGAAGCAATCTGGTGTAAAATGACGGCACGGCAACAACACTCTACTACAACAACTCTTCCTCTTCTCTAAAGCAGTCCAACATGGCCTCGTCCCCTTTGTTGCATGTTCTTGGGGGCAGGGTTTATGTACATTTTAGGGTTGGTGATGTCACTAACCCAGGAAGAAGCTCGTTGTAGTCCCTACCAGCCGTTTGTTGTAGTCCTTAAACAGCGAATTCTTTAAAAGAAAATATCTTGCTTTGCATTGAACTTTGAGCGTCGTGACTTTGCAGATGTTGTTTATGCTCTAACTGCAACATTACACTAAGTAAAGTTAAAAAAGTGAAATCATAATCAACCATCCCTTTAAAGATAAAAGTGCATGACAAATAAAGTTATTGTCTCCTAAAAGAAAGAATCGATTCTGAATTCCTAAAATGAGTCGGCAATTCCAGTCTCACTGTTACAAATCTACATAACAATGTAAGAAATTTGCTTAATGTCAGCCTATTGTTTTCATTGGCTGCTCACAAACAACATCTACTTTGACCCACCCTCAAACATTGTAGTTGTAGCTGAGACTGGAAGAGTTTGGTTTTTGTTGTCAACATGTTGAGAAGATGCTGTTTTCAGTACTGCTAATCCACTTTGCCGCATTTCAAAAGGATGAGGACTCATGGTGGAATTTATACGGAAAAACCGATGCCATTGTTACTGTTCGTATCACTGTGCTGAAGAAGCCTCCGGAGCTGAAATTCAGATATGGTAATGGGCGTTTAGTTTCTGACACACACTGTAAGCGGTAGACCGATCACAACAGACTGGGCCGTCTGACCAATTAGAGAAGAGTAGAAGGCGTTTAAAGAGGCTAACAAACTGTTTTCAGACTCTTTGAGAAATGAGGTGATGTGCAATGTATATTATGAAATATTTACTAGTGTTTTTTGACCTTGAATGCATGTAAAACTATTGTAAGAGACCTCCAACCTTTAAAGTGGCATAATAGGGGCACTTTAAAAAAAAAATGTTTTCTTAGTGTGAAGCACATTTTAATAATCTGATTTTTTCCCCCCAATGTAAAGTACCTTTTAAGTTTCCATGGCTGTTAAAGGTTCTTCATGGAACTATAGATGCCAGTTAAGAACGTTTATTTTTAAGAGTGTATGGCAAAGGTCACTTTGTGAAGAAAAAGAAAAAATAAGCAAACATGCTTTTGACTCATATCCTAAACATATTTTGGATTTAAAACTATTAATTACTGGTTTGTCGCTAGCATTATTTTCGCTAGAAATATTTTGATTTCCTGAGCCCTCCCCCTCATCTGTCATTCAAACAGATAGCCCCACCCCAAATTCACATCATTGGTTGACTCAAATTTGTTTTTTTTTCATGCAAAATGACCATACATATTAAGCCAGGATAGAAGTAAGTATTTTAAATTTCCCTCTAAAAATACACACTTCACCTTTAAGAAGAAAACAGAATTGCAGAAAGGACCTGAATTTGAATCTCCTTTGCACAGTATTACCGTAATGACAGCAAACGAAAGACTTCCTCTGGACATTACCTGATGTGGGAGATATGCTGTACCTTACATACCTAAAGAGAAAATTGAATAACGAATGGTATCCGAAACAAAATAAGCCATTGTCTAGGCCACGGACCTTGCTCGCACCATCTCACGAAATATGTACATTCACATCAATTTGTCTCTAATTATGATTATGATACAGTATAAAATATGAAATTGATCTCTTTGTACAGCACTGCTTTGTCATCGGGCTTCCGTGCAGCGGTTATGCAACTGATCCAGCATAATATATCTGAAAGAGGGACCTCTATGACACTCTCTCTCTGTATAAATGGCTTTTCTGCTCAACAATTGTCATGAATCCTGTAAATGTGATCCTGCAGAGTTTTGTGTGTCTGTGTCAGTTCACTAATATGTTCCATTTTTTACTTGCATAATTATTTATTTATTATATGGACATCAGTTGGAACTAAACTGTTCATTATATCTAACATGTGACAGATGTACCATCATATCATATTTATAATATGCATATAGGCCTAGTTAGGACCGTCGCTAGCAGGTCGAAAGGTGGTGACACAAGAAAAAATGACTTAGGAACAGCATTGCCAACACAATATTGATTTTTTTTACTATGTTAAATCTTGCCAGGTTTCGTTAACTAATTTCTGTGGTTATGTATGTATGCGTGCAATGTCTTTCCAACCCCTCAACAGGATTTTAAATATATCAGTGAATATATGTTGACATCTCATTGACTATGAGTGAATGAATTATAGTGTTGCATCTGGAAGTTTGTGCACAGTGTTTGTTCACAATGCACACAGGTTAACCATATGGTTATGGGTGAGTGCTCTGCATGTCAGACCACAATGTTCTTTGTATATCTGCTTTGAAAGTAAATGTGTGTGTATGGACGTGAAGTTGGAATGCATTATGCTATTGTGCATATGTGTGTGTGTGTGTGTGTATATGTGTGTGTGTGGGAGAGAGAGAGGGAATTAAAATGGATACAGGATGGTCTACATAATCAGTTTGATAGGCATCAATAAAAATAACCAACAAAGCCACATCTTTGTGTTTTTACTCATCTCATCCGCTTACAATGAAAAAAGTGAAGCAAACTGTTGAGGAGGATTAAGTAGAAGTGTTGATATAAAATACAATACACAATTGCCATTAATTTCATGATTTTTAGAACTGTGGTTGAGGGATCAGGTTAAATGGAATATATATATATATATAAACTCTTAACATTTCCCTTGGCTAACATAATATGTTAAATATTCAATGTGTAGTACTGACAGACATTTTGTTTTTACATTTATTTGCATACTAAATTGGCCTTGAATAGGCCTTCATTCTTAGTCTACGTTGCAAAATATCGTTGTTTTTGTGTGCTGAAGTGGGTCTTGTTTTGGCATTTCATTCACACAGAACCTGCCTTGCAATCGCTGCTATTTCCTTCAGTAAATGCAAATCGATTTTTTTTAATTACTCAAAGCCCTAATGGAGATTTTACCCATGAGCCATTTACTCTGGTATGTATTTCATATGCATCTTAATTAGATAAACGTAAATTAAATGCCCAGGAGGGGATTAGAGTGCTTTCTTTTCCACGTTCTTTCGCCTTTCATCAAGCTGACAGCTATTGCTGTTTTCTTCGGTCACCGCTGGATGTCAGTAAAGCTGCCTGCTGTGGTCATTAGAGCGCCTCCCAGCGGTGACAATGAGATTTGCATTCCTCGCATATTTAAATTGAATTTATAGGGCAATAAGACAATAACCTAAACTGTCAGCTAGACTTGTAGTGCCTCTGCGTGTTTTCCAAATTAACCGAAGCTTATAGGTTAATTCTGGACACAATTTCAAATAATTTCTACCCAGTACATCTACAGAGGCTACAATTACTGTACTTCTGGCAATAACGGTTGTGTATTTTATGCACAAAAAAATATCCTCAGCTAAGATACATAGTTGGAGATTATTCATATATTGCTAAAAATCCATCCATTAATGGCTACTTTCTAACACAATCCAGCAAAATAGCATAGATGCCTGTTCCCTCAACACCAAGGCTGTGTGTCAAAACTTAATAAGCTGCCTACCTAGACAGCAGCTTTGCTTATCCTAGGTCTGTGCAGTATTTTGGGGCACCACAGGCAGATGATGCCCCAAAATGATGCCGACGCATGAATTTCACATGAATCTATGAGGATATGTCCGGCTCACAAGGTTTGAGCTTAAATGAAATGTCAGTCCAGAATGTTACTATATAGTACATATAATACAACTTATTCGTTCTGAAGGACATAACCAGAATTAGGCTGATAAAGAGCGTAAAGTCACCATGAAATCAAAATTGACAAATCTTATATTTTTTTATG
Source organism: Elopichthys bambusa (assembly GCA_037101425.1). Lineage (NCBI taxonomy): Eukaryota > Metazoa > Chordata > Actinopteri > Cypriniformes > Xenocyprididae > Elopichthys > Elopichthys bambusa. The sequence goes on from CM074449.1 coordinate 26,867,122, forward strand.
GAATATTGTAGTTTTTATTATAAATTATAATAAAAATAAAAATTAAATTATATTATTAATATCTGTGCACATCTTCTTTTTTTTTTTAATCCATGGAGATGCGTCTTGTAATCTTTAATTAAAATATCTTCCCCTCCTTCTTGCAGCGACATCTCTTCTCTTCTGACGTGTTCACGGCGCAAGGGCGGGGCAACCTGTCACTCACATGAGATCGACCAATAGCAAACCACAACCATCCAATCAATTCAGTCAAATGGCTTCAAGAAAAAATGTAGGGCGGGACTTGATTTTGTCCATTGCGAACTGATTAGATTGTTGTCATTTGCTATTGCTGTGATCTCAGGTGAGTGACAGACTGTCCCGCCCTCGCACCACTAAACGCGTCATCAGAGAGGAGAAGAGGGCTGCATCCAAAATCATATACTTCCCTACTATATAGTAGCCAAAAAACAGTATGTGACAAAAGAAGTATCTCCGAATTCAACATACGCAGTAAAATTACCCAGATGACCTAATACATCCGGCAAGATTCTGAAGTGTGCATACGACGAACACTTTACTATCCCATGAGGCCATGGGAGAAGATTTGTGAATAGCAGTGAAGCGATGCAACTGACGCTGGTAGGTCACGTGATAATAACATGGTGAATGTAGTACGTCCTTTTAACATTCATTCATACTATAATAGATAATACTTTTTTAGCAGGCGTGAAGTCATTACTTATTCAAAATAAGTACCTACTCAAAAGAGTATGAATTCGATTTCGGACGCAACAGAGATGTCGCAGCAAGAGAGAGGTTACGTTATTATTCGGGGGAGATGAATTAAACAAAATAATGATGTGCACGGATAAATTATTTATAATAAATATGGCAATATTGCATAAAAATCAAGAATTATCATTTTTGTAAATCACCCATGAAATCAAAATTGACAATTCTTCTTTTTTATGTAATATTGCAGTATTTATTATAAATGATTTAGCCTACCCTGAGCACATTATTATTATTTTTATGAATTCATGTTTAAAAGTCAGAACAACAATAAATAGCTCAACTGCACATTTTCACTGTGTAGTAAAAAGCTCTATTATTACAAGGCCTACAGTTACTTAATACAGAGTGGGGTAGCAGGCTGATATGTAAACATATGCTAAATGATTGGTCCCCGTTCACGGTCATTGTCAAAGGTGTGGGGGGGGTCGTGAGGGGCGCATTTACCATAGAAACACGAAGCCCACCACAACGAACCTTCAATGCTCTTTTCACGTGAAGGCCAAGCATCCCTGAACGTGCATCTGGGAAATGCGAATGTCTCCCCCTTCTCTGGGCTCTAACCATTTTGGTTGAATAAGAGGGAGCAGTGTGTTCCGGGAATAGCTTCTGTTAGTGGCTGCTGTGGAGGCCGAGGGGAGGCGGAGGTGAGGTGAACTAGACTACGCGTGAGCTCGAGTATGAGAGAGACAGAGGGGAGGGAGAAGGGAGAGAAACAGCCGCCTTCAAAAATGGCGTCTTCGAGGGAATATGACTAATATTATGAAAAAGCAGGCCTCGAGCTCGGCTTTCAGGCGAACTGTGCGGGATTTGCACGCAGCTTGAGTTTATTAAAACCGTCGAGTCGAACGCAACCCAAAACGCGTGAAGGGAGCGGGATTTACTGAAAATACAGCAGCAACACCATCTTATTTTGATGCGTCGACAGGGCTAGCAGCTAGCTCACATCACAACAACATTGTGGGTGGAATTTAACGGTTGCACTTGATATTCCTCCAGATTCGCTCGTAATATTGTTACAAGCGTAAAATGTAGCAGTTGTTTAACGGCCGATGTCCCTCGCTTGGTTGATGCATATTTCATACAACTAAAGTAAGTGGAGAAAGGGGAGGAGAAACAAGGGAAAGGACGTATACGGTCATATGCGTCCATCGGTAATTTATCGGTAACCAGGTCAAACCGAATTATTCGCAGCCCGTCAGGAGCATGGCATTTCTTGATCTGGTTTTAAATGAGAAAAGGCTGAAAAAGAGGTGAGTTATTTCGTTGGAGGTGGTCGGTGAACACCCCCTCTATCACGCACGCACTCCTCTCCTCCCCTCCATTTCCCTCTCCCTTTTCAATATGCTATTTTTCACTCTTATGGACTTAGTCGTCTCTCACCAGGAAGAATGATTAAAAACTGACAACAGGACCGCGATCTTGCTGTGCAAAAAATACTTTTGCACCGAAATCGTTCGCTCGCATCCAGCCAGCCGCGCGTATTGCGAAGCAATGGATAGAAATTACCCGGGAGCTGGGTTCGGTGATTTGGGCGCAGGAGCCGGATGGAGCTACGAGAGATCAGCCAAAGCAAGGTAAGCATGCAGCCATGCTGAAAACACAGAATGGTGTCCGCTGTTTGGGACAAAAACACACTGTGAAAACCCATGCATTTGCATCTGACTCTGACGATGCATTTGCGTAGGATGTCATAAGGTATTAGTGTAGCTATTGTTATTCAAATAAGCGAGGAATTGCGTCTTTGGAAATTCAAGTGTGATTGATGGACTAATGTGCGGTTTGGGGAGGAGAGGGAAGAAAAAAGGTGGGGGGCGGGGTGAATTCTGCTCGCACGATTTTATTACAGATCCCATCGTAGATTCATTTAGCATCCCCAATGAATGAGGGGCTCGGGTCAAGTCTATTGAGAGCGAGATAGCAAAAAGAAAAAAAAAAAAAAAGCTTACAGCTTACCTGCACTCTTTTATTCGCATTGTTTTAAACGAAAAATACACCATCTCAGAATCAAACGTAACAGTTGCACTGGAAACGCGTGTGCATATTCATGGCATATTGCTACAACCGCGTGTTCAATAATGCCTCGTTGTTTTATAAATCGTGGAAACAATACTACGCGGCCTCTGATGATGAGGGGCCACAGTCAAACCGTCCATTCAGCTGACGTTAGCTAACCTCTTCATGCTGTTGTCGCATGTTGGCCTACTACTATTCGAGCTAGAAAATGTTATAAAATTGATGTTTTTCTTAAGGGCAGTGAAAATAAAACGGTAGCCGTCGTTTCTGTTAAGATATGCATACGCTAACTCTCGCGCTCGTTCCTCTGAAGATGGGAGCGACCTGCGGTGCTAACAAATTAGCCTCCGATGCTATGCTTACTGTCACAGATTAGGACATTAATTCCAGCTAACAAATCATTACATAAACAAAAAGGTTTATTTTATTTTTTAAATAAAAATGGCATAAGCACTGAGGTGTATCTTAATTTCAATTTCAAAGTACTTTATTGACATGATTGTTTTACATATAATAATGCCAAAGCATCATTACACATATTACAGAGGCAGGAAAGATAATAATTAAAAGCCAATAATGTTAATAAAAATATAAAATAACGAATTCACAATATAGAACATGTTCAGAACAAAACTGTACTAGATGAGAGCAGTGGCTGGTTTCTGAGGGTATAGTTTAAATTGAGATTTGAGACTTTTTTTGTTTTGTTTTTGTTTCCAAGTATAAATGATCTGTCCAGGTGCCACACAGAAACATTTTATCTTAATATCTGATAAGTTCAATGTTCTGAATGAGATCTTAAGTGGAATCGCTGTTATCTTATCTAGATATTGATAAGACAAGTTAGGGTGTTTATGTATCACAGCCCAAGATATCTAGATATCATGGGAGCACCAATATTAAAGTGGTAGATATGAAAAATCGAACTATATTTTTCTAAAAAAAAAAAAATCAAATTTAAATGTTACAACTGAATTTGGGCATCAAAACATTTTAACAGTTCATTATGATAACTATTATTTTTGAGAGTCAATGAAAAACAACTTAATAAAGGCTACTTTTTAGTAATGCACTTAACACATTTTAAGCTATTTGCTTGACAGATGTTCAGGTCTTTCAAAAGTAACCTGTGTTTTTTCTAATGCATAATTAATAGATTATGAATTTTAAATTATTATTCATTCAAATGTATGAATTTTGTTCTAATTGTCGATTAAGGGTGCTTGAAAAATTATAATCACAATTATTTTTGGTCACTTGAAATTACGATTATTTAACATGATTACTGGTGGGCGATATGATCAAAGTCTTATTTCACGATACGAGTAACTTTAAATATCAGTGAAATTTTTACATTTATTAATACAAAAAATAGTAGTATAATGTAAGAAATAGGACCTCAAAATAATTACATAAGACGAGTGGACAGTCAGCAATACAATAAGAACAAAAACTTATTACAAACAAAATGGACAAATAAATACAACAGAACAAAAATATCAATCAGTTTTAAGTTTTTACCACCTAACAGTGGTATTCAGAAAAGTTATAGCCTACAACAACAAAAAAAATGGAATAATCAAATGTAAAATAACACACACACACACATACATATATTATGTATGTATATATGCACTGCGTAGTCTTACTGTACGTAAGCAATAAGGTACGAGAGGCTGTGCTGTACCGTGAATAAGAGCGTTGTTAGGGTTGCAGGCTAACCCCTTCAGCCGTGACTTATTCTCGATACAGCACTAGACTCGAGTACCTTATTGCTTTTATAAAACGGTTACCATACAATACAAATATAAAAGCCAAAAATATGTATCAATGCAGCTTTCATGAAGTAAACTCTCACTAAAAGCCTTCCTTCCGCTGGAAAAAATAGTCCCTGACTGTGAACAGCAACAGAAGTTACATTATAACGCCATTAGATGGCGGTAAAGACTGTCTTTATGAGTGTGTCAGTCAGTAGCGAAGACTTTTACATTGAAAAGACTGAATTGTTGTGAACACGGAACAAGACTCAACTGACAAATGCTTTGACTAGCACTGTCAGTCACGGGAAAAACCCCTTAACTGTTAAAAGGACAAGATAATACATCAGACATTTAAACAGATGTTTTTTATTATGAACATAGGACTGACCTGAAAGAATGCGAAATCGGAATGCAGGTAATAAACTCGCTCACTCGATCTTTTTCTCACAATACTCTTCTACATAATACAGTATGTTTCAATGAACAATATCAATTGAGAACATACAGTTTATTGTGAATAAAACACTGCTATTGACCAATCAGAATTGAGGACAGGAACTAACCGTTTTATAAACAATAAACATAGATTAATTCTTATTAAAGCTACTTAAGTTAGTAGTTGTTACAAGTACTAGTTAAGTTATTCAGTCAAGATCAGCGAGTAATTTTCCTTTGTCATTTGTTGTTTGATTATCATTAATGACCGATTGCAGCAGGTATATTAGGCTGCTTTCACTCTAAGAGCTAATGCACAGATCCAATATACTGTTACACACTCGTTTTCTTTCTCAACTGTGTACGTTTCCTTAAGACATAACCCATTGTGTTTACGTGAATACTATGCAAAATGTCATTTTGATATTTGTGTGTACGCATTTAGGCACTTATCTGAAGCCCATTTACTTATCCGAGTTCGACTCTGATGTACATTATGTACAAAGAGAGATTACTTTAGGAAAACACATACTGTTTAATGGCTATGGTTTTACACTTGCTTCAAACATCATTGATTATTAATACTAAAATCACTGGTGTTTTCTGTTCTTGTCAGCTTGGTGTACGGCAGCTCTAGATCATCGCATCCAGAGTCTGAACTTCTTCATCGCCAAGCCTATGCCACTCCCCATCCCCTGCAGGGTTATGCTACCAATCACCATCCTGGTGGATCTGGCCAGGGTGGGGCTTGGGGTGCAGCTGGAAGGAGCCTGGGTGAGTGACACTACTTTGACTCTACATCTGGTTTGGTTTCGTTGTATCATGTTGACATGTATAGCACATTTGGGAATATGGAATAGCTCATTTTATTTGATGTTTGCTGATCATTTATTGATACTGTGATTGATGTATGATCATATAAACTGATCATATGTTGATCACATCAAGCCCAGAAAAGTTTTACGTGTGTGTTTAAGTAGTTATTTTTTGATGGTTGTGATGTGAACACTCTTGCATAAGAGGGTGCACTGCATTCCTGAGGTTTTGAAGTGCAATGTGCCCAATAGAGTAGCCTTTTATTATAGAGCTTATCACATGTTCTCTTCCTTGACAACCATGATTGGTTTGCAGCAAAGAATGTATAAGTCAATATTAGGTTTGTCGAAATCAATACCAAATTTTTAGCAGTCAATACCAATATCAGCCCAATATACTTGCAAAATAATTTTAAAAGTGAAATATTCCTGTAAGTAGTTATGGAAAACAAGTAGACAGATAAAATAATAAAACCGAAACAAAGTTTCTAACAGTAGGATCAAGTATTCAATTAAATGTTAAGAAATTAAAAAAGGTTATCACATGCAATATACTTTTGACAGCTCCAGAGCTTTCGCAAAAACTAAAGATTATACTTCCGCATTTTTGTATCCACGCCCACAGACAGTTGATTGATGGAGGGTTATGAATAGAACAGTTATTGTAAGAGTGGGTTTACACTGAAAATTGTATCATACTGTGACTACTCTTTAAACAGCATTATGATAAAAATGCAAAACTATGGCAACAGCTTTCTTACCTGTACGTGACGTCGTTTCGCTATGGGGGGGGTTGGGCGGAACTGACAGAATGGCAGTTTCTTTCAGTTTTTCCTCTCCGTTTGGCCTAAAACACTGTTCGTGGTCATCCAGTTTGAAGTTGACTACAAACATGTAGGTTTTTCAGATTTTTCATCACGGCGTTCTCTCCGTATTTTTTTTTTGCCTTTCTACTGTATAGGCAGCCAAGTTTTATTGAAAGCCCATTTTGTCAGCAGTAAAGTACCCCTTTAATATTTGACAGAATAAATGCTGTCAGTGTTTGACTGAGAAGCAGGCCTGTTTACATTCACTTAAAGGGCTCATGAACTGCATTTTTAAAAATTATTTTATAATGTTTCCTGAGGTGCATTTATAATGTTAGTATGATTTTTAAATCAAACATTGTCATAATTTAAAAATAAAAGGCCATTTTCTACACTTATTTCTACCTCTGATTTGAACGCTCTGTTGGAAGGGCCGGGTGCTTCAATGAGACTTCAATATAAACACCCACTGCTATGATTGGCTAATATATGAAATTTTAAATGCTCTCAAATTTTTACTGTTTTTACTATTACAGCTTTCGAGATTAACTAATCGTGAAAAGTGTTAATTGTTGCATTATATTTAGATCTACTCCTGTCCTTACATGAAAGGTTGCTGCGATGATCATTGTAGCCGATGACAGACATGTCTGTTGAGCGCATGAATGCAGTGATTTCTGCACTCTCACGAATGCCTTCATTATAATTAACAGTGCAAACACAATGTAGATAAGAAATTCGTTGTGCAGTGTAAACGGCATCATTTATTATAACGAGAGTTTAAGCGAGAGTCCTGAACTCAGTCAGTGATAACCTCATGCTGTGTGATTGACAGCTCCAGCGATTATAAAGGGAGTGTTCTTTGTGCTCACTTTCTGTATATAATTTAATCACAATTTAAATAAGATTATTTTCATGCTACTAAGGCCCGGTTTTACAGACAGGGCTTAGCCTAACAATAGCTGCTTTTCCACTGTCGGGCCAGTGCGGGCCAGGGCTTTCAGCGGGCCAGGCTAGGCTAATAGCCCCGGACTTGTAGCACCGAGCCCAAAATCACGCTGCATTTCCACCATCGGGCCAGAAGCTTTGCAGCGCTTCACTAAAACCTGCCTGTAACGCGCCTTTCTGAAATAACGTCTCACAAACTCGTAATTTCACAAGCAAATAGAAGTTTTATCAGAAAAATAATCAGAAAGAGAAATCGCTGGAAACTAGCGATATCATAAAGTGAACATGATAAAAGCAGGCATTTGTTGGCATTTTGTTGTTTACTTAAAGATTAAAAAACCCAAGCATTGATGTTTTACCAAACAAATTGATCATAATGAATTAATTTGTGTCAAGATTAAACATTAGTCACAGAAATAAAGTGGTATTTACTGGTATTTCACAAAAGAAAGGGGACACATACTTATTCAGTTGCGTCCGTTTCTGTTTATTTGTAGTCATAGGACAGTATGTTTACATCACATTTACAAAGAATAATAATTTCTACAAATTTTCCACCAAAAATACGACATGAGGAGCTTTAGCACTATCTCCAGTGACAGTCCCAACAGTTATATTTTCAGTCTGATAAACAGAAGAATCCTGAAAAACTGGAGTTGCTTTATTTTATGAAATATGCGGAGCTACATTAAGAGACGAGACGTGCTGACAGATAAAATAAATACATGATTGTGATAGCCTGCGTAGCCTATATGATTTGTCTGATTTCTTCAAACCGTCATATTTACCATGTTTACTATGGTAATAGCGCACATAGTCTTGGTGATCAGAATCCACATCACAAACAGAAGTTATTTCAAACGCTGCTGTCTGAAAGTGAGTTTTGAGTCTTTAATGCTGATGTTAGCTGGTAACCTACATGTAATCATCCATGGCGCCCGCATCTCTACACACAGATAAACTCCGCCTTTGTTCGTAACCACTCCCTCAAGCCCGAGCTTGCCTGTTTTGGACCAAGCTATTTGGCAGAAGAAGCCCCGACGAGGCACGATCAAGCGTCGGAAGTGACCGTGGAAACATGCACTAGCACGACTGCTTTAGGCCCGACAGTGGAAACGCGGCTAATGTGAAGTTGACCATTTAGTCACTGGCTTGATTTACTGACACAAATGGCAATAAACAATTTTGAGACAAAGAACATCTGACTGTATGTGAATCATTACATGTCAGAAATCGCTGATCACAAATTAGGGCATTACAATTAACGCGGTTACTTACATGTTCTGGCATTACAGTAAAAATCTGTTTGCAAAGCCTGCGGTAAAACTGGGTCTGGTTTACTAAAGAATACACCTTGAAATGCACCGAACAAACAAATAATACTCTACTGAGACATTCACATAAATGAAAATAAATAACCACATTACTAACATTAGGATCCTTTGGAGAGTAATGTTATTTTTAGTCCAGTGATCCTGTATCTCTCCTTTCCATCTCGCCAGTGGGTGGGGCAAAGACGATGATGTAGAAGTAGGTGTTGATCTGATTCTGCAGAGGCGGTCTTGTCATAATGTGGCAAAATCTGAAACGTCGTTCTCGGAGATTGGTTTCAATAACAGCTGTTTTTGGGCTAGCAAGGAAGTTTTGAGTTCTGAAACTTACAGGATGTTTGTTTTTATAGTATGAGCTCTTACATGTCAAAAGATCAAGGAAACTTTTTTTTTTTTTTTTTTTTTTCAATTCATCACCCCTTTAAGACCTATTTGACTGTTTACATTATTACTATTAAAAGTATTTTCGCCAAGAAGTGAATTTGATCGTTCATGTGTGCACCTGAATTTGATCATGTGACAGGACATGGGTACCAAATTTAGTTGTTTCTCTCTATTACCGCTACTGTAGAGAGACTTTTATTGCTACATTTTCATTTTTATTATAGTGTCAACTGGGTACCAAAGCACTTTTGATATCACCAATAACGAGTATATGTTTTTTTTTGTGTGTGTGGACTTAATGTATTTACCAAAATGGGCTCATTACATGCGTGTTTTTCTTAGGCCTGTCTGGACTTTTTGATGCTGGACTTCACCATGCAAGTCCGTCAGGCCCAGATCCATCAGTTATGAACCTTATATCTGCACTAGAGTCCCGGGGTCCACAGCCACCACCCTCTGCCTCGTCCCTCCTATCTCAGTTTCGCACTCCATCATGGCAGACTGGTAAGATGAACTTAGTTGAATGGGGTTTGCATAGGTGTTTCTTCATTTTAAATAATGTACAACAAACTGAAATAACATATTTGCTAAAAATTACATCATGAATTCACAGTCCCACAGTCAGTACTGAGTATATGGTGGAAATGCTTGTAAACTGTAAGTGCAGTCAGCCAGCACTGTCAACACTGTTGCTATAGCAACAACAATTAAAAAAAACTTAATTGGCTCTCTTGAAGAAACTCATTGTGCACTCAGCTGTTTAAAGCCATTTTCTTAGCCTTAGCCTTTCTTTTCTTTGTGTTTTCTCCACATTTTAGCCATGCACACGCCTGCCCCTGCAGAGCTCTTCATCTCTGGTGCCCTTCCTGGATCTGGATCCTTCCCATCCTCTTCTGCTTTGTCTGCCTATCAACACCCAGCGCCATTCTCAGGGCGCTCCTTCCCTGGTGTGACCCCCTCATTGTCCTTACAGGACACGCCCACTTTTAGTCCCACATCCAATGGCCTCCTGTCACCCCATGATCCTTTACTCCACATCAAGACGCCTTCTCAGTCGAGCCTGGGCTTTGACCGCCTGTTGTCATCACAGGGTGCAGCTGCGGCTTACCGTGGAAGTCATGATCCTTCTGGAAGTGGAGTAACATCTGCTCAAGCCTCCTCTGCAGCCTCAGTTTCTGCCCGCCATATACAGTCTCATCAGTTCAACTTGTTGTCCTCCCAGCTTCAAGACCAGTCCTCCCAATTGTACAGTGCCTCTGTGTTTTCCTCTACCCCTGCTCCACCTCAGCCAACATCCCAAGAGCGGACAGTACCAAGGCAAGACAGTGTAATTAAACACTACCAACGTCCCTCTCCAGCACAAGCCCCCTCATCCACCCCTCACCCCCTGCAGCACTACCTCAGCTGTGGGGTGTCAGGATATCAGCAAGCCACTCATACTCGCCATGCTGGCCTCTCTTGCAGTCCCCTGGGTGAACACAGTCCTTCCTCAGACCATAAACCCTCCCCCAGGACTGAACAGTACAGACCAATAATCCAACCTTCTTACGGGTCCTCGTCATCCACATCTACGGGTGGGGCTGGAAAGGGGACAAAGAGCAGCTCCAGCAGTGGTTACTCCTCTTCTGGATCTGCATCCTCTTCCAGAACTCCCCACACACCACCCTCTGCCTCTTCAGCTTCTTCCTCATCTTCATCCTCTTCCTCCTCCTCTGCGTCTGCTAGTGCTCGTCAGTCTAATTCTATTCCAACCTCCACTTCTGCCTCTGCATCCTCTCGGCAACAGCCGCCAACCCAGACTGTACCTCCTCCACCCCAGTCACATTCTCAGCCCCCCCAGAGCTCATCTAACTCCACCCAGCAAACCCTTCCCAAGTCGTGCCTCTCGGGTTATGGATCCCCAGTGGCTCCAGTCAAGTCATCGAGTGGTCTAACTGGCCAGACCCCTCCTCAACCACAACCTCAGTCTTTCTCTCCAAATCAGCCTCCCCCATCACACCTTTCCCAGTCATATGGGGGATTCAGTTCTCCACAGACTCATGATCTTCCTTCAGCTAGGACTTCTGGAGTTGCTAAAGGATACGGGAATTTGGGAAGTCAGTCGTTTTCAGCAGAATCGGTATATGGGACTGATTCAGGTTATGGGTCTCTGCCACCATCCTTAGGAGGTGCTGGAAGTCCATCAATGGGTTATGGTGCGTCAGGACACTCTCCTGCCCTTCTAAGGTCAGGAGCAAGTGGTGGAACGACTGGTGGTAGCAGTAGTGGAGGCAGCACAGGAACTGGTGGCAGTGGTAGTGTGGGAGGTGGAGGAGGTAGTGGTGGATCTTACCACATCCCTGATTCCAGCCCATCTCCATCTGGCAATTCTGGAATCATCCGCCCTGGTCTGCATTCTCCTGCACCCTCACGACCTGCTCAGTCGCCTGTTGGAACAGGATCTAACAAATATTTATCTTCTGTTCTCTCACCTTCATTTCTGCCTTCCCCACAAGGCTACCCTGACACAAGAGGACCTCGATCACAACCCTACCACCCATCTGCTCCTCCCAAAACAAAGTCTGATAACAGCATACTTGGTGTAACAGAGTCTAGGCCACAGCAGGACGATGATGTTGATGATGATTTCCTCATCCAACACCTTCTTCAGGCCCAGAGTCCGACTCCCCAAGCATCACATCATCATCCTCCTCAAAGCCATCATTCCTCACAGCCCACCCAGCAGCCTCCAGTCCTTCCAGCTCAGGATGGAAATAAGGGGCTTGCTTATGAGATGAGCAAAAGCTCAGAAGAGAGGTACCACCTTCAAAGCGTTATTCGAACACATAGTGCCACCTCTAATGCTGCTGTCTCTGGCACAGGAAGTGGAGCTGGACTGGACAGTCAATTGGAGATGTCCCTAAAGAAACAGCAACAGCACCAACAACAACAACAACAGCAGCAGCAGCAACAGCAGCATAAACAACATCAACAACAACCACAGCAGAAGAGCAACAGAACTGTAAGTGATGGAGGACGAGGGAGTTCAGATCAAACACATTCCCATCCTCACCATCATCATGATTCTTTGGGATCAGTGGTGCATTATGGGCGGGGTGACCCATATTCCCAACACTCCATTCCTCAACACTCCACCTCCCACCATCAACACACTCCACATACACCAACGCACACACACCTACACTCTCACCCACACATGGATCTTCAGAAAAAGCCTCAAGATTCAGGTGATATGGCTTACATGCGTAAGACACCTGATGTGCAGCAACATCACCATCAGCATCAACAGCAAACTCAGCATCATCAGTCGCATCCACAACAACATCAACAACAATCACAGCAGCAACAGCGACATTCACAGTCACTTATGGACTCTCCCACTGACCAGTCTCGCCAACCTTCTCATTTGCTGCAGTCTGTGCTGTCCCATACCCGCAGCAAAATAGACCCTCAGCAACAGCAGCATTCTGTTAGCCAGCAGGCCCTTATGGAAGCCACTGGGGGAGTTGTGTCAGCAGAGACCCATTCCCAGCCCCAGACATCCCAGCTCCAACTCCAGCTTCAATCCCAAGCTTTGGAAGCAGCTGGTCATTATGGTCATGGTTCTCAGCAGCAAGACCAGAGCCGCCCTAAGTCTAACACAGTATCTCCACTAGACATGCTGGAGCATTCCCTCTCTCGGGCATCTAGCCAAGAAGGAGCAATGGTGGATGAGAGGACAGGAGGTGAAGGAAGCAGGGGGAATTCTGGAGCAGCAACAGCAGGAAGTGTAGAAAGGCGCCAGTCACAGGAGCAGCAAAGACTTTCATCTCACCACCCAACGCAGCACCATGCCTCAGAGTTGCACTCATATCTTCCTGAGCCAGACATGAGTTTATCGTCAACTTCCCATGGACACCATCTATCCCACCACCACCACCAACAGCAACAAGCGTCACAAGGTCCTCAACATCCTAACTCCCACCATCAACACCCTCACTCCTCCCATACTAATCAGCAGAGCCATCATCATCTTCCTCCACAGGCCTCCTCTGCAGCTTCTCAGCAACAAGAGCAGTCTCACCCCTCTCATGCCTCCCAGATTCCTCAAGCTCAACTTGACCAGCATCAAGGAGAGCCCCACTTTGACACCAGAAATCCAGCAGCAAAATCAAATCAAAACCAAAATCAAAGCCAACAGAGCCAGAGGTTTGTTCCTTTAACATCCATCTGCTTCCCTGATTCTCTTCTCCCAGATGAGGACCGCTCGTTCTTTCCTGGAATGGAAGATATGTTCTGCCCAGAGGAATTCAAATCCAGTTGCTCAGGAGGAACTGGGCAGGGTCAAGATGGGGTTGCATCTGGCCAAACAGTGCAGGAAGGAATGGAAGGAATTAAAACAACATCTGGAGGAGGAGACAATACAGGTCCAAGTTATGATATGCTTGGCCATCACAGTGACCAGGGGTATGGGCAGTATTGCCATGATCTTTCAGAACCTGATAATGGAACCATGCATTTAGATCTTGACTCCTTGAAGACTCATGAGCTCCCATCTACTGTCAACACAGAGCAGCTTGGATTAATCCAATCTCAACCAGCCAGCCTTGGAATGGGGACAACTGGAACTGTTGGGGAAGGATCTGGTGGCAAAATAGGAGGTACTGGGGGATCTGGGTCTGGATCTGGGGGTCTTACCTCTCCAATTTTCTGTTCCTCTCGCCCAAAGAAGCTCCTGAAATCCAGTTCCTTCCATCTGCTGAAGGAGAGACCTGATCCAAACTCCATGCCCAAGAAGAGCTATGCACAGGAGTATGAATTTGAGGATGATGAGGATAAGGCTGATGTCCCAGCTGACATTCGTCTCAACAGCCGAAGCCGACTTCCTGATCTGATACCAGACCTTGTGTCCAGTTGTCGCAAACCAAGTGGAGTGGGAGGGGGAACTTTAAGCCCTTTAATGGGTGATCTAGATTTTGGATACCCATCTCTTGGTCCCCCTCCTCAGTTGTTGCCACAGGATGGGCCGAAGAAAAGAGGCAGGAAGCCCACAAAACCCAAGCGAGAAGGACCTCCGAGGCCACGTGGACGACCACGCATACGCCCATTGCCAGAACCTCACCACTCTAGGGGTATGATGGGAGAGTATGGAACAGGATATGTTCCTGAAAGAGGCAGAGGAAGAGGAAGAGGGAGAGGCAGAGGTAGACGGGATGAATCCATGATGGACATGGATATAGCCAATAAAGATCCAAATCAGATGTATCAGCAGCACATGCAGCAGCAAATGCATCACCAATCACAGCAGCAGACACAGCATCAGGAGCCAATCAAACCCATCAAGGTAAGCTGTTAAAATTAAAAAAAGCTACTGTTACAATTTATAATATACTGTCTAAAAAAATGTGATATGAATTAACTTTTGTAGTCAATAGAGATGCACAATATATCAGTTATCAGCCAATAGTAGTTTTTTTTTTTTGTTTTTTTTTTTTTTAAATATTGGATATTTAATTTTGTATGTTAATTTCCATCACTTTCCAGGAGATTTTCTATAACGTCTTATCTCCCTCTATTAGATTAAACTTCCTATTGGAACCATGTCATCTTCTGATGCCTTGTTGCGGACAGACTCCTTATCAGGCACTGATCCGGCTCTCTCAGATGGTTCCCTTGGTTCTGCACCTTCTTTGGGATTGAGCCCTGGGACACCCGGAGTGCCTGACATGAACAGACCTCAAGACAAGAAGTCTAAATCCCAAGAGGTATGCAAATGTAGTAGGGCTGCACAATTTGGGGGAAAAAATCGAATTGCAATTTTTCTGGTTAAAATTGCGATTTGTGATTTGTAAAATGCATTTTTTAAAACAAATTAACAAAAAAAATTATAAAGAACACCTGTGCCTGCTTGTAGGGCTGCACAATTTGGGTCAATTTTGTGCTTGTATATCAATACGACTAATAATAATAATAATAATAATAATAATAATAAAAGAGAACCGTTATGTTTCATATTTTCTTTACCTAAAAGGGTGATGTGAGTGTTAACAAGCACTATAAACCCATTCAATGTCTGTTTCTTTCATACTGGAAGCCGGAGGGCACCCTCATGCACAAAGTCCAAATATGCCTCACAGAACTAATACTTCTGACGTTCCAGGAAATCCCTAATATGGACAAAGCATCCAGCTGTGGCTATAGCTGAATAAAAAGAAGATAAAAACGCTTTAAATTATTAAACATGAAGACAATACACGAATAACTGCAACAATATATTGTTTATCTGTGTTTTTCAAGCCATCTTGGGTATTTTCATAAGAATAAAGTATATTAATAATGCAACATTAATCGACATAGCATTAATTACAGTGTAGAATACTTCAAAATAATAGTGTCTGCCTCATTCTGTGATTTAAGAAGCCACTTCAGATCCCAAATAAAAATTATTTCAAACACTCAATTGACTTTATGAAGGAAGTTAAAAACTTGTAATGCACATCATAAGTGACTTAAACTCACAACGCTTGCAGAGATGGAGGGATCAGCATTTACTGAACCGATTGATCTGCTCTGATCACACTGGTGCTACTCACTATGGAACACCCTGTGCGTATATTTATTTAATTAAAAATGGTAACTTTTGCGATTTCATAATCGCACTAAGGCAAATCACGATTTTGGTTTTATATCGATTAATTTTGTAGCCCTAGTATGTAGTGTAGATTCCACAGTAGAGTTTGAGCATATTTTTGCATATTTATCTAATCATAAATTTTGTCTCTTCATATTTAGTTGGAAGATAAAGAGTCGGAGAAGACTGGCTTTGTTGCCTCATTTCTAGATTTTCTTAAGTCTGGAAAAAGGCCATCAGGAATGTCAACGGGCTCAGCTGACAGCTGTGGAAATGAAGATTCATCTCCTGGGAAAAGTGGAGGCATTCGCCCATTATCTCCTCAACCACCACCCCCGCCAGCCGCTGCAGCTGTATCTGGATATGGAGATGGGGAAAGTGATGGAGGACTGTCTTTGGGTGGCTGTCCTAGCCCATGCAAGCGCTTGGATGAAGAGCTGAAAAGGAACCTTGAGACTTTGCCCTCCTTCTCATCCGATGAGGAGGACTCCGTTGGAAAGAACCAGGACCTGCAAAAGAGCATCTCCTCAGCAATCTCTGCTCTGTATGACACTCCTCAAATCACCTCAATGCAGCCTTCTTCACTTCCTCCACCCCCTCCTCCCCCTCCTCCTGAACCACTGACACCAACACAGCAGCCACCAGCTCTCAGCCCTCAACCACCAATGCACACAAACCTGCCATCACATGCCCATACCCACTCTATTGAGCCTGCAAGATTGCAAAAAGAAGAGCAGGAAGAAGAAATGGAAGAAAAAGAAAAGAATGTAGACGAGGTAGTGGAGCAAGACAAGGAAGAGAAAGAGAAAGCCCCAGACATGGAGCTGCTGAGTGTCCCAAAATTTGGAGGTGAGGGTTATTTTTGGAAAGTAGGATGAATTAAGCAGCTTAGCAAACACCTCCACACACCTGTGCTTTGTTTAAAATAGGGCATTATTAAGATGCATTTGAATACTTCTTTGCTGTTGGTTTGTTGAAACTGTGGGTGGTTGAAAATGAAAGAGTACCCTTCTCTCTTGCAGACTCGCCTAAAGAAGCCATTGAAGCCCAAGCTCCCCCTTCTCTCCCACCAGTTTCCCCATCATCCCCTACTCCCTCCTCCGCTTCCTCGCCATCACCGCTTCCTCCCCTCCCCCTTCCATCTCCCCCTCCTCCACTGGAGGACAATCCTTCCGCCTCTCAGAAATCTCCACCACAGCAGTCCTCGCCTCCATCCAGTCCTGTGGCTTCCACTGTGCCTGTCCTCTCTCCTCTACCTCCTCCTCCTGTAGAGCCCCCTCTATTCTCTAGCCCACCTTCGCCCAGTCCCCCTCCGGTACAGGAGTCCATTGCAGAGCCCGCGTCCCCTGAAGAGCCCCCTGTGCCTCAAATTCTACCGTTGCACTTGGCACAGAAACAGAGTGGTGCTGCCATTGTTGGAGAAACTGATGAGGATGAGAGTGAGAGTGGAGGCGAGGGTATTTTCAGAGAGAGGGATGAGTTTGTGGTGCGGATTGAGGACATTAGGAGTCTGAAGGTATGGCAATCCATTTATATATTTTTTTTTTCCAGTTTCTTTTTAAATTTGTCAGCATATGTATAATGCATATGTGCAGAGATATAATGTGACGCGGTATGTAGGTTTAATTTCATGTTAATCTCATCTCTCGCTAGTTGGCCCTGCAGACAGGACGAGAGCCCCCTCCAATTTGGCGTGTACAGAAAGCTTTGCTGCAGAAGTTTTCCCCCGAGATTAAGGATGGACAGAGACAGTTTTGTGCCACTAGTAATGTGAGTCATGACACATCACATCAATTATTGGAAGCAGCTGATTTCTACTTTGTTTATAATCTGATTATGTTCAGCTCTTGTTTATTAGTGCTGTTTACCATTGCACTGTTATTATTATTTGTATTTAGCCAGAGTTTTTAGAAATATCAGTCTTTCTATTTTTATCTGATGGACAGTAAAACAGGCTAAATAATCCCATTCACCTATGTAATACTCTATTAATCTACTACTCAAACTAATTTAGTAACTGCAAAGCAACATCATGGCAACCATTCAGAACAACTTAGCATTGTGGCAGTAAGCATCACTCACATTTTCATGAGATCAGTTAAATAATGTTAAAATCAGTTAACAGTATTTATCAGCATATTAAGTTATGGGTGATTTTGTTTTTGACATTTGTATAAGCTGCATTTTAAGTTGTTACTATATGTTTCTAAATTTTGTCTCTTCTTTTGTCCCCTTCTCCTTAATTTCTCTGCTTCTTCCTAGTATCTGGGTTACTTTGGAGATGCTAAAAAGCGCTACCAGCGGCTGTATGTGAAGTTTCTGGAAAACATAAACAAAAAAGACTACGTGAGGGTCTGTTCCTGTAAGCCCTGGCACAGACCTACTCTTAACCTGAGGTATTTTAACCCCTTTATCTGTCTCCCTGTCAAGTCAATGACTTCAGACACCATTTGAGTGTGAAGGCATCTCCTAAGGAAACTGGTTTCAGAAAGACTACCTAGGCACCATAGCATCATGTCTAATGATCTAGAAGAGATTCAAATTAGCTTTATTCATATTGATTGACTTTTTTTCAGACAAACACAATCTGAGTTATATTATAAAACATCCTGGCTCTTCCAAGCTTTATAATGGTAGTGAATGGCGCTCCTGATTTTAAAGTCCAAAAAAGTGCATCCATTCACATAAAAGATATCCACACGGCTCCAGGGGTTAATAAAGGCCTTCTGCAGCGAAGCGATACGCTTTTGTAAGAAAAATATTCATATGTAAATCTTTATAAACTAAAATAACTAGCTTCCAGCAGACGGCCTATGCAAATCAACTTGTGCCAAAAGAGTAATATCTGACCTGACGCATTGATGAACGCAGAAGCGCAGGGGACAGAGCAAAACAATACACCGGTCACGAATTATAAGCTTAAAACAAGAATATTTAAAGAGAAATATCAGAGGATTTCGATATAAGATAAGAGGAGCTTTGAGTTTGTTGTCCAGCCCTTTTTTTTTTTTTTTTTTTTAAACTGCGAGAGGCGTCTAAGCTTGCGCTACTCCTACATCCTACGTCATACATTGCGTAAGAAGTTACTCTTTTGGAGTAAGTCGACTTGCATAGGCTGTCTGCCGGAAGCTAGTTATTTTAGTTTATATGCAGTTATAAATGTAGATATTCTTCTTACAAAAATCTATCACTTTGCTTCAGAAGGCCTTTATTAACCACCTGGAGTCGTATGGATTACTTTTATGATGGATGGATGCGCTTTTTTGGGAACCCTATTCACTACCATTATAAAGCTTGAAAGAGCAAGGATATGTTTTTAATAGAAGTCATATACACCTAGGATGGTTTGAGGGTGGGTAAATGATGGGATAATTTTCATTTTTGGGTAAACTATCCCTTTAACTCCTTTCAGCTATTCCTATTCCTCCTAATTTTTTTTTCCCACCAGTGATTGAACTGCACTCACAGGATTGCGAGATAATCATAGACGCATAATGGACACATATATCTCTTAAAAAGCCTATCAGATGAAGTCATGTTAGTTGACAGGATATTACACGAACATTAAATTTGCATGTGCCTTTTTGCCGTATTGTACTACCTGTAAAGGTAGCATTTTTCAAGTTTTGGACACATCCTTAATGTCAGTATAAAAGTTGCAGTGTAAAGGGCTGTTTACAAAAGGACAATAACAATAAAGTTTATATTGTTTTAATTCTATGAAAAGAGGAAAGTCCACACAACTATAACAAAACAGTGGAACAATATTGTTGAAATTGCTTTCAGAAGGATTTTTTCCAGGTGATGAATGATAAAAACATTGATAACCAATGAAAATCCACCCAGCTTGAGCATTTAAAGCAGCAGACACTATTACTGCAGTGGACACTTAATAAACAGAACATTATTGTCCATTGGTATGGACGCTACTATAGTTGTAATAGTTACGTTATGTACTAGGGTAGGGTATTTTAAATGTTTTGTTGTGCACTGTTGACATACTTAATAATGGTGTCAATGATCTAGATCACAGCAGATCATTTCAATAAGGCATATATTTGCAACCCTCCTGTTGTTTTTTACTGTTTAGGAGGCAGTCTCAACCAGTCCAGAAGTTAGCCCCGCCTCCCAACAACCAGACTCCCTTAGAGAAGGCTGAGAAAGACAGAGAGAAGATTAAGGAGCCACGTGAAAGCCGAGAGAAAAACAACATTCGGCCAAAAGAACAGCGGGACAGAGAAAAGGTGCTTAAAACCAGGGAGAAGGAAGAAAAGAAAGAGAAGGAAAAGGAGAAAAAAGCTTCACCTCCACCTCTGCCACCTTCGAAGCCTGAGAAACGGGCAGCAGTGACAGAACGAGGGAAGGTGAAAGAGGAGAAGAAGAGCGGTGCACAGGAGAGGAAGACTGAACGCTCTGCCAAGCCTCAGCCACAAAAGGTGAAGGCAGAGCCTCCGCCCAAGAAACGCAGGAAGTGGCTGAAGGAAGTACCTTCGTCATCAGAATCAGACTCCTCAGCAAGTGAGGATGAAAGTGAGTATACTTTTATCATGTGTATGGCATGCATTAGTCGAAATGTGCAGTGTATGTTTTTAATGTGACAGAAAAATACAGATTCAAGAACGTTTTTGAATGAATGTCAAGATTTTTTTTCAAAATTGGGAATAAAAGTATATTAATTTTTCGAAGCTATATTTATATATTTTTTGGATTATGTTTAAAGAATGAGACCTTTAAGAATGGTACTTTAATGTAAAAGTAAAAAATATATATTATTGATTATTAAAACCTTATAATTTTTAACTCTAAAATCAAAAGAACAAAATAGGAAATTATATTTCGTTTAGAAAAAAAAAACCCTATAATTTGTAACATTAAGATTTTTTGCATTGTGACATTATTTACATGATATTAGATTTATATCAGAATAAAAATTCTGAACTGAAACCAAAAATTCTAGATGCACTTGACTGAAAACAGAAACCAAAAGTGCTTTTTAAAAATTATTTATTTCTTATTTTAAATTAGCTTATTTTTGTATAATTTTATTAATATCAGACTTTTTAATGAAAAGTACAAATAAATAAAATGATATATATATTTTTATTTGACAGTAGTCCTTTTTTCCCCTGATCATGGCACATTCCGACCCTATTTCAAATAAATGCTGTTGTTTTTAACTTTGTTCATCAAAGAATCCTAAAAAAAAAAAAAAAAAAAAAAAAAAAAACGAAGCAAAGAAATGAAGCAGCACAACTGTTTTCAACACTGATTATAATAAGAAATGTTTCTTGAGCAGCAAATCAGAATATTAAAATGATTTCTGAAGGATCGTGTGACACTGAAGACTGGAGAAATGATGCTGAAAATTCAGCTTTGCATCACATACTAAAACTGTGACCCTAAAACCATCATATAACCCGAACCATGAGAAATTTGAACCGTTACACTCCTAGTGTATATGTGTGTGTTTATATAATAGTGTATATGTTTTACTGCATCTAATTTATGCAGATTGTAATAAAAAAATTGCATTACAGCCATTAAAGTTACTGTAATCGGAATTTGTGCAGGGAATTGTGGAAGGCATAATTGTCATGAAAATAATGCTAAATTTTAGTTGCTGGTCTTAAATATACACTTCATTTTCTTTTTGTTAAATATATATATATATTTTTTTTACTTTGTGCGATTCAAATGCAAAATAACCATTTTTAGACAAATAAGGCCATGTGACATAAAATAGTTGGAAGCGTACAGTTATGATGGTGAGTATAACTTGACATGTCTCTGTCCAGCAGTCTCAGTAAAAGCTGGCCTGAACACGCGTGCGATGCGTGAGATGTACCGGAGCTACGTGGAGATGCTGGTCAGTACGGCACTTGACCCAGACATGATTCAGGCTCTAGAGGACACCGAAGGTAAACGAATATGATTACCTCCCGGACAAACTGCAGTGCTGTCGTTTTCAAAACATGATATGAAATTCACCCTTCTCCTTGCGTTATTGGCTATTTCAGATGAGTTATATCTTCCTCCAATGCGCAAGATCGACAGCCTTCTCAGTGAGCAGAAGAGGAAGCTTTTGAAAAGAGTCAATATGAACTCCCAGCACCAGGTAACTCACCTTTTTATTTGTGATTCTTTTATTCGATTGCTTCATTAGTCTTTCATGTCACTTAGCAACAGGCATCATCAAGGTCTTTCAGTGTTTCCAGCACCAATTTTTTTTCAAGGACTTCATACAATAGTTTTTGCTTAAATGACTTATTTTTCACATTATCTTCATCCATAGATTATAAACGGAATATAATATACAAAAAGAATTAAGACTAACGATAGAATATAAACATCTACATAATATACTTGTATATTAATTGCTATAATACATATTAAATAAATACAGCCCGTAGGTGGCAGCTTTGTAATGACATGAAAAACTATAAATAAAAAATAATAGCATTCTACTGCTAATTCGGTACGCTGAATAAACGACCATTGACAAGTTACTGTTGATTCTTCTTCATTTAGAGACTTTACTCCTTTGTTTTAGACATGCATTATGTAATCAAATATATTCATTTACACATTTTATCATTTCAGAAACAAACTGATCTTGAATGTGGATACAAAAAGTGTACAGTAAAGCATTAAACTCACCTGAATCTGAGCAGAGCATGAGCCCTGAAGCATCTGCAGCTGAAAATACTAATTTACACAGGGCAATCTGTGACGTAATGTGATTTGGATTTGAATTATTCACTTTGTTATTGTAATTCGTAGTTCTTTGATTTTTAACCCGCTTGAATACAAGATGAAAACAAGTTTGCAGTGAAATATGACTTTTAATACTTTTTCCTAAACCTGTATCTTGTGTGTTCAAACCACCTACATATTCTTTTTAAATTAAGTACTTTTCTACAAAACAAGCCAATTTTCCAGGCATTTCAGAACTGACATTTCTAAAAGCTAAATTCAAGCACTTTAAGGACCTTATGCAAACCGTGTAAAATCCATTCTTCTCTGAATTTCCTTCTATTCCTGCTCCACAGGAAGCTCTTCACACGTTCCCTCAGATAACAGCGGAGCCCCTAGACTCTGGGACGGTGAGGGTCAGACTGGGTGGAGAATGCTACAACCGCAAAACCCTGAACCGCATCAAAAAGAGTGTTTCCAAACCACAGGTGATCAAAACGTGAATTTTTCACAGTAAACAGTCCCCCTGATACTGAAGTTATGGCACCATTCATTTTAAAATTTAATTAAGAGCTGTTGTGTTTGATTCAAAGTTTGGGGTTCAAGAATTTTTGAAATTATAGAATTAATGCTTCAGCAAAGATGGATTAAATTGATCAAAAGTGTCAGTTTTTAATGTTGGGTTTCTATTTCAAATAAATGCTGTTGTTTTTAACTTTGTTCATCAAAGAATCCTAAAAAAAAAAAAGAAAAAAAAAAGCATCAGTTTCCAACCCAAAAAATGAAGCAGGACAACTGTTTTCAACACCGATTATAATAAGAAATGTTTCTTGAGCAGCAAATCAGAATATTAAAATGATTTCTGAAGGATCGTGTGACACTGAAGACTGGAGAAATGATGCTGAAAATTCAGCTTTGATCACAGGAATAAACAAAATGTTTAAATATATTGAAAATAGTTTTGAAAAATGTTATTTTAAAGTGAAATAATATCTCATAACATTACACTCTAAAGTGAGTTATTCTCTATACCAATAAACACTCTTTCTGAACACCCTGAAACTCCCGGAAACGAACATGTCACAATACTCCTAATTTAAATAATTCCCAGCCAAAGCATATGCAAAAACAAGGGGCAGGGCCTGGTTGAGTTACTCGGGGTACATTTATATGACAACGATGTACTAAAAACGGAAACGTTTTTTCTTTTTACAGATGACAACATTATCAAAACTATCCCGTTCACACGGATCCACAATAATGACTAAAAAAACGCTGCATTACGCATACCAGACAAGTAGTTGGCGATGTCACTTAGTAAAGAAAGACTACGTGCCTGCGCATACGTTTTACAGAGCACTCCCGTCAAACGCGCATACCTATCCATCTTATTTGAACAGTTTATTGCACTTTAATATTGTTCTCGTTATTTCCCTATAGCGGCTAATGAATCGGAAGTCTCCCACATTCACAGAAAACACATTGAAAAAAAATAAGGTGGATAGACTGAACACGTAATACGCATGTGAAAGACGTCACCATTTTCATAGATTCAAGTTATTTTGCAGTTTACATGGAGATTACAATTGTAGTGTTTTCAAAAACTTGCACAAACAAAAGTCTGCGTTTTCAGGCCACCAAAGCGCTGTTGTCGTGTAAATGAACGGCCAAAACACAAAAAGTTTTCCGTTTTTAGTTGTCGTGTAAACAGCCCCTTAATGTGTTGTTGCTATTGTCCTTTCTGGACATTTCTGAAACACCCTCAAAACGGTTGACCAGTCACAACACACTGGTCCAGCCGACCAATCAGAGCACACTTTTCAGAAGGAGGGGCTTCATAGAGACAGAAACTAAATAGTGTTGCGGACAGACTGGGAAGAGAGGAGCTGCAACAATGTCAAATATGTGGAAAATAATGTGTTCAAACATGAATTCCTACTCTAGTAGACCCCAAAAACAAAACCAAGACTTTGTAAAAGGGAATAATATGGCCTCTTTAACACTTTAAATCCATCAACAACCTTAATAACTAAAAGGAGCAATGTAGAAACTGTGATTTTTCAGATACTAACATGTCACCATCCCTGTCTCCTCCAGGACCTCAAGTTGTCAACAGAAACATGCCGAATCTACAGTCTCTACCATTCACTGCATCATTATAAATATCATACTTTCTTACACTGTAAGAAAGAGGTAAGAACTATATTTCCCACAAGCAGTTGGAATAAACAAAAGCATACATGAATGCACTAATAAATTCTCTTGTCTTTTTCTTTTTTAGACGAACACTATAGAGCAGGCTTCAGAAGATCCTGGACAAGAGGAAGTTGTTCAGCAGTGCATGGCCAATCAGAGCTGGCTGGAGACGCTCTTCAACTCCTTCTTAGAGCTGATGGCCCTCAGCACCAAAGCTTGAGAGAGAGAGGAAAAGAAGGGAAGGGGGAGCATAAAAAAGGAGAAACGTTGAGAAATCGAGAAGGCCTCGATGTACAAAGAATCTGGATTTATTGTTGCCTAGCTCCCCTGCCCTCCTCTTCGGTTTTATAGAAATTCTCTTTTAAACGGCTCTTACTCAGCGGCGACAGAAGAGGAGCAGGTTGCCGCTGGCCAATAACTTTATTAACTCGTTACAAACGTCACGGAGGCCGCAGGCCCGGTGCAGGATCCCTCCTGAGAGTTCTGACGAATGGATATGACCAAACTGAGATCACCTAAAATGGGCTGACCTTACCGAATTCACTGAATGGTACACAGAACCATGGAATATACTGTGTGGAGTCTTTATACTTTTTGAATTGACTGATTCATCGTGGGAAGTAACTGACAGGAGGAGTTCGCTTCACGTCGACACTAGGAGGAAGTCTGTTACTGAATTTTACACAAATAATTTTTTAAGACGATAGCAGTTTTATTCTGGCTTTTTTCCTGAAACGAGAGCGAGAGCGAGTGAAGGTTCTGTTTTATAAACGAGTGCCGATCGGAAAGCTGACATGGGAAGATGCGTGCAACGACATGTGATGACATTCAACGCTTTAGTCTACACACGTGAAACAAGTGAGCTAAAGTAATACATTTTTATTATTTATAAAGACATTTTTAACAGGAGTTCGCACATACTATACAAACAGTAATGCTTCATAACGGTTAAAATAATGTTTGTTCAGATGTTATAAATGGATCTTATTGCCACATTCTGAGCTGTCTTCCTTTTTGCTCATCGAAGGTGGGTAGATAAAATGGAAAATGTATTATCATTTTTATCTGTTACAGAAGTGAAAAGAAAGAACAAACTATTTCAAGCTACGCAAACGGTATTATTGCAGTGCATTCTACGGGAAAAAAAATCAAATGGAATTGAAAGTGAGAGCGAAGCATCTGGTTCCCATTAGGGAGGGATTATGTATTAGTACTATTTAAAATGAAAATTTGTTTTTATTTGTTTGTCTTTTGTCTGTATTCTGAGTATTATTTTGGAACAATCTAATACTGTGCTTCTTTCAAAAGTAAAGCCTTTGTGTAAATATTGTACAGCTCTTGACAAAAATCTCCCGGTTCTTCTGTACATGGACTATCCCTGTATTTGACAAACAAATAAAACCGTCAACAACTACTTTATCTCAAATAAGATACTTTATTTTTCCTCTGGGTTTACACTGTGGTCCAAGATTTCACTAAAAAATAACCTTTGTGACAGGAGAATTAATCAGAAGTAGGATCTCTCTCTCTCTCTCTCTCTCTCTCATTTTTTGGCTTCCACAGAACTTTCTTCCCTAAATGACTTTATGCAAAGGTTTGTACTTTTTCTTAAACTTTTGACCACGACTTTATTACACTTCCCCTTTTTGCTGTTATTGTTTATTATTTCTGCTGTTTTACATTTTATGTTCTCACAAAACAAGTTCTGAAGTAATTACTTTAGGTTGCAGCAGGGTATTTCCAGCCTGAAACATTTTTGAAAAGTAAAAATGCCTAGCTTATGATAAATGTTTTTCAAAAAGTACATTCCCTTTATTTCTTGACATGCGTGCATTCTTGGTTTGGTATACAATTATTAGTGTTTTTTGACAGATTAAAAAGGTTGGTTTAATATTTTTGCTCACAATTTTGATGATGATTCTTAATATTAATGTGGAGTAGGTGTGTCCAAATCTTTGTGCATTTCATCAGATAGATGGAAGGATTATTAGGTGATTACTGAATGAAAGCTCAGTTCTAAACAAAATGCCCTTTAAAATAAATATTATGTCTGATAGGTGTACTGATACAGACATTTAATGTGTTTTGGGGACAACATATAGTGTATTAATGGTAATAGCTTTTCATATATATATATATATAGAGATATAGAGATATATATAGAGAGATAGAGAGATAGAGATACATATATATACATATATATATACATATACATATACATATATATATACATATACATATATATACACATATACATATATATATATATATATACATATACATATATATATATATATATATATATATATATATATATATACATATATATATATATATATATATATACATATACATATATATATATATATACATATACATATATATATACATATACATATATATATATACATATATATATATATATATACATATATATATATATACATATACATATATATATATATATATATATATATATATACACATATACATACATATATATATATATATATATATATATATATATATATATATATATATATATATACACACACACACACACACACCCTATTCAGTTGTATCCCCAAATTGCCTGATAAACACACACTAAGTCTTAGTGTCTTCTACAGAGGACATGTATGAAACGACAAGCAATTTGAAAATTTGTCAGATTTAAATGATAAAAAGAAATATGATCATATTTCCACAAGAGTGCTAAATTCGATCAATAAATCATTGTCAGTCATTTTTAAAGACCAAAGAGAGGGAGTTATCATGGTCAAATCTCCAAACATTTGGTATATCTGAAAAGCCCTGAATATATACTTACATCCAGAATTAAACATATGGTCTCAGAGAATTTCTCTGAAATATAATGTCCTCTACAGAGGATAAAGGTCTATGCCTGGGTCTCAGGAGGATATATTTGAAAATGTCGTTATTGATTTTCACGTTGTTCAAACCTATTGTGTTAATACTCTTACTAAACAGCGCAAATTACAGACATTTTCTTTTTGATGGTCGTTTACGCCATCTAGTGGTCATCGAAGGTAAAACACATAGAACGACGTGTACAATGACGTCAAAAATGGGAAATCGAAACTGACATGGATTTCCCGAGTAATGTTTAACAGCTGATCTAAAGGCAAAATCTGTTGAATACAGTCGAGTATTAACCCAGTACTGAAGCGATCCTGTCTCACAGTCCTGACATCTGAAGAGTTCGCTGAGAAATACAAGAGGACACAGAACACTGTCGATGTTGTACAGTAAGTGACGATTAAAAGCCATGGTGTTTTTGTTATTGTACTTATGGTTTGTCATATGATCACATTGTTCATTATACAGAATGTCTGCCTAAGATATGTCATATTTAATATGTAAATGTCCACGGCAATATGTAAGCAAATGTTTATAAAGTTCAAGCAAACATTGACATTAGAAGAAAGGTGTTTTAGGTTTCACTGTATTTTAGGTTATTTATTCAAATAAAGTGAGAGTTTGTAAATGAATGTAAGGATATTTCAGCATGATTGGCTGTTCTTCTGTTTGTGCAGGTACATTGATGGTTTGGTGTGTTGTATAGTCTGTTTGCAACATTATGACCCATCCAAAACCGCTCTTCGTGCCCTGGTTGTGCCAACAAATCCAAAGTGGAAGATATCCTGGAGTGTGTTGGACCAATGAAGAACTTCAGCAGTTTAGTATTCCCTGGAAGCATGCTTTGAGACAGGACTCCAACAGTGATGATGTCCTCATATTCAAGGTGAAAATATGCATTATTTGCCATTATTAAAGATCCGTTATCAAGTTTTTGATTACAAATGAAGATATTTTTTGAAGAATGTCGGTAACCAAACAGTTGATGAGCCCCATTGACTTCCATAGTATTTTATTGTTCCATACTGTGGATGTTAATGGGGTCCATCAGCTGTTTGGTTACCAACATTCTTCAAAATATCTTCATTTGTGTTCAGCAGAAGAAAGAAACTCATACAGTTTTGGAAGAACTTGAGGGTGAGTAAATGATGACACAATTTTCATTTTTGGTTGAACTATCCCTTTAATTGTATGTTATTTACAATTAAATGAAAATGTACTATAGTTTACATTTATATTAAATGCAATTATTTATAGAGAGTTTAACATCATGTTGTGTATTTGAATATATTTGTAATTGCATATTTGTAATTATGAAGTTGCAATTTAGTAAATTTAAAATATCAACTTTAAATGTAGGCTAATATTATATAACGCACTACAGTTACAATTATAATCAAATACTTTGGGCTACATGTGTGACAAACGTCTTTAAAGTAAAACTGTTAATTTGACATTACAAAGAGCACTTTTTTAAAAGTGTACTTAAGTGTGTTAAGAAAAAGTCATGAATGCGTACTAGAGCTGCACGATTAATTGTTAAAAGATCGTGATCTCGATTCAAACACCCATGTGATTTTATTCCTAAATGACAATGATTCACTGTCTGTTAAAGGGTTAGTTCTCCCAAAAATTAATTTTTCTGTCATTAATTACTCACCCTCATGTCGCTCCACACCCGTAAGACCTATTGCTGTCTATGGACGAGTCATATACCTTTCGGATTTCATCAAAAATATCTTAATTTGTGTTCCGAAGATGAACAAAGGTCTTACGGGGGTGAGTAATTAATGACAGAATTTTCATTTTTGGGTGAACCAACCCTTTAAACCTTTGACAAGTATGACCATGGCAAACATTCAAATCTGCGTTGGCGCTGCCGCTGAGCCAGAGAGAGCAGTTGTCATGTTATGTAGGTTATAGCTATGAAACAAAACAGTCTTTTCAGCCAGACTGTGTTACTGTATTTCTGTGTTACAATAATTCAAATGATCACAGAAGTGCTGGGATAAAAGTTTATAGTTCGGATATAAACACTAATGCTACGGTAGCAATCAAAATAGAGTAAATCACCTTTTGAAATGAATTTAAAGGGTACATAACACAGTTTCTATGTTAATCTTGAGTACCTATAGAGTAATATTGCATCCTTCATATCTCCGAAAAGTCTTTAGTTTAATCAGATTTATAAAAGATAGATAAGGTGTACCGACTCTTTCCAAAAAAAAAGACGAGCACCTGGAGGCGTGCCTGCCGTGGGCAGAGCTAAATAGTCACAAGCACACGCAGCTTTTGCGTAGAGATCGTCTACAAGCTGTGACATCATTATAAATAAAAAGGGAATAAAAACGTTTGTGTTGTTTACATTATATGCTTGTGCGCCAATTGCCAACAAAACACAGACATCTGATGCAGTTCTACTCACCGCCCGCGATCTGCAAATCCAGTGTCGAACTGGGACTTCGTCACTGAAATTCTGGGAACAAACAAACATACGTGCACAACTCCGTTGCTGCCCCGGGAAAAACAAACTTCATCCACTGTTCCCTTAATGCTGGGTTCTTTGGGAAGCTGAAAAAGGTTATCTTTCCCTCACAACCAAAAACACACTTATCTGGTGACAATGTCGAAAAATCTCTTGTTGAAAAATCTCTTGGCTTCCGTAACCCGCACGTTGATGGGCGTGCTCTTGCTCTGGGTGATGTGTGTGTGCACGCTTATCAGGGAGAAGTGCCTATACAAGGAATCCGCCCTTTATTACGTGATATAGGGCCATACTCGAAAAAACGTTCCGAAACATATCTGAAACCGGAAGGAGTATATTTGGCACAGACATACTCCGTCATACGTCCAACTCGTGTTTTGACACTTTGGCCATGTTTAGCATGAGAATGCAACTCTTTAACAGTGTAAATAAGTCAGAATGCATGAAATAGCATTAGACCCCCCAATGCTTCAAATGAAGATTCTATCAATTACACCGTTACACCAGTAGGTGGCGACAAGTGATTGTTAAAAAATGTATTTCTCATTGAATCATTCATCCAAGAGATTCGAGACCATTGAATGATTCATTCAAACCGAATTTAAAAAAATGTAGTCTGCAGCAATTAACATTCTCTTTAAGCGCACTTAAGTAGTCTTTTATTTCATGTAAAATTTGAACTACACTACAAGTGCACATGTAATACAATTAAGCACACTTCTTTTTAAAAAAAGAAGAGTACAATATTACTTCTAATATCTGTATTTTGGTCAGGCATGGGCTCAGACTAGCGCTGCTGGAGACGGCAGGATAAATGGAGACCACTCTGTTTGGAAGAGAAACTTCCGTAGCGCTCTTCGTGCTAAAGGCTTCAAGATGATATTGGACAACAAGAATGATGCCGCTAATCCGCATAAAGTGTATCAGTTTCCATCTGAAGGTCTTTCTGCAGGTAAGAAACATTACCTGTCATTAGGAAGATTGTTCATTGAACTATTATAAACCTAGTATTTATTGTTATTATTTTTTTTTATCTTCATCATCTTCAGGATCGGAAGGGTCTCAAGAGAGTAATGTGAGTAATCACATTTATTCTGTGCTTGTCTGGTTTTATAAAAAGCACATTCAAATAGACAACATGTGGCATCAGATAAAACATACACAAACTGACTTGGGAAATTTGTTTTCCATTTTTAGTTCTCTCCAGAACTATATGTGGACGAGGAAAACATGTTCTCTAGTAAGTTTTTTTTTATTTTTTTATTTTTTTATACAGAGCCATGCATTTATTATATATTACTGAGGCCTTTAATCGTGATGATGTTATGTTTTACTTTTCTATCTAATTTGTCTACTCTGATCTTCTCTTTCTTAGCAAACCCACCCCAAGGTTTAGAGGGACAATTCACTGGACTAAACCTGCAGGAAAGTCCCTCACAAGGTAGAATGTATTTTCATTTTAGGAGCCTGTAGTATAAAGCACAATATGATGTGGATTAGCTATATAGTTTAGCCATTTGAGTTTCTGTAGTCTGTATGATTGGATAATATTTTATACAGTATATTTATTTTAATATGATTAAAAAAAATTGATAGCCACAATATAGTAAAAAAAATATAGTAAAAACAGTAATGTTGTGAAATATGTAAGCAATAAGGTACAAGAGGCTGTGCTGTGCCTGCAACCCCTTCAGCCGTGACTTATTCGCGATACAGCACTAGCCTCGAGTACTGCTTTTATAAAACGGTTGCCACACAATACAAATATTAAAGCCAGAAATATGTATCAATGCAGCTTTCATGAAGTAAACTTTTTCTAAAAGCCTTCCTTCCGCTGTAAAAAATAGCCCTGACTGTGAACAGCAACAGAAGTTACATTATAACGCCATTAGATGGCGGCAAAGACTGTCTTTATGAGTTATCAGTCAGTAGCAAAGATTTTTTCAATTTAAAAGACTAAATTGTTGTGAACACGGAACAAGACTCAACTGACAAATGCTTTGACTAGCACTGTCAGTCACGGGAAAAACCCCTTAACTGTTAAAAGGACAAGATAATACATCGGACATTTAAACAGAACATAGGAATGACCTGAAGGAAAATGCTAAATCTGAATGCAGGTAATAAACTCGCTCACTCAAACTTTTTCTCACAATACATAATACAGTAAGCTTCAATGAACAATATCAATTGAGAACATACAGTTTACGTTGTTAAGAGTGGTTGCTAAGGGTGTTGTGTAGTGATACACAGAACCGTTGGGTGAAGCGGTCATAGCCGTGTTTTATCGTGAATAAAACACTGCTATTGACCAATCAGAATCGAGGACAGAAACTAACCGTTTTATAATATAATTTAAAATAACTGTTTATTCTTTATATTTTAAAATGTAATATATTCTGTGATGACAAAGCTTATTACGTCACCATCATTACTTCAGTCTTTAGTGTCACAGGATCCTATAATGTACTTTACATGTCATACATGAAAGTATACTCTCTTTAAACACACTTAAGTAGCTTTTTATTTCATTTCAACTTCGAAGCACACTACGAGTGCACATTTAATACAATCAAGCACACTTCTTTTTCACAAGAGGATACTATTGTAGGAGTATCAAGTTTTCCACACAAATATTAAGCAGCAAAACTGTTATCAACATTGATAATAATCAATGTTGTTCAAAGTTTCTTAAGCAGCAAATCAGCATATTAGAATGATTTGTGAAGGATCATGTGACACTGAAGACTGGAGTAATGATGCTGAAAATTCAGCTTTGATCACAGGAATAAATTACATTTTAAAATATATTACAATAGAAAACAGCTATTTTAAATTGTAAAATTATTTCACATTATTACTGTTCTTACAGTATTTTTTATCAAATAATTCAGCCTTGGTGAGCAGAAGAGATGTTATTTCAAGAACTTTTGACCGGTAATGTGTGTACATGTATATGTATTTTTGTTCCAGTCAATGAAGTTTGGAATCCAGATCAGTTATTTTTGGGGCTTGAGGGACAAGGACTTCTCCAAGAAATGAATCCATGCACAGAACCCCAGTTTACTCAGATGACCCATTTTCAAAAGGTGGACACTGATGGACCCTTCTCTTCAGCTGGGGGTGCTGTTGGTGGTTTGGGGCAGATTTCACCCGCTGAGGGGACGACGGCTGGGAATTATCATTCTCCAGCATATCAGCAGCCGGTGGTGTGTCAACCACATGGTGAAGGTGATCAGGTTGCTGTTCCTGAACCAAAACTGGGTAGGCAGAACTCAAGACCATGACCATGATATATCAGTTACTGGTGTTTAATTACTCACAGCTTTATTTCTATTTGTTCATTTTCTTCACAGAGACATTTTTCCGGATTAAGGTTTATTACAAAGGGAGGATGGTGTTGGAACACTTAGTGGAGAATGATGTTGGATTCAGACTGATGTATCAGGGAAACATGTTGGTTTTTTTTTTTGTTTTGTTTTTTTTACTTAATTTACTGATCTTTGAATTAGCACCATTGGAATATTTTTCATATAGATGAATACTTAACAGTTTACCCTTTACTCCCATAGGGATGAGTCCAGTAGTAATCTACCAGTGGTGACACTACCTTGTCCAGAAGATATCCTGGATCAGATCCAGGCCAAGCATACAAATTATATTCTGGAAAATCTGGGCGGTTTGGAGATCAGGAGATTGGATAGTGTGGTTTATGGCCACCGCTGGGGATCCAGCAGGATCTACTGGGGTCTATGCAAACATGAACAAAGCCAAACAGCCAGAGAGCTCTCCAAAAACACACCTGAACCCATCTACTTCTTCAGAAATTATATATCAGGTGAATTATATTATACCATTTACACACCGCATGATTTTTATGCGTCGACAAATGCCCGAGCAGTAGTTCTTACAGAAGAATCTTACATTATTTCCTGTATCACTTTTCACGTGTGTTTGGCTGTGAAACATAATTTGTTCACCAGACAGAGTTGTTGGCGATTCAAAAAAAAAGACAAGTAAACAGTCAGTGATAAAATAAGAACAAATAAACAAATTGCCAATGATAACACAAATAAATACAATAGAATAAAGATCTAAAACAGCTTTAGGTTTTTCATGTGGGTCTAACAGTAGTATTAAACTGCCCCAGTAGTAAAACTGACATACAGATTAATGCTTACAAGTAAAGTTACAAAAGTTATTCAGTCAAGAGCAGAGAGTGATTATCTTTTTGTCTTTTGTTCTTTGATTAACATGACAGACAGCAGGAGGAATATTAGGCTGCTGTCACTTTAAAGGTGATGATACACGGGGCAACTTTTTGAGCAATGTTGTTTGGGGACTTTCCCATTGAGAATGGGTAACAGATTTCTATCTGGATACTTTAGATCAAAATGTATTGCCCATTCGCAATGGGAAAGTTCCCAAGCAACATTGCTCAAAAAGTTGCCTCATGTTATCACCACTTTAAGACCTAATGCACGGATCCAATATACGATTGTTTCAAAACTGACCGGGCCTCATTTATCAATTTAACGGTGATTTTACAGCGGACCATTTAAATTGAGCAGTGTAACATTTATGTTTGGTTGACTGCATTTTAGTTTGATGATGAATGGGTGAAATGTCAAGTTAGCAACACTAGAACTGATATGTTGCGTGCGCGCGAGGCGCTTGCGCGATCAGTTGGATTTAATACAATTTAATAATAATGCATTAGAGTGTCACAAAAATTAGCATAGCTTATACTACTTGTTGCTCAGTTTTTTTCTTTTGTTAATCTGTTAAATATTTAACTCAAAAGCTTGCATACACATGCTGAGTCATGACGTGAGATTTGATAATAGCCACTATTCACATCCATATTGATAAATGCCAAGTTTTGCGTGAAAACGGCCGTACGTTCGTTTCATAACTGAGGCCTACTGTGTTTACCTGAATACTCGCCAAGATGGGCATTTTGACATAATTTAGTGTGTATTTGACCATTTAAACGCAATAAGCCACAAAAAAAGAACTCAATTTGGTACTCGCGAGCTGCGCATGCTTTTGGTGTGAGTGAGAGGAGACCGGTGTGTTGTCAATTCGCTGTCGAAGAGAAGAGAGAGCGAGAACGTGCTGCTATCGTTGTATCGATACTGCAAAAAAAGCAGTATTGGAATTGTTTCAGATATTTCAGTATAGATACTTATCAAAAAAAAGATATTTCGAAAACACTGCCCCAGACAGTGTAGTGTGAGAAAGAACAGCGATCCGACGACTTTGCAAATCATGCAGTGTGTACCTGGCATTAGACGTTTATACAAATCCTGTTAATTGATTAGAAATTGTAATTATATGCTGATTATTAATCAGATTAATCACAATAATTGCAGTATTTGCTGAAAAAAGCCAGACGAGAAAATGTGGCAGGTGATAAATCACTGAATAGACATTACAAAAAGTGGCTTTAGAAGTACATTTATTATTTAATCAATATTTAAATTAAAATAATGTATATGTTAATGTATGCTTGATCTTTAGTGGCTGCAGATAATTAGGTGATTCTTCTATATCCCTTGGATCACGTACTGGATGTCTGATGATGTCATTCCACTAGGTTTGATGGAGTTCATGCAGCAGACAAGCAGGGAATCTCCTTCTTACTCTCTTTACTTCTTTCTGGGAGAGAAGTGGCCAGACCCCAAAATGAAACCATGGGAGAAGAAACTCATCATGATAGAGGTTAGTATTGGGCAAATCATTTGCTGTCTTATTTTTCTAAAGCAAATCTCTAAAGCCTCTAAATTATCAACATGATCAAAACTGAAAAACCTGTTGCAAAAAATGTTCTACATGCCTTCTGTCATCTGATTGATAGTTTAGAATTTTAACAGGGTTTTTGTATAAAAATGGCCCCCTTCAGGCCGTGGTTCATGTGTCTTTTTAGGGCCCGAGCGCCGATGGTGTGAGGACCCTATTGTAATTGCTTGGTCAATTCTTCTTCTTCTCCAAAATGAATCGAACATGCTTGAAAACTCATGAAACTTTGCACACGTGTCAGAAGTGGTGAAAATGTACATCTGATATGGGTTTCAAAATAAGGTGTGGCAAAATGGCTCGATAGCGCCACCTAAAAAAATTCATTTAAGCGCCCTTCCCACATGTAACAGTCCAATACCTACAAAAAAGACCTGGGAGCAAAATCTGAAAACAGGAAGTGAGATATTTTTGCCATTTCCGGACATTGTACTTTAACGAACTCCACCTAGAGCTTTAATCAGATCAACATCATATTTGGTAAGTCTAATCTAAAGGTCTTTGCGACATTAAATTGTGAAGATCTAGAGTTTTCACTGAAGGGCGTGTCCGTGGCGGCCTGACAAAATTCGATGTTTCGCCATGGAACAGGAAATTGTTGTAACTCGGGTATACAATGTCCGATCTGCCCCAAACTTCACATGTTTTATTAGAGTCCTGGCCTGAAGACATCTACATGCCAATATTCAGTTACAGTCATAGCGCCACCTGCGGGCAACAGGAAAAGTCATGTTTTACCCTGTAATTAATTCCTCCTAGAGCTTTAATCAGATCAACTTCATATTTCGTCAGTCTAATCTAAAGGCCTTTGCGACGTTAAATTGCGAAGATCTAGAGTTTTTGCTGAAGGGCGTGTCCGTGGCGGCCTGACAAAGTTTGATGTTTCACCATTAAAAAGGAAGTTGTTGTAAGTCAGGCATACAATGTCCGATCTGCCCCAAACTTCACATGTGTGATAAGAGTCCTGGCCTAAAGACATCTATATGCCAATATTCAGTTAGTCATAGCACCACCTGCTGGCAACAGGAAATTGCAATGATTTACACTGTAATTCACTCCCTGAAACACATTTAAATGTGCCACAATGTACCAAACATGTTAGAAACACGTTAAATCATGCAACACTTTGCTAAGTGCTAATGTATGCGATTAACGCCACAAAACAGGAAGTTGTTGTAACTCAGGCATACATTGTCCAATCTGCCCCAAACTTCACATTTTTGAAGTTTGGCCTGAACACATCTACATGGCAATATTCAGTTACAGTCAAAGCGCCACCTGTTGGCAGCAGGATGGGTGGCACTTTTAAATGACTTTGCCATAATTCTCCTATATTTACTCGCTTACATGCATGTCGCCCACTGTTCACTGTTTTCCTAAGGCCAACAGGTGGCGGTGAGCCCGGGTGCGAGGGCCCTTTCATCGCTGCTTGCAGCTTTTAATTACTCTTAAATCTTTAATGATTTCTATCACGTAAATGCAAGAATAACTTTTATATTATTAGTAATATTTCAAGATGAACACTTACTGGACTGAAGAAACTTAGGTTTACTTGATTGATTACTTGAGAAAAATCATGTTAAAATGTGAGTATCAAATATGATCAGTCGGGCTTTTGATGAATGTTTTGTTCATCATTGTATTGCGTTGCATTATATGTTTTAAAACTACAGAGCTTTGATCATAAAACTAAGCATTTAAATATCATCTTACTAAGACATGTTATGGGCATAGAACGACAATTGATATTTATATGCATTTTAATATAAGTAGTTTGAGTTTGAGCTGCATATTCTCACTATATCATACTTAATGAGCCATAAAACCCTGATGTATCAAATATCATACTCGACAAAAACAAAACAAATGCAAATGCAAACTTTTTTTAGATTTTTAAAAAATATTTTGTCTAAAGAATCAATAACCTGTTTGATTTTATTTGATTTTTTTTAAATCCTGACTATTATTTAATATGTCAGTCTTTATAGGGTTGAGAAATTCACCTATTTATTGAACATGGGTGTCTTTCATCATATTGTGGTTATCGCCATTTTCTACACGTGACTAGTCACTCAAAGCCACATGTTGCAGGGAGGCATTCTGCTTTTTATTGTGCTTAAGAACACACCTTACCTGTTGAGTCACTGTAATGTAATGCCGCTTGTGGCTTATTGATTTATTTGTATTCAGTCACCAATAGTGTGATTTATTTATTTTTGTCAGAGTATATAAAATAAGAAATGATGTATCAAGACTTATTTATATCTTTCCCATTTTCTCTCTCTCTCATTTGGTTAGGTTATTCTGACTTCACTGGAGTATTTTAAGATGATGGCTGTTGCAAACGGGGCGTCTTCACTGCAGTCAGTGGAGCTACAACTCTCTCTGGAGCAAATGATGGAGTTGTGTGACACCAAGTGACCAAGTGGAAAGACTCGACTGAAAATGGACTGAAATTACTTCTTAAACTCAATGGTGACTCAGTGGTTAACTGTATTTATTCAAAGTGTGTGGAGGTTATATTGCTGGCCAGAATTTCAGTAATGGCACAGTGGTACAATAATAAGTGATTCGGTAGAAAACAATACAAGTTTACAAGGGGAGTCGTAATTTTAAATTGGAGGATTTCATATAAGGTGTGTGCTATAATTAAAAGAACAAGAAAATGATGTCACAATATGTTCTTCAGTCAGATCTTCAATCTGTTAATTTCTTCTTCTTCTTCTTTTTTTTTTTTACTGGATATGAAGAGGTTTGCACTTAGAGGCCATTTACACAACACCGGTTTCAACTAAAAACTGAAAACCTTTTATGCGTTTTGGCCATTTATTTACACGATAACTGCGTTTTGGGGGCCTGAAAATGAAAACTTTTGAAAACGGGTTTCAAAGTGCAAGTTTTTGAAAACAATACCATTATCATCTTCCTGTAAACTACAAGAATTTAAATTTGTGAAAACAGCGACGTCATGCACATGAGTATTGTGTTCAGTCTATAGGCGCGTAAAGTTTCTTTACAAAGTGACATCGCCAACTACTGGCCTGGCAGCAGAATACCGATTTTTTTATTTTATTTTTTTTTTTAGTTGTCTTCACACAAAAATGTAAAAGACAATTTTTCAGTTTTTAGTACATCGATGTTGTGTAAACGTACCCTTAGTATCATGGTTTCCAGTCATGTAAAACCTGGAAATGTCTTGTGTTTTCCAAGCTTGGAGAAATTAATAAAATCTTAAAAGTTGAGAATATTTCTATAATGAATACACATTTTTCTAGTTATGCTTTGTTCTACAATATTTATTGATAAGCCATGGGATCAGATTTGTGTGTGAATCATTTGAGTATGCTCTATTCAATGAATCGATCAAACTGGTTCACACAGTCGGTTTAACATTCAACTATGTGGGAAGGATTTTGCACCAATGGGATTTCACAGTGGGTGGAGCTATAAATAAAAACATGCCCTTGACCTAGAGGATACATCTATCTTACATTAAACTATCACGCTATGTGTAACACTGATTCTACATTCACAGAAAATTAACACACCCAACACAATGTTTAAAGAACATACAGTCCTTCACAACACATTTGTAAATGTATTGACTAATTGAATAATTAGATTTATACTTAATTTTTTAGATATACAATACCTTTTAAAAGTTTGGGATCAGTAATATTTTTTAAAATATTTATTCAAGAAGTCTCTTTTGCTCACAA
The DNA here is from genome assembly GCA_037101425.1 of Elopichthys bambusa. NCBI lineage: Eukaryota > Metazoa > Chordata > Actinopteri > Cypriniformes > Xenocyprididae > Elopichthys > Elopichthys bambusa. The sequence continues at coordinate 26,906,773 of CM074449.1, forward strand.
GGCTGCATTTATTTGAACAAAAAAAAAAAAAAAACAGTAAAAACTGTAATATTGTGAAAGAATATTGCAATTTAATAGAACTATTTTCTATTCAAATGTAATTTATGCCTGTGATCAAAGATGAATTTTCAGCATCATTACTCCAGTCTTCAGTGTCACATGATCCTTCAGAAATCATTCTAATATGCTGATTTGCTGCTCAAGAAACATTTCTTAATATTATCAGTGTTGAAAGCTGTTGTACTGCTTCAATCATTTTTTCAGGATTCTTTAATGAATAGAAAATTCAAAATAACTGCATTTGTTCAAAATAGAAATCGTCTGTAACATTATAAATGTCTTTACTGTCACTTTTGCTCAATTTAATGCATCCTCGCTGAATACATTTTTTTTCCAATATAAATCGTATTGATCCCAGACTTTTGAATGATAGTTTATTATTATTATTTAAGGTTGTTTTTAGACATAAGCTGTCAAACTGTTAAGACTAAATATTACATTATAAAATATATGTTTTACACTTTATTTTAAGGTGACGTAGTTACATTGCAATTACTCAAATAAGTACTGAGTAATATTAATTAATTACATGTACTTACGGTTACGGTTTGGGTTTGGTTTAGGGTTAGTTTTACTGTTATCACTATAGTAAGTACATGTAGTAATGTGTAACTACATCACCTTTCGATCCAGTCAGTTTTGGTCACCACATCAATGTTGATTCTACTCCACATTCTCCAGGTCATCATGTTCTTCCTCAGATTCCCTCTCCTCCATTGAGAGGTCCTTGAGCTCTGACATTGGCACCAGCTGACCCTCTTGGTTCAATCCCATTGGCTGAATCATATTATCCCTGTTAAGGAAAAGATGCGCGAGTGTTAGTGTACAAATCTTTACTGGTATTTTTAGAAGTGGTTTAAGATCCTTACTTTGAGAGTTTGTTAAATAGACTGATGAGCCGATGAGCTTCCTCCTCTTTCTCTTCCTCCGTCATTCCCTCCATGGGATCAGGCTGCTCCTCTTCCACCTGTCCCGTCACTGGGTTCACTTTGTCTTTAATCTGCCGGTACTCCTCGGTGTCAGAGTCTGAATCGCTAGAGTACTGTGTGCCTGATGATGAGGCCTGTGACCTTTGTCCTCCTAGCAAGCCTCTAGTGGCCAGGAGCCCAGCGGCATTCCCATATCCAGTGTACTTGACGAAACGACTCACTAAAATGTCAAAGAATATTATCTTTTGGGGGAAATTTGGGAGTGGTGGTACTCATGGGTGTTTGATAGAGACAGGAACTAAACAGAGCATTACTAACAGACTGGGAAGAGAGGAGATGCAACACTATCAAATATGGGAAAATAATGTGTTTTTAGAACATTCAAGCATTCAAACCTATTCTATTAGACCCCAAAAATAAAATCAAGACTTTTTAAAAAGGCATAATAGGCTTTAACCCTCTGGTGCTGTTGGGTCGTTTTTGACCAAAACATTTTACGTTTAATTTTGTACTTCATTGAAATGGCACGAAACTTAGTAAAGGTTTTGGCACTTGCTGTGTGAACACACACACAATATCATGGACATGATTCGAAAAGGTCAAATGGTCCTGGAAAAAATAGTCACACTTGTATTGTTCACGGTCAAATATGACCACACTGAAAACGAATGGGAGACTAATTTCATCTATTAGAAACTAGATGAGGTATAATTTCATCTATTATACTGAAAGCTCTTTTTTTTTTTTTTTTTTAAATATCAACCTCAAATTTGGAACACAGCTTGTTTAAATTTATGGCTTTGTTTCTCCCCAGATTTAAAGTAAAACATGTTTTGGAAAATGTATATTTCATATAAAAATTGAAAATGGTATTTTTGTGCAATTTTCATAACAATAAATGTAAAATGTTCCCTTTTAAACTTTTTTTTTTTTTTTTCACTTCAGCAATAATCTGCCAAGTGTCGTCTTTAAAAAGAGACCAAACTTAAGTCTCCAAAAGCATTCAAGATTTATGACAGTTTAATTTGGAAATTTCATTTTCAGGTCCATGCTCAAAAAGTGAATAAATGGATTATAACTACTGCATAAATATAATTTAGAAATAATTCATAAAATACAAATTATTAAATAAAAAACATTATTGAATTAAAATATAGTACAATAATTTAATTGAAAAAAAAACAGAGACACTTGATTATGATGAGATTTCACCAGAAGCCCTCAGACTAATATTGTATTACATGTCAAGTACAATAATTACACAAAAACAAACAAAATCAGAACAGTAATTCATATTATGTTTATACTGTCATTATACTTGATAGAAAACAGGAAGAGCAATTTTATTGTGTTTGTTGTTTATACAGTAGGTTGCTTTATTTTGTGTTGCATTGTATTTTTTGTAACTTGTTTTTGTAGTAATTTGGCGTGCAGTTTTTCCTCATACTCTATGCTTGCGTGTTTCTACGCAGTACCGTTTTCTTTGCACAGCACGAAGAGCAGGTCAGCAGCGCAGTGTTTGAGCTCAGTGTCCAGGTGGGTCATCAGTCTAACCAGACGATTCCTCAAGGTGTTGCCTTTTTCAGGTTTAGTGCTAGCATCCTTTAATGGAGGCAGAATCTGTACTCGACGAGAAAACACATGCAATTAGGTACAAAACAATGCCAGTCTTTTAATAGACAATGTATTACCTCGTGATAATCTAAAATAGTAGTCGTGCCTGTTGTCTCAGGTAGCGTCTTGTCTCTCTGTGACCTCTGGAGCACTCGGTCAGCAAATTCAGCACAGGGGTCAATCTCTCTTTGACCTTTTCACCCTGCATGTGAAACGTCACATTAGAAAAGCCACGGTTGCACATAACAAGCAATGTTATGCAAAATTATATATGTCATATCCTATTTTTTTTGTGTATTTTTTCCCCCTGAGGTCCACTATTAAGTATAATTAAGTATAAAGTACAAGTATAATCCCCTCCCTCTTTCCACCCTCTCTGACCCTTCGAACATGCGCCAAATTTTGCAAAAGAAATTAAAAAGTGTAACTTTCAGAACTCAAAAACTATTCTAAACTGTGTTGTTTATTCAGCAAGAATGTGACACTGAAGTCATTTATAATGTAAAAAATAATTTAGATTTCAAATAAACGCTGTTTTTTAATCTTTCTATTCATCAAAGAATCCTGAAAAGAAAAGTATCATGGTTTTCACAAAAATATAAAGCCGCACAACTGTTTTCAACATTGATTATAATCAGAAATGTTCCTTAAGCAGCAAACCAGCGCATTATAATGATTTTTGAAGGATCATGTGACACTGAAGACTGAAATTTATATACTTTTTAACCACAAATGCTCGTCTTGCACTGCTGTGTGATGCGCCACGCATTACGTTAGAAAGGTCACGTGTGACGTAGGCGGAAGTACCGCGGTAGGGCAAATAACTCCATCTATAATTTTCTCCTCCAACTTCAAAATCGTCCGATATCATTGTTTTACCTATTTTTGTAAAGGCCGTTTGGCTTAATTTTTGCACGTTTGATCGGTACTTCCGCCTAGTGACCTTTCCAGCGTGATTACGTAATGCGTGGCAGATCGCAGAGCAGTGAAAGACAAGCATTTGTGATTAAAAAGTATATAAATTTCTTTTTTTTCTTTTTAGAAAATGACCAATTGTTTCGCTAGATAAGACCCTTATTCCTCATCTGGGATCCTGTAGAGCCCTTTGAAGCTGCACTGAAACCTTCAACCCGCTATATGGAGAAAAATCTTGGAATGTTTTCCTCAAAAAAAACTTAATTTTATTTCGACTGAAGAAATAAAGACAAACATCTTGGATGCATGGGTCTGAGTAAATTATCAAGAAATTTTCATTGAGAAGTGAACTAATCCTCTAATGATTGAATCTTAAAATATGAAGGACGATTCATGATGATAATAACTATTTATTTCTCTATCCTTTTGTTTCTCTCTTCCCTTATTTCTTTCACCCTCTTTTTACCTGCTCCAGTTTTCTCTCCATGTACATGAGTAGGTCGTGCACACAGTCCATGTTGACTCCATTCATCTGGTGTGAGTCTGGACCCAGAGGCACGGATACCAGAACGTCTAGACAACTCAACGGGAGAGCAGACAGCATGTTCGCTGCATGCCTGAGAGAGAGAGAGAGAGAGAGAGATTCAAGGTCATGTGTATGCTAAAATCTGTCCTGTTTTAATCGAATGTTGAATGCTGTTGATTACAAGAGAACATCAGTCAGTCAGTTTATAAAAGCGCACTAACTGTACAGCTTGTATTTTACATGAATTACTTTATGTTTGATATTTAAACAGGAAAGTTGTCGTTTTATTGTCCTTTTAAGGTGAAGAAGGTTATGTATTACTGGCATAATTCTTATGAGTGAAGATGACACAGACACAGACCACCATTGGCTTTCAAAAAAAGGAAGAGCCTGTGCTCACTGTGACACTGGTACGGTTGAGGCACACTGTGTAAAGAGGCACGCATACTGTGGTCAATTTAGAGATATGAGAGAGAAATACCTTGGAAAAAACCTCACATCTAATTCCTCATTTTCTAAAGCTGTCACAAACAGATCAGATGCGGGTGCACAACACATGTGATTATAATTATTCAATTTAATGAATATTAAATTTAAAAAGAAAATTATTGAAAATAAAATGTATTTTATTTATTACAATTATTATTATATTGTTTTGGAGTCTGATTTTTATTTTATTTTATTACATATGTCTATTATCTTTCACTTTTGTGTGTCTGTTTGTCTTGATCTTGACCACTCCGGTTCTACTCGCACCGCTCTCCGGCATGGCCCATGTGATGCTAAAGACTGCACTCTAATCATCAGTGCACCTCAAGGCCAGGGGAGTGAGGTTTACTCGCACAGCTCTTACTAGCTTGCACTCACTCTCCTAAATCTCTCACCCAGGTCACGGCACCAATGTAACCCCTCTGGTTCTACTCACACCGCTCCTAGTGGGCTTTGAACCGTGCTAAAGACCGCAGCCTCTAGTGTATGTCACTAGTGCACCTCTTGAGGCCAGGGGAGTGAGGTTTACTCACACAGCTCTTACTAGCTTGCCTCTGTTACACTCACTCTCCTAAATCTCACTCACACCTGGGTCACGGCACCAATGTAACCCCTCTGGTTCTACTCGCACCGCTTCTAGTGGGCTTTGAACCGTGCTAAAGACCGCAGCCTCTAGTGTATGTCACTAGTGCACCTCTTGAGGCCAGGGGAGTGAGGTTTACTCACACAGCTCTTACTAGCTTGCCTCTGTTACACTCACTCTCCTAAATCTCACTCACACCTGGGTCACGGCACCAATGTAACCCCTCTGGTTCTACTCGCACCGCTTCTAGTGGGCTTTGAACCGTGCTAAAGACCGCAGCCTCTAGTGTGAGTCACTAGTGCACCTCTTGAGGCCAGGGGAGTGAGGTTTACTCACACAGCTCTTACTAGCTTGCCACTGTTACACTCACTCTCCTAAATCTCACTCCCACCTGGGTCACAGCGCCAATGCACCTCACTACCACTGTCAAATTATATTATATTATGATATGTTATACAGGCCTAAAAAAACAGGAACAAACTACACCTTAACAAAGACATGAATTATATATTCCCCTACCCACCTAATAAATATGCAATATAATGCAATATAAATGGCTATAACATAGTTTTCAATATAAATATTCCACACTTCCACAAACCATGGTAATTTACTACAGTTCATTCATGGTAAGTGTTTGTAAGGGTGGTGATTTTGGGATTTAAAGTCTTCCATCTTCATTCATGGCACATTTCTCCTGTTTTCCTCATCAGTCTTGTTGGGAATGTTGGCTGTTTCATCCGATTTAAAACTAGTTTAATCAACAAGTTATTTGAGATTTGTAACCGAGAGGTGTGTGTCGAATTGAAATGCTAATCTCACTTGATGTCACAACACTGTTTAATAATGGTGACCGGGAATAAATGCAGTTCCTTTAAGCTTTAATTCCGTTATCCACTGGCCCGTGCTGCGTAGTTCAAAGTAAACTAGTAAAACACATGAAAACAGCAATATTTGTTCTGTATTTGTTGTTATTGACTGAGAAACAACTACAGATGATTCAGAGACAGAGCGGTCCGAACGAATCCAAATTGTTTCAGATCGTTATGCAAGCGCGTTTGGCCAATTCACGGAAAAGAAAGTCAACAGAAATATGGGACACACATAATAACTGCTGAAATATTCGCACAGAAAACATTTGTCAGGTCAGTCGGAGGAGCGTGCATGGTATGAACAGTGCGTATATAGCCGTACAGCTGCAGGCGCCACTGCGGCCACGTATCTAACCAAATTTAGCTGCACCACCAGGAAAAGAGGAGAAGGGCGTTTGGAGTGTCGTGGGCCGGATGAAGATGATTGGTGGGCCGGATTTGGCCTGCGGGCCGCCAGTTGACAAGCCCTGCTCTAGTGTGAGTCACTAGTGCACCTCTTGAGGCCAGGGGAGTGAGGTTTACTCACACAGCTCTTACTAGCTTGCCTCCATTACACTCACTCCCCTAAATCTCACTCTCACCTGGGTCACGGCACCAATGTAACCCCTCTGGTTCTACTCGCACTTCTCCTAGCGAGATTTGAACCGCGCTAAAGACCACAGCCTCTAGCCTGAGCCACTAGTGCACCTCTTGTGGACAGGGGAGTGAGGTTTCCTCACAGCTCTTACTAGCTTGCCCCTGTTACACTCACTCTCCTAAATCTCACTCCCATCTGGGTCACGGCACCAATGTAACCCCTCCAGTTCTACTTGCAACGCTCCTAGGGGGATTTGAACCGCCGTCTCCGACATGGGAGGTGAGTGCACTAAAGACCACAGCCTTTAGCATGAGTCACTAGAGCACCTCATGAGGCCAGGGTAGTGAGGTTTACTCACACAGTATACTAACACTTTTGTGCTTGTGGAACGAGTCATAATTACTGAAATTTTCAACTCAGAATAGTTATTATAGAACAATAAAAATATTTATTAACACTAACCCCTTTAATTCATCTGTAGCTTCCTCCTCCTCAGAGGACACCATCAGACAGTGACGCAAAACTGCAGCCAGGTGGCGATAGAGAGATGCATCTTCCTAGTAGACACAATGTGAACCTTGATGTTAACAATTTATATCAATTTATTCAGTGTGATGTGTGCGTTTACTACAGTATTACTACAGTACTATAGTATTCCCATCTGATACATCACATAGTACCATTGTTTGTAAGGGAGGTGAGTGAGCATGAGTGTGATTATGTCTGCATACACCCACCTCTTCAGGTTCTTGAGTGTGTGTGCTGTGTGTGATATTAAAAAGGATCTTCAGAGCCTCCTGAGCCTGCTGCGAGTCCTCCACACTTATAGGAGGTGCTGCAGGATCCAGCACAACCTTGAACTGTTCCTTCCACTGTACTGATAAACACTTCTCCAGCACTGTGGTCAACAGAGATACTCCTCCCTCCTAAAAATGATCAAAAAAGCCAATACAGTACGTAGATAGGATTGTGACCGTTGACCGTTCAAAAGTTTGGGCTCAGTATGATTTTTAAATATTTTTAAAAGACATCTCTTATACTCACCAAGGCCGCATTTATTTGATCAAAAATACATTAAAAACAGTAATATTCTGAAATATTATTACAATTTAAAATACCTGTTTAAAATGTAATTTATTCCTGTGATCAAAGCTGAATTTTCAGCATCATTACTTCAGTGTCACATGATCCTTCAGAAATCATTTCAATATGCTTTTTATTTATTAATATTTATTAATATTTTTGTGGAAACCATGATACATTTTTTTCAACTGAATGTTTCCTTGCTGAAAAAAGTTTTAAAAAATCCTACTGACCCCGAACTTTTGAACGTTAGCGTACATAATACGACAGCAGAAAGGATTATTTGTTTTACAATATTTGCTGAAAATTCAAATAATGGAAGGAGAAAAGTAGATACTTGTTTCAGCTGTGTTCTGAGCTCAGGTCTCAGCGCCGTCAGTAAAAACATGAACCGGAGCGTGTAAAACTGGCCACAAGGAGAAGATGCAGACTGAAACTCCTTATTTAGCTTTTCCGTCAGACCACAGAGGATACTGAAGTACAGCAAGCAATGGGAGAGAAAAGAAAAAAGCATATGACATGCAAATATATGTAATTTCAGTGAATACAGTGTCCCAAAAAAACTTGTAGTAAAAATGTATGAATTCGATTTTTTTTTTCTTTCTTTTTTTCCCCCCAAACTAACTTCATTTAGCCATTTTTGCAATGACTTGTAACCCAGGGGTCAACCTTTTACTGGTAAGCATGAGTAGGGAACATTGTTTTTCTGTGTGATAGTTTTTCTTAAGTGAAATGGTAAAATGCTGGTGAAGTGAATCTCAAAGCAGCTCTGGAGATGAAGTTCATGTGTTCATGTCCTCATATAGTGAGACAGCAGACGCTGAAAACACCACAAGCGTCACGTGTGCTTTTTTATGTGTAGTAGACTAGACTGGTAAATAGTAGTCATTTTGTGGTTTACTATGCTACTTTTGATTTACTTATCCAAATTTTGCCAAATATTTCATGACATTCCTCATTACACAGTAAGTTCCATTTTTATGACTAAATTCCGGCCGGAGAAATCATAAGTCTTCACTACAACCTGCCAAAATACTGAAGAAATTATAGACAGAAATATATAACTATTGTACAATAGAATGTACTTCTCAAAATAATAAATGCTAATAAATTATAATACAGTTTATTACAACATTACCTTAAGGAATGTCATAAGGGCTTTTCACACTGCACTTATCTTCATTCTAAACACTGCTTTTAACCCTGGGTAAAGGAACATTTCACATTTGTACTTTGGAAGTGGGGTTAGCACCGCTTTTCGGGGTTATGAAACCCTGCTCAGGAGTAGTACCGCTTTTGCGGTGGCAAACTTGTACAGTGTCAAATGATGCAGTGTTAGATGTTACAGCTAGACGCTTATGTAATGGACATAGGCCGGTAAGAGCTGTGTGTGTAAACTCCCCTGATCTCAAGAGGCGCTCTACTGACTGATGCTAGAGACTGCGATCTTTAGCCCTCTTTGTTAGAGTACCCGACTCCAGGTTCCCAGGTTCGAGTCCTGCTTAGAGCGGGCGGTTCGAACAGGAGGGGTTACACTTAGCAACAGACGACCAATCGCGTACTCATATTTGCCTGCTTTGGACAGTCACGGAAACACTGTGCATTGTATATAAACAGTAAATGTAGTGTTTGAGAGGAAAAATGTGAAATGCTGGCAGAAAACACGACAATTGAATGATTGAAGAGACAGTTGAAATGAAGAAGAGGCCGTTTGATTTTTTTACCTTTATAGTCCGAAATGTCCATTTAATTTAAACTCGATAGCGCAGTCGTGAATACGAGGATGCGCAATGCTAGCGCTATGTAAACAGGTCTCGTGCTGCGTTTATCCAATCGATGACACTGACACCGCAAATAAGAACGTTAACCCAGAGTTTAGGAATGTACAATGTGAAATGTCATCTTATGAATAGCCAGGATTAATTGTTAACCCCGTGTAAATTATAAGCAGTGTAAAATGAGAAGCAGGATAACACAGGCTTCCGTTTACCTGGGGTTTAGAATGAACTATTTCAAGTGTGAAAAGCCCTATACAATATCACAATTTTTCTTCCAGGTTTTCATTTAAACAGTAAACCTCTGAGGCCTGTTGCATGAAGCCAGTTTCAATTCCTACCAAAGTCTTAAAGAGATTAGTGTGAGCAAACTCTTGTTTTTCGGCTCAAGTTGAGTTATTCACAATCTCTGGAACAAACCCTGAGTTGACAGAGAACGTTTATATTGAGTATTGTGAGCCTGATCTAAACCAGGTTGGATTTGTATGGTTTTGTCAACTCTAAACCTACTCCGAAACTCAGAGTTTGTTAAACTAGCTTCATGCAACAGGTCTTGCATTTTTCACAGTGCCCATGAGGAAAGATTTAAATCGTATGTTGAAATGGCTCATACCTGAGTTCACTGGCTCTCTCTTGTGCCCAAGCACTATTGTAAACAATGTTACATAAGATTTTCATGACTTCCTTCCTCGTTTCTTCTTCGTCATCTTTTTCCTCCTCTTCCTCCCCTCCTCCCAGGCTTCCTCTGCTGTCTCTTTTACCAGGTGTGAGAGCTTTAAAAACGCTGCTCCTCCTGCGAGAAGGTCCGAGGCTCATGCTTGAAAATGTGCTAGCCTTGCGATCACCACACCAATCGCTTGGCCCCCAGACCACAGGGTCGTTAGCATCACTGGTTACAGCCTCAAAACCATCGTCTTCCTCACCACCATGATCATCCTCGTCTGCTTGGCCTAATTTGATCTCAGAAATGGCCACAATGACGTCATTATAGGGGTCAACATCATTGTCAGTGTCTTCTATTGGAATAGGTGCATTGCTGATACCGCCCAGGTGGGCTAGAGTGAGCAGCGCTCTGTCAGTGACCAGAGGTCCCATAACCTTTTTGTCCCTTGAGAGGATTCGTAAGGATCTCAGACATACTTTCAGCTCACGCTCTTGCGGTTCAGTCTGGAGGAACCTGATCAAAACCGTAGCCAGAGCCTGAGGGCGAGAGAGAGAAACAAATGCAAATTAAAGGCGGAAGTTGTCTTAGGATGGTTTATGTGTGTATTTATTTATAAGAGCCAAGGTTACCTGTCTCAAAATGACGTCTGGGTTACAGGACTCATCGTAGTCTGAATCCGAGTCGGACACATAATCCCGCACTTTATTCTTTCTGAACTGCGGTGACCCCCAAAAAAAGTGTTAAAGGAACAAACCATTTTCAGTATACTGTGATTCATGCATTCCATTTGTGGGAGTTTTTATTGCCGTTACATGACAGGCCAGTAGGAATTAAGATATCACAGTGATTAGTTTTGGTACTGCTAGTGATGTAGAAATCGTACACTCCACCTTTAACCCTCTGGTATAGAGTGTTGCAGGGATCAGTGACATATTTTTGTAGGCCAACTTGGAAGTTAGCATTACCCTGGTTCCCTCGACAAAAATTCAATAGGATTGGCTTTTGGATTATTGCAGAAAATAAGGTCTGTGACTAACAAAAGATTATGATTTTTACACATATTGTTCATTCTGATAATCTTCACAAATGAACACATCTTTTGAATGAATTTTGAATCATAAATACAACCGGCAGAAGTCAAAAGCTAAACGTAGGCTATAAACGAACTACACCACGGTCACATTACCTCAACGTCACCATCACTAAGCTTCCCACAACTCATTCAGACTTTAAAAAAAATTCTCTGAACGTTTGAGTTAGAATAGTTAGCAAGAGCGTGAGCATGATTATGAGTTTACCTGTTCAATGTGATAACATTTAATGTCAGACAACTTCATTTAGCCACTTGTTAGCAATCACCTTTTACAAAGACAAGAGGATATTATTGATGTATTTTATATTGTAGAACAAAATGTGAAAATATCTTGAGCTTGTGTTCACCACGAACCTTATTTCAAGCATTTAACCAAAAAACCCAGTGATTTCAGGATGATAGAACTGGAAGTGATAAAATGTTAACTCATTTCCAGGTTTTGGCCTACAAAAATGTCATCCCTCCACCACTCTATTCTTCATTTAGGGGTCACACTTGTGACCCTAGTCAGTCAAAACAGACTGAAGACAATACGTGTACCTTTTTTTTTCTAATTTAATGAATGTACTATATTTTATCCTTTAATATTTTGTATTTTATGGGAATTTCATGGTACTAGACAATATTCACCTTCAAATTATGCAGCATTTATGTCTATATAAAATAATATATATTTTTTTAAATTATTTTTAATACAGTGTTTAAGTTAAAAATATAGTAAAGGTATATATCAGATTGGTGCCACTTGATGGACTGTGCATATTTTGTTGATCCAGGAACAACATTCCTGTCCGAAAACATAGTCCTAACCCTATCCCTACCCCTAAACCTAACCCTATCTCTGAAATCAGAGGGAGATGATAGGTGAGTAACACTGATGTAGAAGCACCTAACCCTAGTTGTAAGCCTAAACTTGTCATAAACTGTAAACTTGACCCTCAAATCTGATTGGTTGATTGGACAACAAAGATGTTGATCCAGGAACTTGTACTTGGGAACTTGGTGAAATCACGCTATAGTTCCTTATCAGTATTTTCAGGCAAAATTATAGACACACTTTTATTAGATTTTGCATTTGGATATATATTTAGACATTATTCAACACTATTGAATCGTTTCTCTATAAAAAGCTCTGTTTTTCATATGTCTCATTAATTTCCTATGCTGTCAGTTTTGACGATATACATCAGAAGTGTGATTATATAGCCTTTTCTAATCATGCCATTTTATTAAAGGATAATGAAAAAAAAATTAACATGTACGTTTTTTTGGTCTAAAATGTCCACCAGAGGGTTAACAATGGTCAATCTGGATGTCAGTAGCCTTAAGGGAATTCAAGAATGTAGAAAATATTACCTCTTCCAGCTCCTGCCTCTTTTTAGATTGAACAAGCAGCCAGACGACAGAAAAATATGAAAGTTATTAATCCAACCCAAAAGATATGACAAAGAAAATATGTTTTTCTATTCTAAATGTGCGTTTGTGTTTGCATGTTTTAACAATAAGTAACAAAGCTAAAGAACCAGGAAAGGAGAAATATATCCCAGATAGCAAGGTGATATTGATGCAATGTTGAGTTCTCATCAAAACATTTTCATGAAGTCAAATTTGGCAATTCCTATTTTTTATGGAATATTGCAGTGTTTATTATAAGTGATTTATCTATGTGCCCTCTTAATCTTTATTCAAAATAACTTCCCCTTTCCTCATGCAGCAACATCTCTTCTCTTCTCTGATGACGTGTTTACTGGCACGAGGGCGGGACAACCTGTCACTCACATGAGAGTGACCAATAGCAAACCACAACCATCCAATTAGTGACTCTAAGGTCTTCCTGAACGTCCCTTATTTATTTATTTATTTATTACAATGTTTAAGTATTTCTAATAGAAAGTTTGTAATGATTAAGAATTTGTTGATGTATAGCATCGAAGTAGCTGAAGTGTTGAAAGGGATAGTTCACCCCAGAATTAAAATTCTGTCATCATTTACTCACCCTCAAGTTGTTCTAAACTTGTATTTCTTAGTTCTGTTGAACACAAAAGAAGATATTTTGAATGAAACAGTTGCTGGTTCCCATTGACTTCCATAGTATGGAGGGAGGAAAAAAGCCAGTAGGGACCAGAAACTATTTGGTTACCAACATCCTTCAAAATATCTTCTTTTGTGAAATTTCAACATTGTTTTAACATTTAGTGAAGATGCAAAAATTATGCTGAACCAACATCATATTGTAATCTTAATTCAATGCGATTACATAGACACATCAACACTGACTTGGAATCTGGAATGGAATTAGCAGGGAGATTATGGCCTATATATTAATGAGCTGCAGGCCGGGGATCAAGTCAATTGCAGTATCAGCAAACAACTGAGGACGTGCAGGAAATATTTTCTGCCCAGAGGAAATCTATATGACTCAAACGTTACACTTTCATATAGCTTATAGTTCTTATTTCTTTGTAAAAGCTTTGTCTTAGATGTTTCTTTGGGAATTTTTTTTTTTGTTTTTTTTGGAGAAATCAAAATATAAAATACCTAACACATATTTGCTTTACCCAAATCCCTGAATTTGACCAATTTGAGCACATTTTAAAGGTACACTATGTAACTTAACAGCCCTCTAGTGGTTAAAAACAAAACTGCATGCAATTTGCATTTTGCTGCTTCGACTATGTATATAACCTTTGACAATAGATAATGCTTTACAATGAACTCTTAGAGAGCTACATATAGCAATTTATCTGTAAAATCAAATACCTTACAAATACCTTGTTAAGTAATAAAAACAGCATCTATGCATCGCTTTTACAATATTTTAAATCCCTCATTTCTTGCCATCTCCGCTTGTTTCCGCCACTAAATAAAAAAATAAAAAAGGTAATTGTGACTTTTTATCTCACAATTCTGCCATTGCGAGTTATAAAGTCAGAATTGTGTGTGATAGAAAGTCAGAATTGCATGTTATAAAGTCAGAATTGTGAGATATAAATGCGCGATTCTGAGAAAAAACGTCAGTCTTCTTTCCCAATTGGACATTATAACACGCAATTGTGAGTTTATATCTCACAGTTGTGACTTTATATCACACAATTCTGATGTTATAACTCGCAATTCTGACTTTATATCTCACAATTCTGACTTTATAACTCGCAATTCTGACTTTATAACTCGCAATTCTGACTTTATATCTCGCAATTCTGACTTTATAACTCGCAATTCTGACTTTATATCTCACAATTCTGACTTTATATCACACAATTCTGACTTTATATCACGCAATTCTGACTTTATAACTCGCAATTCTGACTTTATAACTCGCAATTCTGACTTTATAACTCGCAATTCTGACTTTATATCACGCAATTCTGACTTTATATCTCACAATTCTGACTTTATATCTCACAATTCTGACTTTATATCTCACAATTCTGACTTTATATCACACAATTCTGACTTTATATCACACAATTCTGACTTTATATCACGCAATTCTGACTTTATAACTCGCAATTCTGACTTTATAACTCGCAATTCTGACTTTATAACTCACAATTCTGACTTTATAACTCACAATTCTGACTTTATATCACACAATTCTGACTTTATATCTCACAATTCTGACTTTATATCACGCAATTCTGATGTTATAACTCGCAATTCTGACTTTATATCACACAATTCTGACTTTATAACTCGCAATTCTGACTTTATATCTCGCAATTCTGACTTTATATCACACAATTCTGACTTTATATCACACAATTCTGACTTTATAACTCGCAATTCTGACTTTATATCACACAATTCTGATGTTATAACTCGCAATTCTGACTTTATATCTCACAATTCTGACTTTATAACACACAATTCTGACTTTATATCACACAATTCTGACTTTATATCACACAATTCTGACTTTATATCTCACAATTCTGACTTTATATCTCGCAATTCTGACTTTATATCTCACAATTCTGACTTTATATCACGCAATTCTGACTTTATATCACGCAATTCTGACTTTATATCTCACAATTCTGACTTTATAACTCACAATTCTGAGAAAAAAAGTCAGAATTGTAAGATAAAAAGTCACAATTACCTTTTTTTATTTTTTATTTCATGGCGGAAACAAGCTTCCATAGAAAAGCCAAGGCAAGTGATTCCCCAGAGATTCGACATTTAGCTGCTCCATGTCAACCTTTCTCGATCGTCTCGATGGAGCAACATTTCTCTAATTATAGCTAGGATGAGACATGCACAGGCGAGTGACATATGTACACAATCTCCTGCGAAAACCATCCCGCCTGGTCGAAAATATAAACACTTATAATTGGCTTACCATAGTGAATCAGGGTAAGACAGAAACACATTTTGGAGGAAGGACTGATAATGTATTGACTCATTATTTAAATGTTGTTAATTTTGAAGTTACATAGTGTTCCTTTTAAGTCTGAGATCTTTTCTGAAACTTGAGATAGTGGCTGCTTTTTCTTATTTAAAGGTATAAAAAGACTCATTGTTCTTTCCTGTGAGTGTGTACATGTAATTGCACTCAAATATATCTTACTTTTCTTCTCTCCCTCTCCTCCAAATCATAGAAGAAGCACTGTGCGTACTAGGAGCAAGAGAGAGTGTGCAATTAGAAAAGAGCAATTAGATAAAATGTGAGCTTTGAGTGCACAACTTGTGCAAAGTGGATTATTTTATAATGACATGCATTGTCAGTACAAATGTTATTAATACATTGGTTTTGGGGCCACTAGACTGAATATAATCACAATTAATTGTGAGTACCTCTCGATTAAATTGCTGTAGTTCTGCCTTGAGTCCTTTCTGATCGCCCTCTCTGATACACTCGATAATCCTCTCTACATTCATCGCTGCATGAAAACACAAATGCACATACATGCACAAACATTAAATGATTCTCCAAAAAAAGGTTAGGTGCAGAAATATGAGATCACATTAAAAATCTGTGATTTAAACAGGAAATAAACACAGTTATAGGAAGTAGTATTAATTAACAATTAATACTTACACATCTTATATGAAGTATTATTAATTATATAGTAACAGACACTGTAAAATATTTGCTAATTCACTAATCAAAAGTAATTTATTATAATAAGCATAATAAATCTGTTATTAAAGCAAAAGAGGTGCAAACTAGAAGATAATAAAATATCACCTAATATAATAATAATAAAATATAACATTTTTAATTCAACTTTTGATTCAAATTGTTACAGTGATAATATAATCTGTATATATATATATTATATATATATATATGTAATGTAATACTAAATGCAATATTAAATGACAAAAAAAAAGCTAAATACGGTAGAAGCATTTTCAAGAGTGGCCCTTAAACGTTTGGGCCGACTGTATTTACTGAATGCTACTGTTCAAATATCAAATAAGGCATCAATATGAAATGTTCATACCAAAACACAAATATAAGCCTGCGTGTTTTTTTTATGTAGGTTAGTTCATCCTCTCACCTGTGAGTGTGTCTTCACCTGAGTGTGCCATGCAGGATCCAATGTGCTGGATCTTTAATTTCTATAGGATTTTAATAAGTAGTCGTTTCTTTACCACCAGGCCTTTTATGTACCTCTCCGTCAGTCTTTTTTACTCTCTGTTTACTCTGGCTTTGTCCCTGCCCCGTTTTCTCTGTAATCCTGCAGTGCATTAGTTATGCTCTAATCCTTTAATGTCTTTCCACTTTGTCTCGATTCACTCGCCCTATAAATAACATCAGAGGAGCCAGTCGATGGTGCAGTGGCATACAGTAACCACAAGGTGGCAGTTCAGTTGAAGACAGTGACATGACGACCATATGTCATTAAATATGTCAAATGATTAATAAGATAATGTATTGTAAACTGACAAAGGTAGTCTAATATGGTAGTCTATATGATAGGCCTATTTTTTCTCATAACTATTTTCTATCATTTTTTAATCATAGCCTATAAAAAACAAATAATTATAATTTTTAAAAGGAAAAGGGGCTGTCTTTTTTGTATTTTTATTTATTGATTGAGGTTGTCTCTTTTCCCTGAAGAACATTTTAACCATAGATTTAACTTTTCCGAAGCCATAGTTTAAATTTAATTTTGATTAATTAAAATAAACAACAATTTACTCTGTAAGATACAATCCACTGGATGAAAATTGTAACAATCCACTGGATGTAAATTATATTTTGAAAGGTTTAATCTTCATTCAGGTTTATATTTTTATTCACTGAGGTTTGTCTGTTTTTCCTTTTAAAAATTATCCACACACACACACACACACACACACACACACACACACACACACACACACACACACACACACACACACACATTAGTTCTAGCTGTTCCTAATCCATGGATAAAATTGTATTATGTTGATTTAAACTACTAGTTATTTTATTAGAACTTATAAAAATATCTACTTTAGTTATCTTGCATGTTTCAGTACATAAAACAACATAATGGTAAATCATCTACTATCTTTCTTCCTTTAGAAGGCCAAATTGTGCTTGCAAATCTGATTTGTGAATTTTAATATGATAATGGGTTATTAAAGTACATTTTGTCCATGTGGTAGGCTACATATTACATGCATATATTACTACAATCTCATATGGTCCATATGGAAATGGATTATGACGTGTGTGTGTGTGTGTATGTGTGTGTGTGTGTGTGTGTGTGTGTGTAAATGGGCATTTTAGCAACCAAAGTGTGTGTGAATTTGTCATGTAACATAGTCAATGTGTTTCCTGACAGGATACACATCAATGCCTAGTAGCCAGAACAAAAAAAAAATGACACACAAGCACTCATACCCACACTGCACCTAATGCCACTGATTGGCAATCAACAACAGGATGTGCCTGTTAAAGATAGGGGAATGTTTGAAATGATGTACACAGAAATTCACATGAGAATAAACCCCCTTCACCTTTCCCTATCTGCACAAACTTAGACATAAATCACAATAAGTGCTCAAACAACAGTGCCTCTTTTACTAAGTGTTACACAAATCCTGCATCCACACCTGCCATTCACATCCTGTTGACAAGCTCCTTCATAGCATGAAGTGATTGTGTCGTGGTCAGTGAGTCAAGATGAATAAAGGTGAATCTGAGTAAAAGGCACAAACATCTGTTAGTTGTTACAGGGAACAAAACTCAAATAACACTTCAAAAGAAAAAAATGATAAAATAAAATATAACGCATCTTATGTTTTTCTTATTTTATTTTGATGAGATTGATTCTGAAGTCAGTGACTTTACAATAAATAAATAATAAATATAGGATTGTAAAATTCCTAAGCGATGTCTAAGATATCTGTGTCATAGAATTGTTCCGTTTGAGTTTTGAGTCTCATAGGAATCACAGCTATAATTATGCCTGGTTGTTGGTCAATGATTATTTCTGGCCTGATTATGACTGACACAGGGAGATAATGACAAAATGAGCAACGGTTGACAAGTTAGACAAATCAAGTGTCATACCTATAGATGAAATGCAAGGTGTGATTTAACATCTTTTACTTCTATCAGGCCTACATTTATACTTTATATATAGAGAGAGAGAGAAAAGTGGATATAATTTATATATACATAAACTGAAATTTGAGAACAAAAGCATTTTCATATTTAAAGGACATTCAGGTCTAATTTTCAGGTGTAATTTTATTATTATTTATAGTATTATAGTATTTATTAATATTTTCAGTTTTAGTTTTAATTTTAGTTTTAAATTTTTTGTCATTTGTATTAGTTTTTTTTTATTTAATATTTGTAGCTTTCATTTATTTTTATTTTAGTATTTAGCAGTGTTGGGGGTAACAGATTACACGTAACATTAGTTGCGTAATCAAATTACTTTTTCAAGTAACTAGCATAATAATGTATTACTTTTCAAGTTACAACAAAATATCTGAGTTACTTTTTCAAATAAGTAAAGCAAGTTACTTTGTTTTCCCATGTATTGACTGGCAGCTCTCCTGTCCTGAGAGAAATCGTGAGTAAGTGCGGAGGCGTGCACTGTGTATTCCTCAAAATGAATGAAAACAGTGAAATGCTAACTCAGAATATTACACAAACCTGCAATAATTAAATATGTTAAATAACACAAATATACTTTATGTATTTAATCTCACTTTATTAACAAATGTTTTTGCTGCTGACCTCCGATGATCCGGTTCAACCACAAGAATAAGCAAAAATGATTTTAGATAAACATCACTTTTGTGTTTCATTAGTAAGTAATAGTGTTGAATTTTCTTCTCCTGTATCCTATTCTTCTTTAATCCAGAAGCACAGCTAAAAGGTTTGTTTGAGCTGCGCCCTCTACTGTAGAGCCGTACATTTGCTTTTCCTTCAGCCTGGGGTTTATTCATTTCACTTTTGGCGTGAAAGGGCCTTTATACAGAGCCCCGCACATGATATGCAGGGGAAAAAAGTAAATCGTGCATACGAATTCGTTCCCTCGATTTGCTAAATTGTGCGTGGAGTTAACTATTTTGTTCACTCGATTTGCTAAATCGTGCGCCTGATTTACTATTTCGTTCACTCGATTTGCTAAATCCTGCACGCCGATTTACTACTTCGTTCTCTTGATTTGCTAAATCGTGCGCCTGATTTACTATTTCGTTCACTCGATTTGCTAAATCGTGCACCTGATTTACTATTTCGTTCACTCGATTTGCTAAATCGTGCGCCTGATTTACTATTTCGTTCACTCGATTTGCTAAATCGTGCACCTGATTTACTATTTCGTTCACTCGATTTGCTAAATCGTGCACCTGATTTACTATTTCGTTCACTCGATTTGCTAAATCCTGCATGCCGATTTACTACTTCGTTCTCTTGATTTGCTAAATCGTGCGCCTGATTTACTATTTCGTTCACTCGATTTGCTAAATCGTGCACCTGATTTACTATTTCGTTCACTCGATTTGCTAAATCGTGCGCCTGATTTACTATTTCGTTCACTCGATTTGCTAAATCCTGCACGCCGATTTACTACTTCGTTCTCTTGATTTGCTAAATCGTGCGCCTGATTTACTATTTCGTTCACTCGATTTGCTAAATCCTGTGCCTGATTTACTATTTCGTTCACTCGATTTGCTAAATCGTGCGCCTGATTTACTATTTCGTTCTCTCGATTTGCTAAATCGTGCGCCTGATTTACTATTTCGTTCTCTCGATTTGCTAAATTGTGCACCTGATTTACTATTTCGTTCTCTCGATTTGCTAAATTGTGCGCTTGATTTACTATTTAGTTCTCTCGATTTGCTAAATCGTGCGCCTGATTTACTATTTTGTTCACTCGATTTGCTAAATAGTGCACCCGATTTACTATTTCCTTCCCTCGATTTGCTGAATCGTGCACGCGATTTACTATTTCGTTCCTTCGATTTGCTAAATCCTGCCACAGATTTACTATTTTGTTCCCTCGATTTGCTAAATTCTGCACGCCGATTTACTATTTCGCTCCCTCGATTTGCTGAAACATTTCTTGCCTTTCTATTTATCTAACTGGCCTACTAAAACAAGGAAATACTATGTTGTAAAGAGCTATATGAAATATCAGACAGCTTTTGAGTTAACCACAAACCACTACTATCATCTGTAGGCTGCGAAAATTGTCTTAATAAAAGGGCCAGAGCACATTTGGCCTCTATTAATATTCCACTCAAGGTGCACGCTAAATTTTCATGCAAATTCATGACCTGTTGCATATCAATGTCACAGTCACAAGAAAACAGCAGGAAATGTATATACGAACTGATGTAAACAGAGTCAGGTGAATTATGGGTTTCTGTGCTTTATCTAACACACGATCACTATATGATACATGTTTGTATATGACAAACATAAATGTTTGCTGGTCGCACTTGACTAAAAAAACTTGAGGTATCCCAGCAGCTACTCCAACTGAAAAAACAACTCCAGATGTCCAAAGCAGGAAAAGTGCACAATAGAGTCTATAGGGAAACAGTGAACAAGCATAAGGAGGGGGGAAAAAACTAGTCAAGAAAAGGGGAAAGGTTGTGAATGAACAGTCATCTCCTTTATATAGCTGAATTCAAATGACACCTCAAAATTCCTGGAAGTTCCTGACTGTCTGAAAAGATTTTATTTGAAGACTGTTGAGAGTGAGACTTCATGTCATCAGAAAAAAAAATACTCGCTAGGGAATATCGAAGGGAACTCTGAGAGTTAACAGAACTGGAGGGGATCTGAAGTGCAAAGGGCATAAAACAAGAAAGAAATGGAAAAAAAGAGTGACTCAAGTTAGAGGAACAAAACGACAGGAAAAGTGGAGCGATAAAGGAAAGCTGTTTGAGAGGAGGGGCTATTTTAAGAGATGGCTTTCCGGCAGGTGAAAGAACTGAAAAAACCTTTAAGGAACAAACAATCATTTGAGACGTAAAGAGGAGGTGAGTCATAAGAAGAAGGAGGTACTGTAGAAAGTATGACTGCATCGGGGTTAGAGAAAAAAACACATAAAATATATATTATCATCTAGAAGGTGTTACGTCTGTACCAAGTTAAACAGAGATGGAGACTATAAGAAGAAAGGTACAAATATATTATAATCCACTGCAATTGGCAGTGAGGACACACACCCTTACATAACCCCGCCCCCTTCCAACTGTCATATAAATACAGAGGGGACTGTAGAACTTACATGCTTTTCTCATAGTCAAAGACCAAGCAGTGTGATATTGAGCAATATCTCAGCAGTGTGATATTGTTTCTAAGGATTGATGGTCAGGACAAAAAGCCTTCTCAAGTGTCTTCCTTCCATGCAAGGTGAGTTCCTAAATATATCAACAAAATGTTAATTAGTTGCATTTAATTGAAAACAGAGTGACGAGGCATATGATCTGTACTATAGCTTGTAAAAAAAAAAAAAAAGTGCATATATATATATATATATATATATATATAGGCTATAATATAAACTTAAAAACTAAAACCATAACAAAGCATTTCCATATCTGAAATAAAATAAACATTAACTGAAATAAAATACAATTAAAAGAAAAAAAATTGCCAAGTCAACACTTACCCCAAATGAACTAAAACTAAATGAACTTAAACTAAACATTAAAAATAAATAAAAAACTATATAGACATATTTTGATATTTTAACAGCAAATAAAACTGTAAATGTAATAATATAATGGCAAAAACACACAAAATTACTCAAAAAAAAAAAAAAAAAAAATCTAATTTAAAATATTAACAAAAACTATAATCGTATATAATAATAATAATAAAATAACACGTATTAATTTATTGATTGTTTGATTGATTGATTGTGTGTAATTTGCATCTCTACAGGTCATACCATTATGGAAGTGGCTGTTTTGCTGTTGCTGACTATACCGATGAACACAGCCACACAAGTGAGACAGACACGGAGGTGTGTGCATTTACACACACACACACACACACACACACACACACACACACACGTGTGCGTGCGCGCACATGTTGGGTTTCCATGTTTTGTTTGGTGTATTAATATACATGTATTAAACAGGACACAGACAGAAAGCCTCTCACTAGTGAAGAGCATACAGAGGTCAAGGGACGTGACCTTGATCGGCACCGACAGAGAGACTCCATCAATGGAGGCCAAAACGACCAGCAATCCAGCCTCTTCTCTGCTTCTACAAACCATCCTTCAAAAGGCCAGAGAGTAAGTGATTCAATGTCCAAAGCTAAACATTTATGAATGAATATATACTACTGTTCAAAAGTTTGGGGTCAGTCAGATTGTTTTTTCATGATTTTTTTTGTAAATGTTTTTTATGCTCACCAAAGCTGCATTTATTTGATTAAAAATATATTAAAAACAGATATATATTTTTTACTATTTAAAATAACTGTTTTCTGTTGTAATATATTTTAAAATGTCATTTATTCCTGTGATGAAAAGCTGAATTTTCAGCATCATTACTCCAGTCTTCAGTGTCACATGATCCTTCAGAAATCATTCTAATATGATGATTTGATACTCAAAATTTTTGTGGAAACCATGACACATTTTTGTGTGATTCTTTGATGAATAGAAGGGTAAAAAGAACAGCATTTATTTGAAAAAGAAACATTTGTAACATTATTAATGTCTTTCCTGTCACTTTTGAGCAATTTAATGCATCCTTGTTGAATAGAAGTATTAATTATTTTTAAAAAAATCAAACTTTTGAACAGTAGTGTGTAAAAATAATACTCAAGATTTGCTTGTCTGCTGCTTGGGGTTGAAGTTATTATCAAATATCAACAAAAAACATGTTAAAAGTGTTAAAATGATCCCTGCTCTTCCCTACTTATATTGTATGATAGCTTAAATGTTGAAGCCCATGATTCACATTTGTCTTCTCTCTCTGCAGAAGGCGAGCAGCTCAGAGAGGCTGTCAGCTTGGAACATGTCAGGTACACAACCTGGCCAGCATGTTATACCGAATGGGTCAGAGAAAAGGAAAAGACGAATCCAAAAAGGCAAATGACCCAACAGGATACGGACGCTAAGAATATACATCCCAGACGAGCTTCTGCTCATTCATCAAAGGACAGAATGAATTTGACTGGTACTGATCAGGATATGGCTAATATATATATATAATAAATAAGTTAACTATTCTATATTATATTAACTAATTAACTCTCTGTCTTTGATAGACATTGTTTAGGCTGCTTATTGTATAAAAGTTGTATGTATTCTATTTAAAAATTGTATATAAAGGTGACAAATGTACTAAAATGAATAAATAACAGGCAGAAATAACTTTATGGTTTATTATTTGTGTTGTACAACATGGTGTAGCATCCTTTGGCATATTTGTTTCGCTCTTGTGAATATGGAGGGTACAATGGGGCTTTATACGAAAATATGCCAAAATTTTGAGAACCAAAATATTTGACAATCAAAAATATATTTCTGAATATTGTGATATTCAGTAAAAAATAAATATGTTTTGATTATTAAATATCTTGGTACTCAAAATATTTGGCATATTTGAATAAAAAATAAACAATAAATAATAAAAATATAATATAATATAGAATATAAATACGTTAAAACTAAGTAATGAAAACTCTTACATTTAGGGTAAAATGTCTTTCAGCATGGAGCAAAAGCAGTGTTACTGCTTGATTGTAATTTAATAACTATTTAATGTATATTTAATATGCAATATTTAATTTAATATAATTTGTAATGTAATATCTATCTATCTATCTATCTATATATATACATAGGCTACCACCAGATCAAAATAGCATTTACAGTTAAACCAAAATGTATTCAGACACCTTGAACATTTCATTCATTAATACAGTTTATTCACTATTAGTTTAAAAAATGGTAATAAAATATGACAAGATTATTAAGAAAAATAATCTTAATTATGTCAGATATAGCAAAACATGGTCAGGTCAAAGTGTCTAAATAATTTTTGGTTCCAAATTTTTTATCAGTTTTACTGGTAGTCCACTGTTTTTGGGTATAATATGTCACAGTTTACCTAATTTTGCTATCCTCACTTACATAAATGAACTAGTGTCCTGCACCCACTAGTAAAAATATATCAAAAATATTTAAAATGTCTGAATAATTTTTGGTTTGACTGTAGTTCCGTAGTATAATAAATCATGGCTACCTTCGGAGGACACATTTCAAGGTAGGAAGACAACAAGGCACGTCCAAATCCAAAGTTAGCTTCACTTCCTGTCTCCTGAGATACCTTACTCTGATCTATTTTTGAAGGGAGCATACATCGCGTACTGTTGAAAGATACTACATTTGAATTAAAATTTACTTCACGACAGTTGAAAAAGTATGTTTTATATAGTACGAATGTGTGTAGTAGGCTACGAATGAATTCGGACATACAACATTCGCTATGTTTTTAGTGTCACATGACCTACCAGTGTCAGTTACGTCCCTTTAACTCCATTCACAAATCCTCTCCCGTGGCTATGCGCGCTACAGAATCTCGCCGGAAGTAGTGAGTCATCCGGGTACTTTTCGCCTGTACTGACCAATCAAATTATCTTCCTTTCACCATCAGATTTTGCTATATTAGAAGTTACTATATAACCATAACTTTACTCCACATAGAATCCCTATATGGAACAATGGATTTATTTTATCTCGATAAAAGTCGTGCGTTCTTGACTGGCTTGAAAAATGTGTTAAGTCAGTTATTCATTTAATGGATGAAAATGGAAGATTGTTATCTTTTAAAGATTTTTGTTCTAAATATAATTTACAGTGTGAACCAGGGGCGGAGCCAGACATTGTAAACAGTCCAAAACAGTAGCCCAAATCTATTTTGTCCAATGACAATTTAATTTTCTGTTAATTTACTGTCAAGAAAGGAACTTTAAAATTGTGTACATTTTAAGGTTAAATGTATCAATCTGGTGCACTTTGAGACTTTGCACTGGAGCACAGACAGACTGTATATATACTTAATCGCTGTCTTTTGCTGTTTTATAAAGGCACAAAGCCATATCACGGTTTCGATTTTAGTTCGTTGGCAAAATACAACGTTAGAGACCATTTAGGCTATGTATGTTTTAAATTTTCGGTTTATTATGAGACAGTGGAGGAATAGGGTCATTAATGGGAAACACTGAATGAATGTTTAGCTGACAAATGTGCTAAAGTTGTCATATCAGTTGTTATATCATAACAAAAACCCTTCAACCGGACCGACCGAGAGTCTCGAGGCCTGCCGCTGCTCTGAGTGAGTGACAGGAGGCGTGTCTGTGTATAACTGTGCGTCAGAGAGAAGAGAGAGAAAGCGCTGCTGGTATCAGTGTAAACTGCAGAAAAGCGATATTGAACTGTTTAACATATTTTAATAGAGAAATTAGAAAATTGATATTTTGACAGCACTGTTAAGAAACATTGGAAAAACATTCGGGGCTCCAGCCCCCTTAGCCCACCCCTAGCGCCGCACCTGGTGTGAACGCAAACAATTTGAGCGTGTTTTAAATGCCATTCCAAAAAGTTGTATAAATTTGGTACATAACACTTCTGTCAACATGCCAGATGGCCCTTGTGAACTCACATCCCTTTTCTTCAATGGTAATGACCTCAGGGCAGTGCTTCCCAACAAACTCTTGTTTCAATTCCATATTATATCTGAAACTTCTGTATCATAACGGTGTTTTGCAAGTTTATGATAAGTCATCTGTAAAAAAAAAACACAGTATATTAGCTTTCCAGTGGCTCCTAAAGCTAAGGAAACTAATTTTAAAATATTCAGTGGTATATACCCATCAAGTGAATTTTTAAGACAACGGTTTAATTTAGAAGAAAATGCCTGTATGAGATAGAGACAACTGATAATCTTTTTTTCTTTTTTTTTTATTGTGTTTTCAAATATTTTCTGGGAAAATGTGTCTTATTGGTTGAAGACTAAGATTCATTCACTGCCCACTTTTGCTAGGAAACATTATGTTTGGAATGCTGTTGGATGATAAAAACAATTTTTTAAATAATGTAATGTTGATTCTGGGAAAATTTTTCATTCATAAATGCAAATGTATGTTTTTCTGTATTTAAAAGAGACTTTATTTGTAATTACTTTCCATCATTAGAATGTATGAAAATGAAAAAGGCCCAGAAATTTGCTGGAATAATAAGAGACCTTGATCTCTTAAAAGAGGAATGAAGATATATATATATATATATATATATATATATATATATATATATATATATGTTTTTTATATATGTGTAATTTTCTTTTATTAATATTTATTTAACTGATATGTGCCTTGCTTGATACTCATTTAACTATATTTATCAATGCCATTGTAGGTGTATATTTTGTTTGTTCTTGATGTTCAATAAAAAATAAATAAATAAATAAAACTTTTCGCCTACTGTTTTTCGAACATTGGCTGCATCCAAAACCGCCTACTCAATTTCAATAAGTACTTACTTATCAGTACTTACTTAAGTACTGATCTTTGAGTATGAATGCGATCCGGACATCATCCGCCATGTTGACGTTATCATATGACCTACAACGTTATCACAAGCGCAACAACTTAAAAGATATGAGTGACAGGTTTAATTAATCTATCTGTAAATATCTTGATATTGATTAAACTTGCTTATTTTGTGGTCTTGTTGAAGAAACAGCTGTCCATTAATTTTGTGATTGTAGTACCAATATATATTTGGGTTAATTTAAGTTCTTATATTTTTAACCCTACTAATGTGACCCACAGTTTATTTTTTGGTTACGAAAACCCCAAATCGCGACCTCTTGAATTTGTTATTTCTTTATTTTATATGCAAAAATGTTCATCAACAAGCAAAAGTGGCATAAATCTCCTTTTTGTTTTCCTCTTTTTCTTGTTGAATTAGTTCTCGTTTCATCCCTCAGGCTTATACATAACAAAAAAAAAAAAAAATAAAATACTTTTTTTATGCATTATGATGATGTATTCAAAGATATTTAACCTTGTAATCATGCTGTGTATATAATCTCAATGATGTATACAAACCCATATTTATGTTATTTTTTTCATTATTATTGTTCATTGTTAAAGATACAACCATGGTATTTTCCCTGATCTTGTATGTAATTATAGGTCCTACAATAAAAATAAAGATATGAGAAACAGATGCACTAACACCTCACAGCACCAGTAACTCGACAACCCTACTGGTGCATCCAAAATGGTCAATATTCATATTCAGGCATTTTATTCATATTTTATGTTAATCGTTTATGGCTTATGATTTTTCAATATTACTTTTGATTTCATATATTCATGTACTCCTTTATGATTATTCTTCTTGATGTCCATGGTGTATGCTTGCTATATTCAATTGTTCTTCAAAGACAGGTCACGTTGACACGTTTGTGGTTAGATATTGGACACCTACCAAGTACTGCAAAAGCGATGGTGTTTTCGGAAATGAGTTGCTCATCTGAACTTGATGTACTTTTGTATCAAAATATGTCCATTTCTATTTCTGCTGACATGTGATAATGTAAGATCTGCAAAAAGGGTGTCAAAACAACCCCTATATCTATTTTCGACATCTGACCGTCTATGACATAATGGTCATAGTCGTTGATAGTTTAGCTTTTTCCTTTGCTCTTCTGCTTCTTCTATCTCTCATTTCATACTGCAAATGTCTTAATTTTGTTCCTTCTTTCTGTATATTCTGATCTTCATCTATTAGGTAATACTCTGGATTTTTACAATACTCTAAATTGTATTATTAACTATTAATTACTTAATGAATTTGTTTGTCTCTATAATTTGTAATTAATAAATTTGTTATTCCTTATTCAAATTTTATCTCTCTGACATAATCATTGCTGGACTGCCTGGATCTCGTTTTTGCATCAGTGTTAGCAATGTCTGCACAAAGAAGACATCAGACAGCTGCTCGATGATCTAGTCTTCTTGCCTTTGGAGATATATAAGTCAACAACACATGAAACAAAGCTTTATTTAAACTTATTGTTGTAACAATCACGTATTTGCAGGCGGTGAACCCCACATCCTACTGCCATCTCAACACAGCTGTGCCGATTCTGCGGCTGACCACGTAAACACCTTCGCCTAGCTTTGCCATCCACCATGTCCCTCATTGCTGCTCTTCTCAATGGGGACATCGTTGACCCAGAGGATTAGGAAGACCATGATGATGGATCTCTGAACCCCACAACCTTGAAGCAAGAGCGGGAGAAGATGTGCGGGGCAATCTGGCTGCAGCTGCGTCTGCTCCAAACATTTGTGTGCCTGCTCTCCACGAATATGACTACCGGTAAAACATTTAAACACATTAAAACATTTTACAATTCATTCATGTCAGCATAATTTTTGTTGCAGCTTTATTACTTTTGTGGTGTAGTGGTCTAAACCACTGAGCTTGTAAGCAGAAGGTTTGCAGGTTTGATCTCACTTTACTCCAGGTTGCTCCACAGGGACTGTACCTGTAATAAGAGCACTGTAAGTCTCTTTGGATAAAAACATCTGCCAAATGTACAAATGTAAATTTGATTTTTGTTAGTGTCTGAGGCACAAACGCTTAATAAAGCTGCTTATTTCTTAAAGTTTACTTTTTCAAGGTACTACTATAATATAAATGCATACATGCATTTCATTCAATTTCTATTTGGGGGCATAAAGGGTTAGTTCACCCAAACATAAAAAATTCAGTCATTATTTACTCACCTTCACGCTGTTCAATCCGTGTGTTCATTTTTTTTTTTTTTTTTTAATTTTCTGAACACAAAAGGGGATTTTGGTCAAGTTTGTCCTGCTGGTGTCTGTTCATACAATATCAGTCAATAGAGCCTGACTTCCAGAAGCTACATGACATTATTTAATGATGCTTTTGAAGCTCCATTGTATGAACAGAAACCAGGAGAACAAACTTGACCAAAATCACATCCTCGATGTCTTTTGGTCTTCTTCTAGATGCTCTCGCTGGCTCTGGGCTCACTGAGGATGAAGAAATCACAGCAACATCCGGGCCAGATGAGGCAATAAGGGCAGGGGAAGTGATGGAGGGCTGGCATTTCACATCCTACCAAAATGCACAAATATAATACAAATGCAGTCATTTTAACAGCACAATGTCATTTGATTTCTGTATAAAAAGTAATAAAATAATCTTAATTTATATTTTTGTTTCGGGTTCCCAAGCCCCGGGAGCTCCACCACTAAAGCTCTGCAGCAAATGCATACGAATCAAGATTCAGCAAAGAGCTGTAATAAATCTGTTTGAAATTACAATAAACTACAACTTAAGATTTAAGTAGATTATTCATTCATTTCTGTAGTATACTCACTCAAAGCTTTTGATGGCATCATTCCTTCATCAGCCTCTCTCCGCCGGATAAACACACGTTCATCTGTCTGTAACACCCAGACAAGATTCAAGTTTCCTCTGTGATTTATGTGCTCAATACTACATTCAAATGTTGAGGTACTTGATGATGTGTTAACTTTTTATCCAACACAAATGTTCCTCAATTTATCAACAGTAATAATGGACAAATACAATAGATAACTTATGTTTATTTTACAGGGTTCCCACTCTAAGCCAAATGTCAAATTCCCTGAATTTTCCCTTACTTTCACTGACTAAAAAGCTGAATTTCCATGACCTATAATGAACTGAAAAACAGGCCACAGACAGTACTTTAAATCCATCCATTTGCAAGCTTTATTTACTTGTTCACAGACGTTTTTTTGCGCTTTTCCCCGTTAAATGCACTTTAAAATTTCCTGTACTATTCCTACAGAGATTAATTTATAGTTTTTATGCTTTCAGGGGTTAAACACTTCAGAGGATTTTATGTTTCTCATAAATTTCATCATTCAGTCTTTTGATTTCTACGCATTTAGTTTTTGCAGACTGTCGTAGACTGTTTGACACTAGGCTATTTCTGTAAATGGTTATGATTATTTAAGTCTGAAATAAATAATTAATAATTATTAAATAATTAAGTCCCATAATATTTTTCTTTCAGAAGTAATGTTGGTAGTTTATCCAGTGTGCATTTATTAATTTATTCATATTTTTTCACCATGGTGAATAAATGTAGGTAACGGTTACGACTGCCACTAGGGGGCGAAATACTACGGAGCCCGGCACGTCACCTATAGGAGAAAAAACAAAAAACAATCCGTGCAGACGGTTTTGCAATCCGTTCTCTCAGTTTATAAACCGTGCTCACGAATTCTTAAACTGTTCCCTCGGTTTAACAAATCGTGTCCACGGATTAATAAACCATACCCACACATTTCCAATCCGTGCGCTCAGATTTTGCAAAATAAAACTTTTTGCCATTGAGATAACTAGGAAAAATTATCCCTGATATAATGAGCAAATACACCACTGCAGTCAGAAAACCAAAAACAACAGTACCAAGGACAAATCGCCTCTATAAAGGAGATCGTGCCTTTGCAGTTATGGGACCGAGATTATGGAACGAGTTGCCTCTATCTATTAGATCTGCTACCTCCTTATCATTCAGGTACCTGCTGAAATCTCACTTAGTTCAGGCAGCTTACAACAGTTGAACTTGTATGGGGTAAATGTGGTGTCTATGATGTTTGAGTTGTTTATACGTGTATCTTTTATTATCGTCTGTTTGCTACTTTTTTTTTTTTACTGATATTATGTAAAGCTCTTTGGTTCAACCTCGGTTGTTTTTAGTAGTGCTATAAATAAACAAACCAAATATAACAACTATAACCTGGTATTTTGTTGAAGGTGATTTTTAGAACCGGATTTTGATTCCTCTGTAGCCACACCCTGCGCGCGCTGGTTACACCTGATTTCTCAGGTAACTCGAAAGTTTCTAGTGATCCTCGTTCACGGATGGCATGGACAGGACGCTTTGAAATGGAACTTCCTACAAACAGCGACTTCATAAAGTCCATAAACAAACCAAGATGAATGAAAAGGACATTGAACACGGTGGAGTGGCCGTGATGCCGAAAACAGATGTGGTAGGTCTGTTTTTGTATCGTTACAAACACGCTTCAGATGTTTGCTGGTCATATATTATGTTCTTAAAGACATACCGCGTGCATTCTGTATCGTTTCGATTTAATGTTGGCTATGAGCAGGACTGCAGGGAGTTTCTTCAAACAATATAACCATGGGTGTTTGTCATGGGGGACGGGGCTGCTTGGCCCCCCCATGGACATCCCTGTGCCCCCCTCCGGACCGAGGGCGATGGACTTGATACTATCGTGTAATTTTCTCAAACGAACCACTGCCTGCTGCTGCTGCTTCTGCTTCTTTGGCAAACGATCCAATGCGTATCTGTGTTTGCGCTCTCGAGAGCGCCAAATCATTTAATTTTCAACGTGTTTTCGCTTCGGTGAGCAATGTAGCCAATCACAGGCATGTTTGCTGATTTCTTGAACGCAACGGCCAATCACAGGTGTTTAAATTAGAATCCTACGGAGCCCCTAAAGCAGCGGTTGGCAATAGGCGGCCCGCGGGCCAAACGTGGTTCGCCAGCAATAATATCTGGCCTGCGCCCGCAGCTAGATTATTTTGATAGCGGCTTGTTCTGAAATAGATCTTCGTCTCGTGGTGCCGTCTAATATTATCACCGTGTCTACACCAGACGCGACTTTTTTCGGCGCCACAATAGCTAAAAGTTGTCTACTCTGAATTTGACAAACCGACCGTTGCAAAGCACTTGGACTACGTCAGAAACAGAACGGGGAATCCGTTCACTGTCTGGAATGTGTTGTGTCGCGTGACTCGCGTCGCATCCAGTGTAGTATCACTGTAGTATCACAATATCACTGATTAAAATGGGTTCTATTATTTTTTGACGCGTTGCATCGCGCCGCTCGCGTCCGGTGTAGACATTGTGTTATATTCTTTGAAAACAGCGACAACTTCGTTGCAGATAAGACACACCGGCTTTGCATTCACAAAACTAGGTAGGATGAATGCATAGTTGTCTTTCCATTCTTCTTTGTATGCCCTATTTTCGCTGTCAGCTTTCCTCTTTAGACTCTTTGATAGTACCATTTTCTCTCACCAACTAGCTTAAATGTTAAAATCACTCTGCACATGACGTAAAAAAAAAAAAAAAAAAAAAAAAAAAAGCAGTTTAGTGAGGATCAAAGACATAATAAATACATTAATTATTTCTATGGTGAGGATGCCAAGGAATAATTCTGAGTGTAAAAGTAGGCTACGTCAAATAATTATTACAATAAGTTAGGCTCCATTGTGTAACAAGCGAATTAAAATGAGACACATTTATTTATTTATCACAATATGGAAAGAGGAAATAAAACAGTTCATTGAGAGCATGACTCAAACATGCCATGAATGGGCTTATTCAAGTCCTCTTTTATTTATTTTTTTAACGCATGGGCATTTTTTGGCAATTTTTTCGATCATCGATAGGTTTCAAAAACGAGTAATCGAGTACTCGGGGGCGGGGCGTGTGCGGGGGGCGGGGCATGGACGTCATGGAGATAAAAAATATCTGAAGAATGTTATGAAAATGAATGTTAAAAATAAAAATATGACATGAAAACATGAACACGTGATTAGAACACTGTTAGATTATGATTAAGAAGCATCTAAAAGTAATAGCGGAAAAGGAATAGTGCCTTTATGCCAATAAACTGAAGCCCGTCCTATGATGTTAATCACATACATAACAGACGTACAACTTGTATCTGCAAAAAAAGGATGCAAATGCAGTGAACTTTGAGTTACGTGCTATAGCGAGAGAGAGCTACCGCCGTGATGCGCTTTCATGAAAATGTGCACTTTCTGATCAACCAAAATGTTATTTTCTCACTGATGATCATAGGTGCCGATTTATGTTCCTGCCGGTGGGTGCCCACTCTCCATGAGGAAAAGCACGTTGAGATTCGTGACAGGACAAAGTTTGAGCGCGTCCAAAAATAATTCCGCGTCCGAGCAGAGAGATTCGTGCTCGTGGATTACATGGATGTTTTAATATTTTAATTAAATATTCTAATAATTTGAGATACTGATTTTTTATTTTCATGAGCAGCAAGCTGAAATCATCAAAAATGAAAACAAAAAAGTGGAAATATTTTACTATGTCTAATAAATCTAGAATATATTTAAGTTTTACTTTTTGAATCAAGTTACAGAAAAAAAACACTTTTTCGTGATATTCTAATTTGAGATGCACCTGTATATCTAAAAATTACATATTAAGCTGTAATTTGGCAGATGCTTTTAGTGATTTACAGTCAACAACCTGAGGTTGGGCACACACATCTAAATTATCATTAAATTATCATTTTAATCAAAGTTGCATTAAAATACTTAGAAGACAGTGAGTGTTCTTAGTCGGTGTACCAAACAATAAACTAATCGCAAAGCCGACAAGTTATGATCTAAATTAGTGATGAAGCACTGTAAAGATAAACTGGTCCGTCTTGCTTTCCTGATGAAAGGGATGGGTGGGGATCTAATGATGAAATTACAAGAGGCCTTGGGGTAAAGTGAGCTGTTTACCCTAGCTTTGTGATTGTTTCTCATTCTAACCTTCCTTGAGCAAAAGCATTAGATAAGATAGTTACAAGTTGCACTATTTTATTTTCATTAGATCACATGATCAGCTTAATACACTAGCTTTAACTTGACAGTGTCACAGTAAGTCCCAGACCACTGTTATACAGTAGCTATCATGTTTTTAGTGCATTAATTAAAAGTGATTTCTGTTATTGATTTTAGAGCTGGATTCCAAATTTGTTTAAAAAGAGAGAGTGCACAACATTTGTGGAGGACTCTTTCAGGTAAGATGTCTAACTTGGTGAGTATTCAGTATCTCTTGTGTTAGATTCCTTCTGTAGGACAGATCCTCCATCTGTTGTTTTGTAGCAATGGCGGTCTGTGTCAGTGTGGGTCCACGCGAGACACGCACCCCTCGGGAGCCCTAGGCGACAACTTCAGCACAGCCATCGTCAGTCACTGGGACAGTGCACAGCACTCCTGCGAACAGCCCACAGATGCCTATGGAGAGCTGGAGTTCGCTGGGGCCAACAAGAGACACAGCTATGTGAGTTCCTCTCCATCGTGGCTGAACTGTTTGAGCTGTAAATGTATAGGTATTATCAGGGCCGTAACCATGTTTTGAATATTGGGGGGACCCAATGTACTCTATTTTTTAAATATTTAAAATATTTTTTATTTAAATTAATTAAATAAAGGATTAAAAGGGATTTAAGGCATAAAGAAGAAATAAGAACACTAAACAAAGTTCTAGGTTGTGAAGTAGTCCATTTAAACTCCTTGCAAATAATATTTTATTTAAAAATATGCACACATTCACTCTTGTTTGTATGTCTAACATGTAAAAAAAGTCTCTTGTCTCGTCACATTCAGTTATGAATGACATAATTTAAATAATAGCATATTTTCAATTCAAAATGAAGAAATTCCATAATTTATCTCACAAATTAGTAGTTTTTTGTAATTTACAGTTTTCACATTTAATTGCTGTTTTGTTCTTATTCCTCTTCTCTTAATTTTTTTAATGAGTTACGTTTTCACTTTTTGAAAACGGTGACGTCATGTGCATGTGTATTACATGTTCAGTCTATAGTTGTGTAGTGTTTCTTTACAAAGTGACAATGCCAACTACTGGCCTGGCATTTATAATACAGCGTTTTTAGTCATTTTTGCAAATCCATGTGAATGGGGGTAGTTTTGATAATGATGTCTGTATGTGAAAAATGCAAAGGAAAAACTTTTCCATTTTTAGTACATCATTGTCATGGAAATGTACCCTAAATTTGGTCTTCCTATTCCCAAAAAGGTTTTAATAGCAATCAACCCCTGGGACATAAAAATGAAACAACCATATTTAACAAATCAGTACGTTGTTTTTGTAACTTAAGGTTGCTTTTCTCCTTTGATTCCTGTTTTTATCTCATTCCCCTTCTCTTTATCCCAGTTTTTGCGTCTCTCCAGCACCACAGATCCTTCCAGGGTCTTCAATATCATGAGAGAACACTGGAAACTGGCACATCCCAACCTGGTGGTGTCAGTGTATGGTGGTGAGAAGAGGTCAGAGGTCAAGACCTGGGTCCGAGAGGTGCTGAGGCAGGGGCTGGTTAAAGCTGCACAGAGCACAGGTGTCTTCTTCTCTCCACACAGATCATTGTTTTTCATACTTCTCCATGCTATACAACAGTTTTCATTATGCTACTTTCACAAATGTGTAAAAGTTTTGATATCTGAATAGAATTGATTTATTGCAGACTGTATTTTTTCTGCATAACTGCTCTCTTATTTGTGAAAAGGTTTGCTAGTTTATGCCATGTGACTCTTTGTTTGTAAATGTCATGCCTGAAACGATCAATGAGATACAGAAGTGCATGACCACAGTGACTTGAGCAAACTTCAGCTGTCATTGTGCCTTCTATTGTGAACTGTCAGGATGCAAGCAGTATGGATATGAATCATACTTGTAAAGTAAATAAATGCAAGTCACCAGAGGCCCCGTTACCAGGACACAAATTCATGCCAGACTAATTATTTCATCAACCTGGTTTGTCAGGATAATTGCCCAGCAAGTTTTTCCTCTGTGTGTATATAGCCAAAAAAAATTTTATTTACTAAAATAAAATAATGCACAATGCAATTAGGATAGTTAAGGATAGTTCACCCGAAAATCAAACTTTTGTCATCATTTACTCACCCTCAAGATGTTCCAAACCTGTATGAATTTCTTTCTTCTGTTGAACACAAAAGAAGATATTTTAATGAATGTTGGCAACCAGACAGTTGACGGTAGCCATTGACTTCCATAGTATTTTTTCCTACTATGGAAGTCAATGGCTACCATCAACTGTCTGGTTACTAAAAAAAAGTTAATTTTGGATGTGGCTTATGTATAGGAGCGTGGATCATAAGCGGGGGGTTGAGGGAAGGCATCGGCAGGTGCATTGGAGAAGCTGTGAGAGATTATGCCACCGCAACGTCTTCTGTCACTCTCAGTAAAGTGGTTCTCATTGGCATCGCTCCCTGGGGCCTGGTAAAAGATCACGAACAACTCGTCAACTCTGAGGTAACACAACTTAAAAAGTATACAGTCCTGGACTGCGTTTTCCAAAAGCATTGTAAGCCTAAGTTTAGAAATGGAGCTTTTGGGAAACGATACACTGGTCAGAATCATTGGCACCCTTGGCAAACATAAACAAAAGAAGCCTTTGAAAATAAATCTGCATTGTTAATCCTTTTAATGTTTTATTTAAAAAACAAACAAAATAGAACCATTCATTAAAGTAAAACAATTGAAAATGTGAGGAAAATCTCACTGTGAAATGTTTTCTCCAAAACACATTAGCCACACACATTGGCACCCTTTTACTCAATACTTTTTGCCAGTGTCACCTGCAGCCGTACGGCTGTACGCACTGTGCGTACCATGAGAGGGTGCTAATTGATGCCATTTTTTACATAATTTTTTAATTAAAGGTGCCCTAGAATTGAAAACTGAATTGACCTTGGCATAGTTGAATAATAAGAGTTCTGTACATGGAAATTACATACCATGAGCCTCAGACACCACTGTGCATGAAAAACACCATGGAAAAACAGGCGAATCTCAACATAATGGGATCATTAATATGTACGCCCCCAGCTTTTGCATATACCAGCCCATGTTCAAGCCAGTATTAACATCTGGAGCTGCACAGCCGAATCATCAGATGTTCTGCAGGTATTGTGAAGCATGCAAGCAATGACAATAGCGAAAATGGCAGATGGAACGATAATAACTGTTCATGATACATGATATCATGATATATTTAGTGATATTTGTAAATTGTAATTTGTTAGCATGTTGCTAATGTACTGTTAAATGTGGTTAAAGTTACCATTGTTTCTTACTGTATTCACGGAGACCAGAGCCATGTCGTTATTTTCATTTTTAACCCAAAAACGCGTGTACTCTGTATAATTCATAAACGCATCTGCATTCTTATCGAGTTTCTCCAACTGTGTGTAGCTTTAGCCCATTAGCCGTGCAACACTATCAAACTCATTCAGAATCAAATGTTAGCAAACATCCACAAAATACATGCCATACTTACGTGATCTGATATGCTGCATCAACAACAGTTTGTAATGATCCATTTTGAGAGTTATATTGTGAACTTCAGTATTGGTTATGCAATGTTTAATGCAGTTGCTAGCTTGGGGGCGGGGAGCACGAGCATTTAAAGGTGTACACACCCCAAAGCAGAGCATTTTTAATTCCACCCCAAAAAAGGCAGTTAAAACATGGTATAATAAAAAATCTATGGGGTATTTTGAGCTGAAACTTCACAGACACATTCTGGGGACACCTTAGACTTATATCTTGTAAAATGTCAATTCTAGGGCACCTTTAATTATTAAAATCTATCTGCGTAGACTCATGACATATTAAGAAAGCAAGAGAGAATGACAATAAATAAAGGTGTGCGTTTGTGTGTTGTAAAGTCAAATGTGTGTATGTGTGTGCATGGGGGATATGGGTGAAAAGAAATTTGATTGGCTAGTTTAGTTTCGTCGCTTTTTCCACACATGAAAAATTACATTACAGATGTTTAAAAATGGGCTCAAAATGAGTAAACGCTCTCTAAAACATATGATAATGTAATATAGGATACAGGCTAATATATTTAAAATGTTAGTAAATGGACTTGAACTTCCATATACCTGCAGAGTATTGGTCTGGGTTCAAACATTCCGACACGCAAAGTGAAGCATTCATGTGACTGGAAAGTTCTGTGCTTACCCTGAGATAAAATCTTGCAGGCGCCCCTGCTTTTTGCAACCTTATTTTTCCATGATAACAGCCCTGAATTTTCTCCTACAATGCCTGGTGAGGTTGAAGAACACCTCACAAGGGATCAATGCTCTATGAAAGCTTGTTTCCACCATTAAATAATACATTTAAAAGGTAATTGCGACTTTTTTCCTCACAATTCTGACTTTTTTTCCCCTCAGAATTGCGTGATATAACGTCAGAATTGTGAGAGAGAAACTGTGTGAAAAGTCAAGACAAGTCACCTTTATTTATATAGTGCTTTTTACAATGCAGATTGTATCAAAGCAGCTTTACAGTGATAACTGGTAAATAATTTTCAAGAAAATGGTGTCATTGTCCAGCTTGAGTAAATTCAGTATTGAGTGTTCCATTGTAAAAAACAAAAACAAAAAAACAATAGTTAATTTATCTATATATCAGCACTGGAGAAAACAGTCATGTCATCGTCCAGCTCAGTTCTGTTCACATACAATGGTGTCAATGCAGGCAGATCAAAAAACTTTGTTGAATATTAAGTGTCCCCAATTAAGCAAGCCAAAGGCGACAGCTACAAGGAACCCCAACTCAATCAGGTGACATCAGATGACAAACAGGTGATGAAAATGGAGGAAAAAAACCTTGGGAGAAACCAGGTTCAGTCGGGGGGCCAGTTCTCCTCTGGCCACAGCGAACAGTGCTTGATTATGATTCAGGCAGCGTTACAGGTCATAAATCCAACTGGGATTGCAACAGTCAAAATATTTAGTCCAGTTCCATGTAGTTGAAGATCGTATTCATCACGTCGGTATGGGACGGTTTGTTGGGAATCTGTGCCACTGGCTGCCGTGTCTGTGAGGCCTTCACAGGGGATGATCTAGTTGACACAATCTCTGCTGACACTTGATCAATGAGATATCTGCACAGTCGTCGTGTCGAAGCGCAGGTCCTCCATCTGATCTGAATACGGCCCGGATCCGGCTGAACCACGAGATAAACAGAAAAACTAATATTAGCGTAGATGCCATTCTTCTCCTGATGTAACGAGTACATCTGGTGTTATAGGAAGTGTTCCCGGTTCCGGCTGACCTAATTCATGCAGCCTAACAATTCTTTAACGAATTTGATTGATAATATGTGCATGCCAGGTTAAAGAGATACGTTTTTAGTTTTTAGATTTAAAGTGTGTCTGCTTTCCGAACAATGCTGCCAAAAAGCTTCTTTTTTTTTTTTTTTTTTTTAAGTTTCATCTGACCATAGAACCAGGTCCTGTTTGAAGTTCCAGTAAAAACTGAATGTGCTGGAGTTTGTTTTTGGATTAGAGCAGAGGATTTTTTCCTTCCCAAACAACTGATGTGATGTTGGTGCAGTTTTTTTCCCCTCCTGAACTTAAGACTCTAGTCTCTAATTTCTGCAGTTCTCCAGCTATGATCCTTGGAAAGTCTTTGGTCACTGAAACTATCCTCCTCACGGTGTGTTAAGACAGACACACATCCTCTTCCAGGCAGATTCATAACAACATCTGTTGATTGGAACTTATTAAAATGAAAGTTCACCCAAAAATGATCCCATAATTTACTCACCCTCAAGCTGTCCTAGGTGTATATGACTTTCTTCTTTTTAGCCAAATATAATCGAAGTTATGTTAAAAAATATTCTGGCTCTTCCAAGCTTTATAATGGGAGTGAATGGTACCCTAGAATTTGAAGCCCAAAAAGGGCATCCATCCATCATAAAAGTAATCCATACGACTCCAGGGGGTTAATAAATGCTTTTTTTGTAAGAAAAAATATCCATATTTATAAGTTTATAAACTATAATCACTAGCTTCCTGTAATGGCCGTATCTGAGTCTAGTTCTGGCAGAACAGTGAACTCTGACCCAACACATGACCCGACACGAATGCGGAAGCGCAGAGGATAGAGCCAGGATATTTTTTAATATAGTTCTGTATTCTAATATATTGTGTTTGGCTGAAAGAATAAATTCATATACACCTAGGATGGCTTGAGGGTGAGTAAATTATGGGATAATTTTCATTTTTGGTGAACTAACCCTTTAATTTTGCCCTGATGGTGGAAATGGGAATTTCAATCCTTTAGCTATTTTCTTTTAGCCACTTTTAATTTTGTGAAGCTCAACAATCTTTTGCTTATTGTACAGGTAAGTTAATCACCGTTTTGAACTAATGCTCTGCTGCACTGTAACACACACACACGCATACAGACAGTAGTGCGCGCACACAGAGACATTCAGTAGTGCGGAAATGTATTGTCGACACTGTGATTTATCAATAAAATAGCTTAGAACCTGAAAAGTTCTAGCATATATTTCTTATTAACTGAAACCCACAGCAGTTTCATGACTGAACTAGATATTCTTTGGTTTTACCCATTGTGATGGATGATTTATAGAAGTTGGCCTTTGTGCTTCCTCATATTTATACTCCTCATGGCTTGACAATTTCACATTTCTAGTCACCCTGGTGTGCTAAAAACTGTAAATATGATATACTTCAGAGATATTTTACTCATAAGAATTTCTATGTGTACCAATAATTGTGGCCAACATTTATTTCATAATGTGATTTCCTCCCCTCATCCCCACATTCATTAGTTTTACTTCAATGAAAGGTTAGATTTTTGTGAAATATTTGAAAGATCAAAAGGATGAACACTACAGATTTATTTTCACAGCCTTCTTTGATCATATTTACCAATAATTGTTACCAGGACTGTACTCACAATGGTCAGATCTAGCATACTACATATTCCCAAAAATGAATTCAGCACTATTGGAACATCAAGAACCAGAACTAACTGTTGTATAAAATATGTAAAAGTAATTTAAAAAAAAATTATTAGCAGTACATTTAAATCATCTTACAAGTTGTGGTTGATATCTCCTCCACTTCTGTGTCTGTTCATTCATTATACTGCAGATGGAAGTCAAACACTTTGCAGTTTGACCGTTACCTATGCAGTGTATATTGTATTTTTTGTAGTACTAGGCCACTTGTTTTTTGCATTATGCAAAAAGAAAAAAAAAAGAGCATACTGTTCAGAGTCTACATGCTGTGTACTGCATAAATAGATATAAAAAAGAT
This sequence comes from Elopichthys bambusa, assembly GCA_037101425.1. NCBI lineage: Eukaryota > Metazoa > Chordata > Actinopteri > Cypriniformes > Xenocyprididae > Elopichthys > Elopichthys bambusa. Next base: position 26,948,398 of record CM074449.1, read on the forward strand.
AAACTAGCACTGCACATTGCATTTGCATATGGTTTACAGTCTTTCAGAACAACAATGTTTTTCTCTCTCTCTTTCTTTTAGGGAAGTTTCCCTGCAAAGTATTTTGTCAAAAATGCAGCGCGCGACTCTTGCTCTCTGGATAATAATTACAAGGCTTTCCTTCTGGTGGATGATGGGACCATAGGGCGTAAAGGTGGTGAGGTCAGCTTCAGAGCCCGTCTGGAGGATTACATTTCCCGTCAGCGCACAGGTGCATTTTACATGCTTGAATGGCACTCGGGTCCCCTTAGGAATGGCCTATAACTTGATGTTCATGATAGAATGTTACTGATGTAGAGATAAATTTACATTGCTTGGTTTCATTGCAGTTGTTTCATTGAACAGGAGTGCAACATGTTAACTAGCACATCCTTGGTTTGAACAAGGGAGGTTTAGATTTTTGGCCACCTAATGGCCATTTTGGGTAATGCAAGAGAAGACAAAGCTTTAAAGGGTTAGCTTACCTAAAAATGAAATTCTGTCAATAATTACTCACCCTCATGTTGTTCCAAACTTGTAAGACCTTCGTTCATCTTCAGAACACAAATTTAAAATATTTTTAATGAAATCCGAGGATTTAAAAAAAAATCTTCCATAGAAAGCAAAGAAATTACCGCATTCAAGGTCCAGAAAAGTAGTAAAGACATCGTTAAAATAGTCAGAATGACTGCAGTGGTTCAACCTTAATGTTATGAAACAAGAGTACTTTTTGTGCATAAAAACAAAACAAAAATAACGACTTTATTCAACAATTTCCTTTCTACCCTGTCTTTCTCATACACAGTTTACATTAAAGACACATTGCAGAGCTTCCGTGTTCTACGTCAGAACGCCGGTTCAGTATTGGCCAGCTCCTGCGTCAGCATCACACACACGTGTCGTGCTGTTCATCACACACACGTGTCGTGCTGTTCGACCAATACTGAGCTGGCGTTCAGACGTAAACACAGAAGCGCTGCACTGCGTCAACAGCGTAGGAGACTGACAGGATAGAGACAAAATTGTTGAATAAAGTCGTTATTTTCATTTTTGTTTTTGCGCGCACGATGTATTCTTGTCGCTTCATAACATTAAGGTTGAACCACTGTAGTCACATTGAATATTTTAACTATGTCTTTACTACTTTTCTGGAACTTGAAAGTGGTAGTTTCGTTGCTTTCTATGAGAGATAAAAAACCTCCTTGGATATAATCAAAAATATCTTAATTTGTGTTCCGAAGATGAACGAAGGTTATTTTTGGGTGAACACCCCCTTTAAGTATTAAAGGCTACTAGGCAGATCATTCAGAAAGTGTCCATAGAAGGTCATGTGATAATTCATTTTGACACAGTAGGACATTAGTTCAGTGATTTCAGAGAGCTGAAATATTAATGATAATCAATGAATGTTATATTAAGATCCGTGTAATAAAAGCAACGAGGAGTTTATACTTGTATGCACTTGCTGAAATACATCATCTCATGTGCAGACAGTGCAAGCATTGACATTCCTGTTCTGAATATGCTGATATCTGGAGAAGCGTCAATGCTGGAGGTGAGCAGATTCCGGTTTAATTACATGCAAAATGTCCTCAGTCCCATCTCTTAATTCTCTCTTATGATGCTTCTTCATTTCAGGCATTAGATATCTCTCTGAAGAATTCAATGCCCTGGTTGGTCCTGGCTGGTTCGGGGGGGCTTGCCAACCTTGTGTGCGACATTTTGGAGAACGTGCAATCTGCACCGATGACCTCAACTGGAGGAGCAGAGAAGGAGGAAGGGACTCACAACATGGAGCTTAGAGAACGATTGGCGGAGAAAGTAATGAAATACTTTCCTTCAGAGCAAGAAATGGACAAACTTGTTGACAAGGTAAATGTCAAACTGTTTATTTGTCATATAACATCAAAGTACTTTTTTTTTTTTTTAGTGCTTTTTTTTTCTTTCTTGTTGCTTGGCTGGTACCTGAAAGATTTTAAACGTCTACCAAAACAAAGACCTCATCTCCATTTATGACGCGGAACAGGAAGGAGCGGATGATTTTGACACTGTGATGCTTAGAGTGCTTGTTCAAGGTAAACTTTAAACTGTTTATTACAGTCTTTGTACATCTCTTCAACTTCTACCCCTTTGGTCTACAGTTGGCCTATGGTGTTTATAATATTCATCTTTTTTCTGTATATAATTTTTGCTGTGTGTGTTAGTGAGTAAAAAACACGTTTCGGGTGTAACTAATCCCTATGCTGATGAGTTGAGGCTTGCTGTAACATGGAACAGAGTGGACATTGCCAAGAGTGAACTCTTCAATGGAAACATCGACTGGAAGGTAGAGGATTGTGGGAAATATGAATGATCTTTTCAACTAGGGCAGGTTGTCAAGTGTTCCTGTACTTTAAACAGTACAGTATGGCACTAAAAAAGCCAAGGTCATGGGTTTGATTCCCAGGGAATGCTTGAACTGATTAAATGTATATCTTATGTTGCTTTGGATAAAAGTGTCTGACAAATGCATAAATGTAAGTGACGAAATTTAAAATATCTAAAGGAGAGATACAATTTTTGGTAACACTTCAGTTTAGGGTCCAATTCTCACTATTAACTAGTTGCTTATTAGCATGCATAATTACTAGGATATTGGCTGTTTTAGTACTTCTAAAGCACATATTAATACCTTATTCTGCATGACCATATTCTACATCCCTTAATCCTACCCAATACCTAAACTTAATAACCTTACTAACTATTTATAAGCAGTAATTAGTTTATTGAGGCAAAAGTCATAGTTAATAGTTAGTATATAGTGAGAATCGGACCCTAAACTAAAGTGTGACCACATTTTTATATACACTACTGTTCAAATTCAAAAGTTTGGGGTCAGTGAGTTTTTAAAGAAAGAAATTAAAACAAGGACGCATTAAATGAATCAAAAGTTACAGTAAAGAGACATTTAGTACAGCTGTTTTCAACTCTCATAAATAATATTATGAAGTGTTTCTTAAACACAAAAGCAGCATATTAGAATGATTTCTGGATTATGTGACCACTGAAGACTGAAGTAATGATGCTGAAAATTCAGGAATAAATTACATTTTAAAGTATATTCAATTTTTTTTAAGTAGTAATAATATTTCACAATTTTTGCTGTATTTTTGATCAAATAAATGCAGTTTTTCTGGTCTGTGGTGATAACCTGGTATTTCTATCTTGGCACATGCAGTACGATGATCTGAAAGATTCCATGACTGACGCGCTGATGAACAATAAACCACAGTTTGTGCGTCTCTTCATTGACCACGGTCTGAACATTTTGAGCTACCTGACTTACGGCCAACTGGAGGATCTTTACAACTCCATCTCTGATAAGTGCCAGGCCGGCAAACTGCTGCGTCAGATCCTGAATGAGCGCAAGAACGATTTCAGCAATGATAAGAAATGCCGCATTAGCCTTTATGAGGTGAGATCTGGAAATTATCGGACAAATATCGACAGATTAATTGGTCTATCACACCCCTATAAGAACACCCACTGGAGGGCATAACAAGGATTTCCCTTGCCAGTTATTCTTACCGGTATTGTACTTTTGTACTAAAACAGCAATATTAAAAGACCAAATTCAGTATATACTAGGGATGTAACGATGCATCCGGAACCGGTTGAACATCGATTAAAATGTGACTATTCAAGTCGAATTGTGATACATTTGGGGGTGGGGGTTTATAAGAATGTATTGCTGAGGGGAACTGACTGTGTTCAGAAAAGTTTAGATTGTATTTTCTTTTCATCTTACTTCTGTACAATGCATTTTAAAGTAGTTTTTTAGCGCACAGCGCTGCTTTGTTTACAGCGGTAACCATGGAAGCGCTGTATTGCTGCTGTCAAGACTGTAGCTGCATCTCATTTCGGTGCATCAAATTACAGTGTTTTACACCTCATGAGGAATTACAATTTTATTACGGTTATTTTTCTTAAATAAGACACCCTTGATGACGTATGCAGCCTTCAAATGCGACCTCCGGAGGATGCAGCCTCCGATATGAGACACAGCTACTGAATTTGCGTTCTCATGCAGCCTGTCTGCTGTCATGAAGTTTTATGTAGCATAATTTCACAGAGCTAAAGTCTGAATATTCTGTTTTTGCTTCAAATGTTAAAAATTATACAATCTAATTTAAATTAAAAACTGCTCATGCTGCATCTTTGTTGGGATTGTGATTAAAATGCAGTGGTTGCCTCTAATTTTAAATGGCTACAGATAGTTCAGCCTGTAATGGAGCAAATAAACATCTTGTTCATGTACTCATATGAAGAGATTTCTTTTATTTGTATTATTTATTTATTTGAATTTGTTTTACAATTTCAATCTTAGTTTTGTTATAAAGATATTTCAGTTTGTGGCTTAATGCATTAATGGGATATTTCACCCAAAAATGAAAATTGTCATCATTTACCCACCCTCAAGTTGTTCCAAACCTGTATGAGTTTCTTTCTTCTGCTGAACACATGGGTATCCAAACAGTTAATGGGCCCCATTGACTTCCATTGTATGGAAAAAAAAAATGATTGAAGTCAATGGGGCCCAACGACTGTTTGGTTACCGACATTCTTCGAAGTATCTTCTTTTGTGTTCAACAGAAGAAAGAAACTCCTACAGGTTTGGAACAACTATCCCTTTAAGACAGTGATACTGGAGGACCATATTCGGTTTACACCTTATTAATAAAAATATTCTTTACAGGCAAGCAGATGAGCCCATATTATGAACATGTAAAGTTTCACATTAAGCATTTTCCCATTGAAAACTATTATAAAGAAAATGCATAACATGAAATTTATTGTTCATATTCTGGGCTTATCTGCTTGCTTGTATGAATCATCAATAACATGTATACTGAATTTGATCTTTTAAAATCATTGTTTTTAAGTAAATACTGTGATGAGATGGTTGTATATGGATCACAAGTGCCCAAAACTTGCAGTTTTTCACATTTCTTTGTTTTTCTTCTTTTGAGATGTTACTAATATTTGTGTTTACTAAATATACTGAATATTTGTGGATTGCAACTGATGCAAAATCGACCGGCCTGTGCTGCAGTTCTATAGATGTTTTGCCCGCCAGTCATGTGACTGAAAACTATAACTATGCCTTGTTGTAAATTTCACCGATTTCTCATCCCAAGGTGTCCCAACTGCTGGAGAATCTGTTAGGGGAGGTATGCCAGCCTTTCTACAAGTCTGTACTCGGTGTGGACGCAAATTCAACCAAAAGAAAAGCTTTTAAGGTACCAGACTTAGTACCTAGTAGCTTAGAATTTAGTTCTGTCTATTCATTTTTCCTATTCTTCCATGTCTGCTCAGTCCCCAGATATAAAATGTCTTTAAATGCCACCCTACAGAAAGCATGCCAGGTCCTGCAGGGGGAATGTAGCTATCGGAAGAACTTTTGTAAGCACCCGTGGTTATGTCTCTTCATCTGGGCAGTGCTGCAGAACCACAGTGAGATGGCCATCTTCTGCTGGGAAATGGTAACATGCTACTGATGAGTTATTGTCATAGTTGTAGGGGATGCACAATGTATCATTTATGGAACGATTTCAGAGATTTTATGTTTTGTCATTTGTCATATGAGGTATTTAATTGTTCATACTCATTTCCAGTTAATATTCACCCAAATTTATGAATTGTCAAAGTAAAATCAAACCTCAAAATATACAGTATCTCACAAAAGTGAGTACACCCCTCACATTTCAGCAACCATTTTAGTATATCTTCTTAAGGGACAATACTATAGAAATGAAACTTGGATATATTTTAGAGTAGTCAATGTGCTGCTTGTATAGCAGTATAGATTTACTGTCCTCTGAAAATAACTTAACATACAGCCATTATTGTCAAAATAGCTGGCAACAAAAGTGAATACACCCCAAGTGATAACAGTTGTATGTTGTTTAACCATGCAAAGCCACATGTCCTATTCATCATGTTCATGTTTTTGTCTGCTTGACAGGACCATACAAATGTGTGGATCTTGTATTAGAGTAGTTAAAATTTGGTGCTTTGAGTACAGTTCTCTCTTACTGACCACTGGATGTTCAACATGGCACCTCATGGCAAAGAACTCTCTGAGGATTTGAGAATTAGAACTGTTGCTCTCCTCAAAGATGGCCTAGGCTATAAGAAGATCGGTAAGTTACAGCACAGTGGCAAGGGTCATAGAGAGAGGTTTTCCAAGATGGGTTCCTTGTGCTGTGCGTCAGGTGCAGAAGCTGGCTTTAAAAAAACAGACACATGAGTGCTGCCAGCGTTGCTTTAGAGGTCGCAGAAGCGGAAGGTCAGCTTGTCAGTGCTCAGACCATATGCCGCACACTGCAAAAAGTCGGTTTGCATGGCTGTCGTCATGCAGCCTCTTCTGAAGCTGGCTCACAAGAAAGCCCTCAAACAGTTTGCTGAAGACAACCTGTCCAAGAGCATGAATTACTGGAACCATGTCCTGTGGTCTGATGAGACTAAGATAAACTTGTTTGGCTCAGATGGTGTCCAGCATGTGTGGCGACACCCTGGTGAGGAGTACCAAGAAAATTGTGTCTTGCCTACAGTCAAGCATGGTGGTGGTAGCATCATGGTCTGGGGCTGCATGATTGCTGCTGGTATTGGGGAGCTGCGCTTCATCGAGGGAAACATGGATTCCAACATGTACTGTGACATTCTGTAGCAGAACATGGTGCCCTCCCTTTAGAAACTGGGCTGACCGGCATGATAATGACCCCAAACACACCGCCAAGATGACAACTGCCTAGCTGAGGAAGCTGAAGGTGAAGGTGATGGAGTGGCCAAGTATGTCTCCAGACCTGAACCCTATTGAGCACCTGTGGGGCATCCTCAAGCAGAAGGTGGAGAAGCGCCATGTGTCTAACATCCAGCAGCTCCATGATGTCATTATGGAGGAGTGGAGGAGTGGAAGAGGATCCCAGCAACAACCTGTGCAGCTCTGGTGAATTCCATGCCCAGGAGGATTAAGGCAGTGCTGCTAGATAACAATGTGCTCACATAAAATATTGACATTTTGGACACAGTTTTGACATGTTTACTTAGGGTGTACTCACTTTTGTTGCCAGTTATTTAGACAATAATGCCTGTATGTTGAGTTATTTTCAGAGGACATTAAATCTATACCGCTATACAAGCTGCACATTGACTACTCTAAAGTATACCCAATTTTCATTTCTATAGTATTGTCCCTTGAGAATATATAATAAAATGGTTGCTAAAATGTGAGGGGTGTACTCACTTTTGTAAGATACTGTATATATATGTGTGTGTGTGTATGTATATATATATATATATATATATATATATATATATCCTGAGAGCGACCCATTCTTTCACAAATATTTGTAGAAGCAGTCTGCATGCCTAGGTGCTTGATTTTATACACCTGTGGCCATGGAAGTGCTTGAAACACCTGAATTCAATTATTTGGAGGGGTGTCCCAATACTTTTGGCAATATAGTGTATATACAGTATATGCTATATAGCAAATGGCAATTGCTTGATTGCTGGTATCGTCTCAAAATTTGTATCGCTATATTATTGTTATATTAACTATATTATCACCCAGCTCTAATTTGCTGAATGCAACTGTAAGGCATGAAGATATTAAGATGATATAAACATCAACATCATGATTTTCTGTAATGCTTTAAAACTATGTTTTGAGAAAAGCTCAATACAGATGTATTTGTATATTTATAATGTTGTGATGCCTAAATTCACTTTTAGCATTTAAAATGACCAATTTAAGACCGATTTTACTTATTTATGCAAAATAGTAGAGAAGCCTTATTTGTCAGCCATTTATAAAAAGTGAAATGTATAAAAAGAAACGTTAGGCGCAGCATCACTCTCATCTGTACTGCTCTTCTCTCTCAGTGCGGCGAGTCGGTTCTGACGGCTCTGGGAGGATGTAAACTGTTGAGGGAACTGTCTAAACAGGGGATTGAGTCAGAGACCAAGATTTCCATTAAGGAGATGGCCATGAAGTTGGAGAATGTGGCTCACGGTATGATGCGTGAAAGTATTCGGTTTTTGGCATCTTATAAACCCATTGATAAAAGAAAGTTTTAACCCTCCATTTTCTTCCCTGTATTTTTTTTAACAGATGTGTTTAGCATGTGCTACCAAACCAAAGCAAGTGATTCCTATAAGCTACTGATTCGCAAGTCTCATATGTGGGGTGATGCCACCTGTCTGAAGATGGCCATGGCTGCTGACGCCCGTGTTTTCTTCAGCCATGATGGAGTACAGGTCTGTCGACATGCAAACAGCCATTAATAGCATGCATATATATATAATGTATATGTGTATATATATGTATATATATGTATGTATATGTATGTATATATATATATATATATATATATATATATATATATATATATATATATATATATATATATAAAAATAACAAGGTTATTGTCTCTCTTTTTTAGTCGCTTCTGTCTCAGATCTGGTGGGGTGACATGGAAAGAGGAACTGTGCTCTGGAAACTGGCGCTGACTTTGATCATTCCTCCTCTCTGCTACACCAACCTCATTAAATTCAGGTCAGTACTTCAGCCTTGCAAATTTCTGGTAACACTTTACAGTATGGTCCCATTAGTGAACATTAGTTAATACATTACCAATGATCATTACATTTGTTATAGTATTTATTAATCTTTGTTAATGTTACTTAATAAAAATACAACTGTTCACTGTTAGTTCATGTTAGCTCAAGTCTGTTAAATAATATTAACAGACAAGTTTTGATTTTAATACATTACAAAATGTTGAAATTAACAAAGAGTAATAAATGCTTTACAGGTATTATGGTTAATACCAATTTTGGTCATTTTATTTGACAGGATTGAGTAAGAGACAAATTAGTAACTAATGCCACAAATTATCACAGAATTCAAATCCATTGCTAAGTATTTGCAAAAATTTGACCCGAACAGAACCCGAGTATACAAAATGTTTGGAATTCCATAAATAGAATCCTATGTTGTGGGGAAACTTAAAGCATTTTGAACAAATTTAAAGATTAAATGTATTTTTTTTAGGGTTTTTAGAGTTTTTAGCTCCCATCTGGGTGAAAAATGACCCGAATACACAAAGCTTACATTGATTTATATTTGCAGTACCTGTCAAAAGTTTGGAAACATTACAGTTTTTTAAATGTTTTTGAAAGAAGTGTCTTATGCTCACCAATGTTACAAAAGTTTTCTATTTAATAAGCAGTGTTGGGAGTAACGCATTACAAAAGTAATTGTATATAATTATAATTACTGTAACACAGTAATATAACGCATTACTAATAAAATTTGAGTGATATTATACTTGGAGTGATATATCTCAGTAACGCACGTTACAACATTGCATTTTAACCCGAAATTAAGTGGTGTTAGTTTAATTTTTTACCAACACCGCAAGACATTACAGCACCAGAGAAAATAATCTGCAGGTAAAATAGTACCTATGTCTATTTCCTGCTGCTGAAATTCGATGGTTGAGATGACTGCAGAGATGGATTCTACATTTGTGAGATGGACATAGCCTAGCTACTCCCATTATTTTCATAGCATGATGAGAAATGCCGTAGAGTGTAATACGCAGAGAGGTGGTCTTAGTTAATATTTAATTAAATGTATTAATAATAAAAAAAAATCTGAGATAACTTATCTCCAAGCCCCCCAAAGGATCACTGGTCTACACAGTTATTATGCTATACCACATCGCCCTCCACTGGATGTATAATGAGCAGCAATAAACTACATTTTAGCATTTTATGCCGTCATTGTTACATATCGTTTCCCCATTCTGTTCATTAGTTCATTTCATTCACCTGTGTCTGATTATCTCATCACCTTGTTTAGTTCCCTTTGTTTGCTTCCTGTATTTAAGCCCTATGTTCACTCTCATTCCTGGTCCGTTCTCAACCTTGTATGGTTGTGTTATTCCCACGTGTTATCATTAAAGCCTGTATTCATCTACTCTCCTTCGTTTCGCCTGGTGTTTGAGACCCATTGTGACAGTCATACTTCTGTGGTTATTTTGGTGAAAGTAACTCAAAAGTAATGCAAGAGTAGTGTAATGCATTATGTAACTATGTAATGTAACTAATTACTTTCAAATGACAGTAACTAGTAATATATAATGTATTACATTTTGGAAGTAACTTGCCCAACTCTGATCATGTGACACTGAAGACTGAAGTAATGATACTGAAAATTCAGCTTTGATTACAGGAATAAATTACATTTTAAAATATTCAAATAGAAAAGTTATTTTATTTTCTAATATTTTGCAAAATTACTGCTTTTACTGTATTTTATTTGTCTACACTGACGCTTGTGTCGCAACAGCTTAAAGCTGCAAATTTTGTCGTTTGTGTCAGTACATCATAAATAGAATGAGGCATCGGTTAACTGTCTGAGATTTGTCGCTCGCACCACATCCAGTGTAGACAACATCACTGATTATAATGGGTTCTATTGTCTTTTGTCACGTTGCATTGTGCCACTCTGTTAACCATACTGTATCTTCTTTCAAATCATTAAAAAATTGTAATGTTTCCAAACTTTTGACCGATACTGTACAACACTCCCAAGAAAATGTCTGATACATTTTGACAGGAGAAAAGAGGGGGGAAAAATGAAGTAACATCTGAAAAATGTCTTAATAAATTAGTATATAAAATAAAATTAGTAACATGATGTAAAATTAGTAATAGTGCATTATTAACCGTTTCCATTTTTACAAGCTGTGTTTAACATTCTAAATGTACTGCATAGTAGGAATGTCCACGTTTTTTCTTTCTTGCAGGAACGAGGAAAACGCAGAAAGGGAGAAATCACTGATGGTCCCTCCACCCTCAGCAACAGACTGCCACTATGGAGAGACTGTCTTCTCCTTCAGTGACATCAAACACCAGTAAATTAGGTTTCTTTAATACATCATGCATACAGTAAATATAAGATCTCTGTAGACAAACATGCCTTTATCTGTGATCTTCTTATAATATTCAGCAGTGAAGCCGAGCAAGATGAATCAAATAATATCAGACGACCAACAAGAGGTTTGACTGTGCATTTGGAAACCCATGGGTTTATGAACAATTTACACAGAAATTTGTTCATTAATTATCTTTTTTGGTCTTTTAATTTGATGAGGTTGACTGAAATTTGTTGCCCTTATTGTCTTTTCCTGTTTCTTTCTTCCTGTAACAGGTACTCCTACATACGGCAAACCTAAGCAGCCCTTTCTGTTTTCCCGCTGGAAGCAGTTCTGGTACGCTCCTGTCACTACGTTTATCGGCAACGTTCTGATGTACTTCCTCTTCCTGTTTCTGTACGCCTACGTGCTATTGGTTGACTTCAAACCGCCTCCTCCTGATGGCCCTGCCCCTTCCGAGTATGTGCTGTATTTCTGGGTTTTCACTATCGTGTGTGAGGAGATTCGAGAGGTAGGTGCTGACACGGGTTCTTCACTTGTAAACAATCAGCTTAAAAGTGATCAGTACTACATTCTGACTACGTTACTTAGTTCAAGTTCATCTGTGCGTGATTTTGTGCAAAGAGAATTTGTAATATTACGTTTATCTTGTATAAATATCTGAATTACAAAAGTGATAAAAACATTTTTTGGGGAAGTTGTTAGACTCTGGTTGAGTAAAGTCAGTAAATTTTAGTCCAATGAGATAACATTAACTAGCGTTTTCGGGTACGGGAAAACAAAATGACCTGAACACAACATGAGGGTTAAAAACATTTCTACAGTAGTGCCCACGAGAATAAGGTGAATCTTGTACATAATCCATCACCATACACCGGAGAAAGTGTTACCAAAAAATCTATTGCCTAACAAAAAAAATAAAAATAAAATAACCTAAATGCAAACAAGCCATTGGACAACATTACTTAAGACTATAAAGAAACACTATCCATGTGCCATGGATAAATTAAATTAAATAGCCTCTGTACAGACAATAAGGAAATTATTTTAATCAAACCATATGTTGATGAAAATAATACGAGAACAATACGAGAACTAGCACAAAAGTGCTAGTTATTAAAAATAATGCATTAAAATATTTGAAAAAATATTTAAAACATTTAATATTACAGTAATGGTAAACATCTTTAATTACTGTTTGAAATAACATCATCAACAAATAACATCAACAGCTGTTTTCAGTTTCAGCGCGCATCTCAGAGACTGAACACCCATAAACTGAAGCGCTTTGTTAGAAGGTTAATTAACTCAATGGAACACATCCGATATAAGAGAATTCAGATATTTATACAGAATAAACAAAATATTACAACTTACATTTGCACAAAATCACAGATGAACTTGAAGCCAACCATTTATTCCGCCGATCTCACTCCTTTGGGATCGAATAAAATTGTAGTTCGGGGTTTCTCTGACGACTGTTATTACAGCAAACAGCACAACATATTCTGGGTATATTGTAACCTTTTTGTGAACCTTTTAGGAGTGTTTCATTGATCTTCCTCTGGTAGTTGTAGCTGCCGTGACCATAGACTGAAACAGATTGCGCAGCTGTGACCGGGCACAAAAATGGTGGGGATACGTTGTACCTCACGTCACATGGTCCTATGAATTCTCACCCATAATTTTGAACTGGCTGTTTTTCATGTTTGTTCACTTTCTGCGTTTTTTGCTCTTCCTGCTCCGCATTGCGCTACAACCCCTTCAGGGGCTTGGCCCTGTATCGCTGCTTGCAGCTATATTTAATTTTATTTCTGGTGTGAAAGGGCCTTTGTATTTGCCAAAATTATAACTTTTTTTATTTAAAAACAAACAGGCAAGCCTAGCCCAGGTGAGAAAATGTAAAGTTAATTTTTTAAGGAGTAACGCAATATTGTAATGCATTACTTTTAAAAGTAGCTTTCCCCAACACTGCAAGTGATACAAAGATATAAGAAAGAGTTTTTCCTGTTTGGTATAATGTTAAATCTATCCATTTATTCCACCTTTTGCTGTCTTTCATTCCCAGGCATTCATTGTGGGAAGTAAGACATTTGCTCAGAGGTTGATGCTGTATGCTCAGGATAAGTGGAATAAGTTTGATGTTCTTGCCATCTCCCTTTTCATTGCTGGTTTGTGCTGCAGGTAATGGCCCTTGACAGTTCTGCAAGTTTCCACAAAATACTAAGCAGCAAAAACTGTTTTTAACATTGCTAATAATAAGAAATGTTTCTTGAGCAGCAAATCAGCATATTAGAATGATTTCTGACTGATCATGTGACACTGAAGACTGGAGTAATGATGCTGAAAATTCAGCTTTGATCACAGGAATAAATAACATTTTAAAATATATTAAAATAGTAAAGTTATTTTCAGTTGTAATTAATAATATTTCACAATTTCAGTATTTCAAAAGTATTGCAGGGTTTGTAACAAGCTGAGATGTCACAACTATCATTTACTAAACATTCATCATACCTGTCAGCATTCTACTAAATTTTTGTGTAATAATGCCTTTGTGTCTGTCTCAGGATGTTTAGTTGGTCATACAACATGGGACGTGGTATACTGTGTATGGACTACATGGTCTTCACGCTCCGACTCATTCACATTTTCGCCATTCACAGACAGCTGGGTCCCCAAATTATCATACTTGGCAAAATGGTGAGATAAACAGAAAAACGCCATAGTTCTAGGTTCAGTGCAAATTAAGATTTTAATTCGAACCCTCCCTCAAATCGAACACTGTTTCTGCCTTGAGAAGTAGAAAGATGATTTAGACTTTTATAATATTTTATATTATAGACTGTAGATTATAGAGATAGTTCACCCACAAATGAAAAGGTCATTATTTACTCACTCTCAAGTTGTTCCAAACCCGTATGAATTTCTTTCTTCTACTGAACACAAAAGAAGGTATTTTGAAGAATATGGGTAACCAAACAGTTGATGGGCCCCATTGACTTCCACAGTATGGGGGGAAAAAAATACTATGGAAATAAGAAAGAATTTGAACTGATCCAGTCAGATCTCGCACCCATTGACTACCATAGTAGGAACTCTTTTATTTTTTATTTTTATGGTAGTCAGTGGGGGTCGAGATCTACTTGGTTACTGACATTCTTCCAAATATCTTCTTTTGTATTCAGCAGAACAAAGAAACTCATACAGGTTTGGAACAACTTGAGGGTGAATAAATGATGACAGAACTTTCATTTCTGGGTGAACTATCCCTTTAATATATAAAGTGTTACCATGATTTTTGTTTGATATTGAGGGACAAATGAAATTATGTTCTGTAGTAATTGACATCATGCTCTCAATATAGTTTGATTTGTTTTGAACCTGAGAACGGGTTCATTGATCATTAATTCTGTTCAATAAATAAAGGACTTCTCTAGATACTAAAATCCCATTGTGTGTCGACCATAGTAAATAAAACTAAAAAAATAAAACATTTCAGTACTTGAAAAATACTGGAGACCATTAAAGATACTAAATCACGCCTCTTTCTATTATCTATGAATGTTTTTGAACCACAGATAAAGGATGCGTTCTTCTTCTTATTCTTTCTGGCGGTGTTTCTGATTGCATATGGAGTAGCCAATCAAGCGCTACTATATACATACGATCCAAGCCCTAATAGAGCATTTCGACGAGTATTGTACAGACCATATTTGCATATATTTGGACACATTCCTGTGGAAGAAATTGACAGTATGTTCACTTCTGATTTACACTTCACTTGACAATTAATAATATTTTGCAAGTTTTTGTTAGCATCCACTGACTATATTATATATTTGTGTGTATGTGTTAAGCTGACAACTATTGGGATCGGGACTGCACAGATAATCTGACATTGATTAATGAAGGGAAAGAGCCATGTAGAGACACCAGCCACAACTGGCTTGTGGTCATTTTGCTGGTCATCTTCCTACTGGTCACTAACATCCTACTTATCAACCTGCTCATTGCCACATTCAGGTATTCTTTTTCTGTTCATCCATCCATATGGTGTATGTAGCCATCAAATGATCCATCCATCCATGTATTTCTCTTCTCCTTGTGTCTGTTTGTGCAGCTATACCTTTTCTAAGGTTCAGGAGCACAGTGACACATACTGGAAGTTTCAGCGGTATAATCTAATAGTGGAGTATCATTCTCGTCCAAATCTCGCTCCACCCTTCATCATCCTATCCCACATCAACCTCTTTATCAAAAGAAACTTCTGCAAAGTGCCATCCACCAAAATCCATCATTTTGGTAAATTATAGTAAACATTTGGGTAAATATGGTATATTAGGGTGTGCTCACAATTGTAGTTTGGTTCTCTTGGTTCTTTTGGTCCAGACCAAAAAAGAAAATTATACATTTAGCCCTGGTTTGCTCAAACTGTTATTTTTAAGACCGAACCTAAAGATACAAAAAAAGTATATTATATGTATATTTTGCATCAAAACAATGCCAGGAATTCCTCCATCACACACGAATGAAGATCTGCTGCAAGAAGATGCGGTTCTGACACCTGTACCGAACTGTAATACAGGCAACATTGCGACTATGACGAGGAAAACCAGGAATGCTTGAGCATTCTGTCCTATTTAGGATAGGTGATATTATCTTGTGACATGTCCTGTTTTTGGTTCATTTTAGGGCTGCCCTCTACTGAGATTTTTCTAGTCGACAAGTAGTCGTTCATTTAAGTGATTAGTCAACTAATCGCACATGTATATTAATAAGCCATTTAAATCATAATAATGAGCCTTTAATTGCCTATATATTATACATTGCCTAATCAGCTCTCAAGTGCACACATAAAGCTTGCAGCAGCGCAACAGCCAAAGTAATGATTATAAATGTGTCGTGTAAAAACGGCAAGGAGACTGGCTAAATATTTTAATAATTTATTGATAATGTTTTCTGTGTTTTCGGGCCGCAGAGATTAAGTTGACGATGCTGAGTCGTCATCGCAGTATTGGACTTGCCTATATGCACGTTTAATATGGACATAATCTGAAAATATTTGTTTTCCACTTGAATTGGTTGACAATCGCTTGACATTTTAAGCTTTCTATAGGTATATTTCTCATGTCTGTGAGGCAAATATACACTGGCTTTTGGTTTATTTTTTGATGCACTCAAGTTCACAGAGAGCGAGACGGCAAAAATGTATTTTAAGTTGTTTCCACTGTTATCAGAAAAAATTTTTGCAAGTGATTGCGCCGGCGCCTCCATGTCTTGTAGTAAGCAAGCCATACTTTAGATTCCACACTCCACACAATCACTTGGATATGTGACTATAATAGCGCACAGTTATCTATGTTAACGTTAGAGCGAGCAGCCATGTAAAGTTGTAACTACTTGCATGTTGCAAATGATAAGCCATATTCGAGGTCGATGGATGATAGGCGAACGTTTGGATTTCCTGCATGACATACTGTATTTACCACAAGGACCCCCGTTAACGATCCGTCCCTCACGGACTGCATGACGTCACCCCAAGTTTTTCTTCTTCTGCAACTAAGTGACTAATAAAACTTTTGGTCTACTAAGCCTCTTCTAGTCGATTAACGATTAGTTATATTAGGCGGAAGGGCAGCCCTAGTTTGTTTATATTTCTTTTATATATTTATATATCTTATATATCACACCCTTAGAAAATTATTATAGTTCAAAAAGGAGATTTGCTGAAGATGAAATATGACAATGTAAAATTTGTATGCATTTGTCTTTTATAATAGCCATTCATTTAAAGGGTAGAGAAGCTAACAAGCTGGTGAAATGGGAGAACTTGCAGAAGGAGAACTTCCTGGCTGTGGAGAGCAAAAAACAAAGAGGGACCGACTCCGAGAGGCTGAAACGCACAAGTGCTAAGTGAGTCAAACTTGCATGATGTTTTTGAAAAGTCTCCTATGCTCATTAAGCCTGAATTTATTTGATTATGTGTGGAGTGTTATTATAATTTAAAATAAAGGTTTTCTATTTTAATATATTTTAAAATATATCATGCAAAGCTGAATTTTCATCATCATTACTCCAGTCTTCAGTGTCACATGATCCTTCAGAAATTTCACTCTGGCATGCATATTTTGCTCACATCTGACACAGATCAGAATTTGTTGCACACATATAAACACACATATCCGCACAAGAAACGATTTTTTCCGCATCCGCCACTTCCAAATGTGGTTTTAAATCAGATACATATTTGATCCCTGGACATGCAACCTACGTCCAAATGCATATCCGATTTCCAAGCCACCACAAGGTGAGGGCGACACGTTTGCTCACTAAAAGTTAGCTTTTAATGTTGTATTATGAAGCAGATGTGCCTGTATGGCTTAAGTAGTCAGTGGGTGGAGTCGACCTATTTGTGGATTTGTCTAGAACGTTTCAGAATCCACAAATGCATGAGGCGATTCACAAATGCGCAGGAAGAGATCCACAAATGCATGCAGCAATCCGCAAATGCACAGAAAGCAATTCACAAAGAGCAGAGTTGTGCTTGTGACATAAAAACATATTTGTTTTTTTTATTAGCAAATCTCATTTTACATATTTGTGAATTTAATTAATTTTTGTGAAACTCCTAACATTTTTGGATCTCATTCTATTAATTTGTGCATACAATTATTTTTTGTGAATCTCTTTACATTTATTTGTGGATCATAATCTATTTATTTGGAATATTGGAACAAAAATACCCCCATATGGGTGCCATCTTCTGGCAAGACGCGGGAATTCATTCAGCACGCGACTCTCGCAGTGCATTATGGGTATTCTCTAGCTGCTGAGCGCATAGACATGTATTTATAATAGGCTTGTTCGAGATGCATTGGCGCTGTGCAGACCGATCGGCATATGACATCAAAGTACCGTGAGAGCGATTCAAAAGCGTAACGAGTCGTATGCTCTCCAATCGCTCTCGCAGTACTTTGATGTCATACGCCGATCGGTCTGCACAGCACTGATGCATCTCAAACAAGCCTTATGTCTATGGTAGAGTGTGCATCAGTTGTACACTCGTTTTTGCGGTGCATTGTGGGATTGAATGAGTGCACTTAACATCGTCCACTATGGTGGACACCACTACAAACCACTTCCCTATTTAAGGGTATAGAAGGCGATTTAGGTCACAGTCCTACATTTAAAAAAATAAAACCACGATTATGTGGCGTGACAGATCGCTGTAACGCTTTAGTTCAAGCAGAGCATGCGTGAACCGATCATCTCTTCCACTTTACTAGTTACAACATGAAATAAACACGAATGAATATTCTCAGGTAAGTTGAAAGATAAGTACAACTTACTGAAATCGGTATCATGTCACATGCAATCGATCAATCAGTGTATCAACCGTGGAAAGGCGTCAATAAAATAGCTTGTATCAATGTCACATTTACTATCACATTTACCTCAGAAAATCCGTTCAATGTCCAAAATCTCATTAGTCAGCTACAAAAATTAACTTAGAGAGGAGCATTTTACACTATAGGCTATTGCATATTCATTGAATTCATTTGTACTTAACATGTGCTTCAATATTGATTGTATAAATCCGTTTTATGACAGCCACCATTTAACTGTTTAGGTCTAACATTGCATAAAAAAACGAGTAGAAACATAATTATGTAATTAAAAATGTATTATAACGTTATTATAAAAACTTCTGTGTAATTAATATGTAAGTAGCTTACAAATCAATTAATTTTAACCTTTAATATTATAATAATGTAACAGCTGTGGTTCCCTGTATAGTTTACAGCAGTATTGGAGGGTATTTTTTTTTCTTTGAAGAAATTTGCCATGTACTGTGCCCCAAATTAAAGGGGTGGTTCACTGTTTTTTTCCTAGGCTTGATTGTGTTTATGGGGCTCAGTTTAACATGTCTTAATGCTTAGTTTTTTTTTTTTTTTAAAAATGCCATATTTTTCATATATTTTACCTTTATTCTACACCGCTGTTTCCATTGTCATTTAAACGACAGGTTTGACTTCCCGGTTCTATGATACCACTCCCTTCGAAATACGCAATGGGCTCAGATTGGTTAGCTTAGCAGTGTATTGTGTGATTCACTGAAGCGTCCGGAAACGCCACACCCCTTACCATTAGTTGTTACATGTGCTTCTGTGGAAATGTAAATAATGGCGTCTATATTGCCGTATCAAATTGAGCCCAAATCAGACCCAGATAGCAGTAATGATGAAGAGGGTCAAGCAGAACCTCTGCAAGGACATTTCTGAATGGAAAGTATTTCCGTTTGTATTTGTGTCAAAGTGTTTAGATATGCTGTCACTTGTAAATGTACTGCTGGTTATGTTAGCTTTCAATATACAGTTTTATCCTGATTAAAGCTTTACTGTAGCTGAATACATGACTGAGTAGTAGCATTTTTGTAAAGGTATCGTTTAATTTATAGCATAAATATCTGTTTGTCTATGAACATAGAAGTTTGTTGGTGTTTGTCGTTTGTTGGAGAAGTATGCAATAGAATTTAGCTAACTGGCTAGCGAAGCCAAACCGTGTTGGTCTTTGTTTATGTCCTTGATGCAACCAAAAAAATAGCAACAGAACTATACATTTAAAAGACATGTACAAGACAATAAAACATTCTTACAGGTTGGAGCTCATAAACAGCAGCTTCTGCTTTTAAAGTGGGAACTGCTTCATCTTTCAGTAATAGCCTTTGTGCAAATCCAGCATTGAACTTGTGTAGATTCTGGAAGCTGTCTTTCGCGCTGCATCCAGTGTAGACAATATCACTGATTATAATGGGTTCTATATGGGTCCAGTGTAGACAACTCTTCCGCGCGACATGGATGCATGTTCCCGTGGGCAGGGTTTATGTTAATTGCAGGGTTTATGATGTCACCAACCTGGGAAGAAGCTCGTTGTAGTTCAAACCGGTCGTAATTGTAGGCATTAAACTGCCATAACTTTAACCCCCGGTTTCACAGACAAGGCCTAAGCTAGTCCTAGACTAAAATGCATGTTTGAGCTGTTTTAACTGAAAGCAACTTGTCTTAAAATTTGTCAGTGCCATTGTTTCATCTAAAGATACACATCAGTAATGTTTTTTTCTAGGGTATGTTTATAAAAGTTAAAAAACTAAAGTTAAAAAAGTGAAATCACAATGAACCACCCCTTTAATCAATATTGAATTGAAGGTAATCAAATCAAAAGCTTCTGAGTCAAAATCGAATCCAGTTGTGAAATTTTTTTTTTTTTTTTTTGGTTTGTTTTTTGTTTTTGTTCCAGCTGTTGTTCATTATCTAGTGCATTGTGTTGCCACACTTACAGTCTTGGCCACTTGAGAGCGCGTGCACGCGACAGGAAGTAAGTGTGCAAGACTGTCCCATGTCTTAAAAATACCCAAGTGCAGTGCCCTTAATGCACACTAATCCCATACTATCTTGAATACCGCTTCGGAGCGGTATTCGAGGCTAAGCGTATCCCATCATGCATTATGTTCGGGAACTTACATGCCCCGAACTCGTGAGATGTCAAGGAAAATATTCGACTGTAAGTTCAATTAATTATATATTACATATAATAAGTTCTGCACATTTTATTGACGCAAAGATGACTGTGTATTTTGTACATCATTTGCAACTGCTTTTTATAACTTAAAGAAGCACCACAATTTTAAAATGGTGTTTTATTAGTTACTTAGTGACCACTGAACAGACATTTAAAAGTGTATTTTAAAATGCAAAATATAGAAAATAATAAATAAATAATAATAATAATAAAAAGCTCTGTAAACGCTTGCATTTTTTGCAGGACTATAAGTGTGTCCCACCGGGTAATCAAAAGTTCTACACACACTTGCAGTCTTCACGCCCACTTGAACACTTGAGCCAAATACAGGAAATACGTCATGCAAGTAGACAAGTGGTCAAGTGCAAAGACCGCAAGTGTGGGTATTTGGACAGGGCATGTATTTAAGCTCTTGCTTTTCAGTTAGGTTTTATGCGTCGTTGTTGGTGTTCATGTGGTTTGCAGGGGGTGCTCTTGTTTTTGCCGTGTGTTTTGGATTATGTTGCCGTGTTACTCTTGTCTGGATTATTTGCCTGCTCAAGGTTTGGAATGGATCTGTGACTTTTGTTAAAAAACTGTGTGTATTTGGATTCGCACTAGTCTCATCTTCATGCACCCGTTACAATGCTTCATTCACATGTTAAAATGACAAAAACAATTCTCGTGGGGGAGGATGCCCCCAGCCCTACAACAATTTAGTTCATACACATGACATGTCACCTTTATCACCATGTTGGGTTTGCAGGTATGGTGTTTGTGACTTGAAAATATGCGCGTGTACGTTCATTGCAGAACGCGATTTATCATTCATGATCTCTCAACCGCTTGTAAATCTGTGTAAAATTGGCTAGTATTTAAAATGTCCTAGTATTTAATTTACCATTATTTCTACTGAAAAAAACCCCAATTTCAATAGTTTCATGTTTTAGATTGTAGGTCGTCTTGTACACTGTCAAGGACAAAGCTAACCAGAAAGACTTAATATTAAATGTTACATGTGTTTGCACCATATTGTAGTGAGTAACCTTTCTTGGTATTGCGGTTTCAAATAGCCCACAGTAATCTGTAGTCTGAGCCTGTCAAGCTTTCTCCCACAAAACTGTCAACAGACAAAATGTGATTATAAACCTAATTTTACCTCAGATTAATGCATAATGTTGATGTTTTGTGCATGTTTCAGGGTGGATGGTGTCCTCAAACAGGTCAGAGATGTTGACCGCAGGCTGCAAGCACTAGAAGCAGAAGTAAAGACGCAGGTAAAGACATATGATGTGATGTCTGTATTGCACTGTATAGACTGTCAAGCTGTTGTTCAAAAGATGAATTCTCCTCTATATGCAGATGGAGTTCTGTACATCTTCTCTTCAGTGGATTATGGAAACTCTGTCTCAAAGCAGTACAGCGAAAGGCGCTAAAGCACACCCTACACGCAAAGGTACACCTGCTTGTTGTGTTGCAGTACATATAGTTCAAATGTGTTTCTCAACTGGTGGGTCACAACCCAAAAATAATAGTCAAGGATAACGTGTTAAAAATAATAAATGGTCATTTAAATCAGGGGCTCTTAAGCTTTTTTAGTCAGTCAAACCACCCAAGAGAGATTTTAAGTTAATATGTCAGTAATTTAACAACACATTCTCATGTTTACGGTTCTCTGATGTCAGTTAATGGTCACATGATATGCCAATAAAAAAATCAAATATATAAAAGATATATCTTTTTCTCTTTTTTTTTTTGATTGTTTTAAATTCTTATTTTTTTTTTTTTTTGCTGTGATTTGGTTTGCCATTTGAACTGTTATGTTTTAATTCTAATAATAAATGTGATAATATTAATGTTTATTTTACACAGTTAATACTAATAATACTAATATATTTTATAATACTATATAATATTTTGATTTGAACTGTTTAGTTTTAACTCTAATAAAAAATGAAATATTACTTTTGTAAATTACTATTGTACTGTAAAATGAAAAAATAATGATAATATTTTTTATTAAAGTTATAAAAAGTTTTAATACTAATATGCATGTCTCAAATGCCAACTGTAACTAATAATGCATAGTCAGGATAGCATCATAAATACATTTGTTAGCTTTTAAAATGAAGAATGTGTTTCTTTATGTCTAATCAAACCAGTTGAGAACCACAGCTTTAGTGGATGTATTTGCCATTGCGTAACAATTAGCAATTTTTCAACATGTACTGATGTTATGTACTTTTTTTCCATCAGCTGTTGTTTCGGCCTCCCTTGACCTTGAGAAATGAAAGAGGCTTCTCTCTGCATTCGTCTTCAGTCTCTCACTCTCACGGACACTTACATCAAGAAGCCGCAGAGAGCCAGTGAAAGGAGGGGCGATGACTTGTCAAAAAAACAACCCTTATTGTTCTGGTTTCCAATTTTAAATGGGTCATCCTGGCCTTTTCAAGGTTCATCCTGCTCTTTTGACTTGAGTACTCCCAAATGACCTGTCCTCGTTTTCTATGTGATTGTAGGAATGACTGGAGTAAGAGAACAGTGCACAGAATGTCCTTGAACTTACTGTACACTGAAAGGTCAGTTATGTCATGTTACATTTATAGATTGATCTAATAACAGTTTTATGGTCAGTAAATCTGGTTATTTATTTAAAGATCAAGGTGATTGTATTAATAAAATCTGATTTTATAGAGCTATAACATTGTTTAGAAGAAAGCGACATGGCTTAAAAGCTATTATTATACATTATAACTTCTGCATACAACATTTTATGCCTCATTGGTTTAGAACAAAAAACCCTGAACACTTCACATATATTGATTATGTAATCATGGTAAACAATGTTACAGTACATCAAATAAGCCTAATGTTCAAAAGGGTAATTACTGTATTATTTGACAAACCAAACAAACATCTATAATTGAGTGTTTTTACACTCAAACATAAAACGGAATGACACAGTGAATGTATACATTTTAAATATAGCAAAATATTTTTCAATTTTTTCGTAAGATCAAATGTAATTGCATTCTGTAACGATGTTCTTGGACTTTGCATGTTTTGTTTTTTTTTGTGTTTTTTTTGGGATATTTATATCGTTACATTATGTGATTGCATTTCATTAAGAGTTCATTATCTTTTTTTATGATATTGTGTTTTGCCTGTTTTTGTATTAGACTACATTTTAATATACATTCTGAAACCATATCATCTAATAACTATTTAAAGGACTGCAACCGTAACTATTTAAGGGATTGTAATGTTTTGTCAACTTCAGCAGACAGAGATGAGATTAATAGATTGTGTGTCCAAGTTTGCCTCTTGGATTTCAGGAGCAAAAAAGATCCTTCACTGTGTCCTCTCTACCCTAATCCTCACCCCTCCAAAACAAATTAAAATGTACTCCCAATGTACTCTCTGGACTTGTACACCCCACTATGTTTTCTTGAAAGTGTAATCCATTAAATCATCCAAAGACTATTAAAGTGTCTGTATGTAACATGAGTTCTTTAATTAATTTGTAGGGCTTGTTTTGTGTTTTATGTAGGATTTGGCGAATCAGGCCAATAAGAAACAATTATTACTACTTTTTTATGCATATGTGTAATTAAAAATGTCTATATTATAAAACTGGGCCTGTATTTATCAAGTTTCTCAAAGTGCCACCTTAGTCTTAAGTACTGAGAATTCATGAAATTTATTTTAATTTTAATTATAAAAGCAAGTTACCAAATTTCTTAAAGCTAAGAATCACTCTTACTCTCCCAGTTATTTAAGAAAGCTCGAGAGGTCTCTCAAGTATGGAAGCCTAAGTGTAGCAATATTCAGTTTGAAATGTAATATGTAAAATGGTAAGGCATTTCAGTATTTAAATTTACATTTTCCATACCATATGTGCAAAGTTGGAGCAAAATGATCGTTAAAATTCAAGGTAACACTTTACAATAAGGTTCATTAGTTAAACATTAGTTAATGTATTAACTAACATGAACTAACCATGAGCAATACATGTTACTGCGTTTACTAATCTTACACTAATCTGTACAGTTGTTCATTGTTCATGTTAGTTCACAGTGCATTAACTAATGTTAACAAGAATTTAATAATGTATTAGTAAATGTTGAAATTAACATTAACAAAGATTAATAAATGCTGTATAAGTGCAGTTCATTAGTTCATGTTAACTAATAACCCTTATTGTAAAGTGTTACCAAATTCAATAATATAATTATAATAAAATGTTATTTCCTACACTAGTTTTAACATATAAAGCGTTAAAATGTTTAAATTATAAATTGCAAAATTAAAATGTATTGCAGAAATGGTTATATATGTTTAACATGTTCAAGCAAAATTTATAGCAAAATGATCATTTAAATGTTATTTTTCTTAATTGCATTTGCACTCACAATTAAGTCACTTGCGATTTTGCATTTTCATTAAATGTCCCGCAATTAATGTAGCATATGGAATGATATTCCGGACTAATTGTATTACATTACGTTTGCGAGTATGACTCTCACTCGTTTTGTGAATGAGCATAACTTGCACGCAGCCACTTCAAAACTGTTCACAAGCTTCTATGGGTTTGATTTTGGTTGTTGAAATAAATAAATAAAAACAATACAGAAAGACCGTTAGAATTAAAGGGATGATCAAGCAGCATAGGCGGAGGGTGAAGAATCCTTAGTGCAACCTTAAAGTGCCTTAAAAGGTTAGTTCACCCAAAAATGAAAATAATGTCATTAATTACTCACCCTCATGTCGCTCTACACCCGTAAGACCTTCGTTCATCTTCGGAACACAAATTAAGATATTGTTGATGAAATCCGATGGCTCAGTGAGGCCTTCATTGAAAGTGAAGCGATTCAAACTCTCAAGGTCCATAAAGGTACTGAAAACATATTTGAAACAGTTCATGTGAGTTCAGTGGTTCTATCTTAATATTATAAAGCGACAAGAATACTTGCGGGTGTATTTTTATGCGTCAAAAAATAAAAAAAATAAATAAAGGCCGATTTCAAAACACAGCTTCAGAGCTTTACGAATCGAATCAGTGAATCGGAGCACCAAAATCACGTGATTTCAGCAGTTTAGCCGTTTGATTGGAGATCCGAATCACTGATTCGAAACAAAAGATTCATAAAGCTCAGAAGCATCATGAAGCAGTGTTTTGAAATCGGCCCATGTAGATATTGTTGAAAAGTCTTTATTTCGTTTTTTTTTTTTTTTGCCGCACAAAAAGTATTCTTGTTGCTTTATAATATTAAGATAGAACCACTGAACTCACATGAACTGTTTCAAATATGTTTTCAGTACCTTTATAGACCTTGAGAGTTTTAATGGCATTTCTGTCTATGCAGGCCTCACTGAGCCATCGGATTTCATCAACAATACCTTAATTTGTGTTGAACGAAGGTCTTATGAGGGTGAGTAATAATGACATTATTTTAATTTTTGGTTGAACCCTTTAATGTACTAAAACAGTGATATTAAAATATCAAATTCAGTTCAATGATGCATAGGCTACTATATACAGGCAAGCAGATGAGCACAGAATATGAACGCAACGCGAAAAAACGCTTAACGAGAAACCTCGTGTTGCATTAATATTCTGTGTTCAATTGTTTGCCTGTACAAAGTATGCATAATCAGTAAGGTGTATATTGAATTTGGTCTTTTAATATCACTGTCTTACTACATTAGATATTACTACAAACCTGGTAAAAATGACTGGCCAGCAATGAGGGAAAGCCTTGTTTTGCTCGCCAGGGGGGGCGTTCCCCTTGGGGCGTGACGTCACGTGAAAACTATCATCCTGGAATGTTTTCATCAAAAACCCTAATTTCTTTTCGACTGAAGAAAGAAGGACATGGACATCTTGGATGACACGGGGGTGAGTAAATTATCAGGAATTTTTTATTTGAAAGTGGACTAATCCTTTAATCTGAGAGGCTGCTTATTTGTTCTTTGTCGATCAGAGTAAAAAGATCCAGTGAATTTGCCTCCTGCTGTCCCGTGTCTGTCTCCACAACCCTACACAACGCATCGCGCTGGGCATACGCGAGCCACCGGTTACATATATTATTATGTACTATCGATTTCACTTAGACTAAATTAATGCAGAATCATTGTCGTGTTTTGGTGATTCCCTAGTTATTTATTTATTTATTTTTTGTTATTGGCGTTTTAATCAGGCTAGGCTACTTGTCCGGTCGGGCAAGTATAATTCTCTTTCGCTTGCCCCTTTAAAAAATCCACTTGTCCCGGACAAGCGTTAATGTCGAGCCCTGCGACGCAAGTTTAGACTTGGTCCAATGCTTTACGACGACTCTGTTGTATCGCGTCAATGGAGTGGTACCTTAATTCTTTTTGTCTGTCCGTTTAATTCATAATTAATGTTACTGTGCAATGAGGTTGATCTCATTTGTGCCCCCCTGAAAAACATTAATGCCCGTCCGTGAATTTGTGTCTGGCGCCGGGTCTTGGGGTCTGCCCTCATCGGCTGAGATGCCCCTCTCGCCCTTCTTCTCTCCCTTCGACAACATTCCTATAAAATTGTTCTGTTATCGCTCCGCTAAAGATTCACTAATTCTGCTAATCCGCTCCGTGTTTTCCCGCTCACTCCCCAGCATCACTCAGTCTGTGTCCGTGCTCAGGCGAGTGTGGAGATGAAATTCCAGAAGTTTGTCCCATTGACAGGTAGATGCATTATAATCCACATTACAGACAGTGACTGGACTGCGGAATTAGTAATTTTGTAGTTTGTTTTTGTATTCCTGTCGGTAATGTTTTACTCCTGGTCCTATAGTGCTAACAACGTGTAGCCTACAGAACATCCACGTTCTTGGAAGAAAACTGGAATTCGTGTCTAATCAAATTATTTACCCGATTTTATATAACATAAATAACACCAAATTTGCTGTTGATGTCACACTTGGTAGACAAAAAACAATGCCTATAGCGAAGGCTGCTAAAGGCCATCCATCAGTGCAAATAATAATAATAAGGCTGACATTTTTTTTTCGGAAATCCCGCGGGAACCCTACGGGATGGGAAACAAAATCACTATTAATCACGTGATTGGGACGGGGAAAAATGTTAGCGGGAGTGGGCGGGACCGGGAATGTAATAACAATACACAAATATAGTTTATATAAATAGGCTAAACTATATTTTAATTTTGCGCTGTCTTTTTATGCTCTTCTGTTTGCTTTGGTATTAAATGGGACCCGTGGCTAAATTATGGTGTATTGAACTATTAGTTCAAGCTTGACGGTTCTGCTGTCGGTACTGGAGAAATTATGAAGAAAATACACATACATTTATTATTGCTATAAAGACATTATCTTGCTAATTCTATCTCGCCAGAGTCGCCAGCTGTTTCTATATGTAATAATATTAGGTTATTTGTCTATGAAGAATTTTTGCTATTTGCAATCCAGAAAAGAGCTCGCGATCACGCAGAGGAGCTACAGCGCGCGCACAACATTTAATTGTGACGATGGATGAGAGAACTAAACATATAAACGTCTGCTTACACTTTAGGCCTGTGATATTTAGCTAATTTTATTTTTGATTTCGATTTTGCCTTCCAAGGATCATCAGAAAGAAGATATTTGTGGTAAAACTATTAAACTAGCCGCATTTCGTCTAGCACAACTTTTTCCCTCACAGCAGTGCGCATTCGTTCCTCCATAAACCCAAACTTAACGTCAGAATTAGCTCAAACGGTGATTGTTGTAAAATGCAGTCTTTACTGTTGCTAAATTGCGGGACATGTTTGACAATTATTATCAACGTTTTAAAACGTTGAAAGCACAATAATCCGCGCAACAGACGATGTTTCCCAGGATGAATTGTGTGCGCGCGCTCCAAAACGGATGACATATGAATTACACTTTGGGCTTCGACACACGTCCAAACGATCAAATAGGCCTACACACACAAACATTTCTAAATACAGAAGAGAGATCGCCACAAAAAAAAAAAAAAAAAAAAAAAAAAACACAAAACGGGAGTGGGAGGGAATGGGAGTAAATTTTCTTTGGGACCGGACAGGATTTTCTTTTTTCCCAGTTTTTTTCGTGGGATTGGGATACGGGATATTTTTTGTGGGAGTGCGACGGGAGAGGTTTGAAAATCCACTCCCGTGTCACCCTATCACGCCACCAGCCATTACTAAAATTAACTTTACTACGAATTTACAAACAAACAAATAACATGGTTATTGTAGTTGTTCCATGGTAACCACAAATTAACCATAATTCAGCTAAAAAATCCATAGTTTAACCATGGCATTTGTGTGGTTACACAAAGGGTTATCAGTACGCACAGAAATCATGCTTTTAAAACATGGTTAATTTTCGTGAGGAAGTTAGGCTAAATCATCATGTGTAACTTTCAGCAGGCAGTCACACTTTAACTCCTGTAAAGAATATTTCCCATTACAATCTATTCTTAGTTGATACTAGTAATCTATAACAAAACATTTGTAATATTATAGCCTATATTATGATATACATGTTCTAAATGAGTTCCAGATCATTGCAAATGACATATCAGTGAGATTTCAGTAAAATACAAATTCAGGTTTTAGTTTTTCAAAGAAAGTGTTTGTTTTATTACTCATATATTTCTTCTCAGACAGGTTTGTTCAATAGTTTGCCAGGTCTTCTTAGGTAAATGGAAAATCAACCCAGTTTGTATGGAGAGGTACTTGAGACACCAGCTGCTTTAAATACCCGTTTGCTGCTCAACACTAGCTTTTTGCTGCCCTCTTAATACAATTAATTTGACAGAAACTTTCCTTTAATAAGCCTTTATCTGACTGAATTCTTCTCTGCTCTGAATCACTCACAAATCCTTTAACAGTTCAATAATCTCTATTTAGTTTTTGCAGAATATAAGTTGTTTTCATGACTTTTCAAGGCATTGCACTGTTTCAAAGATCTTTCTTTCTCTCCATATTGCACAAGAACTGTGACTTTGCTCAATAAAACTTATTTAAGTAGGTTTTCCATTTACCCAAGAAGACCTGGCAAACTACTGAACAAAGCAGTCTGAGACTGATACAGTTATCTAAAGAGATATGAGAAATATTTTTTATTTTACTGAAATCCTACTGATATGTCATTTGGAAAAATCATCTACTAAAACTAAAAAGTGAAGGTGCTATCTTCTTTTTTTTAATTGGATATTTGTAACAAATGAATGATTTGTATTAACAAGCACCCCACCCACCAATATCCTCCCTTTAGTGCCCCCTTTTTTCGGGTTTGGGCCACTGCCCCTTAAACGGCTCTGTGTGTGATTTGTTTTTGCCTTCCACTTTACCTACAGGACGGTGAAGACGTTACTCTGTTCTTCACAGTACCATCTTTTGGTGAACAGAGGCACTACAGACTCGCAGTCAAATCATTCACTTGGTAGGCCTGTCTATGTGACTGACCAGATTTAAATATAGTGATCAAATATCAACAAAAAACATGTTAAAAGTGTTAAAATGATCCCTGCTCTTCCCTACTTATATTGTATCATAGCTTAAATGTTGAAGCCCATGATTCACATTTGTCTTCTCTCTCTGCAGAAGGCGAGCAGCTCAGAGAGGCTGTCAGCTTGGAACATGTCAGGTACACAACCTGGCCAGCATGTTATACCGAATGGGTCAGAGAAAAGGAAAAGACGAATCCAAAAAGGCAAATGACCCAACAGGATACGGACGCTAAGAATATACATCCCAGACGAGCTTCTGTTCATTCATCAAAGGACAGAATGAATTTGACTACTTTTGACTACTTTAATTTGATCAGGATATGGCTATATATATATAAACTATTCTATATTATATTAACTAATTAACTCTTGTCTTTGATAGACGTTGTTTAGACTGCATATTGTATAAAAGTTGTTTTAAAAATTGTATATAAAGGTGACAAATGTACTAAAATGTATAAATAACAGGCAGAAATAACTTTATGGTTTATTATTTGTGTTGTACAACATGGTGTAGCATCCTTTGGCATATTTGTTTCGCTCTTGTGAATATGGAGGGTACAATGGGGCTTTATACTAAAGGTAAATATGCCAAAATTTTGAGAACCAAAATATTTGACAATCAAAAAAATATATTTCTGAATATTACGATAGAATAGAAATAGAAATAAATTAAAACTAGGTGATGAGGGGGACCTTTTATCTTACATTTAGGGTAAAATGTCTTTCAGCATGGAGCAAAAGCAGTATTACTGCTTAATTGTAATTTAATAGCTATTTAATGTATATTTAATATGCAATATTTAATTTAATATAATTTGTAATTTAATATCTAAAATATATATGAAAATAATAAAATATTTAATATATAATAAAATATGATTTTTAATGTAATATATTACATTTTTCACAATTTTACATATTAATAAAAGAACAAGATCAGATCAAAATAGCATTTACAGTCAAACCAAAATGTATTCAGACACCTTGAACATTTCATTCATTAATACAGTTAATTCACTAGTTTAGAAAAAAAAAAAAAAAAAAAAACTTAAATATCTCAGATAACACTTAAGCAAAATATGGTCAGGTCAAAGTGAATAATTTTTGGTCCCAATTTTTTTTTAATCAGTTTTACTGGTAGTCCACTGTATGAAGAATTTTTGGGTATAATATGTCACAGTTTACTTTATTTTGCTATCCTCACTTACATAAATTAACTATAGTGTCCTGACCCACTAGTAAAAAAATATATATAAAAAATGTCTGAATAATTTTTTGGTTTGACTAGTTCCGTAGTACAATAAATCGTGATTAGGGAAACTTTTTGCCATTCGTATAACTATGATAAATTATCTCTAATATAATGAGCAAATATAACAACTATAATCTGGTATTTTGTTGACGGTGCTTTTTGGAACAACCTAAACAAATCCTCTGTGTAGCAAGTAAGTAATGATCATTATCTCTCGTCTCAAAGCTACTGTCTAGTCTTTTCCCCCCACACACGCTCTCGCGCCTCTTCCACCCTCTCCTCTGTAGCCACACCCTGCGCGCGCTGGTTACACCTGATTTCTCAGGTAACCGGACAAGCTGGAGAGTTCCGGACTTCCTCGTTCACGGGTGGCATGGACATTACGCGCTGCCGCAGAGCGCTTTGAAGTGGAACTTCCTACAAACAGCGACTTCGTAAAGTCCATAAACAAACCAAGATGAATGAAAAGGACATTGAACACGGTGGAGTGGCCGTGATGCCGAAAACAGATGTGGTAGGTCTGTTAGAAAGCTACATCAGAAGCACCTCTTGATTTTGTATCGTTACAAACACGCTTTAGATGTTTGCTGGTCATATATTATGTTCTTAAAGACTTACTGCATTCATTCAGTATCGTTTCGATGTAATGTTGGCTATGAGCAGGACTGCAGGGAGTTTCTTCAAACAACATACCATGGGTTAAAACAAGACTGTGCACGTGTGTTTGTCATGTGCTGCTTCTATCCTGTTATTATTGGTCACACTTATAACTACAAGTGTTCATGTTACAGTGCAATTTGTTGTCCTTTTTTTAAGGAAGTTATTTGTGTTTTGCTTTATATTAAAGGGAATTTTAATATTAACCCCCCTAGTTTACACATATATACATATTTGACCTGACTATATGTTCCCATGTGACATATAAAGTGACGTATAAGCTGTAAAATGTAGATGTAAAAATTGTTATTTTGTCATTTAATGGGATTTCAGAGTTTCATTTCCATTTTCTACGTCAGTGTTAAATTCAAATCAATGTAATCAATCCATAAAAGAACAAAATACCACCATTACATTCATTCAAATAAATGTAATCTTAGCAGTTTAAATTTTATAGTGTAGTTTTAAATATTGTCTTCATGTCCAGATGTATACATCTAAGAAAGTACATAGTAAGCCGTAATTTGCAGGCAGATGCTTTTAGTGACTTATGGTCACCTTGGAGCAACATGTGGTTAATCTAAACTATCATTAAATTATCATTTCAATCAAAGTTGCATTAAAATTCGTAGTTAGAAGAAGAGTGTGTGTGTTCTTAGTGGGTGTACCAAACAATGTAATGGATAAACAAAATGCAAAGCCAACAATTTATGATCTAAATTAGTGATGAAGCACTGTAAAGATAAACTGGTCCGTCTTGCTTTCCTGATGAAAGGGATGGGTGGGGATCTAATGATGAAATTACAAGAGGTGTTGGGGTAAAGTGAGCCGTTTACCCTAGCTTTGTGATTGTTTCTCATTCTAACCTTCCTTGAGCAAAAGCATTAGATAAGATAGTTACAAGTTGCACTGTTTTATCTTCAATAGATCACATGATCCGCTTAATACACTAGCTTTAACTTGACAGTGTCACAGTAAGTCCCAGACCACTGTTATACAGTAGCTATCATGTTTTTAGTGCATTAATTAAAAGTGATTTCTGTTATTGATTTTAGAGCTGGATTCCAAATTTGTTTAAAAAGAGAGAGTGCACAACATTTGTGGAGGACTCTTTCAGGTAAGATGTCTAACTTGGTGAGTATTCAGTATCTCTTGTGTTAGATTCCTTCTGTAGGACAGATCCTCCATCTGTTGTTTTGTAGCAATGGCGGTCTGTGTCAGTGTGGGTCCACGCGAGACACGCACCCCTCGGGAACCCTGGGCGACAACTTCAGCACAGCCATCGTCAGTCACTGGGACAGTGCACAGCACTCCTGCGAACAGCCCACAGATGCCTATGGAGAGCTGGAGTTCGCTGGGGCCGGCAAGAGACACAGCTATGTGAGTTCCTCTCCATCGTGGCTGAACTGTATATGAGCTGTCTGAGCTATAAATGTATATATTATCAAGTCTGTAACCATGTATTGAACATTGGGGAGGGGGGTAGGGGGCGGGTTTATTTTCATTTAAATAAATTAAATAAAGGATTAAAAGGGAATAAAGAAGAAATAAGAACACTAAAAGAAGTTCTAGGTCTAATTATAGTCTATAGATGTGAAGTAGTCCGTTTAAACTCTTTGCAAATAATATTTTATTTAAAAATTTGCACACATTCACTCTTGTTTGTATGTCTAATATGTCAAAAATGTAAAAAAAAAAAATGTCTCGTCACATTCAGTTATGAATGACATCATTTAAATTATAGCATATTTTCAATTAAAAATGGAGAAATTCCATAAAAAAAGTTGAGTAGTTTGTATCACTGTTTGTTACTGTGGGTCTTTAAACATATCCAACGTAAAACAGTTGTCAAATAATAAATGTTTAGCTACTTATATCTTACCACGCGCGCACTTTCATTGTAAAAACTAAAAGCGTCGCATTGGAATTCACACTCGTCTTCACTGAACAATAGCCTCCGCCTTCTTAGACCTGATTGGCCGTCATTTTGACATTGATGAGGGGGGGCTTGTCCCCTTCAATGCATATGGTGGTTACGGTCTTGGATATTATTGATCTGAATCACATGAAAAATAGAGATTTCACAGAATACACTTTGGTAAATAAGAACACTAACTTTTGGGGGGGGGGAAATTGAAGAAAAAAAAAAAATCTTTCACTTAATATTAAAATGGTTTGTTCATTTTACTTTTTGTTTAGAATAATTAATATTAAATAATATTTTATGATGGAACGTTTGGGTGTCTGACAAGGGTAAAATAATAAAATCTTTACATAAAAAGCATTGTAAAAGAAGCAAAAATAACTATGGTAAAAAGTGTACAGTTTTAATTTGACCCTCATAAAACAAGATTCCTGTTTTGATCACACTCCCCTTCTCTTTAGAATGATCTGTTTTTACTTTTTGTTTGGAATGATTAATAGTAAATGATTAAATTAATATTTTCTGAGACAAGGGTAAAATAAAAGCATAAAAATTATCATGGTAAGTGGTGTTCAATTTTAATTTAGCCTTCACATAATACAAAATCTTTAATAAAAATCAATCCCTGGCACATAAAATGCAGTACCTGGAAAAAACAACCATGTCACAAAATAGTAGTTTGTTTTTTAAATTTACAATTTTTTTTTTTTTTTCACATTTGATTGCTGTTTTGACGCCCCTTCTCTTTATAATTATTGAAATTGCTCACGTTTTCACTTTTTGTTCAAAATAATTGATATTAAATAATTCAATATTTGATAATTAATTATTTTACAACATTTTTGTCTGTGACAAGGGCAAAAAAAAAAAATCTTTATAAACAAATAAGAAAGCTTTTGAAAAGCACCAACAATAATTGTCAAGTGTACAGTTTTAGAGGCCATTTACACAACACCGTTTTTAACTAAAAACATAAAACTTTTTATGCAGTTTGGCTGTTCATTTACATGACCACAGTATTTTGGGGGCCTGAAAACGCAAAGTTTTGAGTGCAGGATTTTGAAAACGATACCGTTATTGTCTCAGTGTGAACTACAAAAACAGTGAAAACGGTGACATGCACATGCGTATTACATGTCTATAGTTGCGTAGTGTTTCTTTACAAAGTGACATCGCCAACTACTGGCCTGGCAGCGTAATGCAACGTTTTTAGTCGGATCCTTGTGAACGTGGATCGTTTTAATAATGATGTCGTCTGTATGTGAAAAAAGCAAAGGGAA
Organism: Elopichthys bambusa; assembly: GCA_037101425.1. Taxonomy (NCBI): domain Eukaryota; kingdom Metazoa; phylum Chordata; class Actinopteri; order Cypriniformes; family Xenocyprididae; genus Elopichthys; species Elopichthys bambusa. Next base: position 26,983,579 of record CM074449.1, read on the forward strand.
AAACTTTTCCATTTTTAGTAGATCATTGTCATGGAAACATAGCCTAAATTTGGTCTTCATATTACAAAAAAGGTTTTAATAGCAATCAACCCCTGGGACATAAAAATGAAACAACCATATTTAACAAATCAGTACGTTGTTTTTGTAACTTAAGGTTGCTTTTCTCCTTTGATTCCTGTTTTTATCTCATTCCCCTTCTCTTTATCCCAGTTTTTGCGTCTCTCCAGCACCACAGATCCTTCCAGGGTCTTCAATATCATGAGAGAACACTGGAAACTGGCACATCCCAACCTAGTGGTGTCAGTGTTTGGTGGTGAGAAGAGGTCAGAGGTCAAGACCTGGGTCCGAGAGGTGCTGAGGCAGGGGCTGGTTAAAGCTGCACAGAGCACAGGTGTCTTCTTCTCTCCACACAGATCATTGTTTTTCATACTTCTCCATGCTATACAACAGTTTTCATTATGCTACTTTCACAAATGTGTAAAAGTTTTGATATCTGAATAGAATTGATTTATTGCAGACTGTATTTTTTCTGCATAACTGCTCTCTTATTTGTGAAAAGGTTTGCTAGTTTATGCCATGTGACTCTTTGTTTGTAAATGTCATGCCTGAAACGATCAATGAGATACAGAAGTGCATGACCACAGTGACTTGAGCAAACTTCAGCTGTCATTGTGCCTTCTATTGTGAACTGTCAGGATGCAAGCAGTATGGATATGAATCATACTTGTAAAGTAAATAAATGCAAGTCACCAGAGGCCCCGTTACCAGGACACAAATTCATGCCAGACTAATTATTTCATCAACCTGGTTTGTCAGGATAATTGCCCAGCAAGTTTTTCCTCTGTGTGTATATAGCCAAAAAATGTACATTTTACTAAAATAAAATAATGCACAATGCAATTAGGATAGTTAAGGATAGTTCATCCGAAAATTAAACTTTTGTCATCATTTACTCACCCTCAAGATGTTCCAAACCTGTATGAATTTCTTTCTTCTGTTGAACACAAAAGAAGATATTTTAATGAATGTTGGCAACCAGACAGTTGACGGTAGCCATTGACTTCCATAGTATTTTTTCCTACTATGGAAGTCAATGGCTACCATCAACTGTCTGGTTACTAAAAAAAAGTTAATTTTGGATGTGGCTTATGTATAGGAGCGTGGATCATAAGCGGGGGGTTGAGGGAAGGCCTCGGCAGGTGCATGGGAGAAGCTGTGAGAGATTATGCCACCGCAACGTCTTCTGTCACTCTCAGTAAAGTGGTTCTCATTGGCATCGCTCCCTGGGGCCTGGTAAAAGATCGCCAACAGCTCGTCAACTCTGAGGTAACACAACTTAAAAAGTATACAGTCCTGGTCAGAATCATTGGCACCCTTGGTAAACATGTAAAAAGAAGCCTGTTTTATTAAAAAAAAAAAAAAAAAAAAAAAAATCGAACCATTCATTGAAGTAAATCAATTGAAAATGTGAGGAAAATCTGATTGTAAAATGTTTTCTCCAATACACATTTAGCCAAAACAACCGCTCTAAATCTTGTCCTACAATGCCTGGTGAGGTTGAAGAACACCTGACGAGATCAGTGCCCAGTGACCCATTTTTTTTGTGTTGATTTTAATGTTTGTTTTGGGTTATTGTCTTGATGGAAGATCCAACCATGGCCCCAGATTTCTAGCAGAGGTTGTCAGGTTTTGATTTGTTTTTGTTTTTTTTGTTTTTCCCAATCCATGATGTCATGTATCTCAACAAGATGTCCAAGACCTCTGGTAGAAAAATAGGCCCACAACATTAAAGATCCAGCAGTATATTTAATCATATAAATGAGGTACTTTTTATCCCCAAAAAGCTCTTTTAGAAAACGGTCCTGTTTGAAGTTCCAGTAGTGTCTGGCAACTGAATATGCTGGAGTTTGTTTCTGGATTAGAGAGCAAAGGATTTTTCTTGCAAAGAGTATTTTTCCTTTTCAAACAACTTTTGAATTTTTTTTTTTTTTTCCCCTGACCACAAGACTTAACCAACTTCTGCAGTTCTCCAGCTATGATCCTTGGAAAGTCTTTGGTCACTGAAACTATCCTCCTCACGGTGTGTTAAGACAGACACGCATCCTCTTCCAGGCAGATTCATAACAACATCTGTTGATTGGAACTTATTAAAATGAAAGTTCACCCAAAAATGATCCCATAATTTACTCACCTTCAAGCTGTCCTAGGTGTATATGACTTTCTTCTTTTTAGCCAAATATAATCGAAGTTATGTTAAAAAATATTCTGGCTCTTCCAAGCTTTATAATGGGAGTGAATGGTACCCAAGAATTTGAAGCCCAAAAAGGGCATCCATCCATCATAAAAGTAATCCATACGACTCCAGGGGGTTAATAAATGCTTTTTTTGTAAGAAAAAATATCCATATTTATAAGTTTATAAACTATAATCACTAGCTTCCTGTAATGGCCGTATCTGAGTCTAGTTCTGGCAGAACAGTGAACTCTGACCCAACACATGACCCGACACGAATGCGGAAGCGCAGAGGATAGAGCCAGGATATTTTTTAATATAGCTCTGTATTCTAATATATTGTGTTTGGCTGAAAGAATAAATTCATATACACCTAGGATGGCTTGAGGGTGAGTAAATTATAGGATAATTTTCATTTTTGGTGAACTAACCCTTTAATTTTGCCCTGATGGTGGAAATGGGAATTTCAATCCTTTAGCTATTTTCTTTTAGCCACTTTTAATTTTGTGAAGCTCAACAATCTTTTGCTTATTGTACAGGTAAGTTAATCACCGTTTTGAACTAATGCTCTGCTGCACTGTAACACACACACACACGCATACAGACAGTAGTGCGCGCACACAGAAACATTCAGTAGTGCGGAAATGTATTGTCGACACTGTGATTTATCAATAAAATAGCTTAAACCCTAAAAAGTTCTAGCATATATTTCTTATTAACTGAAACCCACAGCAGTTTCATGACTGAACTAGATATTCTTTGGTTTTACCCATTGTGATGGATGATTTATAGAAGCTGGCCTTTGTGCTTCCTCATATTTATACTCCTCATGGCTTCACAATTTCACGTTTCTAGTCACCCTGTTGTGCTAAAAACTGTAAATATGATATACTTCAGAGATATTTTACTCATAAGAATTTCTATGTGTACCAATAATTGTGGCCAACATTTATTTCATAATGTGATTTCCTCCCCCCATCCCCACATTCATTAGTTTTACTTCAATGAAAGGTTAGATTTTTGTGAAATATTTGAAAGATCAAAAGGATGAACACTACAGATTTATTTTCACAGCCTTCTTTGATCATATTTACCAATAATTCTGACCAGGACTGTACTCACAATGGTCAGATCTAGCATACTACATATTCCCAAAAATGAATTCAGCGCTATTGGAACATCAAGAACCAGAACTAACTGTTGTATAAAATATGTAAACACTTTTTATCAATGAATTGTTATTAATTGCAAAATGTGTTTAATATTTTTTGTTATTTTTAAATAAAGTTTAAGTCATTTTTTTTTTTTTTTAATTTGCAGTAAATTTAAATAATCTTACAAGTTGTGGTTGATATCTCCTCCACTTCTGTGTCTGTTCATTCATTATACTGCAGATGGAAGTCAAACACTTTGCAGTTACCTATGTATTTTTTGTAGTACTAGGCCACTTGTTTTTTGCATTATGCAAAAAGAAAAAAAAAAAGCATACTGTTCAGAGTCTACATGCTGTGTACTGCATAAATAGATATAAAAAAGATAAACTAGCACTGCACATTGCATTTGCATATGGTTTACAGTCTTTCAGAACAACAATGTCTTTCTCTCTCTCTTTCTTTTAGGGAAGTTTCCCTGCAAAGTATTTTGTCAAAAATGCAGCGCGTGACTCTTGCTCTCTGGATAATAGCTACAAGGCTTTCCTTCTGGTGGATGATGGGACCATAGGGCGTAAAGGTGGTGAGGTCAGCTTCAGAGCCCGTCTGGAGGATTACATTTCCCGTCAGCGCACAGGTGCATTTTACATGCTTGAATGGCACTCGGGTCCCCTTAGGAATGGCCTATAAACTTGATGTTCATGATAGAATGTTACTGATGTAGAGATAAATTTACATTGCTTGGTTTCATTGCAGTTGTTTCATTGAACAGGAGTGCAACGTGTTAACTAGCAGATCCTTGGTTTGAACAAGGGAGGTTTAGATTTTTGGCCACCTAATGGCCATTTTGGGTAATGCAAGAGAAGACAAAGCTTTAAAGGGTTAGCTTACCTAAAAATGAAATTTCTGTCATTAATTACTCACCCTCATGTCGTTTCAAACCCGTAAGACCTTCGTTCATTACGAAGGTTACACAAACGTATCGCTTGAAATATTAATGATAATCAATGAATGTTATATTAAGATCCGTGTAATAAAAGCAACGAGGAGTTTATACTTGTATGCACTTGCTGAAATACATCATCTCATGTGCAGACAGTGCAAGCATTGACATTCCTGTTCTGAATATGCTGATATCTGGAGAAGCGTCAATGCTGGAGGTGAGCAGATTCCGGTTTAATTACATGCAAAATGTCCTCAGTCCCATCTCTTAATTCTCTCTTATGATGCTTCTTCATTTCAGGCATTAGATATCTCTCTGAAGAATTCAATGCCCTGGTTGGTCCTGGCTGGTTCGGGGGGGCTTGCCAACCTTGTGTGCGACATCTTGGAGAACGTGCAATCTGCACCGATGACCTCAACTGGAGGAGCAGAGAAGGAGGAAGGGACTCACAACATGGAGCTTAGAGAACGATTGGCGGAGAAAGTAATGAAATACTTTCCTTCAGAGCAAGAGATGGACAAACTTGTTGACAAGGTAAATGTCAAACTGTTTATATGTCATATAACATCAAAGTACTTTTCTTTTTTTTTTTGAGTGCTGATTTTTTTTTCTTTCTTGTTGCTTGGCTGGTACCTGAAAGGTTTTAAACGTCTACCAAAACAAAGACCTCATCTCCATTTATGACGCGGAACAGGAAGGAGCGGATGATTTTGACACTGTGATGCTTAGAGTGCTTGTTCAAGGTAAACTTTAAACTGTTTATTACAGTCTTTGTACATCTCTTCAACTTCTACCCCTTTGGTCTACAGTTGGCCTATGGTGTTTATAATATTCATCTTTTTTCTGTATATAATTTTTGCTGTGTTAGCGAGTAAAAAACACGTTTCGGGTGTAACTAATCCCTATGCTGATGAGTTGAGGCTTGCTGTAACATGGAACAGAGTGGACATTGCCAAGAGTGAACTCTTCAATGGAAACATCGACTGGAAGGTAGAGGATTGTGGGAAATATGAATGATCTTTTCAACTAGGGCAGGTTGTCAAGTGTTCCTGTACTTTAAACAGTACAGCATGGCACTAAAAAAGCCAAGTTCATGGGTTTGATTCCCAGGGAATGCTTGAACTGATTAAATGTATATCATATGTTGCTTTGGATAAAAGTGTCTGACAAATGCATAAATGTAAATGCATTTTTGGTAACACTTCCGTTTAGGGTCCAATTCTCACTATTAACTAGTTGCTTATTAGCATGCATAATTACTAGGATATTGGCTGTTTTAGTACTTCTAAAGCACACATTAATGCCTTATTCTGCATGACCATATTCTACATCCCTTAATCCTACCCAATACCTAAACTTAATAACCTTACTAACTATTTATAAGCAGTAATTAGTTTGAGGCAAAAGTCCTAGTTAAAGGGTTAGTTCACCCAAAAATTCTCTTTAATTAATCACCCTCATGTCGTTCCACACCCATAAGACCTTTTGTTCATCTTCTGAACACAAATTAAGATATTTTTGATGAAATCCAATGGCTCGTGAGGCCTGCATTGAAAGCAAGTTAACTTAGATTTTCAAATGCCCAGAAAGGTACTAAAAACATATTTAAAACAGTTCATGTGACTACAGTTGTTCAACCTTAATGTTATGAAGCAACGAGAAAACAAAAAAAATAAAAACGACTTTATTCAACAATATCTAGTGATGGGCGATTTCAAAATGGTGCTTTGTGAAGCTTCAAAGCTTTACGAATCTTTTGTTTTGAATCAGTGGTTTGGAGCGCGTATCAAACTACCAAATTCACACCCCCAGTGGTGAACCACTGAAATTTCGAAACACTTATGACGCATTGAAGCCTCGGTTACTGAAATCACGTGAGTTTGGCAGTTTGAGCTCTCTACACACTGTTCTTGAGCTAATCTGAATGATTTGGTGGGTTGTCCCAATACTTTTGGCAATATAGTGTATCTTAATTTGTCTTCCGAAGATGAATGAAAGTCTTATGGGTGTGGAACGACATGAGGGTGAGTAATTAATGACAGAATTTAAATTTTAGGGTGAACTAACCCTTTAATAGTTAATAGTGAGAATTGGACCCTAATCTAAAGTACAATCAAATTTTTATACACACTACTATTTCAATTCAAAAGTTTGGGGTCAGTAAATTTTTTTTTTTTTAAAGGAAGACATTAAAATAAGGACGCGTTAAATTGATCAAAAGTTACAGTAAAATCATTTAGTACGGTTGTTTTCAACTGTCATAATATGAAGTGTGTCTTGAGCACAAAATCAGCATATTAGAATGATTTCTGAAGGATCATGTGACACTCAAGGGCTGGAGTAATGATGCTGAAAATTCAGGAATAAATTACATTTTAAAATATATTCAAATAGAAAACAGTTATTTTAAATAGTAATAGGCTAATATTTCACAATATTACTGTTTTGCTGTATTTTTGATCAAATAAATGCAGTTTTTCTGGTCTGTGGTGATAACCTGGTATTTCTATCTTGGCACATGCAGTACGATGATCTGAAAGATTCCATGACTGACGCGCTGATGAACAATAAACCACAGTTTGTGCGTCTCTTCATTGACCACGGTCTGAACATTTTGAGCTACCTGACTTACGGCCAACTGGAGGATCTTTACAACTCCATCTCTGACAACTGCCAGGCCGGCAAACTGCTGCGTCAGATCCTGAATGAGCGCAAGAACGAGTCCAGCAATGATAAGAAATGCCGCATTAGCCTTTATGAGGTGAGATCTGGAAATTATCGGACAAATATCGGCAGATTAATTGGTCTATCACACCCCTATAAGAACACCCACTGGAGGGCATAACAAGGATTTCCCTTGCCAGTTATTCTTACCGGTATTGTACTTTTGTACTAAAACATTTTTTTGTATTAAAAACATATGTTTTATCAATAAGGTATATACTGAATTTTGGTCTTTTAATATTGTTGTTTTAGTACAAAAGCTACAGGCAAGCAGATGAACCCAGAATATGAACGCAACGTGCTAACCAACATGTTAAGCATTTTCCCATTGAAAACTATATAAAAAAAATGCTTATGTGGCTTAATGCATCAATGGGATATTTCAACCAAAGATTCTGTCGTCATTTACTCACCCTCAAGTTGTTACAAACCTGTATGAGTTTCTTTCTTCTGCTGAACACATGGGTATCCAAACAGTTAATGGGCCCCCAATGGCTTCCATAGTATGAAAAAAAAAAAAAAATGATTGAAGTCAATGGGGCTTAACGACTGTTTGGTTACCGACATTCTTCGAAGTATCTTCTTTTGTGTTCAACAGAAGAAAGAAACTCCTACAGGTTTGGAACAACTTCAGGGTGAGTAAATGATAACAGAATTTTCACTTTTGGGTCAACTATCCCTTTAAGACAGTGATACTGGAGGATGTTGGAAATCTTAGAAGTGAAGACCAGGAGACTTGGATGTATCTTCAGCAGATTCTTTATTAAGAACACGTGCTGTTGGTAGCTGCAGTCATCATGTCCAACTATGGCAGTGTACATTGTAGTTTATATACATTTTAGGGGGCAGTGCTTCGAAATAGAGACAAAGCACCTGGCCGACGACCTTAAACAAAGCATGCAAATGAAGTATCCAGGTATAGGAACCCGCCCCAGACTCTAGAGTGTCGCAAGTCCTAATCCAATCAACATAACTATCCAATAAATGGGACAGGGGCTCCAAGAGCCATTAAAGACAAAAGGTGAGAATCTCTGTAATCTGACTCATTAGACATACAATAAAGAGAACAGGAACTGGCAGAAAACTTTTGCTGGAAACTTTGCTTAACAGAATCATTCATCTGATATCATTTTAACCTTAAAATGCTAAATACAATGTACTTCAACTTAGTGTTTCATGTGATGTTATGTCAGAACGTAGGATCATCAGATTTTAAACAGATTCTTACATTTGTAATCCCACAAGGACCAAATTCGGTTTACACCTTATTAATAAAAATATTCTTTACAGGCAAGCAGATGAACCCATATTATGAACATGCAAAGTTTCACATTAAGCATTTTCCCATTGAAAACTATTATAAAGAAAATGCATAACATGAAATGTATTGTTCATATTCTGGGCTTATCTGCTTGCTTGTATATAGTATGAATCATCAATAACATGTATACTGAATTTGATCTTTTAAAATCACTGTCTTAGTACATTAAGCATTTTAAACTGTCCCACTGTTTTTAAGTAAATACTGTGATGAGATGGTTGTGGATCACAAGTGCCCAAAACTTGCAGTTTTTCACATTTCTTTGTTTTTCTTCTTTTGAGATGTTACTAATATTTGTGTTTACTAAATATACTGAATATTTGTGGATTGCAACTGATGCAAAATCGACCGGCCTGTGCTGCAGTTCTATAGATGTTACTGAAAACTATAACTATGCACTGTTGTAAATTTCACCGATTTCTCATCCCAAGGTGTCCCAACTGCTGGAGAATCTGTTAGGGGAGGTATGCCGGCCTTTCTATAAGTCTGTACTCGGTGTGGACGCAAATTCAACCAAAAGAAAAGCTTTTAAGGTACCAGACTTAGTACCTAGTAGCTTAGAATTTAGTTCTGTCTATTCATTTTTCCTATTCTTCCATGTCTGCTCAGTCCCCAGATATAAAATGTCTTTAAATGCCACCCTACAGAAAGCATGCCAGGTCCTGCAGGGGGAATGTAGCTATCGGAAGAACTTTTGTAAGCACCCGTGGTTATGTCTCTTCATCTGGGCAGTGCTGCAGAACCACAGTGAGATGGCCATCTTCTGCTGGGAAATGGTAACATGCTTCTGATGAGTTATTGTCATAGTTGTAGGGGATGCACAATGTATCATTTGTGGAACGATTTCAGAGATATTATGTTTTGTCTTTATTAGTCATACTGGGTATTGTTCATACTCATTTCCCCTATTTTTATATTTAGATTACATGTGCTCTCTTTAAACGCTCACTTAGTTAATATTCACCCAAATTTATTAATTGTCGAAGTAAAATCAAACCTCAAAATATATACAGGTGCTGGTCATATAATTAGAATATCATCAAAAAGTTTAACATTTATTTCACTAATTCCATTCAAAAAGTGAAACTTGTATATTATATTCATTCATTACACACAGACTGATATATTTCTAATGTTTATTTCTTTTAATTTTGATGATTATAACTGACAACTAAGGAAAATCCCAAATTCAGTATCTCAGAAAATTAGAATATTGTGAAAAGGTTCAATATTGAAGACACCTGGTGCCACACTCTAATCAGCTAATTAACTCAAAACACCTGCAAAGGCCTTTAAATGGTCTCTCAGTCTAGTTCTGTAGGCTACACAATCATGGGGAAGACTGCTGACTTGACAGTTGTCCAAAAGACGACCATTGACACCTTGCACAAGGAGGGCAAGACACAAAAGGTCATTGCAAAAGAGGCTGGCTGTTCACAGAGCTCTGTGTCCAAGCACATTAATAGAGAGGCGAAGGGAAGGAAAAGATGTGGTAGAAAAAAGTGTACAAGCAATAGGGATAACCGCACCCTGGAGAGGATTGTGAAACAAAACCTATTCAAAAATGTAGGGGAGATTCACAAAGAGTGGACTGCAGCTGGAGTCCGTGCTTCAAGAACCACTACAGACGTATGCAAGACATGAAATTCCTTGTCGCATTCCTTGTGTCAAGCCACTCTTGAACAACAGACCGCGTCTCGCCTGGGCTAAAGACAAAAAGGACTGGACTGCTGCTGAGTGGTCCAAAGTTATGTTCTCTGATGAAAGTAAATTTTGCATTTCCTTTGGAAATCAGGGTCCCAGCGTCTGGAGGAAGAGAAGAGAGGCACACAATCCACGTTGCTTGAGGTCCAGTGTAAAGTTTCCACAGTCAGTGATGGGTTGGGGTGCCATGTCATCTGCTGGTGTTGGTCCACTGTGTTTTCTGAGGTCCAAGGTCAATGCAGCCGTATACCAGGAAGTTTTAGGGCACTTCATGCTTCCTGCTGCTGACCAACTTTATGGAGATGCAGATTTCATTTTCCAACAGGACTTGGCACCTGCACACAGTGCCAAAGCTACCAGTACCTGGTTTAAGGACCATGGTATCCCTGTTCTTAATTGGCCAGCAAACTCGCCTGACCTTAACCCCATAGAAAATCTATGGGGTATTGTGAAGAGGAAGATGCGATATGCCAGACCCAGCAATGCAGAAGAGCTGAAGGCCACTATCAGAGCAACCTGGGCTCTTATAACACCTGAGCAGTGCCACAGACTGATCGACTCCATGCCACACCGCATTGCTGCAGTAATTCAGGCAAAAGGAGCCCCAACTAAGTATTGAGTGCTGTACATGCTCATACTTTTCATGTTCACACTTTTCCGTTGGCCAAGATTTCTAAAAATCCTTTCTTTGTATTGGTCTTAAGTAATATTCTAATTTTCTGAGATACTGAATTTGGGATTTTCCTTAGCTGTCAGTTATAATCATCAAAATTAAAAGAAATAAACATTTTAAATATATCAGTCTGTGTGTAATGAATAAATATAATATAATAGTTAGTGTTTTTACGCATTTTTACATTTATTCCAAAATAATAACTAAAGGCAGTAACAATTTAAACAATATATATTATTTATAAACTAATATTCAGCTTTTCTTTTTAATAGTCAATTTATTTTCAGCAGTCTTCAAGCTTCACACTGGTCATTCACTCACAGAAAATGTACCTAATTTCACCATGCTGATTGCTCACTAAAACCCCCAGTAGTCATCATGTTTTCAGGCCATTTCAAGTTTGATTTTGACATGAATTAAAGCAGTGATATCTAAGTGACCGTTGTTTAATTACTTTTTATTTAGTCTTCCCATTAACGCCATCACTGTCTTCATTCAGGGCGATGCAACGAGAATGCGCATGAAAACAAGAGGCGGGATTTATCGCACAAACCAATTATGTCCTATCGTAACCGATCATATCCAATCACAGCGCGGTGGAGGCACTGCCTCCTCTCACGTGACTTTCCCCCATTCATTCTCAGTTCCCCCCCCCCCCCCCCCCCCCCCCCACACTAAACCTACCGCACGCTTTGGGGGCTCTGCTTTGTTTCTATGAGCTGAAGGGAGGCATGAAAGACGCGCTCCCGCTGTAACTTCATCTGCGGGTGTCGCTGTTTGACAGTGTTTCTTTAGAAAAACGAGTGACCTTTACACTTTTTAGTGTCAAATTTTCCAACATTTGCATTGTTTTATTTTTGTAATATCAATTCTTTTCTTATCTAGTTTTTTTGAGGAGGCATATATATATATATATATATATATATATATATATATATATATATTAAAACTATGTTTTGAGAAAAGCTCAATACAAAATTATTTGTATATTTATAATGTTGTGATGCCTAAATTCACTTTTAGCATTTAAAATGACCGATTTTACTTATCTTCTCTCTCAGTGCGGCGAGTCGGTTCTGACGGCTCTGGGAGGATGTAAACTGTTGAGGGAACTGTCTAAACAGAGGATTGAGTCAGAGGCCAAGATTTCCATTAAGGAGATGGCCATGAAGTTGGAGAATATGGCTCACGGTATGATGCGTGAACGTATTCGGTTTTTGGCATCTTATAAACCCAGTGATAAAAGAAAGTGTTAACCCTCTGTTTTTTCCCCTGTATTTTTTTTTTTTAATAGATGTGTTTAGCATGTGCTACCAAACCAAAGCAAGTGATTCCTATAAGCTACTGATTCGCAAGTCTCATATGTGGGGTGATGCCACCTGTCTGAAGATGGCCATGGCTGCTGACGCCCGTGTTTTCTTCAGCCATGATGGAGTACAGGTCTGTCGACATGCAAACAGCCATTAATAGCATGCATATATATAATGTATATGTGTATATATATGTATGTATATATGTATATATGTATATATATATATATATATATATATATATATATATATATATATATATATATATATATATAAAAATAACAAGGTTATTGTCTCTCTTTTTTAGTCGCTTCTGTCTCAGATCTGGTGGGGTGACATGGAAAGAGGAACTGTGCTCTGGAAACTGGCGCTGACTTTGATCATTCCTCCTCTCTGCTACACCAACCTCATTAAATTCAGGTCAGTACTTCAGCCTTGCAAATTTCTGGTAACACTTTACAGTATGGTCCCATTAGTGAACATTAGTTAATACATTACCAATGATCATTACATTTGTTATAGTATTTATTAATCTTTGTTAATGTTAGTTAATAAAAATACAACTGCAACTTTATAATTGCAGTACCTGTCAAAAGTTTGGAAACATTACAATTTTAATGTTTTTGAAAACATGTTTATGCTCAATAAGGCTGCATTTATTTCAGAAGTGACAGTGATGATAATTATAATGAAGTTTTCTATTTAATAAATGCTTTAATACATTTAATAAATGAAAATAAATGCTGTTCATTGAACTTTCTATTCATCAAAAAATCCTGAAAAAGTATTTCTACAAAAATGTCGAGCAGCACAACTGTTTTCAGCATTGAAAATAATAATAAATAAGTTTTACCTGAGCATCAAATCAGCATATTAGAATGATTTCTGAAGGATCATGTGACACTGAAGACTAAAGTAATGATGCTAAAAATTCAGTTTTGCCATTACAGGAATGAATTACATTAAAATAGAATAATAATATTTGTAATAATATTTTGCAAAATTACTGCTTTTACTGCATTTTTGCAGCCTTGGTGAGCAGAAGAAAATCAAAATCATTAAAAAATTGTTTCCAAACTTTTGACCGGTACTGTAGAACACTCCTAAGAAAATATGTGTTGTTTGATACATTTTGATTAGAGAAAAGATAAAAAAAAATAAAAAAAAATTAAGTAACACCTGGAAAATGTCTTAATAAATTAGCAGTGCATCACCCAGTGATGTGAAAATTAGTAGCTAATAGTGAATTATCAACTAATGTTTCCATTTTTACAAGCTGTGTTTAACATTCTAAATGTACTGCATAGTAGGAATGTCCACGTTTTTTCTTTCTTGCAGGAACGAGGAAAACGCAGAAAGGGAGAAATCACTGATGGTCCCTCCACCCTCAGCAACAGACTGCCACTATGGAGAGACTGTCTTCTCCTTCAGTGACATCAAACACCAGTAAATTAGGTTTCTTTAATACATCATGCATACAGTAAATATAAGATCTCTGTAGACAAACATGCCTTTATCTGTGATCTTCTTATAATATTCAGCAGTGAAGCCGAGCAAGATGAATCAAATAATATCAGACGACCAACAAGAGGTTTGACTGTGCATTTGGAAACCCATGGGTTTATAAACAATTTACACAGAAATTTGTTCATTAATTATCTTTTTTGGTCCTTTAATTTGATCAGGTTGACTGAAATTTGTTGCCCTTATTGTCTTTTCCTGTTTCTTTCTTCCTGTAACAGGTATTCCTACATACGGCAAACCTAAGCAGCCCTTTCTGTTTTCCCGCTGGAAGCAGTTCTGGTACGCTCCTGTCACTTCGTTTATCGGCAACGTTCTGATGTACTTCCTCTTCCTGTTTCTGTACGCCTACGTGCTATTGGTTGACTTCAAACCGCCTCCTCCTGCTGGCCCTGCCCCTTCCGAGTATGTGCTGTATTTCTGGGTTTTCACTATCGTGTGTGAGGAGATTCGTGAGGTGAGTGGCAACACTGGTTCTTCACTTGTAAACAGTCATTTTAAAAGTGATCAGTGTTGTGGGGTAACGCATTACAGCTAACGCGAATTACGTAATCAGATTACTTTTTTCAGGTAACTAGTAAAGTAATGCATTACTTTTAAATTTACAACAGTTATTTTTTCAAATACTGTTTTCCTATTTACTGACTGAAACCTCCCTTGCCCTCATGTTGAGAGAAATCGGGAGTAAGCGCAGAGGTGTTGTGTGCACTTTGTAAATATGATATTATAGTTCTAGAGTTCTATAGTACATGTTATTGTAGTACTAGACTAAATGTGAGCATGCATTTACTCAATTTACCTCAAAACGAATAAAACGGAAATGCAAACTCAGAATATAACGCAAACCTGCAATAATTAAATGTCACTTTTAAAATATACTTTAATATGTATTTAATCTCACTTTATGATCCAATGTGTTTGTTGCTGACCTTTTAATGATTCAATTCAACCATACGAATCAGCAAAAGACTTTAGTTAAACATCATGTGTTTCGCCTATTTGTTTGTTTTTGCAATCCTATTCCTCTGCAATTCAGAATGGTAGCACCGCTGAAAGGTTTGTTTGAACTGCGCCCTCTACTCCACAGGCGTGAATTTGCATTTCCTTCAGCCTGAGGCTTATTAGGGGTCAAGCCCTGAAGGGGCTGTAGCCCCTATTGTATTTGTTAGTTTTCTTATTATTTTTACTAAATGGGAGTCTATGGCAGCCCTATCAATGGAACATGAGAAAATGATGAAATTTGGCACAATTGTAGAGATGGTCATGAATAGTGATTGGACCAATTTTGGAGTCTCTAGGGCCAACTCTATAGCAACACCACCAGTTCAAAAATTCACTTTTCTAAAGGTTATAACTTTTGAACCCTTTGTTCTTGAAAAAATAAATTTAGTTCACCCGATTCCTCTCTTCATGCTGATGCCATTCAACATTAAGACTGCCCATTACAGTAGTAGCCATTTTGAAAAGTACAGTATTCATTTTTTTTCGTTATTCTTCAAAATTTGCTAAATTTTGTCCAAAATTTGATCAGATGATCTTCAGAGTGAGCTGCACAGAAAAGATTTCATTCATCTTTGTTCAAAAGTTATGATGTCGGGAACTTAATAAGGGCAACCCAGTATTTGTTCAGAGGCTGTATCTTGGCCAAACTTTGAAAATCATGATCTTGGTTTCCTTGTGTCATGCCGAATCCGAGGATACCGATTTTAGCAGGATCGGATGAACCATTGGTCCACCATTTTGAATTTTGTCATGAATTGCAATATCTTTTAAACTATTTGACATATCGGCAAATATCGGCATTTGGTAGGGTTAATCGTCAGTATGTCCTAAATGTACCTGAGAAGTTTGAACACAGCGCCAGCTAGTGTTTCAGAGATATAAGTATTTTTGCAAAAACGCTTACAACTTTTGAAAACATTGTCCAAAGTTTGTTTTCTCTGTCGTTTTGTTCCCTGGCTTATGCTGATTCTGATGACGTGTCATTTGTCATTTTCCTTAAATGTGTGATTGTCCGTCATATTTAAGTAAATGGAAAACAGTTTTTTCGCTGCTACTCATACATATTTTGCCCAATTTTGTCCAAAATCGGCTTAGATAATCTTTGGACCGAGCCACACAGAAATTACTGAACACATGTTTGATATTCGCTTCTGTCCCTGAGAAATATCTCTCCAAATTTGACCCTGCCTGTGTTTGTTGTCTTATGTTAGTTAGCTTAGCATGCTAACCAGTTACCATTCTTTCTAGTGTGGCTCTTCAGTTATCAAGTTAACCATAAGTTACATTAGCATTAAGTTAGCTTAGCATGCTAATCTGGTTAACATGTTAAGTAATGCCTTTTTGTGTACTCATTCTCACACTGAAATCATGTAAGCACAGCGGCATGGTGATTGTGCTTCCTAAAGTAGCTCAATGTGTAACGCCAGAGGCTTGTTGTGTTTTGATTCTTTTATTATCTGGGTCAGCATTGTACTGATCTTTATTCCTCTTTTTCCGCTGTTTTTTTCTCTCCCTGCTCCGCATTGCGCTACGGCCCCTTCAAGGGCCTGGCCCCGTATCGCTGCTTGCGGCTATATTTCATTTTATTTCTGGTGTGAAAGGGCCTTTTATATCCATAAATCAATTAGTTATTTTTTTAAGGAGTAATGCAATATTGTAATGCATTACTTTTAAAAGTAGCTTTCCCCAACACTGCAAATGATACAAAGATATATATATATATATATATATATATATATATATATATATATATATAGATATATATATATATATATATATATATAGATATATATATATATAGATAGATAGATTATATTTTATATATATATATATATATATATATATATATATATATATATAAAAATATGAGTTTTTCCTGCTTGGTATGATTAATCCATCCATTTATTCCACTTTTTGCTGTCTCTCATTCCCAGACATTCATTGTGGGAAGTAAGACATTTGCTCAGAGGTTGATGCTGTATGCTCAGGATATGTGGAATAAGTTTGATGTTCTTGCCATCTCCCTCTTCATTGCTGGTTTGTGCTGCAGGTAATGGCCCTTGACAGTTCTGACAGTTTCCACAAAATATTAAGCAGCAAAAACTGTTTTTAACATTGCTAATAATAAGAAATGTTTTTTGAGCAGCAAATCAGCATATTAGAATGATTTCTGAAGAATCATGTGACACTGAAGACTGGACTAATGATGCTGAAAATATTATTTTCAGTTGTAAATAATATTTCACAATTTCACAATATTACGGTTTTTACTTCATCTTTTCAGGTGTTTTGTAGGGATGTAACAATATATCATGTCACAATATATTGCAATACAAAAATGCAACAATATGTATCATGGATAGTGACAATATGTATTGTGTGTAATTCACCCAAAATGAAAATTCAAGTTTACAGAGTTTTAGTGTCAGTACTACATTAAACTACTATATATAATGTTGAATATAATGTATAATAATGCAGTGGTGGAATATTTGTGGGTCCTGATGATGCCAAATGTCTTGTTACCAGTAAAAAGTGGCCTACCTACACTATTTTAAATATATCTAGTCAGTGACAGAGTGCAAGCATATTTTTCTTAAATAATTCTATATATTCAGCTTCAGAATCATGAATGTTTTTTTTTTCTGGTGTCACCATTGTCCTGTGCATTGGGTTATCAGCACCAAGTCCAAACCTGTTCATTTCCACTTCCAATGCAAATTTAGCATTTTAATCAACAGTTCATTTTCTTAGTAACCTTTTACCATATGTCTTGGAGTATCACAATAATACTGTATCATGAGTTCAGTATCATATGTATCAAATTGTGACATGAGGGTATCGTTTCATCCTTAGTTTTCAAGTATTGTAACAACTTAGCCGCTATCATTTACTAAATATTCATCATACCTGTCAGCATTCTACAAAATTTTTGTGTAATAATGCCTTTGTGTCTGTCTCAGGATGTTTAGTTGGTCATACAACATGGGACGTGGTATACTGTGTATGGACTACATGGTCTTCACGCTCCGACTCATTCACATTTTCGCCATTCACAGACAGCTGGGTCCCAAAATCATCATACTTGGCAAAATGGTGAGATAAACAGAAAAACGTCATAGTTCTAGGTTCAGTGCAAATTAAGATTTTAATTCGAACCTTCCCTTAAATCTAACACTGGTTCTGCCTTGAGAAGTAGAAAGATGATTTAGACTTTTATATTATTTTATATTAGGCTATAGACTGTAGATTAAAGGGATGGGTCACACAAAATGCAAATTGTCATTATTTACTCACTCTCAAGTTGTTCAAAACCTGTATGAGTTTCTTTCTTCTGCTGAACACAAAAGAAGATACTTTGAAGAATGTTGGTAACCAAACAGTTGACGGCAGCCATTGACTTCCACAATATGGGGGAGAAAAATTCTATGGAAATGAGAAAGAAATTCATACAGGTTTGGAACAACTTGAGGGTGAGTAAATGATGACCGAATTTTCATTTATGGGTGAATTGTCCCTTTAATGGTGAATATGTGTATCTTAATATAAAGATTTTTGTTTGATATTAGGAATTGAGGGACAAATTGAAATTGTGTTCTGAGGTAATCGACATCATGTCACAGATGCTATCAATAGAGTTTGATTTGTTTTGAACCTGAGAATGGGTTCATTGATCATTAATTCTGTTCAATAAATGAAGGACTTCTCTAGATACTAAAAATCCCATTGTGTGTATTGTGTAAATAAAACAAAAAAACTAAACTAAAACATTTCAGTACTTGAAAAATACTGGAGACCATTGTATCTACTAAATCCCTCCTCTTCTATTATCTATGAATGTTTTTGAACCACAGATAAAGGATGCGTTCTTCTTCTTATTCTTTCTGGCGGTGTGGCTGAGCGCGTATGGAGTAGCCAATCAAGCGCTACTATATACGTACGATCCAAGCCCTGATAGAGCGTTTCGACGAGTATTGTACAGACCATATTTGCATATATTTGGACAGATTCCTGTGGAAGAAATTGACAGTATGTTCACTTCTGATTTACACTTCACTTGACAATTAATAATATTTTGCAAGTTTTTGTTAGCATCCACTGACTATATTATATATTTGTGTGTGTGTGTTAAGCTGGCAAGTATTGGGATCGGGACTGCACAGATAATCTGACATTGATTAATGAAGGGAAAGAGCCATGTAGAGACACCAGCCACAACTGGCTTGTGGTCATTTTGCTGGTCATCTTCCTACTGGTCACTAACATCCTACTTGTCAACCTGCTCATTGCCACATTCAGGTATTCTTTTTCTGTTCATCCATCCATCTGGTGTATGTAGCCATCAAATGATCCATCCATCCATGTATTTCTCTTCTCCTTGTGTCTGTTTGTGCAGCTATACCTTTTCTAAGGTTCAGGAGCGCAGTGACACATACTGGAAGTTTCAGCGGTATAATCTAATAGTGGAGTATCATTCTCGTCCAAATCTCGCTCCACCCTTCATCATCCTATCCCACATCAACCTCTTTATCAAAAGAAACTTCCGCAAAGTGCCATCCACCAAAATCCATCATTTTGGTAAATTATAGTAAACATTTGGGTAAATGTGGGTGTGTTCACACTTGTACTTTGATTATCTTGGTGCTTTTGGTCCAGACCAAAAAAGAAATTGATACATTTAGTCCTGGTTTAGTCCTCACATTTTTAAGACCGAACCTAAAGATACAAAACAAAACGTCTTTATAGGTCAAAACGACATATTTTGCATCAAAACAACACCAGGAATTCCTTCATCACACACAAACAAAGATCTGCTGCAAGAAGATGTGGTTCTGACGCCTGTACTGAACTGTGATGGGCAACATCGTGACTATGAGGTCGATGGATGATGGGCGAATGTTTGGTTTTCCTGCCCAACATACTGTAATTACCACAAGGACCCACTATTAACAATTCGTCCCTCACTTCGCCTCAAGTTTTTTTTTGTCTGTGACTAACCATCTAATCAAATTTTTGGTCGACTAAGCCTCTTCTAGTCGACTAACGATTAGTTCAAAATTAGGGGGCAGGGCAGCCCTAGTTTGTTTAGATATCTTTGATCCGTGTTGTGTTTATATTTCAGTTATATATATAACAGAGTTGCATTGAACTGAGACCTTCTCAGGGGTCTCGGCCTGTTTGTTTGATGCGCACCAGGGTTCAGATGGCCAAACTAACAAAGCAATCGCACCAGAGTGCGTTATAATAAAATTGAACATGCCAAGTGTGAACACACCTTTAGAAATATAGTTCAAAAAGGAGATTTGCTGAAGATGAAATATAAAAAATATGTCAAATTTGTTTGTATTTGTTTTATAATAGCCATTCAATTAAAGGGTAGAGAAGCTAACAAGCTGGTGAAATGGGAGAACTTGCAGAAAGAGAACTTCCTGGCTGTGGAGGGCAAAAAACAAAGAGGGACCGACTCTGAGAGGCTGAAACGCACGAGTGCTAAGTGAGTCAAACTTGCATGAAAAATAACATTTTCCTCCTTTTGAAATGAAGAAGTTCACTGTTCGTACCGGTCAGAAATCTGGAAACATAACTATTTTTAATGTTTTTGAAAAGTCTCTTATGCTCATTAAGCCTGAATTTATTTGACTAAAAATACAGAAAAAACTGTTATATTGTGAAATATTATTACAATTTAAAATGATGGTTTTCTATTTTAGTGTATTTTAAAATATATTTTATTTCTGTTATGCAAAGCTGTATTTTCAGCATCATTACTCATATAAAAAATAAATTATATTTTGAAGTATATTAAAATAGAAAACCATCATTTTAAATTGTAATAATATTTCACAATATTACAGTTTTTTTCTGTATTTTTGATCAAATAAATGCAGTCTTGGTGAGCATAAGAGACTTCTTTCAAAAACATTAAAAATAGTAATGTTTCCAAACTTTCTTTCATAAAGAAAGTCCAAGTCTTTCACAAAGTGGATAAAGAGAGGATGGAAAATATTAAATTATATAAATTAAATAAATACTAAATAATGGTTGTTTTGGTCGCAAAAAAAAAGTACCTTAGGAAATATGAAAAAAAACAACAAAAAAAACATTTTAAAACGTTGATATGACGTATGATATGACCCCTTTAAAGTCGGCATGAAATGAAAATGTATCCATTTTCTATCTAAACGCATTATATACACTGTATTGCCAAAAGTATTGGGACACCCCTCCAAATAATTGAATTCAGGTGTTCCAAGCACTTCCATGGCCACAGGTGTATAAAATCAAGCACCTAGGCATGCAGACTGCTTCTACAAACCTTTGTGAAAGAATGAGTCGCTCTCAGGAGCTCAGTGAATTCAATTGTGTTACCGTGATAGGATGCCACCTGTGCAATAAGTCCATTCATGAAATTTCCTCACTACTAAATATTCCACGGTCAACTGTTAGTGGTATCATAACAAAGTGGAAGCAATTGGGAACAACAGCAACTCAGCCACGAAGTGGTAGACCACTTCACAGAGCGTGGTCAGCGCATGCTGAGGCACAGTGCACAGAAGTCAATAGCTACAGACCTCCAAACTTTGTGTGGCCTTCAGATTAGCTCAAGAACAGTGCATAGAGAGCTTCATGGAATGGGTTTCCATGGCAGCTGCATCCAAGTTACATCACCAAGTGCACATTTTGGATAATTTCCTGCTCCCAACTTTGTGGGAACAGTTTGGGGGTGGCCCTTCCTGTTCCAACATGACTGCGCACCAGTGGACAAAGCAAGGTCCATAAAGACATGGATGAGTGAGTTTGGTGTGGAGGAACTTGACTGGCCTGCACAGAGTCCTGACCTCAACCCGATAGAACACCTTTGGGATGAATTAGAGCGGAGACTGTGAGCCAGGCCTTTCTCGCCAACATCACTGCCTGACCTCACAAATGCGCTTCTAGAAGAATGGTCAAAAATTCCTATAAACACACTCCTAAACCTTGTGGAAAGCCTTTCCAGAAGAGTTGAAGCTGTAATAGCTGCAAAGGGTGGGCCAACTCCATATTAAACCCTAAGGATTAAGAATGGGATGTCATTAAATTCATGTGCATGTAAAGGCAGGCGACCCATGTACTGTGGCTGCCGTCGCATGATCCAAGTGGATGCTGCACACTGGTGTAATAATAAAAATAAATGCCTCATTCATTCAAGTCCCCGCCCTATATTTTTTCCTTTTTAATAATCATCTGTCACTACTACTTTTTCATCACGACAAAAAAAACAGACAAAATGTGATTATAAACCTTATTTTACCTCAGATTAATGTGTAATGTTGATGTTTTGTGCATGTTTCAGGGTGGATGGTGTCCTCAAGCAGGTTGGCGAGATCAGAGATGTTGACCGCAGGCTGCGAGCACTAGAAGCAGAGGTAAAGACATATGATATATGTATTGCACTGTATAGACTGTCAAGCTGTTGTTCAAAAGATGAATTCTCCTCTATATGCAGATGGAGTTCTGTACATCTTCTCTTCAGTGGATTATGGAAACTCTGTCTCAAAGCAGTACAGCGAAGGGCGCTAAAGCACACCCTACACGCAAAGGTACACCTGCTTGTTGTGTTGCAGTACATATAGTTCAAATGTGTTTCTCAACTGGTGGGTCACAACCCAAAAATAATAGTCAAGGATAACGTGTTAAAAATAATAAATGGTCATTTAAATCAGGGGCTCTTAAGCTTTTTTGTCAGTCAAACAACCCATGAGAGATTTTAAGTTAATATTTCGGTAATTTAACAACACATTCTCATGTTTACGGTTCTCTGTTAATGGTCACATGATATGCTAGTAAATAGATAAAATATATAAAGTAAAAAATATAAATATTAGTTCCCCTAAGTGTTTTACTTGGATTGTATTAAATTCTTAATGTGATTTTTAGTATATATATATAATATATAAAATATACAGGTGCATCTCAAAAAATTAGAATGTCGTGGAAAAATTCATTTATTTTAGTAATTCAACTCAAATTGTGGAACTCGTGTATTAAATAAAGTCAGTGCACACAGAATGAAGTACTTTAAGTCTTTTGGTTCTTTTAATTGTGATGATTTTGGTTCACATTTAACAAAAACCCAATCTCAATAAATTAGAATACTTCATAAGATCAATAAAAAAAATTAAAAAAAAGGATATTTTAAACAGAAATGTCAGGCTTCTGAAAAGTATGTTCATTTCTATGCACTCAATACTTGGTTGGGCCTCCTTTTGCATGAATTACTGCATCAATGCGGCGTGGCATGGAGGCGATCAGTCTGTGGCACTGCTCAGGTGTAATGGAAGCCCAGGTTGCTTTGACAGTGGCCTTCAGCTCATCTGCATTGTTAGGTCTGGTGTCTCGCATCTTCCTCTTGACAATATCCCATAGATTCTCTATGGGGTTCAGGTCTGGTGAGTTTGATGGCCAGTCAAGCACAGTAACACCATGGTCATTGAACCAGCTTTCGGTACTTTTGGCAGTGTGGGCAAGTGCCAAATCCTGCTGGAAAATGAAATCAGCATCTCCATAAAGCTTGTCAGCAGAAGGAAGCATGAAGTGCTCTAAAATTTCTGTGGACTTCAGAAAACACAGTGGACCAACACCAGCAGATGACATGGCAGCCCAAATCATCACTGACTGTGGAAACCTCAAGCAACATGGTTTCTGTGCCTCTCCACTCTTCCTCCAGACTCTGGGACCTTGATTTCCAAATGAAATGCAAAATTTACTTTCATCTGAAAAGAGGACTGTTATTATTATTATTAGTATTAGTTTTAACTCTAATAATAAAACCTGAATAACATTACTGTTGTAAATTACAATTGTACTGTAAATTGAAAAAAATATGTAATATTAATATTTAATTTACACAATTATAATACTAATATTTTATAATTATATTTTGATTTGAACTGTTATTAGTTTTAACACTTTACAATAAGGTTCATTAGTTAACTACATGAACTAATAATGAACTGCACTTACACAGCATTTATTAATCTTTGTTAATGTTAATTTCAACATTTACTAATACATTATTAAAATCTTGTTAACATTAGTTAATGCACTGTGAACTAACATGAACAAACAATGAACAACTGTATTTTCATTAACTAACGTTAATGAAGATTAGTAAATACAGTAACAGATGTATTGCTCATGGTTAGTTCATGTTAGTTAATACATTACAATAAGGTTCATTAGTTAAACATTAAAGTTACCAAAAAATGAATGAAATATTACTACTGTAAATTATAATTGTACTGTTAATGAAAAAAATGTAATTTTGATCTGAACTTATTATTATTAGTTTTAACTCTTAATAATAAAAAATCAGTGAAATATTACTGTTGTAAATTTAAAAAATATATGTAATTGTTATAATACTAATATTTTATAATTATATATAATATTTTGATTTGAACTGTTGTTATTATTATTATTAGTAGTAGTAGTAGTTTTAACTCTAATAATAAAAAATGAATGAAATATTACTGTTAATAAAACTAGAATGTACATTTCCTGAAGAAAATGTAATTGGTGCTTGCAGTGGCAAAACTTATTTTTGAGCAATACTGGTGAAATGCTGTAAACTTCTGTCTGTCCGGAAATTATGCATTGTGTAAAATACACCTAACTGTAACTAATAATGCATAATCAGGATAGCATCATAAATACATTTGTTAGCTTTTAAAATGAAGAATGTGTTTCTTTATGTCTAATCAAACCAGTTGAGAACCACAGCTTTAGTGGATGTATTTGCCATTGCGTAACAATTAGCAAGTTTTCAACATGTACTGATGTTGTTGCGCTTCATCTTTTTGTCATCAGCTGTTGTTTCGGCCTCCCTTGAGAAATGAAAGAGGCTTCTCTCTGCATTCGTCTTCAGTCTCTCACTCTCACGGACACTTACATCAAGAAGCCGCAGAGAGCCAGTGAAAGGAGGGGTGATGACTTGTCAAAAAAACAACCCTTATTGTTCTGGTTTCCAATTTTAAATGGGTCATCCTGGCCTTTTCAAGGTTCATCCTGCTCTTTTGACTTGAGTACTCCCAAATGACCTGTCCTCGTTTTCTATGTGATTGTAGGAATGACTGGAGTAAGAGAACAGTGCACAGAATGTCCTTGAACTTACTGTACACTGAAAGGTCATGTCATGTTACATTTATAGATTGATCTAATAACAGTTTTATGGTCAGTAAATCTGGTTATTTATTTAAAGATCAAGGTGATTGTATTCATAAAATCTGATTTTATAGAGCTATAACATTGTTTAGAAGAAAGCGACATGGCTTAAAAGCTATTATTATACATTATAACTTCTGCATACAACATTTTATGCCTCATTGGTTTAGAACAAAAAACCCTGAACACTTCACATATATTGATTATGTAATCATGGTAAACAATGTTACAGTACATCAAATAAGCCTAATGTTCAAAAGGGTAATTACTGTATTATTTGACAAACCAAACAAACATCTATAATTGAGTGTTTTTACACTCAAACATGAAACTGAATGACACAGTGAATGTATACATTTTAAATATAGCAAAATATTTTTAACTTTTTCATAAGATCAAATGTAATTGCATTCTGTAACGATGTTCTTGGACTTTGCATGTTTTTTCTGTTTGTTTTTTGCATATTTATATTGTTACATTTTGTGATGGCATTTCATTATATTGTATTTTGCCTGTTTTTTTTGTTTTGTTTTTTTTAAACTACATTTTAATATACGTTCTGAAACCATATCATCTAATAACTATTTAACTATTTAACAACCGTAACTATTTAAGGGATTGTAATGTTTTGTCAACTTCAGCAGACAGAGATGAGATTAATAGATTGTGTGTCCAAGTTTGCCTCTTGGATTTCAGGGGCAACAAAGATCCTTCACTGTGTCCTCTCTACCCTAATCCTCACCCCTCCAAAACAAATTAAAACAAGCTAAAAGTATCCCAATGTACTCTCTGGACTTGTACACCCCACTATGTTTTCTTGAAAGTGTAATCCATTAAATCATCCAAAGACTATTAAAGTGTCTGTATGTAACATGAGTTCTTCTTTTATTAATTTGTAGAGCTTGTTTTGTGTTTTATGTAGGATTTGGCGAATCAGGCCAATAAGAAACAATTATTACTTCTTTTCTATGCATATGTGTAATTAAAAATGTCTACATTTTAAAACTGATCTGAGAACAGGCAAAAAGTAGTGTAGGATTTACTTTGAAACAATTTTCATTTAAAAATTGCTATTAAATTTCACAAATGGAAATAATCTTGTGATTGATGGACGGACGTCATGAATGGGGCCATTTCAAATCCCGCTGTTTCAGAAGGGTGGAAAACAAAATATTTTAAACGAGATATCTTTGATCTATTATGTTTTTATTGTAGAGTAACCTCTTATATGTCTAAATATCAATTTTGATGTTCCATTTCATGACACTTTTAAGTATGTACTGCTAAAGTACTTTTTGTCCACTTTTAAGAGTATACTAGCATATAGATGGCTTCAGAGCTAACAGACTAAGGGCCAGATTTACTAACTGCTCGCCCCAGCACAAACCCTGTTTTGGCTGTGAAAAACTGTCACACTGTAGGAAAAAAAAAAAAAAAAAGTAAGTTACCTGGTTGCCTTAAAATTTAGTTAATTGAAATTAAAAAAATGAGTTACTACAATGAATGCGATTGGTTTAATCAACAGAAACTCAAAATATTATGTTAGCTGAACTACATTAATTAATCTAAGTTGATTTAACAAAAGAAAAATTATGATAAACCATGAAAAAAAAAAATTTCAGTGCAGGATCAGCAATGAAAAGGTGTGGACAGTTATTTTTGTGGCTGACCTTATTGCATATGCATTTATAGGAGTTTACCTTTCAGATGCTAAATTTATAAGTATTTAAATAAATACTGCAACGTTATTTACAACAATTTTGTAGAAGTTGATTTAATGGAATTTGCGGCATTATTTAACAGCCAAAAAAGTATGTCTTAGCCCATTTTGTGCTTGATATGCAGCAGTGGTTGCTGGGGAGGAACCGCAGAGAACACCGAGCTTGTGGAAGAAGGAAGAGTTTTCTCCACCAGTATTCATTTTTGAAATGCCAGAGGAAGACGTTATCCGAACATGTTGTTTGCTCAGCCACATTATTTTATTTGTTATGGAAATGAGGTGGCTGTGTTCTTTAATTTGCACTTTGTTAGTAGATCACCCACTTTTATTGGATTTCAGTCTCAAAATATTCTAATTTGCCCTGTTTAGTAAATCTGGCCTAAAGACTTAAAGGGATAGTTCACACAAAAATGAAAATTATCCCAAAATGTACTCACCCTCAAGCCATCCTAGCTTTTTCTTCTTTCAGTCAAACACAATCAGAGTTATATTAAAAAATATTCTGGCTTTATAATGGGAGTAAATGGTGCCATTTTTTTTTTTTAAGCCCAAAAAAGCACATCCGTCCATAATAAAAGTAATCCATACGACTCAAGGGGGTTAATAAAGGCCTTCTGAAGCTTAGAGATGAGTTTTTGTAAGACAAATATCCATAATTATAACTTTATAGACTATAATTTCTAGCTTCCAGTAACGTCTGTCCGTGCGTTCACGAGAGAGTCGAATTCCGGCGTATGGCGTACTGTAGGATGTAGGAGTAGCGTAAGCTTAGGTGAGAGTAGACGCCTCTTGCAGCTCAAACAAATAGGGCTAGGCAACAAACTCAAGCTCCTCTGACATTTCACTTTAAAAATTTCTCTTTCGACTCTAATTCCTGATTGGTGTTTTGTTTTGCTCTATCCTCTGCTCTTCCGCATTTGTCAAACGTCGTGTCAGGTCAAAGTTCACTCGTCCGCCAGAACTAGACTCGTGTATGGCTGTTACCGGAAGCCAGTTATACTTCATAAAGTTACAAATATGGATACGCATCGCTTCACTTCAGAAGGCCTTTTATTAACCCCCTTGAGCTATGTGGATTACTTTCATGATGGATAGATGTGCTTTTTTGGGCTTCAAAAAATGGTACCTTTTACTCCCATTATGAAGCTTGGAAGAGCCAGGATACTTTTTAATATAACTCCGATTGTGTTTAACTGAAAGAAGAAAATCATATACAATAGGATGACTTGAGGGTGAGTAAATTATGGGACAATTTAAATTTTTGTGTGAACTAACCCTTTAAGTTAAACTTCAGTCTTGATTTCATGGTACAGTATACTACAGGAACCTGTGGAGAACTCCACTGGCTGGGTTTTAGATGTGAAAATCTTCTGGAAAGTAAATACAAATTAATTTAATTTTCATTGCCTGAAAGGTAGCAGGTGCAGAGAGCGGAGATTGTAAGATATAGTAGAGAGTACAGAGGTGACCTTTAGAAATGGACCTGATATAGGGAAAGAGTGAGCGAGCGAGGGACGGATGGAGTTTCAGCAGCTGAGTGATCTATTGAAGGTCAGATCATGCAGTGTACTGCTGCTATTGAGAGCCTCTTTATATAGCTTCCCACCCTCCAGGCCTAAGGAGAGTCGAAATGGGTCTGGCTTCACTCAGTTGTGCAAATATTTGTGTAAAGTTGGTTTCTAAAGCTCATTTGTGCCTCCCTGTAATCTTCCTTTTGTTTTATTTTTTTATCTCACTTTTTCTCACACATTCACATAGACAAAGATATAATAATAAAGGGTGTTAGAAGTGTGTCTCGTGCATGTGGCCCTGTCAATCATCTCAGTATGTTCCTCTGTGCTACACCATTCAGAGAATGGTGTGAGTGTACATGTGACCGCACAACAAAGACCAGCCCCCGCTCTTTCACTCAACTAACTCTGGTGGATCCGGCGACTACAGCTCCAAGTGTGTCCCTCTGTGTGATCTTGACTTGTCAAGTCTTGGAATCTTGGGTGGATACGAACACGTTTTTATAGAGTGGACTGTCTGGTTTTTCCTGCTGCTCTTGTGTGAGGGAGTGACGGTAAGATGGCAGTTTCACGCAGCTGGCTGTTGGGGCTTATCGTAGCTCTACTTTGCACTGGAGCGTTCAGGGATCCTGCGCAGGCCGAAGAAAGGCTGCAAAGTGAGGAAGCTGAGGAGCTGGGAGGTCTGGAGCCTACTGGAGGTGAGAAAGAGGAGGTGGCTGGCGATGAGGAAGGTGGAAACACAGCTGATGACGCAGGAGGAAATGGGGAAGCAGAGGGAGCTCCTGAGGAAGACGTGTCACAAGAAGCGGAGATAACGGAGGAGGAGGAAGAAGCCGCTGAGGCTGAAGTGGAGAAAGCTGAGGAGGAAGGAGCAGACGAAGAGGATGATGATGAGACAGAAGAAGTAGAAGATGAACAAGAAGCTGCAGAGGAAGATAATGAGACTGGAGTAGATGATGAAGAAGAAGAAGAAGAAGAAGCAGAAGATGGAGATGAGGGAGAAGGAGTAGAAGATGATGAGACCGGAGATGTAGAAGATGAACAAGAAGAAGAGGAAGATGATGAGACCGGAGATGAAGAAGAGGAAGATGATGAGACAGGAGGAGTAGAAGATGAACAAGAAGCAGAGGAAGATGAAGAGGAGGAAGAGGCAGAGGAAGAAGAATTAGAAGAAGATGATGATAATTCAGCACAACAGACAGCAGAGGAAGAAGAAGGTGAGGAAGAGGCAGATGAGGAAATGGTAGCTGCTGATGAAGATAATGAGGAGGCTGGAGATGAAGAGACTGTAGTTGAGGATAATGCTGAAGGTAACTACTGAATTAGCCTTTACAGAGAATCAGTGTCAAGTGATCTTACATATACGTGCAATTTAGGTCAAAGGAAAAAGCATAGTTTTTTTTCTGTATATCACTATAATCACTGGCTCTTAGTGAGCTGCCTACCAAGGCCACATCCTAACTGAAACTGAACCTTATAAGTGACTGATTTGGAATGCTCTGCATAGGCAGCAGCTAAACAGCACTTTTGAATTGATTTCAATAGTTTGCTATTAACATGTTGCTAGGCAAACAATGTGATACTCTAATAGGCTCTAAAAACACAAATATTGGATAACACAGTTACTTTAATCAAATTATTCAATACTTTTCATTATTCAATGGACTATATTTATAATCTATCTTCAATGGATTTTTCACCTAGTTTGAATAGGATTGGCCAAAGGAAGGTAACTTGAAGGCAAAATAATTATTGAGCCTACATTTTGGGGTGTATCCTTGACCCTGTAAAGCCTGATATATGTAAGCAATAAGGTACGAAAGGCTGTGCTGCTTCGCTTTGAGTCGTGCCTAACAACTTCAGCCGTGACTTATTCAGATACAGCAATAGCCTCGAGTACCTTATTGCTTTTATAAAAAGGTTACCACGCAATACAAATATTAAAGTACAAAAATATGTATCAATGCAACTTTTTCACGAAGTAAAGTTTCACTAAAAGCCTTCCTTCAGCCAGAAAAAATAGTCCCTGACTGTGAACGGCAACAGAAGTTACATTATTACGTCATTACAACACCGTCTTTATGAGTGTGAGTTTATGAGTTATCAGTCAGTAGCGAAGACTTTTACATTGAAAAGACTAAATTGTTGTGAACACGGACCAAGACGCAACTGACAAATGCTTTGACTCTAGCGCTGTCAGTCACGGGAAAACCCCTTAACTGTTAAAAGGACAAGATAATACATCGGATATTTAAACAGACTTTTTATTATGAACATAGGACTGGCCTGAAGGAAAATGCTAAATCTGAATGCAGGTAATAAACTCGCTCACTCGATCTCCTTCTCACAATACTCTTCTACATAGTACAGTACGTTTCAATGAACAATATCAAGTGAGATCAAACCGTTTACATTGCTAAGAGTGGTTGCTAAGGGTGTGTGTAGTGATACACAGAACCGAATAAAACACAGCTATTGAACAATCAGAAGCAAGGACAGGAACTACAGTTTTATAAGTAATAGTCAGAAGAATTGAGAAAAATAATATATATTTTTAATTTTCAGTCTCATATAGTAAAAATATGGAGCTCACAATCAAAGTGGAATAAAACATAAAACACAAAATATGCAATTTAGTGAAGATGCTGTTATTTTTTATGACCAAAAAGATTGAATTCTGATAGCTTTTAATGTAAATCAGTGAGATCAGTTGTCACTGTATATCTCCCAATAATATGTCCTAGTAAAATGATATTTAAATGCTTAGATTTATGATCAAAGCTCTGTAGTTTTAATTGTGGGGGCAAAACATAATACAACACTATGATGATTGAGAGATGAACAAATAAACCTCCTTCAAAAGCCTCTTGTATCCTTTTACTTATCTAAAAAATTAAGTATGGATAATCTAGTAGTTGATTCAGTACAGTAAATGTTTATCTTAAACTATTACTAACAATATAAATGCTATTATTATGCTTACTTTATAAAAATCACTTCCGATTTTACAGCAAAAAGACACGTAAACCACGGCCAGAAGATTTTACAATTATACTAAAAGGCCTTTTACTTGTTAAAATAAGAACTATCAGACGACAGAATGTTTTTCAGCAGTTTTGATCATGTTGATAACTTAGAGGCCTTGGAAAATGTGTGTATCAAATATGATACAGTAGGCTTTATGCTGTCTACGTAGGCATTTCAGCAGGTTTTGGAACAGAGCCATTGTTGGCTGTCTAAAGTCCTGTGTATACCCTTCAGTGAGTCTGTGAAGTCACACATCAGCCCTAAAATAGCTCACTATATCTGAACAGCTACAGCAGCTGAAATATTCCAACCACTATAAGTCTTTTCTGGTTGAACGCTGTTGACATGAACCTAACACACAGCATATATGTTACATGGTATCACATGACTGTATGGCCACCAGTGAAACCTAGGATCTGTTATCAATTTACAAGTACAAAGTACATTTCATTTTTGGCTGCCATTTGACTTAGAACAAAGCAACCATATCTATTAAACTAACTACTGTCAGATGAGTGTGTTTTGTACCAAACTTAATAGCAGTTAATTAGCAGTTTCCATGAATGGAGCAGGAAAAACGGTCTAAAGCAATTTATCAAATAAATAAACAAACTGTGAAATAAAGGCGGCTATAGGCTGAAGTTAGTGTTGTTGAACCCAGCTGTACAATAACGTTATTGTTGACTGATGGGTTTAGATTAAAGGGTTAGTTCACCCAAAAATGAAAATAATGTCATTTATTACTCACCCTCATGTCGTTCTACAGCCATAAGACCGTTCATCTTCGGAACACGATGGCTCAGCGAGGCCTGCATAGACAGCAATGGTACTTCCTCTCTCAAGATCCATAAAGGTGCTAAAAACATATTTAAATCAGCTCATGTGAGTACATTGGTTCTACCTTTAAAATTAAGACTTTTTAACAATATCTAGTGATGGCCGATTTCAAAACACTGGTTCATGAAGCTTCTGAGCTTTACGAATCAAATCAGTGGTTCGGAGCGCCAAAGTCACGTGATTTCAGCAGTTTGCCGGTTTGATACGTGATCCAAATCACTGATTTGACTCAAAAGATTCATAACGCTGTGAAGCAGTGTTTTGAAATTGGCCATCACTAGATATTGTTAAAAAGTCGTTATTTTGTTTTTTTGGCGCACAAAAATATTCTCGTCGCTTTATAATATTAAGGTAGAACCACTGAACTCACGTGAACTGATTTAAATATGTTTTTAGTACCTTTATGGATCTTAAGAGAGGAAGTACCATTGCTGTCTATGCAGGCCTCGTTGAGCCATGCATCGGATTTGATCAAAAAGATCTTAATTTGTGTTTCGAAGATGAACGAAGGTCTTGGGGTGAGGGTGAGTAATTAATGACATTATTTTCATTTTTGGGTGAACTAATCCTTTAAGCCTTATCTTAGCAAGGTTCAACTGAAAAGTGGCGAAGTCTGAAAGACATGCAGAGAAACAAGTTGAGATTATAGCGTCGATAGGTTAGAATGACAAACGGAGATCTGCGTAGCAGTGATAGAAGCAATCACACTGCCTTCGCCGGCTTGCCTTCTTCCCATAGTGCATTCTGGTGCCATGTGTTCCCCAAGTAAGCGACACACACATACCCGGCCATCCACGTGATGTAAAAGAAAATGTGATTCATCAGACCAGGCCACCTTCTTCCATTGCTCCGTGGTCCAGTTCTGATGCTCACGTGCCCACTGTTGGCTCTTTTGGTGGTGGACAGGGGTCAGCATGGGCACCCTGACTGGTCTGCAGCTATGCAGCCCCATACACAACAAACTGTGATGCACTGTGTGTTCTGACACCTTTCTATCAGAACCAGCATTAACTTCTTGATTGATTTGAACTACAGTAGCTCGTCTGTTGGATCGGACCACATGGGCCAGCCTTTGCTCCCCACGTGCATCAATGAGCCTTGGCCGCCCATGACCCTGTTGCCGGTTCACCACCGTTCCTTCCTTGGAGCACATTTGATAGATACTGACCACTGCAGACCGGGAACACCCCACAAGAGCTGCAGTTTTGGAGATGCTCTGACCCAGTCGTCTAGCCATCACAATTTGGCCCTTGTCAAACTCACTCAAATCCTTACGTTTGCCCATTTTTCCTGCTTCTAACACATCAACTTTGAGGACAAAATGTTCACTTGCTGCCTAATATATCCCACCCACTAACAGGTGCCGTGATGAAGAGATAATCAGTGTTATTCACTTCACCTGTAAGTGCTCATAATGTTATGCCTGATCGGTGTATATCAAGAATAAGAAAGGTCTAAGCACTGAACCTTGCACCTCACTGATTAGCCGATATGACTTGGACACAAATTCACTCCAGGAAACCTGAGAGTTGACCGAACACAACTCTTTCGAGAGCTTGTGACAGAAAAGTTGACAGGACTATTCTGTAGCTTTCAACTGCTGTAGTGTTAAGTGTTGTACATGAGCCTGCTGAAATGAGGTGGGAAAGTAGCCAGTAGTAAGAGATGCATTGATATGAGAGAGTGGAGTTGAAGAGATCTCATTAAAGATCCTGTGATTAGTTAGCATGTGTCTGAAGTGTTGCTGATCTTGTTTCAGTAGTAATTGACCTTGGCAGCAGTAACAACAGAAGGAGAAGGAGAAGATGAGAGATTTATATTTGCATTAGTTGCATTAGTCGGCAGTAATGAAGGGAGATGACAGACAACTAGAGAAAGAGGTGGTCAGAGAAATGCAAGGAAGTTACAAGATTATGTTAGGGATATAGTTATGGGTAAAGGCTCCGATATACTCACGGCAAAGTTCTTTTTTGTTCTTCGCTTAGTTCTTATTTAAACTTCAAAAAACCTTTCCTATTAGCTTCCCACACTGCTTGGAGCAGCATTTAGCTGGAGAGTTTGAGGCAGGGGTGTCCAAACCCGGTCCTGGAGGGCCACTGTCCTGCAGAGTTTAGCTACTCCAACCCATATTAAACACTCCTAAATCAGCTAATCAAGGTCTAATTAGGCATACTAGAAACTTCCAGGCAGGTGAGTTGAGGCAAGTTGGAGCTAAACTCTGCAGGACCAAGTTTGGAGACCCCTGGTTTAAGGTGCTGTATGTAATTTTTTGACTGTACTAAACCATAATATGTTTGCAGATATTTAGGAAACATGCTAAGTTCATCTACTCATTTCTCTTCTACTCAAAAACAATGCTACAGCCAGTTATTTTACTTTGAAATGTGTCGGAATGTCTGTTTTTGTTTTGGTCTGTTTGATTCCGCCCACTGCCAATTTACCCAAGAGTATTTCGACACACCGGGTTGACAGTTGGGGGAAAACACGTATTGCTTCCTGCTTCCTGAGGAGTCATGAGTGAGGATACACAGGTGTATCCTTCCCTTGCATCCTAAGGGGGTGGAGCTAAGATGCAAGGAAAGGAAATAAGACATGAGAAACACTCATTGTGTAAGTCTCCTCGCCTTTCATTGTTAATTGCACTATTGCGTGTCCTCAATCTGGCAACCCACGTGAGCATGAGTCTGCAGAAGAGGAGAAGGGGAAACAACTCCAATATTTTTAATTTGTTCTGTAGTACCCATTTTAACCACCAGCTGTCAGTATATTTCATACTGCACCTTTTAGCTGCAACACACCTGCCTGCCTGGAAATTTCTGGTGGGCCTGTCCCAATACACAAACTTGCATCACAGGTGTATTTAATTAGGGCTGGAGCTAAGTTCTGCTGAAAGGCACAGGATTGGACACCATTGCTGGGTAGATCAATGTATTCTGATTTGCAGGTTTTGACACGATGAGGGCTACAACTTTCTCTTAAGAATCAACTACTAGTACTTGTTTATTTACAACTAAGCCTAACCAGGTGCATACTCTTAGCTTTACTGCTGAACATAAATCTGGTGCCTTACTAATGAAGACCTTTGTTAAACCTCATCTTTCCCTTGTGCTGTAGAAACTGCTGAGGAGGAAAATGTAGAGTCAGAAGAGGTGGTCTCCATGGAGGATGAACAGTATAGATCAGGCTCTTTCTGTGGCCTTTGCTCAGTCTGTGAGGTAAATCATGCTTCTACCACACTTTTTACTGACTTACCCATACCACAGCCCAACATAAGTTATGGAGCTTCAAACAAACTCAACAATTCTGGAATAAAAAGATCATGACATGTCACCATGATCAGTCCGTGAG
Source organism: Elopichthys bambusa (assembly GCA_037101425.1). Lineage (NCBI taxonomy): Eukaryota > Metazoa > Chordata > Actinopteri > Cypriniformes > Xenocyprididae > Elopichthys > Elopichthys bambusa. The sequence continues at coordinate 27,018,806 of CM074449.1, forward strand.
GTATTATATATTTTTAGCATGTGCTAAACCCACTTGCATGACCCATGACAGTGTTGAAGTATACATCTTGTGTGATCCCTTCCTAAATCTCCCCAGTAAAGAGCAGAGGTGTAACTTACTACTCCATCTGTGTCTGGCTCTCCCTTTCCTCTCAGCACTGCGGCACCTGTGACAAATGTCCCTGTGAGGAAGGAGACGCATCAGCACACTGCCATCACTGTGAAGTAAGTGTTACAGTACTTCTTAAAGGGACAGTTCACCCAAAACTTCTGTCATTAATTTCTCACATGTTGTTCCAAAACCGTAAGACCTTCATTCATCTTCGGAACACAAATTAAGATCTTTTTGATTAAATCTTTTATGTATCAATACCCTCTTACACTTCATTTCTCCTTCCAGGATTGTTCCTACTGCTATATTTGTCCTCTGATCTGTGAGACAGTCTGCCAGCCAGGTAGGACACTGCTATGAATAGGATGCACACTCTCGATTTAACGCTAGAGTTGCAAATTCATATTTAGCTAATGCTGATCCAAATACCTTTTCAGCACTATATATTTTATGTAATTACTTTGTCTTTTGGATTATATATATACATTTTTTTTAAATGTTTGTTTTTAGGTGGAATTCTTGATGTATTGAGCGGTTCTCTCTACCAGTAAGGATGCAACATTAATCCAAAATTGACTTGCAGTATAATCACATTCATATATTCATAGCTATCAGCATAACTTTATATTGAGCCGTGTGTGTGTGTGTGTGTGTGTGTGTGTGTGTGTGTGTGTGTGTGTGTGTGTGTGTGTGTGTTTGCCCTCCACTTCACCTACAGGACGGTGAAGACGTTACTCTGAATACGTTTGGTGTTCTTCACAGCGCCATCTTTTGGTGACAAGAGGAACTACAGTTTCACGGTCAAATAATTTACTTGTAGGCCCCTCTATTTGACTGACCAGATCTGGGGATTTTTACACTGAGGCCAATAATGGGAGTGGACAATCTACTATATCCTAGATATAATTGAGGAACTGTCAGGACCCTAATGTTTACCATTTAATGAAACTTTAAAGGTGACTTTACATGCTGCATTAAATGAATAACAATTAAATATGATTGTGCAAAGGTTCTTAAATAATATTTCACAATATTACTATTTTTTGACTGTATTTGTGATAAAATAAATACAGCCTTGGTGATAATAAGACTCTTCTTTAAAAAAAAAAAAAAAAAAAAAAAATCATACTGACCCCCAAACTTTTGAATGGTAGTATATATAGAATATTATACCCAAAATCATAATGTTATTCTGGTTTCAGATGAATCAGTGTCAATCTCAGTAAATGGGTACAATTTATGAGTGCGTGAATAAACAGAATACAGTATTAAATAAACAACAACCAATAGGGTATAGTGCAGAAACATCAGCATATCATATTCATACTTTTTCTTTTTCTTTTTTTTTTTTTTTTTACGTTTTTTATACTAGTTCTTATTAAAACTAATGACACCCACACTTTGCTATGCTTTGCTCATACAACAGAAACCTCTCTCTTAAAGGCATGGAAATTTGAGCCTTCTCTGAAAATCATGTAATGGATATTGCATTTAAATAAGCTATGTTTATTGTTATTATAGAGCCAGTGAATGCTCTTGTTGTCAGTTTAGGTTTGTTTATTGCAAGCTGAAAAACTGACAGACAGCATGGCAACAAAAGTTCAAGCCAGCTTCGTTGTGATTTTTTTTTTTTTTTTTCATTGTAAGGTGCATTTGCAGTGTGCATCCACTAGAGGGCAGTATTAACATTTCAATTCACAATTTAGTTAGAAAGTAATGAAAAATGTTGCTTTGGCATCTGGCTAAAATAATACAAGTCTAAGTTTATTTTATTATATTTTATTCAAGCAATATTTTTTAATGGTTTTAATTAACTATAATTTAATGCTCACTCTCTCGCTCCTTCTCTCTCATTCATTTTCAAAAACATGTTGATAAAACCCTGCTAGTTTGATATTCTGATGGTAAACCTCCACCTTACCCAACTTACAGCTGAGCTCGAAAGTTTACATACCCCTTGCAGAATATGCAAAAATGTTAATCGTTTAACAAAATAAGGAGGATAATAAGAATTGCAAGTTATTTTTTTAATTAGTACTGTCCTGAATAAGCTATTTAACATAACATATGTTTACAGAAAGCCGCAAGACAAAAAAAAAAGAAGAAGAAAAAGCTGAATTTATATATATATATATATATATATATATATATATATATATATATATATTAAAAAAATTCAAAAGTTTATATACAACTGATTCTTAATACTGTGTGTGGTTACCTGGATGATCCACGACTGGTTGTTTGACGGTGACTGTATGATTTTGAGATCCATCTTTTCACACTGAGGACAACTGAGGGACTCAAACACAACTATTAAAAAAGCTGCAAACATTCACTGCAGAAGAAAACACGACGCATTAAGAGTCGGGGGGTGAAAACTTCTAAACAAGATGATGATGTGCAAGTTTTTCTTATTTTGATGAAATCATATTTTTCATTTAGTACTGGCCTTCGGAAGCTACAAAACATACTTATATGTTTCCCAGAAGACAAAAGAAATACTATTTATCCTGTTCATCCAATTAAAAAAGTTTACATGCCCGGCTCTTAATGCATCGTGTTTCCTTCTGGAGCATCAGTGAATGTTTGCAGCTTTTGTAATAGTTGTGTTTGAGTCCCTCAGTTGTCCTCAGTGTGAAAAGATGGATCTCAGAATCATTCAGTCACTGCTGGAAAGGGTTCAAATATGCAAAAGATGCTGGAAAACTGAAGAATCTGCAGGACCTGGAGGATTTTTCTGAAGAAGGAAGAAGGACTCATGAACAACCATCACAAAACAAAATTAGCTTCCACACCAAATAAATGTTATATATATATAACCATATATAATGCCCCTTTTAATGTAATATAAGTCTCAGGTGTCTGCAGAATGTGTCTGTGAAGTTTCAGCTCAAAATACCCCACAGATCATTTGTTATAGCTTGTCAAATTTGCCCCTATTTGGATGTGAGCAAAAACGTGCTGTTTGTGTGTGTGTGTCCCTTTAAATGCAAATGAGCTGCTGCTCCCAGCCCCCTTTCCAGAAGAAGGCGGAGCTTTAACAGCTCACGCTTTGGTTGCTCAATAACAACAAAGCATAAGTGAGTAATTGTGTTCAGCGGCAGACTTACATTGTTCAAACCGGAGTCGGACACTGATGGAGAGACTCAGGAAAAAGTTACAACTTTTAGAATGAAACTGAACGTTTCTGAATGGTTAGTGGATAAATGTATGCAGTTGCTGTGGAGTTGATTCAACTCATCCACTAGCATGTGCCGTCATGTTAATCTTTTGTGCAAATCCAGCGTTGAATTGACCCTCCTTTGCAAAGCAGTTTATATCCCACAACTGAATTGTGGGATATAAACATGAAATTCTGAGAAAAAAATAATGGCATTGTTAAAGTTCAGCAATTCAGTTTTTTCTTAGAATTGTGAGATATATATACTCAGAATTGTGAGGGGAAAAAAACATCATAATTGTGAGATTTAAACTCAAAACTTTTTTTCATTAGCTTTCATAGACTGCTACTGCAGAACATAGATGCTCAACGTGTCTCCACTTCCTTCCAGTCTTAGCCTCAGATGTCATGCCTAGGGCCTGTTCTCTGAACGTCTGATGTATAAGGCTCACAAAATGGGAAACACTTCAGGAGTTTCAAATTCGTCATTTGATTGGTTGAATCTACAGGATTTCAGGGAGACATGTTCTTTAACGGCCCACCTGGAAACAAAGCCCTTGTGATGCCAAACCCCCTCATGGAAGAGGAAAGTCATTGTGTTTACAACTGTGACAATGAGCGTTTATCAGGGTACATGGACTTGCTCCTCAGTATATCAGTGATCTTCTTGTTCCGTACAGTGCCCCAAGATCCTTACGCTCATCCAGTCAATTTCTTCTTTCTGTTCCCCGCTCATGTTACGAAACTAAAGGTGATCGGGCTTTCTGTGTGGCTGCTCCTCGGCTTTGGAACAGTCTCCCTCTCAATATTAGATCTTCTTCTTCTGTTTTTACTTCTAAATCCTCTTTAAAAACGTATTTGTATTCTTTATGTTTTAATTGAGGTGAATTGTTTTTGTCCTCAAGATTTTTGATCCAGTGTGTTTATTCTTTTGTGTGCGTTTGTGTTTTAATTTTTTACAGCACAAAACTCATCATAGTCTTGCTGGGGTGACCCAGGACCCCCCATAAGAAGCAAAAGACCTTGTTTATATACTTTGTAAAGAACAGTGTAAAAGGTGATTGTGTAAATAAAATGTGTACGTTTTCTGTAAAGACAAGACATTAAAAACACTGTTTATTTGCAAAGGCCCGCACATTTATCCACTAACCATTCAGAAACGTCCAGATGCATTCTAAAACTTCTTCCTGAGTCTCTCCATCAGTGTCCGACTCTGGTTTGAACAATGTAAGGCTGAACACGTTACTGACAATCGTCATTTTGGCTGCGTGAGATTCTCCAGCTTTGTTGTTGAGCAACTGAAGCTGAGATGTTAAAGCTCCGCCCTCTTCTGGAAAGGGGGCCGTTAGAACCATTGCTCAGACCCCGTTTACACTAGTGCGTTTTCGTTTTAAAAGTTGTCCTTCAAGTGGCTTTGGTGTAGTATCCACAAGTTTCCTACGCCCCATGAGGCCTTGCGTCAAAAGTGGGAGTGTCTTCCGGTTCGAAGTAAACAAGCTGGACGTGACACTCATTCATTCAACTGTTGACAGTCATTCAAGATTTAGCGATCCAGACTTGCGAACGTTTGGCCTTTAAAGATTCCAGCATCAATATTTGAACAATGTTTTACAATAAAAATGTTTCAGTAACAGTAATTAATTTATGTCAGGAGTTCACATCAATCATGCTGAATCTAACTGATATTTATATTGACATAAAACACATTAAGTTGCACCTGCTTCCATTTATTTACGATCACGAGAATGCACAAAACAACTCCATTAAGGCTTACACATTTATAAATATATTGATAAAATACCGGAAACGCAAGCTCGTGCGAAAAAATTCGCATTTCGCTGCGTTCCAAATTTTAAATTTGGTGAACTCTGACCTGCGAATTTCGCATCACGTGAAGACGTGCGACCAGTAGAAGATCGATTCGTCACGGCATGACCTCTTGGCTGAATTAAAATAATTATATTTTTGCAGTAAAGTCGAGTAGGTTGTATATTTTTTACGTTTTGAATGTATTACAATATCTTATATGTTGAATTCATGTTTATAAAATAGACGCTGCAGACTGTGACGTCATATCACGACAGTTTGCAGCATCCGATGAAATTTCGCACGTTCAAAGTCTGGTGTGACCGCGGCTGGTGCTAGCATCAGTGACAGGTGAACAGACAGAGGGTTATTCATGTATTGCAGGGCTAGGATGCTCTTGTAGTCATGCAGCACCACTTTTGTGGAAGGTCAGTAAAGTAAAGGACAATTAAGGGCATGAAACTTGTTTTTTATTGTATTGTGATAGTATTAACTAATGTGCTAAACTGAAATGTTGTCCCTCAGCGCCTTAACAACATCTCTCATAAAGGTTTGCAACTTTACAATGTAAACAATGATCCGAAAAACACTTAGCCTCTTCGCTAACACACAAAATACCATTGGTATGCTATTTCCGCCGACTCCCCGGAAGTTGTACACACATTCTTTTTTACAGTAGCGCTCTCCAGAAATCGTTTCTGAAACGCTGTGGAAATGCCAGTGTAGACTAGGATCGTTTTTATTTCAAAACGCTGTTTTAAAACAAAAACGCACTAGTGTAAACGAGGCCTCAGTTTTGGCTGGAATTGTGACATTTTCACTTGTAAGTGAAGATAAAATACTCAAATGTTCATTTAAAGTCCTTTTGAAGTTACTAACTTACTAAGTTATTACTGCTTTCTGAGACTTTATGAAATAATTATTCCTCTGCCACTGCTGAATCTGACAGTGAGACCCTCCCGTGAGTTTGGAAGCCATCTGATTGTTTTATACTGGTTTTTATTTATTTGGAGATTTCAATGTATTTTAAAGCCATATGCTTTTTGTGAGTCTTTAAGTGCCTTATCAAGTCACTTTTATTTCTACAGAGCTTTATACAGTACAGATCGTGTCAAAGCAACTTCACAGTGATAAACAGGAAACAGCAGAATCGATTACGGAAAGTCAACTATGAAGATTCTGCTGTAAAGCAGCTCTAAAAGACAATAGTGTCATTATTTAGCTTAAATTTATGCTTCTTTTGCTATGGTTGCCCTTTTGGGTCTGCTGCTTTGTCACCCTGTAAATCAAGTATTACTTAGGGTAAGCCATTTTAAAAAAGGATAGCAGCTTATCTCTTTTTGTTCTGTTCTTTTATGTAAGTCTGTTTTAATAAATGGTATATAGTTATAAATACACATTTTATATATATATATATATATATATATATATATATATATATATATATAAGGGTGTGGACTTGATTCAATTTGAGCACTGCCCCTATAGGATATCTGTGTGTTTAACTCTGCTCAGGTGATGTGTATATCTTTTGTTTATCTATTCACATTATTTATCCCTCCATCTCCCTCATCTCCCTCCCTCATTTTCACTCTATCTCCTTTTGTATCTTTATCACACTCATCTCTTCCAGCATCCTGCACATTTAAACAAAATTCCTTTTGGCAGCAGGTGCAGCAGACTTGTGATCCGATCACGTGACCACATACACACGCGCCTCTGCTAAATCAGTGCAATCAGTAAAATTATGTAAGTTGTCTTATCGTTTCCATTTAACTCATTTCCTTGTGACTCTGTTCTTTCTCTAAAGTTGCTCAGATTCCTGACAAATTTCTTTTGACATTTATCGGCCATCACAATCTCACGGCTGACGTTTCATCGCCCACAGGTAATTGTTCACTTGAAATGTATGCAGTATACAGGTGCTGATTTATGTTACTGTTGGTGCACATAGTTTAAATACAAAAGCTGCTATTTTAATTGTTGTCATTTGGCAACAACAATGCAATTTAATGCCACCATAAAAAAAAGGTTATTTAATGGTACATTATTGACAAAAAGGACTATCTACTGTAGTTATACATGGCTACAATATGTTCTAACAGTCTAAGCAGGTCATGCTGGTCTGTTTTGCTTGTTTTAGAGGGGTTTTCTGCTGGTTGACCAACTATACAAGCTAAACACCAGCTTGGTGAGAGACTAGCTGCTGTAAATCATCTGACCACCTGCTACGTTTTGGAGAAAATAACATTTGTTTATTTTCATTTTTTATCAGTCTACTTATTTAATGAAAGACAAATAAGATAAACAGCAAGCACTTTTTTTCACAGCCTGGTTAGCTCATATATACCAAGGGTGCCAATATGTTTTGGAGGGAACTGTATGTTTAATCAATACAAGTTGAATAAGCAAAGGTTTAATGACAGGTCACACTCCCAAAAATGCATTTATGGGTCACATAAAACCTGTGCTCCACTGTGCAAAACAAAAAGTGAAACCACATGACCTTATTTCCTTTGTATGCGCATATACATGCTAAATGAAAAGAATGAAAGCGGAGACAAGGAGAATAATGATTAAAAAAAAAAGTTCGGAAAAGCTGTGAGTTTGATAACAGCTCAACTTCATCTTACTAAACTTTGTTTTAAAACACTGGCTGTGACGGAAATGGCTAGAATAAAAAATTGCAGCCAATCTTTTTGACAATACAACAATACTGAGACAGTTAATATAATATAATCTCAAATATTTAATAATGAAGCATTCATTATGCATGCAATAATCCTGGTTTATAATGGATCATGTAAATTTATGATGTAAATGTAATTAATATAATCAGTATCATTTAATTACCAATCTTTCCATCCATCCATTCTTCAAGCTGCCTGTCCTATTTAGGGTCGTGGGGTCATTTATTAAAAAATTTTTTTAGAAATGAATATGATCTAATCTACAGGATGAATGTAGCATGACCCCATGAAAATCTTCATGTGCTCATTTATGAGGCAGGAACCTCATAACAATGACACAGCTGTCACAGCATAGCCCTAAAATATGCACAGATGAAACAAATTTCTAAAGACGCACTTTTTCACATGACTCTCATGACAAAGACAAGTCTAAATAGTTAAGAAGATTTTGGCTAGTGATGCCACTACCGATGTTAAAATGCCTGATGTCATGTGATATTATGATTGCAACAATGGTATGCAGTTCCAGTGCACTACATGCTCTAGTAATGACTGGACTGTTGAAAACAAAGCTGAAATATTATTTATTAATTACATAATATTATATATTATGTTTATTAAACAAAAACCAAATCATACACTGACCTGAACAGACAGCAAACAACTGAAAGTGAGGGCTGTAAATACACAGACTAAACAAGGGTAAAAATGGAACAAATCAGAAAAATAGCTCTAAGGACACTGGAACTAAACACAGAAACACAGGAAACTTGGAATGGAAAAGTTGTTCCTTTTGTTTGTCGCATAAAGATTAGCAGTGTTGAAGGTAACGCATTACAAGTAACTTGAGTTACTTTTCCTTCCTTCAGAAGGAAACACGATGCATTAAGAGTCGGGGGGTGAAAACTTTTGAACAGGATGAAGAGGTCAAAATTTTTCTTATTTCGCTTGAATATCCTTTGTTTTTAGTACTGCCCTTTGGAAGCAACAGAAGATACTTGCATGTTTCCCGGAAGACAAATTAAATACAATTAACCTTGATCTTCAAATTCCAAAAGTTTTCACCCCCTGTCTATCATGTTTTTTTCTGGAGCATCAGTGAATGTTTGAACCTTTTTTAATAGTTGTGTTTGAGTCCCTCAATTGTCCTCAGTGTGAAAAGACTGATCTCAAAATCATTCAGTCACTGCTGTAAAGGGTTCAAATATGCAAAAAATGCTGGAAAACTGAAGAATCTGCAGGACCTGGAGGATTTTTCTGAGGAACAGAGCTCAGTCGTAGATCATCCAGGTAACCACACACAGTATTAAGAATCAAGGGTTCACATACTTTTTAATAGGGTTATTTTAATAAATTCAGCTATTTTTTGTGGATTATATGTAAACATCTTTTATGTAAAATATCTTACTCAGGACAGTCCTACATAAAAAATAACATGCGTTTTGTATTATCTCCCTTATTTCGTTAAAATTATTAACATTTTCACAGATTCTGCAAGTGGTTCACATGCTTTTTCTTGCAACTGTACATATACGTATGTGCTGAATACCTCTGAAGTAAACTAATCCTGGAACATAACTTGCTCCTGAGAAAGAAAGTTGCTATGGTGTGAAAGTTACCTCAGGTTAAAACTGAATGTTTAGGGTATCCGTGTACTTATCCGTAAACTTACCTGGATATGTCACATAACCTGCATTCTGGAATGCCCCCCACCCCACTTGATAACATTTTTCCACCCCCTTTTTGCAAGAACATTCCAGATCTGTTCAATCACGAGGGCATCTCGTGTTCATCGTGTCCCCCACGGATTTTCTATATCTATAGAATTTAATTTTTTTTTTCTTTAATATTTTTGGTAATACCTATTTATGTGTCAAGGTTTGACCCAAACAAGGTGAGTAAATGATCTGTTTGCAAGTGGTTAGTTTAGGTTATCCATTTACTTATCCGTAAACTTACCTGGATATGTCACATAATCTGCATTCTGGAATGCCCTCCACCCCTCCAACCCACTTGGTAACATTTTTCCACTCTTCTTTGCAAGAACATTCCAGATCTGTTCAATCATGAGGGCATCTCATGTTCATCGTGTCCCCCACAGATTTTCTATATCTAAAGGATTGAATTTTTTTTTTCTTTAATATTTTTGGCAATACCTATTTATGTATCAAGGTTTGACGCAAACAAGGTGAGGAAATAATCTGTTTGCAAGGCGTTAGTTTAAAAGTAAACAAAATACCTGGGAACACTGGAAAATGAACCACGGAAAATCAAATCATACTGTACATAGACCTGAACGGATAAACAACTAAAACTGAGGACTGTAAATACAGGCTAAATGATAGTAAAACAAGGAATAGGTGTGGGTAATCAAAGATCACCGGGATGTCGGAATCGTCCTCCACCTCACCCACTGTGAAATCGGATGCACTCCGCTGAAGTGCCCGGCTCTACAAACTCACAAAAAGTCCCTCGAGGACAATCGAAGGGGAGTAGTGATTTTAATGCGTCATTGGCTCATATAAAACAAAACCAGGGAACGTTCAGGGTAATGTGTCTGAAATGCCAGGTCCAAAAATTGGGGGAGGAGGAGATGAACCACTGGTAGAACCATATTATAGAGGTCTGTTTTTCTGTTAGGGGCTTTTACAAATGAGTAGAGGATCTATTTACAAGTGGTTACATTAAAGGAAAACAAGATATTAGGGAACACTGGAAACTGTAGAAGTATGGAAAACCAAGTCATACATTCATATGAAAAGACAACAAACAACTGAAAGTGAGGGCTTTACATACACAGACTAAACGAGGGTAAAACAAGGAACAGGGGCCAGTTGCATAAACATAGCCGCTACATTAATATTGTGTCTTAAGAACAAGTTTGACCAACTAGCAGTTAGACAAGAGGTAATCAGTCTTGCTTTTCCAATTCAAAATAGGCCGATCTACTTTTTTATGTAACTGACTTTCAAAAAGTTAGGACCAGTTTTGAAGAAATAAACTACTTTTTTAACTTACTATTTACACTAAGTGCAAAAAGCTGTAGATGCTATTTACACTAAGTTAAAAAAGCAAATTCTATTTACACTAAGAATTTTTGTACATTAACAGGATGCAATAATATCATAGAGTGTAAATGATTATATTTATTAAAATTATTAAATGGATGCTGCCTTATTGGGAGAATAAAAACCCTCCCTACATGTTCCCCTAACCCTACCCAATAAACACTTTAATTATTATTAAACACTTGTTCGCAGTTTATTTCCACTTTTAGAACATTATTTCCAATCATATCAAAGGTCTCAAAAGAAGCCAGGTTATCGCGGTTTATTTTTCTGTTGATATGGCAATATAGCGTATTGCTGTATTGTGTATTACGATGCTATGATGAACTATATGCCTTTCTCCATTGACATTCTAAGGTGTTCAAAGCCTTTTCTAAGGATATTGATATTTAGAAGGCAGCTGTCTGACTCTGAGATGAAGAACGGGAACATGGTTTGTGTAACATTAGCAACACATTATTAGCTGTTTGATAACGTAGTCAGGCAAAAGGCTAATCATATTAATCACCGTTATGCGTCCGACGTTGGAAAAAGTAATGCCATTGTGCAGTGTTTACCTCCGTAAGTTGACCGAGTGGATCTCTGAGCTTGTGCGAGTGAGTGGAGGCGGGGCTAATTATCATATTCATAGATCCACGTATACTGAATGAGGCAAGGGTGTAGAGTTACATTCAAGCTATTTTAAGGCATGAAGGCATTTTTAACAGGAAAAAACATTTAAATATGGCATTTTGGTGATCAAAGATTTGTTTTAAGGGATAAAATTATTGACTACAGGGGGACTTTAAAACAAGAGGGATTGCATGTGCCATGCGTATTTAACCCCTCTACCCAGGTCCTACTCGCCCCGCTCTCAAACCTGGGTCTCTGGTGTGGGAGTTGGACACTCTAGGAGGCCAAAGGCTGCAACCTCTAGCGTCAGTCTTTAGAGCATCTCTTGAGATCAGAGGAGTGAGGTTTTACTAGCTGGCCTCAGCCCTCAGGTTAAATAACGCAGCCAAAAGTGTTTTGCGTGTGTTCAGCAATTAGAATATAAAGTTTCCAAAAAATGTTTATCATACACTTGCGCTAAGACCCAGAATCTGCCCCATTTAAATTTACACTCAGGAGCTGCTACTGGTAGGAACTAAACACTGGCAAGGAAACTAAATTCAAAGAACTAAACTAAACAGACTAGACATGACACTGTGCTGTTGTCACATATTTTATTAAATATTTGCACAATTAACAAAGAATCACATACACCTACATTTTATCTGAGGACACACGCCACAAGCAAATGGTTCTCATCACAGGTATAGTTGAGGTCAAGGGTACAGCACATATAGACAATCTTTTCATGCGTTTAGTTCCAAGATCACATGTCGAATCACTGGTCAAAGAAAGCAGAAAGGGAAAAATACTAAATTAAATTAAAAGGACAAACAAGCTTGTGCTATCATGTTGGTGTAGTTTCAGCATTTACCAGACAGGTCTAAGGGGAAATGATGACAAGCTAATTACTGACCTGCTGTTTTGGATTTGGGTGAGACAAAATCTTTATGGGGTATGTCACTTAATGGCCTCTAGTCTTTAATGGCCGCCCCCGGAAAGGTTCCTCTGAAGGTTTTTTCTGTTTTGTTTTCATTAATTTGGTCATACTTTCTTTTTATAACCTTTTTGTTTGGTATTACGAAATGTCCATATAAATTGTTTCCAGGTGTGTCTTGTTTTGATAAATAGGTTTGTTATAAAGCAGAATTTAGGATTCCCCTACTTCAAGGGACACTTTCTTGTAGAGATCAATCAACAAATGTCTGTAAGTTTACTTAAAAATGACATCCAGAATCTGAACTAAGATTTAAATTTCCAGAAATGGGGAAACCTGTTATACCATGAGTACAGTTGATATAAAAAAGTCTACACATCCCTGTTAAAATGGCTGTTTTGAAACAAAGATAATTCATATTAGAACTTTTGCACATTTAATGTAAAAATTACAACCTATGCAATGCCTTTGAAAACCAAAGTGACACATTTAGGGGAGGAACTTGCCACCCTGCCACATACTCCAGACAGATGGAGAATAAAGGAACATGTAGTGAGCAACCAGTACTCGCCAAAAAGAGCTGCAACTCTTTTAATGTTGCTGTAGGCCTTTTACAGCCTCCCAGACCGGTTTTCTCTTTGTCTTCTATTGAACGCCCTGTTCTTAAAAATGCCACTGTTGTGCCTTACTTTCTCCACTTGTTGATGATCTCTAATGAATCATTCGAGGTGCAATCAGGTGTGTACTATTTCACACCCCTGCTGATAAGTCCAGCATTGCTGGTCACCAGCATGAGGTATGTTTTGCATGCTGGGACCAGCTGGTTACTGGTTTGCTGGTCAGGAGAGCTGGTGGGCCAGTATAAACCAGCCTGGACCAACATAGAATTCATGCTGGTTTATGCTGAATTATTCAGCAGGGATGAGCTTGATGATTAGTTCTTTAAAAAAAAAAAATCTCATTCAAAAGATAAACCTAAAGTTTAGAATTGGTCACTAAACAAATGAAAGTCAGTGGCAGTTTGACTAGGAAGACATGAATACACAGAGGAATTAAACATATACTTTCATAATAATAAAATTTTGATGCCCTTCACATCAGTTTTTTTTTTTTTTTTTTTTTTTTTTTAGGTCATTTGGGTTTTCATTTAAAGTAATGGACTTGGTGTTAAATAAAGACACTAAATGGCACCGGAGTGTTATATTTACACCAAGTGCAAATAGCCCACCTTGTTGAAAGATGCTGTTTACACTAACTCCACCCACTAACTGTCTGATTAAGCCAGACAAAACTACAAAAGAAATCCCACTGATAACAGGATTTGCGTGGAGCTCAAGGTGTATGCCGTATTAGGTGTATGACACAACCCAAATCTGCCTTTTTCCAAACTCATTCTTCTCCCTTTTCCCATTGCATATCAACATGGAGAGGAGTTTATTTTAAATAAAAATTAAGAAAATATTCTAAAAGTAGAAATAAAGTGCCTAACGAATGGGTAGGGTTAGGGGAGGGCTTTAGGGACAGGGACAAGTAATGTCCCAATGAGGCAGCATCCATTTATGATTTTAATAAATGCAATCATTTTCACTGAATATGTTGCTATTATTATCTGCCACTATTCGCATTAAGTATAAATGGGCCATTCCACCGAATGGGTGCCATTTGCTTGTAATTCTTTCAACTAAAACTTCATTTTTTATCATTTTAAAAAGTCAATGACCTATACCAAGTTTTGTAATGATACGTTCATGTGTTAGCAAAATACATCAATTTACTACAAAATTCAAAATGGCCGATATGGGAAAATTAAATATCATTCAGCTCAGCCTGATGCCCCGAATCCACTTTTATGATTTTTGAGACAATTTTTCATACCTCTGGACCAGTAGGTGGTGCTGTGCCAAAACGCAGGATGTAACCTCAGGTCATGCTTATGGAGCATTGAAGATCGAGGAGATATTTGTTTAAATCTATTACACGTAAAATTCATTCAAAAACATATTTGACAAATTAAATCGAATTCCTCAATTTTTTTCAGTTGGTGGCACTAGAGGGATTGAGTTAGAAACTCCAAATTTGCAATGGTGACACTTCAGACTGGCCTCTATCAGTGTGCCAAATTTGATAACTTTCCTTCAAGCGGTTCTATGGGCTGCCATAGACTTTTTTAGAGCAGAAGAAGACACCAACGGATACAATACAAACTTCAAATGGCCTTCAGAAAGATTCAGATGATTCAATATCCTGTTGAAAATGTGCCTTGTGGAATTTTCCCAGTTTTTCAGAGGGAGGAATGTGAATAGGGTAACGGGACTAAGAGAAATCCTGGGGACATGACTAAAAATTGGTATTTAAACTTAGTGTAAATCACATCTATTGCTATTTGCACTTAGAGCAATTGCTGCTGCCAAATGGCGTTTTCGGCATCTACATAGTGGTGCATAGGCCTCCTACACAAGTGGCAGTATTTGATGCCTTGGAAGTGAGAAAATACATTTAGGATAACAAAATATAAGATCACATAGCGTGTTAAGTGTTCATCAAGTGTCTAACAGTGACACAGGTGGATATAGTTTCAGAGGGAAAGCCTCACTTTTGTCTCCTTTGAGCTCGATGTGAGGTCATTTATCACACATTTTCATCTCGTAACAGTTGCTCTGTGTTTTATCATTATTATTATTTTTTTTTTTGAACAAATGACTGCACTGATTGGCTGATAGCAGCACAAAAATGCATACAGTCCCAAATCCTTTATTAGAGCCTACCTTGAGCTGTGACGTAAAAGGCAGCGGACATAAAAAATATAGGTCCATTTTATGTTTTAAAAAATCTGTATAAAATTATGAAATATTTGCAAATTATGTTTCTTTGAAAAAAAAAAAAAAGACTATTTAATCAGAATACACAAATACTTTTGAATGGTTGTGACCATTCTAAGCAGAAAAACCTTAGAAGTAACAATAAGAGTCAGTTAAGAGAAGGCAGTGCCAGTGCGGCAGGTAGGTTATAAAGATCTTATGTAAGAGTTGAAATAGTCAGTCATACGTGTCAGAAGAAACTAGTCGATAAGCCAAGAGACTGAAAGAGATCAAACTGATAGATAGGGTGACTCGTGTTGCTTAAATCATGTGTTACGCTTGTGACATAATGCAGGTATCTTTCCTCTCCTTTTTTTTTTTTTTTACCCTTCAGCATTCTGTATGACTAAAACTGGCTAAATGAAAAAAGTGTGTTCAGATTTGTATTACAAATAAAATAAAATAAAATTAACCTTAGCCAACTGATAACTCTTCAAGATGTGTGAGGTAATGTATTTATTTTTGACATCATTCAAGCAAAAAAAAAAAAAAAAAAAAATATCATCAGAATACACAGATACTTTTAAGTGGCCGGTCTTGTAATGACATCAACAAGCAGAGGCTGATGACTTGGGTGCGCCTGAATTTATTATTCATTTTTTTTAGGAGGTTAGTTTCATGGAACATCCCAGCATGAGTCTGAACATGAATCGAATTGAAATTATGACACACATCTGATTTGTCTGAGGTGGCACATTTGCATTATGAAATGTTTGCCTATCCTTAAAATTAACAGGTGTAATTACTGCTAAAGGATTGTGTACAAAGTAATAATGACAATGTGGTTCCTTTCTTGTTAAATTAAACCTTCTTTCATATATAATTATTTTCTTATGTCATAATACTATCCCACTTTTGTATCTCATACAGCTCATACAAAAGTAATAAGTGGTCAGATGAATGCTGGATGTACATAATGTATACCCAAAGTATACACAATATTTCAAATTACTTTGACCATTGCCATCATCACATCTGTCCTCCCTATCAGTCTTTCTGCTCCTCAGGTACTGTACATTTTGGTGAAATGGTGGATAATTCATATGAATTTGTAAGATCTCATTTGTACATTTTCATAAGATCATGAGGACAGTCTCTTGGACAGGCACGGCCTTCTCTTACTTGACTTTTACCTGTATTTTATTGTTACCTCTAAGGTTTTTCTGGTTTGCATGTTCCCATTAACCTCGGAGATGTCGTGAATTCCACTATCTGGTTCTAAAAGCAACTTTCACCATTGACATCCATTAAAAATATCTTTGTATTCTGATGTTTTTGTTGCTGTTGTTGCAAGAAACATATGAATAAAACATTTTTAGCTATATTTTTAATGTGAAATGGATCTTGAATCACATAAGTTCAAAATCGAATCGTGAAATAATTACGTTTTCTAATGAGATCGGGTTGGATATTGACTGATAATGGGCCAAAACGAATGACGTTTTTTATGACGTTTAAAAATGAGAATCATCGAAAGATTAACATTTAAAGTAAAAGTTAAAGTTAAAGTAAAAAAAATAAATAAATAATAAAAAAAAATTAAACAGACAAGTATGACATAAATCAACGGATGTCATTCATCTGACCGTTCGTGAGATTGCAACGCGCCCTTTACAATAACCTCTGAAGAAGAATAAGGATGATTGACAGCAGCAATACAGGCTAATGTTTTCTGTTTATATTCTTTGCTTTTGCCTGCCACGGAAGAAAGATAGCCTACTTATGTTTGGAACAACATGAGGGAAGTAATAAAAGTTTCATTTTTAAGTAAACTGTCCCTTTAATATATATTTTTACGACGACATTTAAATTTCGAATGATAGCCTACCAAATAAAATGTTGGTTCTTACTCCAGTCGCCTATGAAGGGTTCACCTGCTGTTTATATAATCAAAATAAACTTAAACTGGTGCTATTTACAACCATTTATTTGAGTCGACGTTTCACAAACTCGTTTTAAAAGCTGGAAAGGAAATGCGCGATAGTGAACTGCTTTTTCCCTCATCACGAGAGGATTAGTGAACATGACTGAAGTGATGCTGAGAGAGAGGAACGCGCTAGGATAACTCAAGTATTTACTGCTATTCGATAGTAATCTCCAAAGATAACGGATAATGTGATCACATGCGTTTGACCGGAATGTAGTTTTTCTTCAGGCGAGCAGATGAACTGATGAAAGTGACACACCCTCTACACGATAGCTACGAAGGGTATTAAAGGCGGGAATGAAGCCAATTCATCATTTTCCTAAATACCTACAGGTGAATCAAGTCGAAGAGGTACAGTAAGACCCTAACTAATTTTTCCCTATTGATTTCGTTTCTCATATCAAATTTAATTAACTTATAATAAGGTTCAATTCTGTTAGCGGCGTTGTTATCAATTGTAATGATCTCTTGTTTGATTTAGATGATTGTCTTGCTGGTTACTTGCCTTGCTGCTCTTCTGAGTCATTCTGTCCACGGCGCGAGCTCTTCAGTGGGTGAGTGTAACTGAAGATCAACTTTATTACCTCAACGAATATCAGTTTTAATTTTGTATGACTCCCCTTAAACACTTAAGTCTCTTGAAACGTTTTTTGATGTAAATTCTGCTGTTTCGTTTATTAATGCTGTCATTTAATCCTAAACAGATTGGTGCTATCACAAGCCAACATGCAGTAAGTGTGATTTTTTTTTTCTTAAATATTCCACTGCATAAAAATATTCCTTATTATAACATTTAAAAATGAATATATTTTTGTGACTCCTGATTTGTGATAGATTTTACCACCTGGCCCACAATTGCTTCACAATTCTGTAATGGATCCAGGCAATCTCCCATCAATATCATGACTGCAAGTGTTCAGGGAAATCCTAACCTGACCTCATTTAACTTCAATGGTTTTGATGACAACTCCACCTTCATTTCAATCACAAACTCAGGCGACTCTGGTAAGGAGTTTTTTTTCTTGTTTTTTTTTTTTTTTTTTTCCGTTTTTTACAGGATTTGTTTTTCTTTACAAAATATATTTGCTAAATTTATTTGGCAGATTTATTCAAAGTGGCTTCAAAATGAGGAATAGGCTAACAAAAGCGATCAATCCTTAAGAGACAGTAACATGAGAAGTTTCACATTAAAAAGGTCTAGGATTGTTTAGAAAAGTACAAAACAGAGATGTAGCCGATAAACTGTTATACAACAGAAGGATAAAAGTGATTTGATTCCTCTTTTTGTTCATACCACGAGATTCACTGACTACATAGAGGGAACTTAAATTTGTAGGGTGCAGATCAAGCATCAGTGATGCACAACATCAATGTGTTTTATATGTCCTGGACCTGGTATCTAATATGCCCATTGTCTTCACAGTGGTGGTCATCCTGGATGATGATAAAATGACTGTGCAAGGAGGTGATCTTCCAGGTCTATACAACACTAAACAATTCCATCTCCACTGGGGTAACGGCAGCTCCTCGCCTGGCTCCGAACACACTGTGGATGGCAAACAATACCCAATGGAGGTATGAATGAATAATATAAATATATGCCTTCAAAACCTGCATGAGAATTAATATATGATCATTCACTGTATTCTCTGTCTACGTCCGATTCTGTCCTTTAGCTGCACATTGTGAATGTCCATTCAAAATACAACGGGAGTGTGTCAGCTGCTCTAGCTGCTAATGACAGCACAGGCTTGGCTGTTCTTGGGTTCTTCATTGAGGTGAGTAAGATCACATTTGTTAAACCCAGAGGGAAATGCAAACCTAAAAGTATATTAATGGCTTTGGTTGTGTGCTCATGTCTGTGTATTAAATATGTATTTTTATTTAACCAACAGGGAACCAGTGAACAAAGCAAACCAAAAAGTTGGGATACACTAACCTCCTTTTTGAAAAGCATAACTAATTCAGGTAAAGTATTTTTTGCTCTTTGTTGATAGTTTACCCAATAATGAACATTTTGTCATCATTTACTCGTCACCTTCATGCTGTTCCATAACTATCCATCCCCATTGGAACACAATATGAGGTATTTTGAAGAATTTTTCAACTGTTATACAGTGAAAGTCAGTGGGGTCCAAAACAACACTGACACAAATCACAGAGAAATATCTTCTTTTGTTTTCCACAGAAGAAAGAAAGTCATAAAGGTTTTGGAACAACAATGATGACAGATTTTTCATTTTTTAGTAAATCTTGAAACATTTTTACCAGTATATGGAGGGTCTTCTGTGCTCTTCATACCATTAAAACATGGTTTATTTGGTATCTCTAGGTAATACAACCACAGACATCATGAATCAAATCACACTGAACAGTCTGCTTGAAGGGGTGGACAAGACTAAATATTATCGTTACCAAGGCTCCCTAACCACACCCAACTGCAATGAAGTTGTGATTTGGACTGTTTTTAAGCAGCCCATCAAAGTCAGTCAGAACTTGGTAAGTCAAGGCAACTCTATGGTAGAGTAATTCATAAAAATCATATTCATATATTACTGGATGACAGCATTCTTCATATTATGAGTTAAACCCTAAAAGTCACTCAGTTGAACGTATTCCTCCAAACAGATCAACCTCTTCAGCACTACTACCAATTTCAAAGAAGCAAGCACTTCAGTTCTGGTGACCAATAACTTCAGAGGAGTTCAGCCCTTGAATGGCAGAGTTGTGACATCACAGGTGGAAACACCTTCATCAGCGACCACATCCACTTCATCTATTATCACAGTACTTCTTTTGTCAACTTTGTGTTGGCTGTACATTTGAAAAAGAACATTTGTGCACATTTATAAGCGATATGTGTTTAATTTAATTGATTTCTCTTGTACATAAATTTTTGTCATTTATGTATCTTATCTTGATGATACTTAGCTGTTCTTATTGTATTTTTAAACACACAATTTATTATCTGTGACAATAACATGAGGCCTAGTGTTTTCACAGACAAGGCTTAAGCTGGTCCTAGATTAAAATGCATGCATGTTTGAGCTGTTTTAGTTGAAAGTAACTTGCTCTGACATATCTTAAAATATGTCAGTGCCATTGTTTTGTCTCAAGATGCACACCAGTAATGTTTTTTTTTTCTAAGGCACGTTTATAAAAGTTACTTAAATGCCCTAACTGAACCTAATCCTGGTTTAATCTAGACTCTGTCTGTGAAGCCGGGCCTATAGAATGCTAATGTTTCATATTAAGCTTATAATATGGTATCTGCAATTATATTCAACATTAGAAGATTCTGTAGTATTTATAAGGATTTACATTTTAAATGTCTAACGCATGACAGCAATCACGGACCTCAGTTATTAAAATGAAAACAATAAATGTTTGCTATTCAATAACAAAATGTCTGCCAGTCAAAATGCTTGTTTCTGTCATCATTTACTCACTCGCATGTCGTTCCAAACTCATAAGACTTTTGTTCATCTTAAGAACAGAAATTTAGATATTTTAAGTGAAATCTGACAGATTTTATTCTGTCCCTTAGTTGACAGTCCACATTACCACTTTGATGTTTCAAATGTTCATAAAAAGATCATAAAACTAATCCATATTAATCGAGTTGTTTAGTTCAAATTTAATTCAAAAAGTCAAACAAATATATTCTAGATTTATTAGACAAAGTAAAATATTTCCAGACTTTTTTGTTTTCATTTTGATGATTACAGCTTGCTGCTCATCAAAATAAAAAAATCAGTATCTCAAAGTATTAGAATATTTAACTTCAAGTTCTATTAAATTACCATTCTCAGGATACAAATACTGGGTTTAGGTCAGTAATCCCAACAGCAGTCATGGGGAAGTTTGCTGACTTGTCAGTTGTCCAGAAGACGATCATCAAGACCATCTACAATGAGGGTAAGCCACAGAGGGTCATTGCTGAAAGAGCTGGCTGTTCGCAGAGTGCTGTGCCAAAGCATATTCATGGAAAGTTGACTGGAAGGAAAAAGTGTGGTAGGAAAAGGTGTACAAGTGAAAGGAATGACCGCAGGCTTGAGAAGATTGTCAGGCAAAGCTGATTTAAGATCTTAGGAGAGCTTCAAAAGGAGTGGACTGAAGCTGGAGTCAGTGCATCAAGAGCCACCACACACAGACGTCTTCAGGAAATGGGCTACAACTGTCACATTCCACGTACAAAGCCACTTCTGAACCAAAGACAACGTCAGAAGTGTCTTACCTGGGCTAAGGAGAAAAAGAACTGGACTGTTGCTCAGTGGTCCAGTCCTCTTTTCAGATGAAAGTAAATTTTGCATTTCATTTGGAAATCAAGGTCAACAGTCAAAGCATCTACCAGGAAATTTTAGAGCACTTTGTGCTTCCTTCTGCTGACAAGCTTTATGGAGATGCTGATTTAATTTTCCAGCAGGATTTGGCACTTGCCCACACTGCCAAAGGTACCGAAAGCTGGTTCAATGACCATGGTGTTATTGTGCTTGACTGGCCATCAAACTCACCAGACCTGAACCCCATAGAGAATCTATGGGATATTGTCAAGAGGAAGATGCGAGACACCAGACCTAACAATGCAGATGAGCTGAAGGCCACTGTCAAAGCAACCTGGGCTTCCATTACACCTGAGCAGTGCCACAGACTGATCGCCTCCATGCCACGCCGCATTGATGCAGTAATTCATGCAAAAGGAGGCCCAACCAAGTATTGAGTGCATAGAAATGAACATACTTTTCAGAAGCATTTCTGTTTAAAATACCTTTTTTAAAAAAAAAAAAAAAAAATTGATCTTATGAAGTATTCTAAATGACTGAGATTGTGAATTGGTGGGTTTTTGTTAAATGTGAGCCAAAATCATCACAATTAAAAGAACCAAAAGACTTAAAGTACTTCAGTCTGTGTGCATTGAATTTATTTAATACACGAGTTCCACAATTTGAGTTGAATTACTGAAATAAATGAACTTTTCCACGACATTCTAATTTATTGAGATGCACCTGTATGCTTTATAAATTTTTGAAAACTGTTTGAAGTATAATCATATAAAGTGAAGTAATAATCTTAAAAAATGTACCCCCGGTTTCACAGACAAGGCTTAAGCTAGTCCTAGATTAAAGTGCATGAGCTGTTTTAACTGAAAGTAACTTGCACTGAAATATCTTAAAATATATCAGTGCCATTGTTTTGTCTCAAGTTGCATACCAGTAATGGTTTTTTTTCTAAGGCATGTTTATAAAAGCTACTTAAATGTCCTATGTTACATACGCTGTGCTATGTAATTTTTTTTTTTTTTTCATATGTTGCTGCATATGTGTGCATGTCTGTGTGTACTTTGTTTCAGGTGTGAATTTCGATTTGACGATCCGCCTGTCAATCTGCTGGCGTAAGGTTTTGACGTCAGGGATCGCACCACCAATCACTGGTCACGGAGCAGCTTATGAACGGCTCAAACTTCAGTGGTGTCAGGTCGAAAACAGACTCTGGGTTGGGGAGAGAATGCACGCTCTATGAGGACGGTTTTCTCGTTTGAGAGATCAGTCTGATATTTGTGTACTGTACATACAATAAGGGAAATATTGGCAAAACTTAACCTGTAGTAAGTCAGTCTGGTCACTAGGAAGGTACTACAAGCTTTGGAATGTGAAAAAAACCCTTTTGGGATTTACAGTATTTTTGTTCAAAAAGTATTTGCGACATGAAATGGGTAAAACTGCGACAGCTCGAGTTAGAGTCAGCGAAGGTCGTCTCTGACCGAACTGCGCAGCTTAACCCTGTTAGCCCTGTTGTTGCTTCAGTAAATTCTGCAAATTCTGTTAGTGATATTTCGACCGTTGCATTTGATATTAGTAAGCATATTGCTTTAGTGCCTCACTTTAGAGAATCCGAAGTGGATACGTATTTCGCTGCTTTTGAGCGAGTGGCTGCTGCACTTCATTGGCCAATAGAGGTCTGGTGTATTTTACTACAATGTCGACTAGTTGGAGGAAAGCTTGCAATATGATGTGGTAAAGAACGCTGTTCTTTGCGCATATGAATTAGTACCTGAAGCGTATCGGCACCGTTTTAGGAACCATAAGAAGGTAGCTCAGCAAACATTTGTGGAATTCACCCGGGAGAAGGAAGTTCTTTTTGATAAATGGTTGTCTACTAACAATGTGCAAGATTTAGGTTCGTTGAGAGAGCTAATGCTTTTAGAATATTTTAAGAATTGTTTGTCAGAACAAGTAGTCATGTACCTGAATAAGCAAAAGGTTATGTTGTTGTCACAAGCCACGATTCTTGCGGATGAGTACATGTTAACGCATAAGAGTGTGTTTGTTTCAGGCCGACCAGAGAAAGCACTGAATTCGTCTTCAACTCAAAATTCGAATACCCGTACTAAAAGTAGTTCACCGTAGAATAAAGAAACACGAGAATGTTTCTATTGTCACAAGGTGGGACACGTTATTTCTGATTGCCTGAAGCTTAAACGCAAGAATCAGCAAGGACAGGTAAAACCTGTTAATTTTGTGAAGGCTGTGTCTGAAACTGTTCTAGAGAAGGATGAGATTGATGCAGGGTTTAAGCCATTCTTGGTGAAGCGGTTAATCTCTGTAAATGGTAAACCTGAAGAACAGAAAGATCCTGAGGGATACGGGAGCGATCCAATCGTTTGTAATAGCTGATGCACTTCCATTGTCGGAGCAGACATCTTGTGGGTCAAGTGTATTAGTGCAAGGGATTGAAATAATAAAGGTACTGTTGCATCAGATACACTTACAGTGTGACCTAGTTTTGGGTTTTGTTAAGGTGGGGATGTGTTCTTCCTTTCCTTGATTTGGCAGGAGGTAAAGTGTCACAGGTGCTGGAAGTTGTTGATAAACCTGACTGTTTTATTCATGCGGATGACATCTCTGATAATTTTCCAGATGTATTTGCTGCTAGCGTAGTTACTCGTGCTCAGAAACTCAGAATTGGAGATTACATTGTTCTGTTTGACTTTTTTATGTCACCCATGTTCACTGAAGAAAGTTCAGGGTCAGATCAAAAGGGCGCTGAAGATGTTCGGCATGACAAATATTCTGTTGATGCTGTTGCTGAGTCTGAATTGTTAGCTGAACCTATTTCTCATGAACGGATTAAGATCGCACAACAAGAAGACATGTCACTAACTAAATGTTTTTCTGCTGCTGAAAGTACAAAATCTGATAAAACCAGTTTAGTAGAATACGTGATTGAAAATGGGCTGTTGTTAAGGAAATTATGTGGAGAACGAGTGGGAGGTTGTGTGCCTACTACCTACCGCAAACAAGTGTTGAGGCTGGCACATGATCATGAGTTAGCAGGTCATTTGGGTGTGACAAAAACCTATAGCCGCATTCTCAAACATTTCTTCTGGCCTGGTTTGAAGAGAGATGTATCTCAGTATTGCATACTTGTCATGAATGTCAGGTGATGGGTAAGCCGAATCAAAAGATTCCACCAGCTCTGTTAGTTCCAATTCCTGTCATTTGCAAACCGTTCAAACACATGATTTGGATTGCGTTGGTCCCTTGCCGAAATCAAAGGCATGTAATACATTTTTGTTAACAATTCTGCGACATGTTTTCCGGAAGCTGTTCCACTGAGAAAAATAACTGTACCTGTTGTTATTAAAGCTTTGCTCAAATTTTTCTCTACATTCAGGTTGCCATAAATCGTGCAGACAGATCAGGGGATGAATTTTCTTTCTAATGTTTTTAGACAAGTGCATCACATCGAATCTCGAGCGCATATCCTCCTGAAAGTCAGGGTGCTATTGAACGTTTTCATCCGACGTTAAAGTCAATGTTGAGAAAGTATTGTCTAAGCTCTGGGAAAGAATGGGACGAGGGAGTACCATTTGCACTGTTTGCAGTTCGTGAAGCAACTCAAGAATCTCTGGGATTTAGTCCTGCAGTTGGTCACACAGTACGAGGTCCGCTGAAAGTAGTGAAGGACAGGATGTTAAATGACACAAAGTCAACTGAACAAAATGTGCTGGATTATGTCAGCCGGTTCCGAGAATAACTGCATAATGCGTGTTCATTTGCATGAAAATCGTTGTCAATTGCTCAGGAGGGCATGAAGAAACGGTACGATAAGGAAGCTGTTGTGCGTGAGATTAAACCTGGTGTCGAAGTTTTAGTACTGTTACCAGTACCTGGTTCAGTTTTGACCGCTTATTTTTTTCTGGTCCGTACAAGGTATCTAAGCGATCTTAGATCGCAAACGGAAGTTTCGAACAAGCCATATTAACATGTTGAAATCATATTGTTCTCGAAAGGTATCTGAGAAATGTTCGGCGGGAAAAGCTGTTCCTACTGAGGTTTTAGCCGCTGCTGTTATTGCTGTGCCCGACTCCACTGCAGTGAATGATGAGGTGTTGCTGCCATCTCCTGGTGAGTGTTATACTGATGATGGTGTTATACTTCGTAATGATTTGTCAATATGTGGTAGACTTTCGAATTCTGAGGTTTTAAAAAACTTGCCAGAAAACTGATAATTTGCTTGAGTCACAGAAACAGGATATTATGAAATTAATTCAAGAATTTCCCATGTTGTTTAGTGATGTGCCGACTCGAACTCATGTTACCGCATGATATCCAAGTGACGTGTAGTTTTTCTATTAAACAACACGCTTATAGAGTGAATAATATCAAGCCTTCTGTGATGAAGACTGAGGTGGATTACTTGTTACAAAACAACTTGGCTGAACCTAGCTATAGTCCATGGAGTTCACTTCGCCTTCTTGTTACGAAATCCGACGGTACATTTCAGTTTTGCACAGATTAAAGAAAAGTAAATTCTGTGACTATACCAGATAGCTATCCTCTTCCTAGAATGGAAGACTGTATAGATAACTTGGGTTCTGCTAAGAAATTAGATTTGCTGAAAGGGTATTGGCAAGTGCCATTGACCGCTCGAGCTGCAGAAATTTCAGCTTTCATTACTCCAGATAACTTCCTACAGTACTGGGTTATGGCGAAATGCCCCCACCACTTTTCAGCGCCTTGTAAACATTGTACTGTCAGGAGTTCAAAATTGTAATGCATACCTAGATGATTTAGTGATCTATTCGTCTGATTGGTCTGAGCATTTGACTGTTCTTCAGACAGTTTTTGAACGCTGTTATCTGACGCTTCCTTGACAATTAATCTAGCTAAGTGTGAATTTGGTAAAGCAACGATCACCTACTTAGGCAAAGAAGTAGGTCAAGGTCAAGTCCGTCCTGTTAGTGCCAAAGTATCTGCTATTGCTGACTTTCCAGTTCCAATGACAAGACGAGAGTTGCATCGGTTTTTAGGAATGGCTGGTTACTACAGAAGTTTCTGCCGAAATGTCTCTACTGTAGTACATACTTTGACCAGTTTGTTAAGCCCAGCGAATGCTTTTATTTGGACTGATGCGTGTCAACATGCTTTTGATAGTGCAAAGTGACTAGTGCACCTGTTCTCGCTGCCCCAGATTTTACACGTTCTTTTAAATTGGAAGTGGACGCTAGTGCTTTAGGCATGGGAGCTGTTCTTCTCCAAGAAGATGATGTTGGTTTTAGAGCATCCAATTTGTTACTTCTCTCAAAAATTCAATCGACATCAACAAAATTATTCAACAGTTGCATAAACTGCTTAGACTAGTCTTAAAAGTTATTAATGTTTTTTTCCCTCTTCAAAACTGGTCCTAACTTAGCATACATTATCTCTGATTATCTCTTGTCTAACTGCTAGTTGGTTAAAATGAAAATTAACCCAAGCTTTACTCACCGTCAAGCCATCCTAGGTGTATATGACTTTCTTCTTTCTGATGAACACAATCAGAGTTATATTAATAAATATCCTGACGCATCCAAGTGCAGTGAACAGGACCAACGAGTATGAAGCTGAAGAACGTGCATCCATATAAATCAAAAACATACTTCACATGGCCCCCGGGGGGTTCATAAAGGCCTTCTGAAGCGACACGATGCATTTGTGTAAGATAAATATCCATATTTAACAAGTTATAAAGTAAAATATCCAGCTTCTGCCAGACTGCCTTCCGTATTTTGATTTTAGCATTTACTCGAGTGCCATGGGTAAATTGCTTGGAAATAGAAATCCCAGTCCAGTTTCAGTTAAACTTAAGTTCATCTAAATTAAAAGAAATAAGTTCACAAAACTCAAAACAATGAAACCGTTTAGTTTACTTAAAATATATCAGTTCTGTGAACTTGAAAGAAAAAGAAAGTACTAAATACTCATAAAAGTTAATTTGTAATTTGTATAATTTAAGTTGGTCCTGCTCAAACTAACTCATTATTTTGAGCGTTAGGGTTTACAGTGTTCTATTCCTACTATTTCTGTCATAGAAAGATATTGTGAAAGTAGTAATATACTAGTATGTTGCAACAGTCTTAACATATTCACTAAGTTTAGGCAATTGGCCCCTCGGCTCCACACCTGAAAACCATTAATTGACATTCATTGCTTTTTGGAAGGCTATTTATCAAGCTGCATGTCTTCTGGAGGTGGAGACCTGTTATCCCTGATTCACCTGAACAAAAAACTGGCCTTAATTACCTGAAACCATAAAGCACATGTGTCAAACTCTGCTCCTGGAAAGCCACTGTCCTGCAGAGTGTAGTCAAGTCACCTTTATTTTTATAGCTCTTTCAAAGCAGCTTTACAATGATCAGCAGGAAAATAAGGGTTCAATGATGCAAACAGTTCAAAAAATGTCATTGTTCAGCTGAAGTCAGTTCTTCAGTGTTGATTCAGTTCTGTTGTAAATGTCATCATCTATTAATTTAGCTCCAACCAGCTCCTAAACACCTGCCTGGAAGTTTCTAGTAATCCTGAGGGCCTTGATTAGCTGGTTTAGGTTCTGATGGAGAACACAGAACCTCTGCACTGCATTCACTGCGAAGAGAAGAAATTGTTGAATAAAGTCATTATTTTTGTTTTGTTTTTGTGCACAAAAAGTATTCTCGTTGCTTCATAACATTAAGGTTGAACCGCTGCAGTCACGTCGACTATTTTAACAATGTCTTTACAACCTTTCTGGACCTCAAAAGGTGCAAAGACGTTGCTGTCTATATGTGCTTCAGAAACCCTCGGATTTCATCAAAAATATCTTAATGTGTGTTCCGAAGATGAACGGAGGTCTAACAGGTTTGGAACGACATGAGGGCGAGTAATTAATGACAGAAATTTCATTTTTAACTAGAATTGGAGCTAAACTGCAGGACAGTGGCCCTCCGGGTACTGACTTTGACACCCCTGCCCTAAAGAGCAACACCTGTAAATGTTTAGTGTTGGAGGTCAACGTAAGCTTTTGAGTGCTTTACATTTTTGAGATACTTTTGCGCATCTCTGAGCGACAGAGATTAGTGAATAAATCAGCATTTTTGAATGAATCAAGTGAGTCACCTTTAACAATCTCACACAGCCTTTGCTTACATCAACAGAACAGAAGGGTTTTAAATTAATGTAGTTTTGGTTTCAGAGAATTGTGTCCAAGGGAATAAAATAAAACTCCAAATTTGGCACATAACCTTCGTTCATCTTCGGAACACAAATTAAGATATTTTTGATGAAATCTGAGAGCTCTTTGACCCCTCCAAAGACAGCAATTTAATTACCACTTTCAAGGTCGAGAAAGGTACTAAAGACATCGTTAAAATAGTCGACGTGACTGCAGTGGTTCAACCTTAATGTTATGAAGCGAGGAGAATACATTTTGTGTGCAAAAACACAACAAAAATAACGACTTTACTCAACAATCTCTTCTCTTCCCTGTCAGTCTCCTACTCTGTTGACATAATAAACACAGTGCACAGCTTCCGTGTTCTATGTCAGAATGCCGTCGTCTCCTGCATCAGCATCACACACGCGTCATGCTGCTCACGTGAACAGCGTCAGCCAATACTACCGTTCTGACATAGAACCGGGAAGCACTGAACGTAAACAGCGTAGGAGAATGAAATGAAAGAAAAGAAATTGTTGAATAAAGTCGTAATTTTTACTATTTAACGATGTCTTTAGTACCTTTCTGGACCTTGAAAGTGATGATTGCTGTCTATGGACGAGTCATATACCTCTCGTATTTCATCAAAAATATCTTAATTTGTGTTTTGAAGATGAACGAAGGTCTTGCGGGTGTGGAACGACATGAGGGTGAGTAATTAATGACATTTTCATTTTTGGGTGAACTAACCCTTTAAAGTATTGTCTAGAAGATAGACAAAATAAAAATAAAAAATAACTATAATTATGACAGAACTTGCATTTAACAAAATGCTGAATAAAAGAAAGGAAAAAAAAAGAAGAAATGAAACAAATGCAGAGTTTATATGTCTGATCTAAGATTAGGGAGTTAAATGAAGCATAATTGAATGCCTATATGTAATGTGTGTGTGGGAAACCATAGGGTTAGGGTTAGGGTTAGGGTTAGGGTTAGAGTTAGGGTTAGGGTTGGGTTAGGGTTAGGGTTAGATTAGGGTTAGGGTTAGGGTTAGTTAGGGTTAGGTTAGGATAGGGTTAGGTTAGGGTTAGGGTTAGGGTTAGATTAGGGTTAGGGTTAGAGTTAGGGTTAGGGTTAGGGTTGGGTTAGGGTTAGATTAGGGTTAGGGTTAGGGTTAGAGTGTTAGGGTTAGGGTTAGTTAGGGTTAGGGTTAGGTTAGGTTAGGATAGGGTTAGGGTTAGGGTTAGGGTTAAATTTAACCATTGTTCATAATGAAATATACAGAGAAAGTTAGCTGTCAGCAATGTTTAAAAGAAATCTGAGGTTTCTTCTCCAAGAATAAGAGGAAGGCCATGAAGAACTGTGCACTTAGCAGTGATGACTGCTCTGGAAAAAAAATAAATAAATAGAATGAAATATCAAATAAACGAAAACATCTAGTATAAAAAATTCAGTGACGTCCGTGCCCTGATAAATGTTACATCATTGAATGAAATATAAAATTGAGCTAATACAGTAACAGAATTTTGATTAAGAATGAAGCATTGACAAGCTTACCATAGATTTAATTTGCGCAAGAAACTCTCTTTTCAACTGCCACTTTCTTTGTTGCACAAATTTCCAGAAATCAAGCTGCAAAACAAGAAATAGATTTTTAAAATCTAATGTTTTCATAATAGTAAAATGGCCCTTTTTTGGAAACCATCAATAGAAAGTCTGTAATTTAATATATTTCTTTTATTCTTAGATTTTTAATCCTGAAATATGAATTTGGCGTTTCAATGGCCTCATTGTTTGTACAGAAAAAATGAATTCATTTAAAAAATACAAATAAAGTTACATTTATCTGATTAGTCCACACAACAAGAACATAATTCAACATTCATTTATGTAATATTTCATTTTCTTTCCATAAACTCTTAACAAAATGACCCTGTGACGGGGTGGTAAATGTGACGGGGTGGTATGGACAAAGCGTTTCTCTATATGATCTGCTGGTTTTAAACTTTAAAAACTGGGGGAGGAGAGACATTCAAACTGAGTAAAAAGTGTGTGAGTAATATAGTGCATGAGTGAGTGAGTGAATGAATGAACCTAACAGTGTTGCCAAGTCTACGGTTTTCCCACGGAATTGGGCTAGGCTACTTTTACACTGTTGCCGCAGGCTGTTTTTCATGTCCACAGGTTGAAGCGAGCCCTAATAACATGATATTTAGCCCTTGGAATGCACATTTTACCAAAGGAACCCAGCCAAAAAAAAAAAAAAAAAAAAACTTTTACCCCCCAGACTGTGATTTTTATCGGGGGACATTTTGGGATGAAATTTACCAAAAACGTGACAGGGTGGTATGTGACAGGGTGGTACATTTCATCCCAAAATGTCTGCAAATCTCCCATGTGGTCAAGTTTCTCACCTAGCATACATGCATTCAATCTGCTTTTGTTCTTGGTGGCTATAAGGCTCAAATGATGTCACTTCGGCTTTGTGATGCCATTTAAAGGAACAGTGCATTATTTATAGATAAAACAAGTTAGTGTGACAGGGTGGTAAGTCAAACTGAGGGACGCGCACAAATCATAAAATATTTACAAAAAAAAAAAAAAAAAAAGTTTATTGTGAATAAATATATCTTATGTAAACAGGGACACACATATAATCCTGAAAATAGTATATGTTTGAAAAAAAAAAAAAAACTTATTTGGTGATATTTTAGATGCAAATGTCATGTTGGTTAACACGGACATGTGAAATTGGCTATGTAATAATGAAAAATGATTAAAAATAGTATGCTAATCTTCAAAAAAAAAAAAAAAAAAAAAAAAAAGCATTTTATCATATATCATGTTAAAAAGAACACTTGAATTAATAACTTTAAGCTTTGGAAACAGACTTTGGGACATTTTTTGTGCCTTATGCATCTGATCAAATGACCCAAATGGGTTTTGTAGAATGACTCACCTGTTCACAGCTCAAAAAAATGTGTTTTGGGGTTTCATGACCCTTTAAAATAACTATATATGTAGCAAATATATGTAGCAAAATATATTTAAAACCTTTTGGATTCAATAAAAGAGATCTAGTTGTACTACCTTACATACTTTGGATGTCATATCTTTGTTTTTTATTATTATTAATGCCTTTGAACAAAAACATGACCCGTCACGTCATTGATCCATTTAAATTCTAATTTTGCGAGTAAGTGTTACTCCTCCGCTACATCCCTCATCACAGCCACTACGAAAACCGAGCCGAGGAGCATCCACTGGTGACAGCCAGGTAAAGACAGTATTTCACATGGTTTGTCACTGCGGTTAAATGAACCACTATTAAAATAATTACAAAGAGCCAGAATAGCCCTCCGTTAAGCTTAACAACAAGCAAGCGAATCTGCGTTGGCGTAAAGTAGTAGTGCAAGGTCGGAAACAGCACCAAAATGAATAACAATGCACACAAAATTCAAGATATGAAATGTCCCTGTGTGAGATTTTGTCTTTTATGTGTTATATCAACTTGATTGCAATTGTAATAGGCTAGGCTATCTATTCATTTTAATACAGCAGTTCAATTAACAGTAAGTTAATATTAAACTAAAATTGTAAACACAGAAATGTCAAGTTTTCCACCAACGAAAATAGTTGCAAACAAAGCAGAATAGTGGTGTTTCGTTCATGAAGGAATCAACCGGTTTAAACGAATCACTTATTAAGACTTGCCGCCACCTACTGGAGGTTTTAGTTTCTAGTCTAGAAGTAAAAGTATCATTACATCTCTTATTTCTGTTTTAAATATTTAAAAACCATTATTCATACAACTCCGATTTCTATTGTAAATATATTTCAATAATAATAGTAATAATAAATAGTCATTTCTGTCAGTAATGCACACCATTGTTTTTTGCTCATTTACCAATTCCAGCATAATGCCACATCTGGTAAGTATTAAACATCTGCATGAGTGTATGGGTATGGTAAACAAATATGTAAGTAATTTAAAGATGTTCTAGGCCTACTATATGTAAGTAACTTTGCTTTGCTTTGGTGTTACAGTATACTAAACACTGTAATGAGGAAACTAAACACATAGCCCACAATTTCATATGATCTAGGCCTAAATGAGTGATGACGCACCGTAAAGGCTAAACTGGTCTGGCTGAAAGGGATGGGTGGAGATCTAATGATGGAATTACAACAGGATTTGGGGTAAAATGAGCTGTTTACCTTAACTTCGTGATTGATTCTCATTCTGACCTTCCTTGTGCAAAACCATTAGATAAGAATCATAAAATAAGTATTTTTTTCTTAATAGATCACATGATCCGCTTAATACACTAGCTTTAACTTGACAGTGTCACAGTAAGTCCCAGACCACTGTTATACAGTAGCTATCATGTTTTTAGTGCATTAATTAAAAGTGATTTCTGTTATTGATTTTAGAGCTGGATTCCAAATTTGTTTAAAAAGAGAGAGTGCACAACATTTGTGGAGGACTCTTTCAGGTAAGATGTCTAACTTGGTGAGTATTCAGTATCTCTTGTGTTAGATTCCTTCTGTAGGACAGATCCTCCATCTGTTGTTTTGTAGCAATGGCGGTCTGTGTCAGTGTGGGTCCACGCGAGACACGCACCCCTCGGGAGCCCTGGGCGATAACTTCAGCACAGCCATCGTCAGTCAGTGGGACAGCGCGCAGCACTCCTGCGAACAGCCCACAGATGCCTATGGAGAGCTGGAGTTCGCTGGGGCCGGCAAGAGACACAGCTATGTGAGTCCTGTTTGAGCTGTAAATAGAAAACAAAATCTCATAGATAATAGTGATCTGGATCACATGCCTAATAGAGATTTTAGAGAATTACACTTTTTTGGTAAACAATCACACTAACCTAAAAAAATTTGTTTAAAAATGTATGTAAATAATTGTCAATTAGCCTAATTATTGAAATGGGTCTGTGTACGTTGTGTTCAAAAAACCAGAAAAAAACAAGAATTCGGCTTTATTTTAACTTTCAGGGGTAGAAAATGGATAAACATTCGGTTTCTACACGTGTGGGGTGGGAATAAAACGCCCCTTTTTCACTGATTGAGATCAAACCGTGCCGTCATCAGTTCTTTCTCAGTTCTGTGCAAAAGAATAAGAGTCATCTGCTGCTACAGTTGTATGAATTCGGATTCTTAAAGCATTTATTGCAACTACATTTAATTTACATTTAAACAACTAGACTTACAAATGGCTTCACACAAACAGTAATGGGACAGAGTCTAGACAGGGCTTTCTTCTGTGTTGTTAGAAATTCAGCAGTTTCATGTAGTTTAACTTATAAATATTAATTTACTTCGCTTCTGCACCCACAACTGCAATTACACAGGACGGTGTGGAGCAAATGCTTTTACATTGTAGTGAAGTGCTGACCAGTTTCGATTTAAGTATAAATATACAGCAGTCATAACTTTTATTTTAGACAATACACTGAGTTTTGGTCAAGGGATGGTGTTGAAATGATATGACAGATATGAAAAGATATATAGGCCTGTGATCAGTATCAGTGTAGCCTTGCTGTCACAGCACATCTATTGTTTTGGTTATTATAAGAACATTTTTTTAAAGAGAAATGTATACAAATATATGATATGTCATTATCCCTCTGCCATGTTACACGTGTATATAGTACATGCTGTTTGTTCCTCAAAGTGGCACTGTTGTTTCAGTGATTGACTTTATTGAAATGTGAATTTGACGTCATGATTTGATGAAGAAGGTGAACTTGTTTGAGATGCAAATTTGAAATATCACACATTAAAAAAGGCAAAAAAAAGAGAGAAGATACCAAAACCCTGAAATAACACTTTGAAAAAATAAAGCCAGAGATAAAGAGTGTTTTTATATGTATTACTGTATCATTGTCAGAAATTAATTTCCCCATAAGGGACCCCTCAAATTGATTTTCAGGGTATTTTTCCCTAACCTTATTAAATATGTCATCTTTAATGTTGAAATCTTAAATGTAGTCATTTAACTTAAGAGACATGCCAGTTAAAATAAGAAACAATTGATTTGTAAGATGGGAAATCATGTTTATCTTCTAAAATAAAACTGAACGTAATAAATCAAGGTCAACGCAACAACCTTTTAAACATCTACAGACACTCAAGTCTCAGTTGAGATCAAGTGCACAAAAAGGCTATATAAGTAAATCAACATCCTCCAGAAAAAAAGGTCTCGTCAATATAGCGGAAAAATAAAATAATAGTAAGTAAAATTAAATAGTCAAAGTCTACTTGCACTGGATGTGCTGGTTAGGCCTCATCATGTCCTCATCTCCTCAATCAAACACTTGTGATTCAGCAACTACTTGCTAATGCACTTGCATTCACGTAAGGTAGCCTTGTTGACAAGTTTGGGTGAGTAAAGGCAAAACACAAGATATACTACCTTCAATGCCCTAAGATGGCAATATCGCTTCTTTATAGCAGAAACAACCTGCTGCAGAAAAAGTAATGTGTAAATATATTACTCATGACTAATGTACTGGAGTAAAAAGTACATTTACTTAATCAAAAATGTAGTCAAGTAAAGAGTAAAACTTGTTAATATCTTTGATACTCAGTACAACTACAAAGTAGCCAAAAAGATACTTAAGTACAGTAACTAATTACGTTTACTCAAATACTTTACACCACTGGATTATATTGTGTACATAAAGATAAAAATGCCTACATGCCATAATGGATAGTCACTGCATGTATCAGAATTACCTATTTGCAGTAATGACGAATGAAATTGGCTAATTATTTGACCAATCGTGGCAATACACACATGCATTTTAACCCTCTACTGCACACATGTTGGTGGCACGTGAAAAAAAAAAAAATTCCACATCATTTTTTGGTTCATTTGGGAACATTTTATTGATAAAAAAAAACATTTTTGGCGCCCCCCACCCCCAAATATTTTTTCGTTGCCTCCGAAAATTATCATCAAAATAAAAAAATGTCAAGTAATCATTAAGTAAAAAGGGAAAAACGCTTGAAAGACATTGATATATTGAATTTGATACATGCATAGGTCTGTATCATGTAGTAAGATTTCACTGCGTACGAAACTTCAAAAAGCAGTTCTTCTCTGCTGTGAAATAGTGGTGTATGTTACAATTTTTTCACATAATTTTGGGTGTTCTCGTGCACCCAGGAACCCTGCATCTTCCCTTCTTATAATACATTACGGCCAATGTGAGGTATTGTCAAAAACATCCTCAAAAAGTACCCCTTATCGCAAAACATTGCCCTGAGGCAACGAAAAGAAAAACTGAATTTCTGAACATGCAAAATAAAAAAAACTTCATAAAACCTGACAAAAGGCTTCATACACACACATATTTTTTATGTACAGTTCATGTCATTTTAAATAAGATTACTAAAGCAAATAATCTTGCCTTCTTCTCACACCATGTGCTCCTGTGACCATGTGTCAGAACAGGACGTCCCACCTTTAAATGGTGGGTGCCTGATAGTGACTTCCACACCTTACTGGACTGTTCTTTGGTACTTTCTCTAATTGGTTGTAATCATTTAAAAAAACATTTGCTAAACATAGGGCTTAAGAAAACTTTCCGTTGCCTGAGGGCAACGCTGTGCTGTAAAGGGGTTAACTGACTCGTCGGCGCGCCAGGAGCATGGTCCAAAAAGGGTTGTACCTAGTCTCTTAATGAGTTATGGGTGTGTTTTGGGCGTAACATGTAATGCTGTGTAATGTAACGCTGTAAAGATCCAATCTCTGGGCTGCTGTTCCCTCCTTAAGCTTCCATGTCATGCTCCCTCCAGGTCTCCAGATGGCACTTTAACCCCAAGCTCAGTGCTCTCCACTCCTGCAGATGGTGCTATTGTATTTAATTGTACTCCCTACTCTCCTCATTAGCCCTGATTCCCTTCACCTGTGTCTTGCCTTTTATAAGAGTGCTTGTTCCCTGCCATTATGTTCATTCTTGAGCCTTTGTTCTCCAGATCTCAAGATAAGTTTGAGCCTTATTGTACCTTTTGACCCTTGTGTCTATTTTTGTTTCTCTGTTTTGTGGAAGCTCTGCTCTCCTAGTTCATTTGTACTTTGTACCTTGGTTTCTCAAGTAAAGTTTATTTTTATTTTTTGGAAGACTCAAGTCTTTTGACTCGACATGTAATGTTTGTGTGCTGCTGCGTGACCCTGTGTGTAACAAGTAGAGTGTATACCCGTCTATAGGCGCATATTATTAATTATTATTATTATTATTAACTAAATAACCAAAAAAAAAAAAAAATGTGCCATTGACTTTAGACCAGGTTTTTGTTGGTCAATAGTGCAGTCGTTTCATTTGTCTCAAAATAGCAACATGCCAACAATGTGTCTGAACACACCTTGTTTTCAGACCAGCACTCCCATGGGCGAGTAGATGGGCACGAGTGCATTTGCTGTTTAAACAATGTGGGCGCTGGATGGGAAAATGATAACTGTGTCGGGCTGAAACTAGCAAAAAACACTTGCGTCACACCTGTACACCTGGGCCTTATATGTTTAAACCCATTCTCACTCCCAAAGCGTCTAAAAATGCCATTAGTGACCGCAAGGTGCAGGTGTCAAAAGCACCATTTAGTGTCTTTTATTTACCAGTAAGTCCATTGCTCTAAATGCAAACTCTGACATAAAAAACTAACATGAAAGGCATAAAAATGTCATTATTTCATTATATAATTATATACTTTTATAATCATCATTATGAAAGTATGTGTTTTTGTTCCTGGGTGTATTAAAGTCCAACCAAACTGCTTCATCAGTCAAAAATACCCTTGTCATCAGTATATACATCAGTATACAACAGGTTTCCTCAGGTATGCTTTTGCCTGAAGTAAATTTATAGATATGCATTTGTTGATTGATTTATGTAGGAAAGAAACCCTGCAGGAAAGTGTACTTGGAAACCTCACAAAACAAGACAAACCTGAAAAACAAAAAAAGTTATGAAACAAAGCCATCAGCGGGCTGGTTTGCAGGGTCGATGGTACCATGTTGCCAAAAGTAGTGGGACACCCCTCCAAATCATTGAATTCAGATTTTACAATCACTTCCATGGCCACAAGTGTATAAAATCAAGCACCTAGGCATGCAGACTGCTTCTACAAACATTTTTGAAAGAATGGATCGCTCTCAGGAGCTCAGTGAATTCAAGCGTGGTACCGTGATAGGATGCCTGTAAAATAAGTCCATGAAATTTCCTCACTACTAAATATTCCACGGTCAACTGTTAGTGGTTTTATAACAAAGTGGAAGCAATTGGGACCAACAGCAAGCTGCATTCAAGCCTTACATCACCAAGTGCAATGCAAAGCGTCGGATGCAGTGGTGTAAAGCAAGCCTCCACTGGACACTGGAGACGTGTCCTCTGGAGTGACGAATCACGCTTCTCTGTCTGGCAATCCGATGCATGGGTCTGGGTTTGGCGGTTGCCAGGAGAAAGGTACTTGCCTGCCTGCATTGTGCCAAGTGTAAAGTTTGTTGTTTTTCAGGGGTGGGGATTGGCCCCTTAGTTCCAGTGAAAGGAACTCTTAATGCTTCAGCATACCAAGACATTTTGGACAAGTTCATGCTCCCAACTTTGTGGGAACAGTTTGAGATGGCCCCCTTCCTGTTCCAACATGACTGCGCACCAGTGCACAAAGCAAGGTCCATAAAGACATGGATGAGTGAGTTTGGTGTGGAGGAACTTGATAGAGTCCTGACCTCAACCCGATAGAACACGATTGGGATGAATTAGAGCGGAGACTGCGAGCCAGGCCTTCTCGCCAACATCAGTGCCTGACCTCACAAATTCGCTTCTAAAAGAATGGTCAAAAATTCCCATAAACACACTCCTAAACCTTGTGGAAAGCCTTCCCAGAAAAGTTGAAGCTGTTATAGCTGCAAAGGGTGGGCCAACTCCATATTAAACCCTACAGATTAAGAATGGGATTTCATATAAGTTCATGTGCATGTAAAGGCAGGCGACCCAAAACTTTTGGCAATATAGTGTAGATGCTGAAACTACATGATAGCACAAGCTTGTTTGCTTGTGGTGTTTGTCCTCAAACAAAACGTAGGCCAAGTCATTTTTGAAATTTTGAAATAAAAATTTTACAAAACTAATTCTAAATTAAATTAGGCTATCCTGACCACATTCCTGCTGGCTAGCAACTCCTCAAAATCAAGAAGAGGAACAAAATTTGAAAAACAAAACATGAGATTCTTTGTTAATTATGCAAATATTTAATTACAGAATTTGAGAATAGCACAGTTAGGTATTGTCACAAAAAATAATTAAGGAAAAAAACAAAGAAAAAAAGGCTTTTGACTGATTTGAGCTTTGCTTTCAGCAGTCCTGACCTGAAATCCAGTGACGACTAGAGTGTGTTCGTAACGTCACATGACAACATTCTAACATCCGCATGTAGTGGCATCCTGCCAACATCACTAGCCTGAAGACCCAAAACTTCTTACAGTTACTTTCAAAATATTTTGAAAAATAGGTGGTGTTTTAGAAATTTTAGAACACAAGATGCTGAGCATATTTTTAGGGCTGCAAATAACACCTTTGTTGTCATTATGAGGTTCCAGCAGCAGAAACTTTTAAGATTTGTCATGGGATCATGTTACATTCAGGCTTTTGGTGTAATCATATTAATTTATATTTTATTAAATGTGCAGAGTGTCTATTTACACCAAGTGCAAGTAGCCAATCTTGAAGGCAGAGGCTAATAACACTAACTCCAACCACAACAGTCTGATTGATCCAGACAAAATGACAAAAGAAATCCTGCTGATAACAGGAGCGGTGGTGAGGAGAGTAAGAGGCGGTTCACACAGAACACTTTTTTTTTTTTTCACTGCTCTACTTTTCCATTGATTTTCTATGTAAACACAAGCTAGGCAGACGGTTTTACAGTTGCGCTTGCATCTCTCATCTTTTGCAGTGTCTTGCGCGTGAATTGCCATTCTAAAAATACAGCGCTCAAGTTAAAAGAAGTTCAATTTTGTGTGAGAACTGGCCTTAAGGTTGGTAGGAAAGTTATTGATCAGATACAGTATGGTTTTAGTATGAAGTTATGACTGTTTTATAAGCGTACATTTGGACCCGGAAATGCAAAAGGTGTATACAGTTTTTTAATGCATTCAAAATTAAGAAAATATTCAAAAAGTGGAAATCAAGTGCCTAATGGGTATTTGATAGTGGGAATAATGTGTTTTACGGGTAGGGTTGAGGGCTTTCATTGGTTGAATTAGATCACTTGAAGGTCAGAAGCAAAGACATTGTTTAATAAATTGAGATTAAATGCATAAAGTATACTTGTGTAATTTAATATAGTTAATTATTACAGGTTTGCGTAAAATTCTGAGATTGCATTTCACTGTTTTTATTCATTTTGAGGAATACTGAATGTTTTGCAAGTGAGATGAGTAAATGCATGTTCAAATTTAGTCTAGAACTACAATAACCATCATGTTCACACAGCGTGACCTTTATTTCTCTCAACATGGGGACAGGAGAGCTGTCAGTCAATAAATGGGAAAAAGTAACTTGCGTTGCTTATTTGAAAAAGTAACAGAAATTTTTTGTTGTAAATTGAAAAAGTAATGCTTTACTTTACTAGTTACTTGAAAAAGTAATCTGATTACATAACTCAAGTTACCCCTAACACTGCTAATGCGTGATGACTTGGGTTGGCTTGCATTTATGGCTTTATGATTAATTTTCTGGAAGGTTAGTTTCATGAAACATCCCAGCATAAGCCTGGACATGAATTGAATTGAAATGATAGTGACATGCATCTAATTTGTCTGAGGTGAAACATATTTGCGTTGTGAAATTTTGTGCCTATATTCTAAATGAGCAGATGTAATTCCTGCTAAAGGATTGTGTACACAGTTACAATTACAATGTGGTTCCTTTCTTGAGAAATTAAACCTACTGTTATATATGAACACTTTTGTATCTCAGGTAGCTCATACAAATATCATAAGTGATCATTGTAGGCTACTTTAATATATGTTGGCTGTATATAATGTACCCAAAGTATACTTCATACTTCAAAGAGCTTTGACTATTGTCATCTTTCTAAAAATTGTGTCACAGCATACAAATTCTTATGAAATCCCCACCCCGTAAAAAATTATGACATTTTCTCATGAGTTCAAATTCTTCTTTCAAACAAAAAGGAAAGAACTTTAAAGAGGTTAATTAAAAATTAAACATGCAAGAAGGATACAAATCATTCATCTGAACATTCGTGAGATTGCAAAACGCCCCTTACGGCAATCTTGAAGGGAGAGTGAGGATGACTGAGAGATGCAAAACAGGCTATTTCTTGCTATCTGTCTGTCTGTCTGTTGTTTGAAGTTATTGCTCCAGTACTAATGAATCCCTGTTTTTATGAAACCTTCATAACTTCAACACCCAGAAGTGTTGATATAATCCAAATAGACATAAACTGGTGCAATTTACAACCATTTATTTAGGTTATTTTGCCAACTTTTGGAAGTCGACGGCTCATTTTTACTCATTTTAAAGGTTAGAAAGGAAAAGCGCAATAGTGAACTGTGCTTTTCCCCTCCATCACAAGATGATTAGAGAACATGACCAAAGTAATTCTGAGAGGTAAGTACGTGACAATTCAAGAATGACAGCTATGAATTCAAAAGTAAGATGAAAGACACCTAGCAATGCGATCAAATGTGTTTGATTGGAGTTTTCCGTCAGCAGACTAAATGGAAGAAAAAGCGACACACACACTACAGGTGAGCTGCGAGGAGTATTAAAGGCGGGAATGAAGCCAAATCATCATTTTTTTTTCTGCATAACGACAGGTTAATCAAGTCGAAGAGGTACAGTAAGTTAATTACCTTTTTCTGATTGATTTCATTTCTCGTATCAAATTCAGTTCACTTATAATAAGGTTTAATTCTGTTAGCGGCGTTGTTATCCATTGTAATGATCTCTTGTTTGATTTAGAT
Organism: Elopichthys bambusa; assembly: GCA_037101425.1. Lineage (NCBI taxonomy): Eukaryota > Metazoa > Chordata > Actinopteri > Cypriniformes > Xenocyprididae > Elopichthys > Elopichthys bambusa. Next base: position 27,060,408 of record CM074449.1, read on the forward strand.
GATTGTCTTGCTGGTTACTTGTCTTGCTGCTCTTCTGAGTCATTCCGTCCACGGCGCGAGCTCTTCAGTGGGTGAGTGTAACTGAAGATCAACTTTATTACCTCAACGAATATCACTTTTAATTTTGTATGACTCCCCTTAAACACTAAAAGCTATTGAAACATTATTTTTTTCATGAAAATTCATGAAGTTTCATTTATTAATGCTGTCATTTCATCCCAAAACAGATTGGTGCTATCACAAGCCAGAATGCAGTAAGTGTAATTTATTATTTATTAGAATATTCCACTGCATAAAAGTTAGTCTTATTATAACATTTTAAAATGAACATATTTAAAACTTGCTTATTTTTTGTGACTCCTGATTTGTGATAGATTTTACCACCTGGCATACAATTGCTTCACAATTCTGTAATGGATCCAGGCAATCTCCCATCAATATCGTGACTGTGCGTGATTCGTGATTATTCATATATCATGAGACTACGTAGGGAGAACTTAAATTGGCAAAATAGGTAGTAGGGTGCAGATCAAGCATCAGTGATGCACAATGTCAGTGTATTGTCCTGGACCTGGTATCTAATATGTCCATTGTTTTCACAGTGGTTGTCAGCCTGAATAGTAGTAAAATGGCAGTGCAAGGAGGTGATCTTCCAGGTCTATACAACCCTACACAATTCAGTCTCCACTGGGGTAACGGCAGCTCCTCGTCTGGCTCCGAACACACTGTAGATGGCAAACAATACCCAATGGAGGTACAAGTGAATTATTTTCCCCAGCAAATGCACTGCATTATCCCAAATACACCCTCTCAAAACTGTATGTGTATGTGATCATTCAATGTGTGTAATCTTCCTACATCTGATGCCGTCCCTCAGCTGCAAATTCTGTGTGTCCATTCGAAATACAACGGGAGTGTGTCAGTTGCTCTAGCTGCTAATGACAGCACAGCATTGGCAGTTCAAATCATATAGACTGCTAGTGCTTTATATGAGGCTTATAGTATGGTATCTGTAATAATTATATTCAACATAAGATGATTCTGTAGTATTTAAGAGGATTCACATTTTTGAAGTCTAAAGTATGGCAGCTATAGCAGACCTCAGTTATTAAAATGAAAACATTGAATGGTGTTTATGTAACCATATACAGGTGGTCCAAAAGACCAGTCAAAATGCTTGTGTGTGCACACTATATATATATATCAAGAGGGCCGTTTACACGACAACGTTTTCAACTAAAAACGTAAATGTGTAATGTGTTTTGGCTGTTCACTTTTGAAAACAGGTTTCAAAGTGCCAGTATTTGAAAATGATACCGTCGTCATCTCTGTGTAAACTACAAAAACGCGAATCTGTGAAAACGGTGACGGCATGCACATGCGCATTACGTGTTTAGTCTATCCACATTATTTTTCAACGCGAAGGTAAGGTGTTTTCTGTGAATGTGTGAGACTTCCGATTTAGCCTATTAGCCGCTATAAGGAAATAACGAGAAGAATATCAAAGTGCAGTAAACTGTAAAAAGTAAGGTGGGTAGGCGTTTGACGCGGGTGCTCTGTAAAAGAATGCATGTATATATATATATATATATATATATATATCAAGAGGGCCATTTACACGACATCGTTTTCAACTAAAAACGTAAAACTTTTAATGCGTTTTGGCTGTTCACTTACACAACACTGGCGTTATGGGTGCCTGAAAATGCAAGCTTTTGAAAACGGGTTTCAAAGTGCAAGTTCTGTGTAAACAACAAAAAACACGAATATGTGGAAACGATGATGTCACGCACATGCGTATTACATGTTCAGTCTGTGGTGTTTCATCGCCATCTAATGGCCTGGCAGCAGAATACAGTGTTTTAAGTCGTTTTCGTGGATCCGTGGATCGTTTTGACAATAGTGTCGTCTGTACGCAGAAAACTCAAAGAAAAAACTTCTCTGTTTTAAGCATATCATTGTCGTGTAAACGTACCCAAAAACTGATGGAACTGACATTGAGGTACTGTTTACACAACACAGTTTTCAACTAAAACTGAAAACTTTTTATGTGTTTTGTCCGTTCATTTACACGATAATGGTGTTTTAGTGGCCTGAAAACGCATACTTTTGAAAACAGGTTTCAAAGTGCAGGTATTTGAAAACGATACCGTCGTCATCTCCGCATAAACTACAAAAACGCGAATCTGTGAAAACAGTGACGGCATGCACATGCGTATTACCTGTTTAGTCTATCCACCTTGTTTTTCAACGCGAAGGTAAGGTGTTTTCTGTGAATGTGTGAGACTTCCGATTTAGCCTATTAGCCGCTATAAGGAAATAACGAGAAGAATATCAAAGTGCAGTAAACTGTAAAAAGTAAGGTGGGTAGGCGTTCGACGCGGATGCTCTGTAAAAGAATGCATGTATATATATATATATATATATATATATATATATATATATCAAGAGGGCCATTTACACGACATCGTTTTCAACTAAAAACGTAAAACTTTTAATGCGTTTTGGCTGTTCACTTACACAACACTGGCGTTGTGGGTGCCTGAAAATGCAAGCTTTTGAAAACGGGTTTCAAAGTGCAAGTTCTGTGTAAACAACAAAAAACACGAATATGTGGAAACGATGATGTCACGCACATGCGTATTACATGTTCAGTCTGTGGTGTTTCATCGCCATCTAATGGCCTGGCAGCAGAATACAGCGTTTTAAGTCGTTCTCGCGGATCCGTGGATCGTTTTGACAATAGTGTCGTCTGTACGCAGAAAACTCAAAGAAAAAACTTCTCTGTTTTAAGCATATCGTTGTCGTGTAAACGTACCCAAAAACTGGTGGAACTGACATTGAGGTACTGTTTACACAACACAGTTTTCAACTAAAACTGAAAACTTTTTATGTGTTTTGTCCATTCATTTACACGATAATGGCGTTTTAGTGGCCTGAAAACGCATACTTTTGAAAACAGGTTTCAAAGTGCAGGTATTTGAAAACGATACCGTCGTCATCTCCGTGTAAACTACAAAAACGCGAATCTGTGAAAACAGTGACGGCATGCACATGCGTATTACGTGTTTAGTCTATCCACCTTATTTTTCAACGCGAAAGTAAGGTGTTTTCTGTGAATGTGTGAGATTTCCGATTTAGACTATTAGCCGCTATAAGGAAATAGCGAGAAGAATATCAAAATGCAGTAAACTGTAAAAAGTAAGGTGGATAGGCATGAGCGTTTGGCGCAGGTGCTCTGTAAAAGAATGCATGTATATATATATATATATATATATAAATCAAGAGGGCCGTTTACACGACAACGTTTTCAACTAAAAATGTAAAACTTTTAATGCGTTTTGGCTGTTCACTTACACGAAATTGCCGTTTTGGGTGCCTGCAAATGCAAGCTTTTGAAAACGGGTTTCAAAGTGCAAGTTCCGTGTAAACAACAAAAAACGCGAATATGTGGAAACGATGACGTCACGCACATGCGTATTACATGTTCAGTCTGTGGTGTTTCATCGCCATCTAATGGCCTGGCAGCAGAATACAGCGTTTTAAGTGTTGTCTGTACGCAGAAAACTCAAAGAAAAAACTTCTCTGTTTTAAGCATATCGTTGTCGTGTAAACGTACCCAAAAACTGGTGGAACTGACATTGAGGTACTGTTTACACAACACAGTTTTCAACTAAAACTGAAAACTTTTTATGTGTTTCGTCCGTTCATTTACATGATAATGGTGTTTTAGTGGCCTGAAAATGCATACTTTTGAAAACAGGTTTCATGTGCAGGCGCGTACCCAGATAGCACACAAACATCTGCAAGATGTCTGTTAAAGATTACTTCATCTGGAAAGCATCTGCTGTTCACAAACATCTGATAGACGTCTTTAAGATGTCAGTTTTACATACATTCTAAATCATAAACATCTTAAAGACATCTTCTAAATGTCTATTTGACAGAAAACTGTCCTAGACGTATTGCAGATGAGCAAACACTAAAAAATTAGATGTAAACACGCACATCAAATAGACACCTCCTAGATGTACGTGTGCTAGCGGTAGTCTTTCTTTACAAAGTGACATCGCCAACTACTTTTTTAGTCATTTTCGCAGATCCTTGTGAATGGGGACAGTTTTGACAACGTTGTCATCTGTACAAAGAAAAATCTTTTACATTTTTAGTACATCATTGTCTTCTTCTTCTTTTTTAACGGTGGTTGGCATCCATCTTATTGGTACATTACCGCCACCTTCTGTTCTGGAGTGTGGATCAGTCAAGTACATTGTTGTCATGTAAACTTACCCTAATTATCAAAGCTGCATGTCTTCTAGGGGTGGAGACCTGCTACACCTGAACCAAACTGGCCCTAATTAGCCATCTGACACCCTAAAGGGCAACACCTGTCAGTATTTGATGTTTGACATGAAGTAAGCTTGTTTGCTTCTTTTAAAGCTTTTGAGTGTTAATGACTGTTTCAAAGTAGGGTTCTGCAGATTCAATATAGAGAATTGGGTTTTGGCTGTTATTTGGAAGAGAAGTGACCTGAGCTAGTGAAATTGTATTTAGTTAAATAAAATGGTAAGATAACCATGGGATAACTTACAATTGCTTGAACACTTTGTTAGGCTCAAAGTTTTCATGTTTTTTTTTTTTTAATGTTACCCATGCAATGAATAAGAATATGTAGAGTTTGTAACTTTGTCCTTTTTGTATTTTCCTCTCCTTCAAGATGAATGCTTGGTTTATGATCTTCCTTGCAGCTTGTTTGTTCTCCGTGTCATACAGCGCACCAATGTCTGTGGGTAAGATGTGATCATGTGACTTGGTTTCCCAAACTTGTCACTTCAACCATGTTCTCAAACTCATTAAATTTGTTAATCTTGCTGCATTTGGGCTCTTCTCAGCTTGGTGTTATCACATGCCATCATGTAGTAAGTGTTTTATTTCATCCTTTTAATTGACTTGACTTGTAGAATTCCTTTTATGGCACAGAATGCATTAGTGAGCTTGGCTTTAAAGTGCTTTCTGCATCTCAGGTGACATCACATGGCCCATAATTGCAGAAAAAGACTGTAATGGCACTCAACAGTCTCCAATAGATATCACAACTACCAACGTCCAGGCTAATGCTAATCTGACCTCTTTCAACTTCACTGGTTACGATGACAAAACTACCTTAACTGAGATTAAAAACACTGGCAAGACAAGTGAGTACATAGTCAAATGCATAGATGACAATAAAGAGGGCTGTTTCTGCCTGTATCGTTAGCATGTTGCTGCTGTTTACATCTGCTCAGGAGTTCTGTTCTTTAAGGACAGCTCATACAAATAACATCTGCACATTGTAATTTGCCTTTACTCTTCAGTTAAAGTTACACTTGATCACAAGAGAATGCATGTGGAAGGAGGTGATCTTCCAGGCTCGTTTGCCAGTACGCAGTTTCATCTCCACTGGGGCAACGGTAGCGCCATGCCTGGATCTGAACACACTGTGGATGGCAAACAGTACTCTATGGAGGTAAGATTGTACAGGCTTTTACTACTACTTGTACTAGTACTTAATTACTAACTACTCATCTGTTTCAGCTGCACATAGTGAATAAGCTCAAACATAATGATTCAACTACATTGGCTGCACTTGGTTTCTTCATTGAGGTACATGTATGTTTCCTCTTAACAATAAACAGTTTGTATATCTTGGTTAATTTTTGTTTTTTGTTTTTTGTTTTTCTTCCCCTCCGTTCTGAACCCACAGGCCACTAATGACACCGGTAAACCAGAGAGCTGGAAGACCTTGACATCTTACCTGGCAAAAATTGCCAATGCAGGCAAGTCTCTGGCTGTAAAGTAGACATACTTGTTGCTCTTTCCATGACTGTAAAATTATCTTTGTGAATTATGCCCTGTGGTCGGATATGATTTCCTTTTAAAAGAGCAAATTTTCTAATGGCCTTCCTGCTTCTCAGGTGATAAAGCATGCATCACTCAATATATCTCTATGGATGATCTCCTTCCTGGAGTGGACAGGACAAAATATTACCGTTATCTTGGCTCTTTGACCACACCAAATTGCAGACAAGATGTGGTTTGGACCATCTTTAAAGACCCTGTCAAAATCAGCCAGGATTTGGTAAGTTTGGACACAAAATAAATGATTGCTCCATGAAGAACCTTTTTTGGTTCTTGGTTATTTATAATGTTAGAGGTTCTATTTAGATTTATTAAAATATTTCATACCAAGCCCTTAAAAATAAGTTTCCAAAAAGGTTTTCACATTGATGCCCTAGGTGGAATTAAAAGTTCAGAGGTTTTTTGGGGAACCAAAAAAGTTATTCTATTGCACCACTGCAAAAAGTTGTGTTTTGAAGTATAAATTTTATTGGGTTTAGTTGCAGTTTAGTTTGTTGCTTTTGGGTAGTTTAATTATGGAACTTGGTTTGTTTTTTTGTTTTTTCTGGTCTCATGTTTTCCCTCAATATTAGATCGACCTGTTCAGCATGAGGGTTTACGTCAACAAGGCAACCAACTCTCCCTTAATGGTGGACACGTTCAGGGGTGTACAGCCAGTCAACGGCAGGATCGTGACGTCACAGGTGGCAGGTATCACAGCTACTGGTTCTAGATCCCAAACGTCATCTAACTTGGACATTCTAGACCTCTCTCCTGAGTGTCATACCCCTGAACCTTACCCTGCGTTTGATTTCTCAACTGATGCATACTGGTAGGATTCAAGTAGGAGGGCTGACAATGTTATGAAGTGTCTTAAAATATTTTCAAGTAATTTTATTGAATTGTTAAAAAAAGTTTTACTTGTTCCAGATTTGTCAGTCTTGTCCGATTTATATGGATCTTTCATGAAGTGGGGTTTTTGTTGTTGGTTTTTTTTTTTTAAATGGTATCCTGCTAGTTCATGTATGTGTATCGATGTCCAACACTACTTTTAACAAGTTAATATACAACTAAAGCTCAAGAGCTGCTGTTTTACAGGTGTATGCGGTTTTGTATGGTGGTGTTTTGCACACATGCTTGACACTTTATTTTGCCATCAAGGCATTTTGTCATCAGTTTTGCACTTTAGAATGAAACTACTAAAGCTCTTAGAGCTATAATGTAGTTGCTTAAAGGTGACTAATCTCCATCTGAGTGTAGACCGGAGCTAAAAATGAATTTGGTTTAAATGTGGTTTTAAGTTGCTGTTCTTAATTTAAATAATTCAAGAATGTATAGGGTTTTAAGAATGGTCTTGATCTAGTAGATGTGCTTGTGACGGTCATTCAGGGGCACTTTTCTGTAGTCGGGTTTTGGGTTTTTTTTTTTCTTTTTTTTTTTTCACTGATCTAGAGTATTAACTTCGGTTTATCCTTTATAAACCGTATATGCACAAGGGGTTTGGATCTTCTCTTTAAATGGTAGTTTTATCTTGCCTTTGCACTGTCAATGACTTGTCAAAACGCTGCCTTTAATTCATACTTAATTCAACTAAACAGTTTTATTCATTTTAATGTATATTCTGTTTGGGGGGGGAAATAAATAAAGTCTTGTTCTCCAGTCGGGCACGAGCGTTTTGTTTCTCACATGCTCCACTTATGAATTCAACCTTGTAATGCTTTTATGGAGTGGTGTAAGAAGAGTGAAGATGGCACAGCCTAGAGGAGATACTGTCTTTTAATATGGTCTCTTCATGCTGGTAAATTACACTAGTGATAATTTTTGGCTTGTGCATTCAAACTTCATTTTAAGTATTTAGAGTCAACTAGCTCTTCATGACCAATACCTGAGTACAAGTCTCAACATTGTACTCAAGTACAAATACCAGCCTGTCCATTTAATAAAGGCAGTGCCATATTTTAACTTTTAAATTTTTTTTTTTTAAAAGCAGCAATTGTGAAAGGAAATGGTTTTGTTTGTGGTGTTACAGAAAAGTGATTTTTTTTTTTTTTTTTTTTTTTTTTTTTTTTTAAGAAATGATCATGCAGTAAACATTCATTGATATGGCCATGAACTGATTATGTTAAAGTTTAGCTGGTTAAAAAGTTTCTAACCATTAAGAGTAATAAAATAAAGAGGAAAAAAAAAAAATTTGAAAGACCAGTTTTAAACATTTCATCAGACTTGCTGAATTTAGAGTTCATAGCTAAATGGATATATTGTCAGATATAAATTTTATTGGTATGGTAAATTATCCAAATATATAAAAATGAAGAAATATTAAAATAGTGATGTACCATCATTAAGAATGCACATTAACAATGAATGCAAGTATGTTTATAACAGCCTGGTTCCATAGACAGGGTTTAGATTAAGCCAAGATTAGACCTCAGTTCAATCATTTAAGTAGCTTTTATAAACATGCTTTTAAGAAAACAAAAACATTCCTGTACATCTTGAGACAAAACAATGGCACTAATACATTTTAAGATATGTCAGTGCAAGTTATTTTCGGTTAAAAACTATAAATATGCATTTTAGTCTGAGAAACCGGGCAAACATTTACCAAGATAACCCCAAGATTAATTTATGTTCTGCAGAAGAAGAAATTCATACAGATTTGTATTGACATAAGTAAATGATTGCCTTTTTTTCTTTTTCATTTGTTGGTGAACAATCCCATTAATGTTTGTTAATTTTAATATTTATCAGTTACTTTTAGCATTATTCTAATGAGCTACTTTAACTTAAATGTGTATTTACTTATACTTAAATACTGTATGATGATTGGTCTTTAACAACATTTCATTTCCCTAATAAAAAAAGGATACTCTTAAATTTTTTCATCTGACATGCATAAAAGAAACTGGACATCAAACTACCTGTCAGGGGGTGGAGTATAACAGTGACATCATCAAACACCTGAATCAAATGGGCCTTAATCACACCTGTTACCACCAATTAAATCATTTTGGTGCCTGTCCATACTCATATCTTTGCACATTTCAGGATTTTGAAAGCATTTGAGAATAAAGCTTTCACACATGCAGATGTTTTCTAATAGGACAATACAGGAACCAGGTTTTGGTTTTTAATCTGAAGAGAGGCAGTCAAGTGCAATATTCAAGGACTGGTGAAGTCAATTTAATTGACAAAAATGGTAAGATAAGAGTTTATGTATTCATAAATATGTAGTGTAAAAAGAAATGCATATTTAAAAAAAAAACTGAAATGGCATTTAATCTGTGTGATGCTGCTTGGTTTGTTCTGGAAAAAAACTTATTTCAATAAATCCTTTAGTTGAAAATTACATAACTTGCTTGTGTTTTGTTTTTTAGATGAATGCTTTTGTGACCTGCCTTGCAGCTTGTTTGTGGCCGGTAGTGCACACTGTACCAACCTCTGTGTGTAAGTGTTTGTTCGTTTGTCGTCTGGTTGCGTTGCCACTCCTCCGATTAATGTTACTTCACTATATATTATGTCATGTTCTAAACACTAATGTCCTCTTTTTTTTTTTTTTTCTTTTTTTTTGCCTTTTTCAGCATGGTGCTATAACAGACCATCCTGTAGTAAGTTTTTTTTTTTTTTTTTTTTTTTCAACCCATATTTAACCTAAATAGTAGCATAACAGGATTAATTTATAGATCTAATGAATTTAGGGGACAGATGGGGGGGCAGTTGTGGCCTAATGGTTAGAGAGTTGGGCTTGTAAACTGAAGGTTCAAGTCTCAGTACTGGCAGGAAATGTAGAGGGAGTGAATGAACAGTGCTTATTACTGAGGTGCCCTTGAGCAAGGCACCTAACCCACCAATCACTCCCCAGGTGCTGCAGCAAAAATGTTTTCTCAATACTCACTGCTGTGTGTGTCCATTTGGAAGTATGAAATTCAGAGTATGGGACATCATACTTGGCTCACTTCACTTAAAACGTAATGTTATATCTGAACAAGTAAACAAAATACTTGACTGTTACTGTTGATACTAATAATGGTGTGAGGATGTTTAATTTCTCTCTTTCTGCATCTCAGATGATGTCACTTGGCCCACAACTGCAAGTAAAGACTGTAATGGCACTCATCAGTCTCCAATAAACATTGTAACCGCCACTGTCCAGGCTAATGCTAATCTGACCTCTTTCAACTTCACTGGCTACGATGACAAAACGACTTTAACTGAGATTAAAAACACTGGCAAGACAAGTGAGTAGATCTCTGTATTCTCAATTTTATTCTAGTCTTGTGCAAGACCGGTTTATTCATAGTGTTTTTTTTTTTGTGTTAAAATGTGAGAACCAGGGCAATAAAAAACAAAACTGAGTGGCTGTTTACATGACACCATTTTTAACTAAAACTGCATTTTGACTGTTCATTAACACGACAACTGCATTTTTGGGCCATAAACTAGTTTCAAGTGATACCGTTATTCAGTGTAAAAATGATGTCACACGCGTGCATATTACATAGTCTGTGGGTGCGTAGTGTTTCTTTACAAAGTGACATCGCCATCTACTGACCTGGCAGCATAATAGCGGTTTTAATCGTTTTTGTGGATCCGTGTGAAAAGGGGAGCGTTTTGACAATATTGTCATCTGTAAATGAAAAGTGTAAACATGCCCTAAAGCTCTAGAGACTCATTTAACAACTTTTAATTTGAGCAGCCTGCTTTTCAGAAGAAGGCAGAGCTTTAACAGCTTGTGCTTCAGTTGCACAACAACAAAGCTGGAGAATCTCACGCAGCCAAAATGACTGTCTGTGTTCAGCCTTACATTTTTCAAACTGTTGGACACTGGAGACATTCAGGATTTGTGTAGTTAATTCAGCTCAGACTAGCATGTGCCGTCACGTAAATTGTGCAAATCCAGCTTTAAATTGACCCTCATTTGTGAAGCAGTCCGGTGTAAAATGACGGCAACACTCTACTACAACTCTTCCTCTTCTCTAAAGCAACCCAACATGGCCTCACTCCCTTTGTGTTCTCTGGGGCAGGGTTTGTTTATTTATCTTTTAGAAGCTTGTTGTAGTCCTTAAACAGCGAATTCTTTAAAAGAAAGTTTCCCTTTGCATTGAACATTAGTATGTAATGTTGCTGTTAAAGCATAAACAGTCTGCAAAGATATGAACCACCCCTTTAAAGACCTTCGTCTAGCATGTTTGCACTGAAAAAATATATAAAAGTAGCGCGGTGGAATGGAATAACACGTCCTGTGTGAACAGCCCCTTACTGAATCTTTTGATAGGAAACTGGCTATGAACAATCTCTCGGTGTTCAGTTTGTTGTGGTTTTGCTCTTCAGTTCAAGTTACACTTGATCACAAGAAAATGCATGTGGAAGGAGGTGATCTGCCAGGCTCATTTGCCAGTACGCAGTTTCATCTCCACTGGGGCAACGGCAGCACCATGCCTGGATCTGAACACACTGTGGATGGCAAACGATACTCTATGGAGGTATGAATAAACTGTAATGTAATGAGGCTTTTGTTTTATTACTGGTCTTATAAAAGGTCTTTCATTTCAGTTGCATATCGTAAATAAAGCTGAGCGTAAAGGCAGTGTGACTGGTGATCCAAAATCAGCAGTTCTTGGTATCTTCATTGAGGTACGTTGCTGTTTCCACTCTCATTTGTTTGTACTTTTCAAGTGTTTCAATTGTAATGCCATCCACAGGCCTCTAATGACACTGGGAAACCAACAAGCTGGAAGAACTTTGCGGCTTATCTTACGAAAATTGCCAATGCAGGTTTGGCCATGATCCTACAGTATGAGGAAAGTGATTGCATAAAATATGTTGGTAGTTATCATAAATGTATTAATTGTGTCTAAGGTGATAAAGCACGCATTTCCCACAATATCTCCATGGATGATCTGCTTCCTGGAGTGGACAGTGCTAAATATTACCGTTATCTTGGCTCTTTGACAACACCAAACTGCACTGAAGGTGTGTTGTGGACTATCTTTAAAGATCCAGTCAAAGTCAGCCAGGATTTGGTAAGTCTACACATGCAAAGTATTTAGGCCTTAAGTTTTTATTTGTGGAGTTTCCATCAATTTAGATTAACACTTTAATTTTCTCATAAAATAAGTTACTTATTTCTCCAAGAGTTTGAAAACTTTGTTCGAGGATTCAGTCTCCCTTAACCCCTCTATACTGCTAGCCGATTCTGCTTTGATTGGTCAAATGCCCCAGTCGGTTGTGATTGGTCTACTGCTTACAGCATGTCGGAAATAAAACTTCTATTATATCTGAATTTCAGCTCTATGATTAAAATCAAATAAATGCCATGATTTTGAGTGCAGAAATTGAACCCATTTTATGTATGACTGATATATGCATTACATTAAGCCAAAGTCCCTTTAAGACACGTCATTTAACTCTGTGGCCATCTTTGAAATGCCTCTCGGGCATTCAAGTGCAGCTCCTTTCTCTTTGAATGGGGAAACATAAAATTCTCCGAAGCTCTTTGCCAAGCTTTCAATTAAATTTCATATTTGAAATCTCCAATGAAATCTGACAGCTCTCATAAATTTTCAAAAACGCTTGAATTGTGCCAACAAAAACAACAATTTCATGCGCAGTCCTAAATGTGTAGTCTCATTTCGGAGGCGTGTCTGACTGTTTCTATAGGAACTGGAGCTTCTAACGGCCGCTGCAGTGACGTGATGACTTTACCAATCACCAATTTAGCTCTTATTTAGAAGGCGGGACTTATTCCACCATATTGTGCTTTGCACTTTCTCTCATTCAAAACAATATGACATGTCATCTTTTATATTATAGTCTCTGATTAAGCTTATTTAACTGTAGTCCAAATGGATGGAAACTCATTTTAAATTTAACTTGGGCCTAAATGAATTTGAGTGCAACTGGAATAAGACCTCATTTTATTCTTTGGCTTCATTAAATTGCAAACTGAAGTTCAAACTAATTACATTTTTTAGCTTGACATCTTCACTACGACGGTCTACATCAACAAGACCACAAACTCTCCTCTCATGACCAACACTTTCAGGGGTGTTCAGCCTGTAAATGACAGGACTGTGATGTCACAGGTACCAGGTACCAAAACTACTGGCCTGCTCACACCAACTAGGCCGACATCAGCCGCAAAACAAACTACACCAATCTCAGCCGCAAAACCAACTACACCAACATCAAGCACAACAAACCCATCCCAGGCTCTTGTGTGCCCACTTGTGAGTCTTGTACTCCTATACTGCATCCTACCTTTGTTCTAAAACTGATCCACAAAATTAAGGTACTTTTTAACTGATGACTTTAGACCTGATGGTATAATCAGTTTGTTTACAGATGTGTTTAAAAAAGAAAAAAAAAAAGAAAGAGAATTTAAAAAACATGTAAAGCAATGTAAACTTTATCTGGTTTAATGTATAGTTCTTAGTGTTGTCAAGGTTTAATATTGTGGAAAGATTTCAGTGTTTTTCAGCTAAATGCTAGTTTTCATGCTTGTGTGGATGTCTTCTAGGTTGTGCACTGAAGGTCTTTTGGTTGAAGTGCTGGGCATGTTATTGATTTTTAGTGCACCATTTTGAGAAACATTTGAGGTGCATGTGTTTGGACTTTTAGTGTGAATGCACATATTTTAATATGACAATACAGTGTCAGCTTTGCAGTTTGAAATGGAAAGTAAGCAGTGAATGTAGGCTACAGGCTGAGGGAGGGTGGGGTTGTATCTGGTGCTTTTGACATTTCACTCAGGACTTTCGTAGATTTCTCACTGGTGTCACTTAAGATTGAGTTTTGTTTGTAGTGCACAAGGTTTTTTAATTATCCCCTCCCTTCCACAAAGGCGTCATTGTCTGTGGCAGTGTGAATGTTAACTTCAGTTTGTGAAAACCCCACACACAAATTTATTTTTTTCTCCCATGGGGTCAACTTCATTAAAGTTTAATAATTGTATCATTTACTGTTTTACTTGTTTGTTTGTTTTTTTCCATTTTAAAGGGTTAATTCACCCAAAACAAATCCTGTCATTACTAACCCTCATGTTGTTCCACACCTGTAAGATCTTCGTTCATCTTAGGAACACAGATTTCAAAGATATCTTGAGCTCTGACTCGTCTATAGGCCGCAATTTAACCGCCAGTCAAGGTCCAGAAAGGTACTAAAGACATTGCTAAAATAGTTGACGTGACTGCAGTGGTTCAACTTTAATTTTATGAAGTGACGAGAATACATTTTGTGCAAGCACAGTCCACGTTGCTGAGAGCATTTTGATAAATATGAAAGTATGCTGCTTTTCTCTCAATAACCATATAAACACAACAAAAGACAGGAGAAAACCGTTAAGAACGCATCTAATCATGGCTAGGTGGTAAATCACCGGCATCATGTCGACAGATGAGGTAATTTTAAAAACTTATGCTAGTTTATGCTATAAAGTATATGTCTGGATATGGCAGACCTATATGTTGAATTCATCCCTTCTGTGTATGACATTACAGTACAGAAGTACTTAATGTTCAGCATAATGCCAAAATTGAGTCACCGAGCGGAAGGGAGGTTCTTGGCTCTTCACGTCAAAATCAGTTTACAGGCTCTCATAGACAACCTAGAAACTCTGGAATGGTCTTGTTTAAGTTTCGTTACAAGTGGTTCACGCTCTGGCAATAATAAAGCGATTTTTAAATGCCTAAGAATTCTTACATTTCTAGTGATCATCTAATTATTCTTGCAAAATATTTTAACATGCAGATATTTTAAAAACTGACCAGTAAAACTATGGCCCGTCTTCTAAAATGTTTCAAGACTGTGTCCCACATAACATACTCTATGTACTCTACAGTCTAGTTATTATATGAATTTTATAAGGTAACTTGCATGAAGTATCCTACATTCCACTCTTAACAAAAAATTAAGTGCATCATTGGTGCATTTTCTTTTTGGAATTTTCAGTGTCAAAACAATGTTTAAGTACACAGAAGCAGAAAAGGTTCAATATTGAAGACACCTGGTGCCACACTCTAATCAGCTAATTAACTCAAAACACCTGCAAAGGCCTTTAAATGGTCTCTCAGTCTAGTTCTGTAGGCTACACAATCATGGGGAAGACTGCTGACTTGACAGTTGTCCAAAAGACGACCATTGACACCTTGCACAAGGAGGGCAAGACACAAAAGGTCATTGCAAAAGAGGCTGGCTGTTCACAGAGCTCTGTGTCCAAGCACATTAATAGAGAGGCGAATGGAAGAAAAAGATGTGGTTGAAAAAAGTGTACAAGCAATAGGGATAACCGCAGCCTGGAGAGGATTGTGAAACAAAACCCATTCAAAAATGTGGGGGAGATTCACAAAGAGTGGACTGCAGCTGGAGTCAGAGCTTCAAGAACCACTACGCACAGACGTATGCAAGACATTGGTTTCAGCTGTCGCATTCCTTGTGTCAAGCCACTCTTAAACAGACAGCGTCTTGCCTAGGATAAAGACAAAAAGGACTGGACTGCTGCTGAGTGGTCCAAAGTTATGTTCTCTGATGAAAAGTAAATTTTGCATTTCCTTTGGAAATCAGGGTCCCAGAGTCTGGAGGAAGAGAAGAGAGGCACACAATCCACGTTGTTTGAGGTCCAGTGTAAAGTTTTTAAAGTCAGTGATGGTTTGGGGTGCCATGTCATCTGCTGGTGTTGGTCCACTGTGTTTTCTGAGGTCTAAGGTCAACGCAGCCGTATACCAGGAAGTTTTAGAGCACTTCATGCTTCCTGCTGCTGACCAACTTTATGGAGATGCAGATTTCATTTTCCAACAGGACTTGGCACCTGCACACAGTGCCAAAGTTACCAGTACCTGGTTTAAGGACCATGGTATCCCTGTTCTTATTTGGCCAGCAAACTCGCCTGACCTTAACCCCATATAAAATCTATTGGGTATTGTGAAGAGGAAGATGCGATATGCCAGACCCAGCAATGCAGAAGAGCTGAAGGCCACTATCAGAGCAACCTGGGCTCTTATAACACCTGAGCAGTGCCACAGACTGATCGACTCCATGCCACGCCGCATTGCTGCAGTAATTCAGGCAAAAGGAGCCCCAACTAAGTATTGAGTGCTGTACATGCTCATACTTTTCATGTTCATACTTTTCAGTTGGCCAAGAAATCCTTTCTTTTGTATTGGTCTTAAGTAATATTCCAATTTTCTGAGATACTGAATTTGGGATTTTCCTTACTTGTCAGTTATAATCATCAAAATTAAGAAATAAACATTTGAGATATATCAGTCTGTGTGGAATGAATGAATGAATATAATACACAAGTTTCACTTTTTGAATGGAATTAGTGAAATAAATCAACTCTTTGATGATATTCTAATTATATGACCAGCACCTGTATAGTGGTAAACAGGATGCTACAGCAAATATGATTTGCATTTTCATTTGCTCCAATGACAAAAGAAATCACAGCTTTTTGAAAACATTTTTAAAAAAGGTTTGATAGATTGTTTATGGTAATCAGAAGAGAAATGAAAATGTATGCCACATAAATGAAAAACAAGCTTTGCTATGTTAATGATTATGGAAACTCAATATCCATTTGGAAAAGAATCCATCTGGTTGGAAGAGACTGGAATCCTTTAGTTTACATAACACTGGATTGGCTTTCATCTTGATGTCTAGGACAAATTGATATCAACATTTAGAATGAGAAAAGTGTGGGTGTTGAATAAACTGAAAGGATCATTTGAGATATAAAATTTCCCTCACATGTGGCTCAAATGGGTTGGCCTGCCATTAACTTTCTTTGCCAGCTGATGTTTCCTATGGCCACGTCATCACTGCAGATCGAAACTCATTACATATGAGGAAAATGTTACTAAACACATGCAGGTGCCACACAATACATCCCCTCTGATGTCTTTTGTATGACTTTGTATTGTTAATACAGTAGTGCCATGGAAAAACCCATTTAGGGCCCACGCTGGGGCAAATTGAGATAGGGCCGACACGGAACCCATGGACAAACCCATTTAGGGCCCAAGCTGGGGCAAATTGAGATAGGGCCGACATGGAACCCTTGGAAAAACCCATTTAGGGCCCACGCTGGGGCAAATTCAGATAGGGCCGACACGGAACCCATGGACAAACCCATTCAGTGCTCGAGCTGGAGCTAATTCAGATAGTGCCTACATTAGCTCCTCCATGAAATTTTTGGCTGGACTAAGTGAAAGTAAAATAGTGTGTGTGTGTGTGAGAGAGAGAGAGAGAGAGAGAGAGAGAGAGAGAGAGAGATGAAGAGAGACAGGGAGAGAAAACACCATATACAAAGATAGTGCACTCATATTAATATGAATGGGAGAAGTGCAACGTGAATATGGTGTACCCACGACATACCCACAAGTTCATGTGTCATTATCTCAACATCGACAGAATAAAAAGTCGTTATTAACTGACATGTGCACTAGTTGCCCTTGTCACATCATTAGAGTTCGTCATTAGATTTCCATTTCCTCAATCAGTCATTCTTTTGAGTCAATCTTTTCAAAGATTCAGTTGATCCGGTGTGGCCGAATAGTTGTTTAATATAATCTAAAACCTGAATATAACCTTCAACTGTATAAAAGGCCACACACCAAGCATCAGAACATAACTCTGCCCAGCATGAAAGCCCCATTGGAACACAACCTAATACACTCTTTGTTAACAGAACAATAAGGAAAACATGCCTACACATTGTGATATTGTATATCTATCGTTATCAATAGACATAAGTCTGAAACCTTAAGGCTGTTGATGTAAGGTAAAAATGATCCGGCAATGGTTTTACAAGTGTGGTACAATGCTGCTGCATTACAACACAGCTTATTTTACAAGTTTCACAGTGAAACTCTTTGTGTGAAGTTTCATCCAAATATGTCCTTATTCGAATCATGTGAAATTCAAGCTAATTTTCACAATTGAGGCCTATTAATTAAACCGTAAAGGTCTCAATTTAAGAACAAAGATAGGATTTACAGGAAGTATTTATTAGATATTCAATTCATCAAACGTTTATTCAAGAAGTGAGTGTTTACAGCATTAAATTAAGTACTGTGTATTGTTACACAATTCTTTATTTCAAACGTATCTGAAATATAATCCAGGGGCTGTGCATTTCAGGTCTGCTGATTGTTGAATGCTTACCCAGTCCACTAAAGGATCTGGTTCCATTTCAAAGGGGAGAAAAGGACAAACTGTTCTATTACCCCGCTTTCAGGTGGCATAAATGTGTAGACTACTGTCACACTTGGCCTTTTGTTGCAAGTTCTTTTTTGTTCAGTGGATCGTGTTCATTGTGCAAATGCTTTCATCTACATGATTTAATTATGTGGGCAGAGTGCTATTTCTGTAATGTGATATCGGTATGGCACTAACAATCTTAATAATAATAATCTTATCATGGCACCATACAAAGTTATTGTTATATAGAAAGAATGCAATAATAAATCATTTTTAAAATGTCATTATAATGACTGTAACAAAAAACTAAAACCATAAAAAAAAAAAAATTACTGTCATTACTTAAAAATTAACTGAAATAAAATTATAACATTATAACAATATATATTTCAGATAGTTGCCAAGGCAACATTTCTCATTTTAGTTTAACTTGAAGTACTAAAAAAAACTAAAACTAAATTAAAATTAATAAATAAAATGAATAAGAACTATTTAGACATATTTAACAAAAATGAAATAACACACAACAAAATTACTCAGACTATAACATCAAAGTGAAAACAGAAAATAAAAATAAAATATAATTAAAAATATTAACAAAACTTTAATAGTATATCAATGATACTATAAACTCACACTGGACCATACAAAAAATATTTTAAAATATAAAATGCTTATTAAATATATTTAATAAGCATTAAATATATAATATAAATATATTTCATGGGATTTTTTTTTTTTTTTGTCATTTACCCTTATGTCATTCCAAACGTATTCTTTTTTCTTTTTCTTTTTTGTACATACAATAAAAAGTTTTTTGGACCCCACTGACTTTCATTGTATGGACAACAGCTATTGAAATATTGAAAAAACAAATGTTTTGTGTCTCACAGAAGAAAGATAGTCATATAGGTTTGGAACGATATAAGGGTGAGTAAATGATGACGGAACTTTTTTTTTTTTTTTTTTTTTGGGTGAATAGGGCCCTATGATTTCCGTGATGCAGAAAACACGAACAGAATCGTGGAATCCATTCATAACAATGGAATTTACTGTTTATCGCGGAATGTCATGGAATTTGTCAAATTTTTGATGAATATACATCCCCAAAGCGGCTCTGAGAGTCACTTTATCAGCATTTTACCGCTTCATTTGAGGAAAAACTGAACAGAAAAAATGGAATTTGGAAAAAATAAAATGGATTTCATAGGGCCCTAGGTGAACTATCCCTTTAAGAAAGCATACAGTAAATGTCAGTGCAGTTGTGGGGAAATGATTCCCACACACACACACACATGTTGGTGCATCTATTCCATAGGAGTAACTGTATATTCTGCCCCCCTACCCCTAAACGTACTCATCACAGAAAACTTTCTGCATTTGTACATTTTTAATAAAACATTTTTAGTATGTTTTTAAGCCATTTTAATTACGAGGACTCAAAAAAGTCTTCATAAACCAGGTTTACATTGTAATACCAGTGTGATACCCATGTCATTATACACATTTATGTCCTCATAAATCATATAAACACACACACACACACTGTCACTGTCAGCTGGTATTTCTGACTATATGATAAAAATTTTCTAGAATGCTAAGCAGCCATTTTTATCTCATCTCAGTGCTTCCTTCACAACTCTGCCTTTGGGACGTCTTGGATTTTTTTCAAGTTGCTTAAATTTAATTTTAAAAACACAATTATTTTGTGCATGCAAATATTGCTGAAGAACGTGAAATGATACTCAGTTTTGCCTAAAGGTGAAAGTCAAGCAGTAACTAGCCTTTCCAGATCAATGTTCTTAAAGACATCTATGAGGGAAACACTGAACATTCCAGTTCTAATGACTGATGGCTGACTGAAACACTCACACATCAAACTGAATAGTTAGAACAAGGTCTGAGCAGGGTTATTAACTAAAACCAAAACATTTTTGTTACTAGAAATTAAATGAACGTTAAGTGAAAAAAATATTTACACACAACAAAAACACACATTTAAAAAAAAAAAAAATTATTAAAAATAATTATTTCATCAAATTGCCAAAGCAGCATTTCTCACTTGATGTTCTAAAATAACTAAAACTTAAAATAAATATAATTAAAGGCCCGCTGAAGTGTCTTGGGACGCGCAGCATTATTCAATGTGTTGACTTAATTTTAACTGAAACAGGAAGACAGGGCGATATATCGAACAGCCCCGCCCCTTTAAAAAAAATAGCCAATAGCGTTTCTTTTATATCACAGCTCGGCCAGAGCCGTTAAACTCCGTAAAACCTCCGTTTCCTTTTAACATCTAACAGTTTATCCTCCCAATGTCCTCTATATCACTTTAAAATATAGCATTCTGTGCAGAATTTAAATGGGTCTGATACCTTTCGTGGTCTGGGCCGGCTCGCGCATGTACTCTCGTGTCCCTGGGCCAGAGCAGACAGTCCTCGCGCTGCGTCGGTTCACATTATACTAGCGCGAAAACGGACTTCATTCGCGTCAATGGAAAGCATATTTACACTGTCTGAATCGTTCCCTATTCTCTATATAGTGCACTATGTGCCATTCACCATGTGGAGAAACTAGTAAATGTATGAAGAAATGACCGATTTCAGCCGCAGATTGTCTGTTGATCGTGTAGGAGGGGGCGGGACTTCAGATTCTAGAGAGCATTTGATTGGACAGAAGATCTGATGAGAAGCTGAAGTGTGATGTGATGTCATGAAAATCCGTGATCCATTTTAGCGGAAGTCAGAGACTGTAAGTTTTGAATGCTTATATCTCATAAATGCGAATTTTTATCATTGTTTTGAAACACACCAGCTTATTCATAACATTAAGGCTAAAATATTCATACTAAAAGCTAAAAAACTTTAATAATTTAGACATATAAAAAAAAAAACAGTAATTAATAAAAATGACAAATACACAGTTACTAAAACTTTAAATTTAAAATGAAAACAGATAATACAAAAATAAAAACTGATTAAAATATTTTAAACTATGGGTTACACTTTATTTTGATGCTCCCTTTTAGACATGTATGTTGGCTATAAGTAACGTTAACTCTCATTAGATTTAGTACACAGAATGTCTAAAGAGGACAATCAAAAGAAAGTGTAACCTACTATAATATTATCTCACTCATACTAAACACTGGGTCTGATGTCTGGAATGAAAAATGCTTTTATTAAGTACATTAGCAATAATTAAATCTGGACGGGGCGGGTGCACAGAACACTGTTTGAGGTGAGCTGTGCTGCCAGATAACAAAGTAAAAGTAAAAATCTTGTTTAAAACACACTTACCATCCCTTGTCATAAAAAAGCTCAAATTATCTGATATTTTAAGAAATTTAATTGACCATGAGACATTTTCTGTTTCTGCACATCACATGATTTTGAACTGCAAGACAAAAGTTTTCCAAATAAGTAGTGAATTTGTTGTTGCTCATAGAAATAATACAATAATATATGAGTTTTATTCTTTTAATGAGTTACATTACTTTTATGAATTGCATTTGTATGAATGTTTTAATACAAATTTAGATCCAGTCAAAAAAGCATCATGCCACTGACCCATACACCTTTATCAAAATGTCCCAGCAAAACAGGTTCCAGGCCCTGTGAATTTAAGCAAGGCCCTAGATGAGGGGCCTCATTTATAAAATGTTGTGTAGAAACAGTCCTACATTTAATCTGACGATCACTTCTCAAATGTGCGTACGTGTGATTCAAAGAATGAATCAAAAAAACGCCTCT
The DNA here is from genome assembly GCA_037101425.1 of Elopichthys bambusa. Taxonomy (NCBI): domain Eukaryota; kingdom Metazoa; phylum Chordata; class Actinopteri; order Cypriniformes; family Xenocyprididae; genus Elopichthys; species Elopichthys bambusa. Next base: position 27,082,235 of record CM074449.1, read on the forward strand.
CTTACAGATCTATAAATTGCAAATGATCTTGAAATTGCGAATGGATTCAGATCTCTGCCTTGTAAACGCTGCCTAATTAATGTCATTAATATATAAAATAGCATTAGTCAATGTCTATATCCTTTACTTGAGAATGGCAAGTGACAAGAATTGCACCTGCAGTACCCCAACCCCAAAGACCATTTTTATAAAACTAAACGTTGGTGTGGATTTTAGCATACGCGCATTCTAAGTTCAAATCCGCGCGTATGAACGTTTTATAAATGAGGCCCCCTCCTGTGTTAAACTTCACTCCTGTAAGGCCACTGTCCTGCAGAGTTTAGCTCCAAAACACCTGCCTGGAAGTTTTTAGTAATCCTGAGGACCTTGATTAGCTGGTTCAGGTGTGTTTAACTAGGGTTAGAGCTGAACTCTGCAGGACAGTGGCCCTTAAAGGATTAGTTCACTTCTGAATAAAAATTTTCTGATAATTTACTCACCCCCATGTCATCCAAGATGTTTATGTCTTTCTTTCTTCAGTCAAAAAGAAATTAAGGTTTTTGAGGAAAACATTCTAGGATTTTTCTTCATATAGTGGGACTTCACTGGGGTTCAACGGGTTGAAGGTCTAAATGTCAGTTTCAGTGCAGCTTCAAAGGGCTCTACACGATCCCAGACGAGGAATAAAGGTCTTATCTAGCAAAACGATTGGCCATTTTCTAAAAAATAAAATAAAAATGTATATACTTTTTAACCACAAATACTCGTCTTGCACTGCTCTGAGATGCGCCACACAATGCGTAATCACATTGGAAAAGTCACGGTTGAAAAACTCATTTTCTCCTCCAAATTCAAAATTGTCTGACATCGTTGTCTTACCTTTTTTTTTTTGTAAAGGACAGTTGACTTAGTCTAGCACGTAGACACTGGATCGGTACTTCCGCCTACGTCACGTGTGACCTTTCCAACGTGATTATGTAAAGTGTGGCGCATCGCAGAGCAGTGCAAGACGAGCACTTGTGGTTAAAAAGTATATACATTTTTATTTTATTTTTTTTTAGAAAAATTATTGTTTTGCTAGACAAGACCTTTATTCCTCATCTGGGATCGTTTAGAGCCCTTTGAAGCTGCACTGAAACTGCAATTTGGACCTTCAACCCGTTGGTCCCTGTTGGCGTCCACTATATGGAGAAAAATCATGGAATGTTTTCCTCAAAATCCTCAATTTCTTTTCAACTGAAGAAAAAAAGAGATAAACATCTTGGATGACATGGGGGTGAGTAAATGAACAGGAAATTTTAACTCTGAAGTGAACTAATACTTAAAGGAACTGAATTTGACACTGCCACTAACAATTTTTTTTTTTTTTTTTTTTTTTACACCGCCACTAACTTATTGAAGCTCTGCCACACTGTATGTTAATGCCCCCAAGTGGATCCTACTTGTCATAGCAGTTAGAGATCATTTGGACTACATACAGAATGCAGCATATCTTAAGCTGCCTTCATGATATAAATTAATTAATTTAGATAAATCTTCGTACTGTATATTTTTACCCTGTAGTCACAGATGAAATATAGGTACAAAGTCAAATGGATTAAAATTCAATATTTTGAACAATGCAACAGGGTGAAAGCAAAAGCTATAAATAATGAATTCATATAGTTAATTCCATTTCAACCTTGAACTTTTTTCTAAAAAAAATTTTTTAAAAAAATTAAAAATAATTTATTTTAAAATATTTGTAAGTTAAACCTGCATAGATCAAACCATGTCTTTTACCATGTGAAGATGCTCTAAAATAATATTTGGATATTGGATATCACTTTAAGTGCTTTGTAACATAAGGCCGATGACACAACAGTTATTGCAAGTCAAGCCCTATATGAAGACAGCTGGATAAAGCAGTACTGTAATTAACAGTAACCATGATGAAGCACTCATCTGTAAGGCTCCGCTGATACCACAGTTACAGTCTCCTCCTCTTCCACGTGGATTGCCTGGAAGTGTGGTTGGAGTCGGTTCTGGACACCTCATCCAATCAACTGCGGTCGATCTGCGAGTGACACTGTCTTGATCCAATTCTCCGCTCTTCACCACCCAATACGAGTTGTTCTTAAAGAAATAGGCATCTCCTGAGAGGTAAAGAAAGAACAAGGATCACAGGCATGATGGGAAAAAGTTGCCTTCTATCCAACACCTAGGGAGAGGACAATCCTATAATGCATTGTAACAAAGCATCCAAGATTGTGGACAATGTTTTTTTAATTCAATTTTGACTTTTTCAATCAAATAATCGTAGCTGATAATAATTTTGGTTCATTTGTCACACTAGGCATAGAAGTGCATTGCATTGTGGGATAAAACAAAAACTGTTTTGACAATTTAGTTTCTCAGTAAAAGAGATTAATCTGAAAGGTTATTTTATCTTATGACTTATTTACAGGTATATGAATATTTTCATATTTAATTGCGCATATCTTATTTATAGCAACACTATAAATTCAAATGGAATGATTTCACTCAATTAGCCGATACATTTACATGAATAGTGAAGATGACTGAAATTGTTGAATAATATTAATTTATTACTATTACTATCATTACTATAATTATTACTATTATTTACTCCACCATTTTAAAAACATTAATGTGTCTACAAATCCCCCATTAACAAACAGACACACATATTTAACATAATGCAATATCACAGATTGCTAATTTCCAAAATTAGATTTTTGTTTCTGCTTACTAAATCTCACATATGTTGATATTCAGATGAAATTACAAAAATAAGAAAAGCACAGCCATTCATTAAATGCGTTAAAATGAGATTTTGTGCCATTTATGATTAAGATTAAAAAAAATTATATCACTCTATATTTGGAGCATTTTGCACTTCTGGTACTTTTGTCCTGAAGTTGTTCCATTGTGTTTTTGGTTAAATGCCTAAAATAAGGTCTGTGGTGAACACAAGCTCACGATATCTTCTCATTTTATATAACATAAAATACAATAGAAAGGTTTTTTGAAACTAGTGACTAAAGTGACTAATAGCTTTCACATCCTTACTGTGTTTATAATCGTGCTCTTTTTAACTATTCTAACTCACACTTTCAGGGAAAATGTTTTTAAACAAAGAAAGAGTTGTCGGAAGTTTACTTGTGGTAATGTTGGTCATGCTTCGTAATTTGCTGGCGTAATTCATTTATAGCCTACATTTAGCTTTTTACTTCTGCTGATTGTATTCAGGCTTCAAAAGTGGTGCGCATAAGTGAGGAGCTAATGGAACCAGGGTCACTGCAGCACTCCATTGCAAATATAGTCCCATTGACTGCTACAGAGTGATATGAAGCATAACAAAAGCTTCTTTTTTATATACTAAGCTGAAAATGCACTTGAGGCAAATGGAATATCTCTGGATTACCCTCTTCCCCGGTGATGATGTCATCAGGGTTACTGGGCACGCCCTTCCAGAGGGAGGAGAGTCTGGGATAACCTGCGTCTTGATGACGCTTCTCAGCCTCTGAGAACCTCCAGAACTCTCCACCGCTGAAGATGTAGGTTTTTCCATTATGAGCCCAAATGAAGGCCGCCTCCACGCTCTTCACCTCCTTTCCATCATGAGAGATCAGCCCCCAGTCGGACAACGGACGTGGATAACCAGACATCGCCACAGTGTCTTTAAATACCCAGTACTGTGAGCCTGTGTGGAAAAAAAAGATTACATGCATTCACTTACAGAAACAAGCATTCTCAAACTGATTTCCTTCATGACAACTCCTGGAGTGTTTGGCTTGGTAATGGATATGACAATGTTGATATGTTTGGTTTTGGCGAAATACATCTGCTACACTGTTGCTGTTTCTGCTGCATAGCAAGTACGGGGACTTGCTACTGCCAATACATACCAAATGTGCTGTACAAGTCCTGAAAAGTGAAGCCAAAACGTTTTGATCACCCCCAAATGCAGTATAGCTCAAAAACCCCGCCCTCTCCATGCAATATAATGGGACGTGAGACGAGCTAAACAATCAAATTACACTTCAAATTTTGGTTTCTGTCATTATAGGTAGTTTTTATCAAGCTGATGTAAATTCAAGTGTTCGTTTTTTTTTTGTTTTTTACACAAGTTTGGGTTTAGTTATGCAGGGTACACACTAAAAGATTTTTAAAATGTCAGAGACCACAACCATGAGGACAAAAAAATCCTAGATTTCACAGTTTTTCTCATATAGTGTGTGGTGTGTGGCCATGATGTGACAAAGACAGCACACCACACACGAACAGATTTTCAACCAGAATCTCTCGAGACTTCAGAGTAAACATGGCAGTATAAACAATTGGAATGATTTTGGCATGTTTTACAGGACACGTTGTATAAACACTCATGCTGTTGCCACAAATCAACAAGCTGATCTTCCGTTTCTGCTGTCCAAATCCATTTAACTTTGTGCTGCGCCATGCATTTGTTATCCTTCAGCCTTCTGTTAGCTCGCTTTCTGATTGGATATTGTTTTGTTTCACGTGATAATCTCCAGAGCGTGCGCACGTTTGTCCTCGGGGTTCCCCCCACACATCAGGATTTCTGATCAACATGTTGAATATTTACGATCGGGGCGGCTCCGACATTCTTCCGAGCAGATTCAGTCACTCTTAACACATCTCACACCACAAGAAAATCTGATAAAATAATCTGTAGAACCATCAAGATTCAATTCACATTTATTTGTATAGCGCTTTTCACAATACATATCGTTTCAAAGCAGCTTTACAGAGAATGCATGTCAACATTACAATTTAGAGAATGCAGTTAGCTAATAATGCAATAATTTAGGCAATTTATTTACAATCACTGTTAGCAATTTAAATGAAGGTAGAAGCAACGAGCTCCTGGAAAAATTAATTACATATTAACAATAATTAGGATATATAGAAATTTGGGAATGTGCGTGTTGATCCAGATGTTGCGTCTTCTGAAGTCCTCGCAGGAGTTGGCGCCGTCTCTTCAAAGGTGTTCGTCATCTGAGGTCTTAAGAGGCTGGATAATCGGGACATTAACTAGGATTGTCGGAGGGGGGGAAATCGGCCTAAAATCAGCCCAATTATCTTGTGGTGTGTACCCAGCATTAGTTATCTGATGCTATAAAATGGGAGTTTGACGTCATGATTGACAGCTGAGATTGACAGCTTCTCTGAATGAAGTAGTAGTCACTGAGGCACCAACGGACTTTTGTCAGGATTTTCGGGAGGATTTTGGAGCTTCAATTTTAATTTCTACATTTCCATAACTGTTTATTTCATAATTAGTCTTTCAGTATACTATATTAACCAATTCTGCGGGAGTGTGGGCGGGGCCTTGATACTACTGCGCAGACTCAGGTTCCAAGATGTCACCGCCATATTTGGATATCGGCGGCTTCACTTTTTTACAATGGAAGAGAGTGAAGGTGCATCATCCATATTTTTTACAGTCTATGATACATACACGACACGCTGCTGTGAGCAAGACATGCTGCTGCTGTACAATATAGCGTACATGATTTACCCGTAGCAGATCTATACAAGTGGAGTTGGAGAAGGTGCAGAGTTTCTGAAAGCACGCTGCAAACTGCTACAGCAAACGCTGACCAAGTATTTGAAGGCTGAGCAGCGAGCTCATTGGCTCATTGGAACCAATCAGAATTAAGGACCTATTAGCCCGCGTTATCTAGAGTTTCATGACAGAACTTTGAATTTTTTCTTCCATTGTCCACCTAAATGAATAAAGAGAAACTAACCTATGAAGAAGATGATCCTGTTATCCGACTTTCTTTCATAAACTGCATCTATCTTGTCAGTGCCAGGAGGAAGACCAATCCAGAAGTTTTTTATGAGAGCAGGCTGAAGGGACACAAGAGATTTAGACCGCTGGATTCGCCAGAAATATGGACCTGACGAAGAAGAGGAAATGAAACAAAAATTAATGTTCTTCCATCTGTGACAAATTAATTTAAAATTACATTTAAAAAAATTGAGCTACAAAGAAATTAATTGCAGCTTTATGTAAGTGGCTTATAATCTTTTAAGCTAGGCAAAATCTGTAAATATGTAAGAAATGGTACTTAAGACAGCATAGATTGTACCTTTAAAAAAGAAAACCTCTCCTCTGATGTTTGCCACAGCATCAAAGCCTCCCTCACAACGATTCTGGATTGACGGATCAGGTCTAGAAAAACAAAGAGGTTACAAAGGGCCTTAATTTTAATTTCTCCTCATCGAGTGTTGGATATGTTATTATTAGCTGATATGGCAGTGTACACTACTGTTCTAAAGTTTGGGGTCTGTGAGATTTTTTTTAATGTTTTTGAAAGAAGTCTCTTTTATTAATACATTAAAAATATTGTGAAATATTATTACAATTAAAAATAACTTTTTTTTTACTTGAATGTGTTTTAATATGTAATTTATTCCTGTGACGCAAAGCTGAAATTCAGTATTCCATAATCCTTCAGAAATCATTCTAATATGCTGATTTTCTGCTCAAGAAACATCTCAACATGAATGTTGAAAACAGTTGTGCTGCTTCATATTTTTGTGGAAACCATGATACATTTCTTTTCGTGACTCTTTGATGAACAGAAAGTTCAACAGAACAGCATTTACTTGAAACAGAAATCTCTTAGAACAATGTAAAAGTCTTTACATTTTTGATCAACTTAATACATCCTTGCTGAATAAAAGTATAATTTAAAAAACTCTTACTGACCGGTATTGCATGTGTCTTGGTAAACATGACTCACTGTAAAGGTACTTTGGGATCTTGTGGATTTGGTGGTCTGGGTAGTTGTGATGTAGGGTTGTTTGGGGATGGTGTTGATGTGCTTATCTTCATTCCTGTCAAATAACAAACCAAAACCACAGCCACAACTTTAGATATGTTCAGCTCGGCTTATGGCGATAATCTGGAAAGATGAATTCAAGCCAGCTAACAGATTAAAAAGTGTTACATTTACATTTTATTTAACTTTATATTCTTGGCACGTTCTTATTTAAAGCTGCAATCCGTAAGTTCTGCCTCTTTGTCGCCATCTCTGTTTGAAACCTGCAATTGCAGTTTTACTGCAGTTAAAACGCAGATGAATCTAATGCTTGCTGTCAGTCACCACATCGGTGTGGATACTGTACTTCAGAATCACAGATTCTATGTCTTGGAGGTATGACCAAAATAAGAATTTTCACCGGAAAATGTCATCTGAACAAATAAGTAACACTTTTGTTCTGACCAACTGAGAAAAAAAGCATTACAATAAATCGCGCTGCCAATGGTGATTAAATCTAACGATTGCTTAGCTCGGATCACGTCAAACCGTGCAAATTATTATTATTGTTATACTTTGTTCTCAAATTGTTAAAGTTAACAACATCAGCATTGCGTGACTATGTGTATTTAGTGTGAATTAGTGTTACCTGTGGATTTTAATTTCTGTAGCCACTCCGCAGTTCGAAGTCTTTTGCCCGATACCAAGCTTGTGTACTTGTACCTGTAAAAATACCCCCGATACCAAAGACCGATACCTCACGTGACGTAACTGACAGAATTTTCCGTGCACAGAGACACCAGCAGCAGCAGCAGAAACAATGTGTGGAAATACTTCAAAATTAATGATTCGTTATCGATTAGTGAAGGCGGGATAGGCGGAATCGCGCTGAATGACAGACCAGAAGCGCTCTGTCTCTCGCACACGCTCTCTCTTTCTTGCGCGCAATCCCAGTTCTCTCAGACAGCACGCGATCGGTTCTCCTTGCGTCTGAATGATCAAATGCACACATAGTTGTCAAAATGTCCATCGTGTGGAGTATCTCACGTAAATACAGTTGGTTATGGACGTAAAAGTGGACGTAAACATATGTGTCAGTATCCATGGATTCGGTCTTAAAGGGACCGCAGCCTATATTTGTCATTAATGTTAATAAAACAACAAAATATGTTAAATAAATGTATACATGGTAAATAAACCTACTGTATCTGAAAAACAAGTTTATTTAATTTGTATCTCTACAGTATTTGTTGTATTGTTTGTAATTTGTTTGTAAATTTATTTTTATATAACAACAATTATATGTATTGGTAATTATGCCCTTTGAAGGTTATTGGACACTGAAATTTTTGTTCTTTAAGTTTGTGACAAGCACATAAAAATTAATATTTTTTTTCATTAGAGTAATGATAAAGAAGCTGTCCTACATTCATTAGTCTCACTGTGTTGTGCTTGGAAAACTGCAACATCAAAAAAAAATAATTAATTATTAATAAATGTATAGGCAGCGGTATCGGTATCGGCGAGTACTAGAAAAAAAGTATCGGTACTCGTACTCTGTCCTTAAAAAATGGTATCGGTGCATCCCTACTATAAATGATCTGCCACCTGCAGCATCCTCATAAGCCATATAGCCTACTAGCTGGGACTCCTTTATGTAAACAGACGTGACGTAATGATGTAAAGATGAAAGGTGGCATGCTCGAATTTTCCGCAGGAACCTACCAGTACCACTCTAATTAGAAAACATTATTACTGTTGTGAAGATAGGGAGATAGTTTTGAACACTGGCTGGCTATGTGCTTGCTCAAAAATTGATTATGGATAATTTTTAACCAAAAAAAGTTATGGACTACAGCTTTAAAGAAATAATTCAAAAACAAAAAAGGAAAAAAAAATTTCACATAAAGCTTTGGTATGCTTTCAGAAAACTTGAAATATAGTACTCAAGTGACGTTGTCCTTATGTTGTTGTTGTATTGAGAAAAGTAATTTGATCTTCCATGAAAATGAGCAAATTATGACACAATATTAATTTTTGGGTAGACAATCCCTTTAAGCATAAATTACAACTACCAGAGCAGGTAACTAAAGCGTATGAACGTGCTCCTACCGTAGAGTGACTGAATGGCATAGCGATCATCATCTGGGAGAATATAAGATGCAATATCAACTCCAACAGCACCCTGGTAGTACGGCCGCATGATGGAAGGATAAGTAGAGGAATGAGAGAGACCCAGGGCATGACCAAATTCATGCACAGCCACCGCGAACAAATCAGTGCCGCTGTTGTCTGAAAACATTGAGAGAATAAGAAGAGGAGATTCTTATTTATGTATAATGACATTTTATAAGTGGGTGATTCGTCAGTTAAGGTTACTTTTGACTACTTAAATCCATGAGAAACGTATTTTCTTCTAGATGATTTAGTATGATAAAACTGCTCTGAAATCAAGAAAACCTGAAAAAAAGTTTCTGTGGATGAGACGTGCTTCACTTCTCATTTCCGTCATAACCAAATATGGTAACACTTTATAATAATAAGGTCTAATTTGTTAACATTAGAAAGGCTGTTAACATCTGGGAAAGGCTAACGTTAACTAGCCTGCTAGCATTGTAAGCATACGATCCCACCCTCCCTGCAAATCGCCATCCAAAGCCATGCCTCTACCAAAACACTGAACGAACGCACACACAACACAGCTGCCCTCGGCAAAGCACCACAAGAGACAACGTAAACTACCTCATGTCTCAAAGCACATAACATTACAATAATAGCGAACGTAAACAACTTAGAGAGCTTGTACCTGACTGCTGCAGATTTATTTCGGTGTTGATACTGTTGACATGGCAATGCATAATTTCCGAGTCTGAGGACGTGAACTGCTCTGGTTAGAACGTCACGGGTTGCCATCTCTTAATTATGGTAGTTATGGCGTGAACGTAGCATAAGCTTGTTGTTTTGATTCGGTAGGAACTGTAAAAGGTGGCTGCTGTTTGTTTGCGGTGCTCATGAGGGAATGTAAAAACACACGCCGACTTCCGCGGAAGCTTTGCGTTTAAAGCTAATAAAATATTTAGACTCAGATCAGTATTTTGTGTCTAATTATTTACTTATGTGGCAAGTAGCCGTGTAATAAGCATCCCTTACTTGGGACAATTACCCCTTAATGAATGCTGTAGACCAGTGGTTCCCAACCACAGTCAAGGAGGCCCCCAAACACTGCATGTTTTTCATGCCTCCTTAATCAAACACACCTGATTCAGGTCATCAGCTCATTAGTAGAGAGTCCAAGACCTGAAATGGGTATGTCAGACAAAGGAGAGATGCAAAATGTGCAGTGTTGGGGGGCCTCCAGGAACCACTGCTGTAGACAATGGAAAATTTTAACTGAATTAAGCTGGACAATAACCATTATTGAACTGAACTGAATCAACACTGAACTGACTTGAGCTGAATAACGACATTGTTGTCTTCTGTAGAGCTGGATATAGCTATATTACTGATTAACTTTACACTTGAACTGAACTGAAACAACACTGACTGAATTAAACTGAGCTGAATAATTATCTGAACTGAATACATCTTCTTCAGAGTTGCTTTACAGCTTAAATTGAATTTGTTTCATAATTGATGATGAATTTTACAACATTAAAGGTGCAATATGTAAGATTTCTGTCTGCTAGAGGTCGCTAGAGGCCTATTCAAAACAAAGGCGTAGCTTGATGACGCCAAGTTTGAGCGCGGAATCTTGGGACATGTGGTCTTCACCTCGACGGATGGTGCAAAAGACTAGGGATAGGACTAGGGAAGAAATCATGTTCATGGATGAGATTATTAACGTTATTGTAGTATGAAGCAGAGCAGGACCGAGTGTTGTGGGAGCTGAATGAGGCTGTTGGAGTGATTGCGCAACACACGCCTCACGAGCAGCGAAACTTTTATTATGACACAGTCGCCGGCGCCGCTTCCACTTTTAGGTCATGAGTATGAGGTAACACAGCTCTGTTTATCATATTAGATACATTTGAGTGTGTTAAAAATCATGTTATAACATTACTCTGTGCGTTCGCTCGGCGGCTGCTGTGAGACACTTTTTGCACACTGCAGTAAGATAGATCGATTTTAGAATATCAAATTAAATGCTGATTATGCTATGTTAGCTACTTGACAAAATTGTGTTTTTCTCTGGGGCATGGTAAAAGCATGGTATTCGCAAAAAAAATCAAGAAAATTCGATTTAAACAATAAGACTAAACGTGTTGAGCTATATAACAATAATTAGTTTTCTGTTTATAAATATATCAAAACAGTTGTTCCCTTGTCTTAAAACGTGTAATACATTAAAGCGTTTTTGGTGTTTCCATGGTTTTTACAAAATAAAACCGGAAACCGAGGGTAACGCAGGTATGACGCAATTGACAGGCGACTCCTCACACGTCCCGGAGCCTTGGTTAAAATTGCAATTTTCTCACGATTTGCAAATAGTTGGAAACATTTGTAAGTACTCAAGTGATATATAACACTGGCCTAGTGGTTTTTGGATATTTTACTGCAAAATCTTACATATTGCACCTTTAACACTGTTATTTTTATATTTTATAGTTTATTAATGTGAAGCTGCTTTTAAACAATCTGTATTGTATAGAATAATATATATAAATGTGACAACTTGATTTAAGGTATATTTTAAAGCATTTTTCTTCTGTGAAAAAAAAAAAAATCCTAAATGCAAAAATATAATTTTGCATAAATTTGCTAAAGCAGTGAATTTGATTACTCCACAAATATTCTACTTTGGGACTGTTATTCATCTATCAGTCAGTGAATATTTAGTAATGCTTGTGTCTCTTGCCTGCATAGGTCCAGCTCTCCTCATCATCAAAATGTGTATCTCCAGCAACTTCATACTCCCCTGGGAAGAAGGCATGAGCAAGTGTCCCTCCCTTCCCATCAAATGGATACCCGTCATCGTGAAGTGAACGGGCGAAAGAGATCTTAATATCGGCTCTGTCCTGCTCGCTTAAGGAGGAAGCAGCTTGAAACTTGAGGTTAGTGACATCACTCCAGGCTTTAAGGGCATAGGTCATTATAGATTTTACATCATTGGGTTTAAGGAATGGATAGAGAGATGGGTAATTCTGGATGCTAGTAGGCAAAACAGAGATAAGTTAGTGAATGCATATTTAAAATGGATATTGTAAGTTATTAGGCTCGGCAGTGACCACCCAGCTAACAAAAATATGTTCTAAAAAACAATTTGCTAAGGTTCCCATTAAGTTATGAAAACATCAGAATAAATATTAGAAATGTCCAGTTATTAAAATATTTTAAAAACTTTTTCTTCTTGGTTTATGCGAACATTAAGGAAACATTCCATTTTATCATTTGGCAAACATTATGGAAATGTTACTTTTGAATGTTCTGGAACAAGTAGTCAAATATGTTAGACAAACATCCAACTAAAACATTTTTAAAAGCTGTAAAATTAATGTATAAATTATGTTTTTATGCAAACGTTTTGAGAACATTATTAAGGACAATAACTTTGAATAAACATTCTATTAATGTTACAAGAAGAAAGTTTGTTCATACCCTAGTGAGAAAAAAAAAAAAAATACTAAAATGTGTTTAAAATACATTTATTTTGTGCCAAATATAACAGAAATACATTTATGTTATTTCTGTGCTAAATAAAAATACCCTGCAATTGTACTTTTGGTATACTAAACTGGTTTACTTAAAGGGGTGGTTGATTATGATTTCACTTTTTTAGCTTTAGTTAGTGTATAATGTTGCTGTTTGAGCATAAACAACATCTGCAAAGTCACGACGCTCAAAGTTCAATGCAAAGGGAGATATTTTCTTTTAAAGAATTCGCTGTTTAAGGACTACAACAAACGGCTGGTAGGGACTACAACAAGCTTCTTCCTAAAATTTACATAATTTACATACTGCTTCACAAACGAGGGTCCACTTTAAAGTCTGCTAAATTGGAATAACTAATTTCGTACTTAATCCACTTTAATTGTGTGGAAGTAGAGCTGAGGTCCAACTAAAGATATACTTAAGTATATTTGATTGTGCTAAAGTGGAAATATTGCAAGTATACTTTAGGGACACTTTAAATATATTGCATTTAAAGACTGATATTATACAAAGTTCTTTCAATTCTTATTAATAGTGATATTAAAACACTTTTTAGGCATAATATTAAGATGTGCATTGTGCAATAGAAAATTACTCCAAATAAAGTTTAATTATAATTTTGCATCAGTAAGTCTTAAGTGATATGTCAATAAATATGTTAATGGATTTGAAGTACACTTAGTATGAAATAAATGTAATTTAAATAGATTTTGGTATAGTTTTTTTTTTTTTTTTTTGTTAAGGTAGCTTTGCCATAATGTTCTGAGAACATTCCCTGTTAGCTGGGCATGTGTTTCTAACAGTGCAGACCTCCATGTGAGGACAGACTTTTTCCAGCGTAGTCCAACAGTGGCATATCTTCTTTTCCTTCTTCGCTTTTTCAGCAAGTCCTTGGACCCTATAATGTCTGGCAGTGAACATCGTGGTGTGCTCATCAGTTTCAGGGTGTCACTGTCTAGAGAAGCACAGGACAGAAGGTCTCAGATCAATATATAGACTTTAGAGATACAGAGCCCATTACAGTATACATGTAATAAAACCCCATGTGAGGAGGAGAGACAATGAAATAATTCTTTCTCTGGAGAAAATGTATTGAACCCACCATTTACAAGCCACCAATCACAGCTTGAAGACAAAGTCACTCTAAATCTCATCATTACACTTGCATATATCAAGAATTGAAAACATCCCAGCTAACATGGAACGTTCTCAAAACTTTAGCTAACGTTGTGGTAAGGTTCTCTCATAGTTATCAACAAATGTCCCTCCAGAATGTTTGTTCAAAATTATCTGGTCTTTAATAATGTACTCAAAAAGTTAGCACAAAATCATTTTTTATGCATTGTTCATTTAAAATGCTTTTTACCTGAAACATTTGCTTGTATGTTTGCATAACGTTTTTCAAATGTTACTACCTGTTTCAGAATGTACATTCAAAAGTAACATTTTCTTTATGTTTGCAAAATGGTAAAACGGAATGTTCCTTTAAAGGGATAGTTCATCCAAAAATAAAAATGTTGTCATCATTTACTCACCCTCAAGTTGTTTCAAACCTGGGGTGCGTTTCCTGTACAACGCCTTAACTCGCTGCTTAACTACGATAGTACAATGCATCAACTTGCTTGTCACAAAATAAATTTGTCTTTCAATCATGTTGGTTAATGATATCACACAGGTGGAGAAGTAATAACTTCTAAATTAATAAATTATGGACATGGCATTTGAAGACTAATTTTCATTTTTCTCAGTTATTTTGCTTTATTTCCAGATTCAATCATAGGCTCGGTTTCATACTAGTGCATGTAGTACGTACGCACATGCACACTCTTCAAAAAAGGTGCTTTAATTCTCTTGACAAACTAAAAGATGTAATGACATTTGTATATATTTGAAATAAAAGATATAGATTGCACTGAATGTCAGCTTGCTTATTTTGCTCAAGATAAGGATTTAAGTCCACATGTTATAAAAACAAGAAACTATGCTTCTAACCACAGGTCGTGAGCTGTTGTTCCAACCGTACATTTTGCGATGCAGTATGCAAATGTACGTTGGAACTATGGTTTCGGTAAAACACTAACTCGTTGAACTATGCTAATGTGACCATAGTTGGCTAATGATGTTTTCAGGAAATGCAACCCTGTATGAGTTTCTTTCTTCTGTTGAACACAAAAAAAGATAAGATATTTTAAAGAATGTTGGCAACCAGACAGTTGACAGTAGCCATTGACTTCCATAGTATTTTTTTTTCCTACTATGGAAGTCAATGGCTACCATCAGCTGTTTGATTACCCACATTCTTTAAAATATCTTCTTTTCTGTTCAACGGAATAAACTTATACACTTATAAACTATCATTTTAACGTTCGCATAAGCAAGAATTAAACAAGAAACTTTTTTTAAATGTTCAGGGAACATTAAGAAATAATGTTTAACTTAATGGAAACATTACCAAAACGTTCTTTGAATATATGTTTGTTAGCTGAGATAGTGTTTTGATTCAATTTGATTAGAAAAAAGCAGGGAAATCTAGAATAAAAAAGAACAAATAAATGAAAGAAAAAAAATGAAAAAAAAAATGAAAAAAATAGACTTCTCCAAATTTTGTGACACAAGGCTGTTAGATCATTTCCTGCATGTGATGAAGTGCTTTCTGTGAAAGGCACACGCATTGCGTTTACCTAGTTTTCCTGTGTCTTTGAGGCCAGCGAATCGCTGCATTTCTTTGATGGCCTTCTCAATGCCCTCTTTAGATTGCAGCTGCCCTGTGCGGGGGTCAGGAGGGGGCAGGTATCCATACCTGCTTAACCAATCCTAAGAGAAATCACACACGTAAAATATTCATTTAACTTAAGCGAATATATACATGAATAGTGTCATTTTGTCATTTCCATATACAGTGTAAAGGCCTTTCACAACAAGAACAATTACTATAACTAACTAAAGCGATAACCTATAGTATAATGATTCATCATTTGGGAAAAAATCATTCTGAAAAAGATTGTGGTGTGGAAATCCCTATTCTCATATAAAACAATTACTAAAACTTGTCCAGTTAGACTATATTAAAGTATTTAAGGTCATTTTAACAGATATATTTAAATATATAAAACAAATAGATTTATTTATTAGACATCTCTGGTAATGGACAGATGATTTTATATATATATATATATATATGCCAAACCCACTTTCCACTGGCTAATTTATTTACATCTGTCTCACAGGGATTTTACGCACATGCAACTACACTAACACATGAAAAAATATATAAAACCCAAACCCACTTATGACATATGGCACAATGTTTGTTTTTTTCTGTCTTTAAAAGTACTTAACTTATAGTAATGCAGAGTAAGGCTCATCTTACCACACCCCGAGAGTACTGGTCCGGCATCGGAGCCAAATGAACCGGAGAGATAAACACAAGCACAATGCAGGTCAGGTGAACCAACCAAAGATATCCTAAGAGAGTCATCTGCATGGATGGAATTAAAAAACAAACAGCTGCAGACAATTAAAAGGATCTGCTCTTATTCTAAGGTTAATGTTGCCCTTATGTCCTCATACCATTATATGCTCAGTTTCTCTTGCTACTTCAGTTGATCTCTCTAAAGACTAGGCAGGGCCAAGTGATGTGAGGGGGAGCTCTCTCTCTCTCTCTCTCTCTCTCTCTCTCTCTCTCTCTTCATTCTGAAAAAAATAAAATAAAATCTCTGTAAGAATCTTACTCCCTGCTGAATCAAATGAGCATTACTTAACTAACTTTATTACTTAAGCTAATTAATATTAACATTAATTATTCAATTATGTCTTTATTTAAAACAAGTTAAACTTTGCCATTCTCACATTTTGCCAAACATAAATCAGTTATAAGACACCAAAACCACCAAAATGAAGGAGGTGCAGTCACACCCATAACTGAAACACACAGGATGTCTTGGGTTTACGTTACAACACTCATTTTGTCTTTTAAGATTTGTCACCCTTAGTAAATCAAACATTGCAGTTATTACAAATAGAATATGTTTTTTTTTTTTTCATCTGCAATAGGTTATTTTATAAGTCGTCTATTATAAGCAGATTGCTTACAAAATCTAGCGAAAATCGATTATCACTAAAGGTGTGCAAGAAAGCTACTCATTTAATTTGCGGACAAGAAAAGCCTACATCAATGACACACAAAAAAAAAACTTTAAAATAATATTGCCTAAAATAGGATCGTGGGGCCAGTGTCTATGGCAGGAAGAGGACATCACAGGGGGCCAGGAAATTTACACGTGTTTAAAAAAGAAAAAATGAAACAACATGTCATGGAAATGACTCTGAAGTTGGTAACATTTTACAATAAGGTTCATTAGTTAAACATTAGTTAACTAACACGAACTAACAATGAGCAATACATTTGTTACTGTATTTATTAATCTTCATTAACGTTAGTTAATGAAAATATAGCTGTTCATTGTTTGTTCAAGTTAGTTCACAGTGCATTAACTAATGTTAACAAGACTTTAATAATGTGGTGTTTCCCACAGGATTTTGTGAGACTGTGGTGGGTGTACATCGTTCCTCTTGTAGATTTTAAATTTACATGCATAAATCTGGTGCATTCTGTGCGCAAAA
The DNA here is from genome assembly GCA_037101425.1 of Elopichthys bambusa. Classification (NCBI taxonomy): domain Eukaryota; kingdom Metazoa; phylum Chordata; class Actinopteri; order Cypriniformes; family Xenocyprididae; genus Elopichthys; species Elopichthys bambusa. The sequence goes on from CM074449.1 coordinate 27,099,286, forward strand.
TTAAGTGACTAGATCAATGAAGAAATTTGTTCTCTTGTAAACAATTTTGTGCTCTAAGTCATTTATTTATACACACATTAGTCACGTACACAACATATACTAGGCAAAATGATAGTTCATAAGTGGTCAAACATGTAGAGTATACATTTAAACCATTAAAAATATGTAGCAAAAGAGGTTACCTTTGTTGAATTAATTTATTTCTAGAAGAATTTGTGGGGGTCTGTATCTATACATCTGTATTTGTGGAACTAATGTTCACTCTTTGATTTGTTAAACAATCCAGAATGCACTAAACATACTACTTCATTATAGAAAAACAACAACAAATGAATAGAAACATATAATCATAAGCTGACCGATAAATAAACTAGGTGAGTATATAATTCAGCAGCAAAACGTATGCTAGGCTAATTCTTGAAAAAAAACTTTGCACAGTAATTTTTATAAAATCTATTTGTATTCTTATGAAATTAGAAAACTTTATGTTAGATTTATATTTATATGTGAATGTAAAGAATTATATGTATTTATTATAATGGAAGATTAAAAGATGTTTATTTTCAATGTATTGTTCAGATTTTTAATGGGGCAACAAAATATGATAGATACGACAAAACAAAATATTAATAATCTTTCAGTGTGCAAAACCATGATGAAACGCTTCAAAACACAGCAGCACAAATCGCTTATGCGCATCCCGGGTGCAGAATGATGTGCTTGAAGCAATATGGAGTCGCAGCGCACAGTTGCGTTGTTGTGCGATCTAACAGACACCCTGTAGCCAGTATTATGACATCGTTCAGAAACGGCAGATTTAAAAAAGTATGTAATACTTTATCTACATATCAAGTATTATAATGGGAATATATCATATTGGAGAGTTTTACCGTGCTGACTGTCGTTACCGAACGCGACGCGCTGTTTGAGTGCTGAAGAGAGAATGATTGACAGCTGCAGCGGAGGGAAGACGAGTTTCCGTGAATTTAAATTTAGGGATGTAACGCAACGTACATATTCTTCTGTCCCTCACATGAAGCTATGAATTTAAATGTCCGTTTAATTTTGAGACTGTGGCGGGTCTAGTTAATGTATGGGAAACACTGATAACTAGTAAATGTTGAAATTAACATTAATAAATGCTGTATAAGTGCAGTTCATTATTAGTTCATGTAGTTAACTAATGAACCTTATTGTAAAGTGTTACCTTGAAGTTTTAAGTTCCCAGTGTACTTAACTGAAGTGTATTGTAATCTGTTGTTGATGCAAAGTCATGCAGTAGTTTTGTAACTCTTGTCTTAGGACAAATTTCTTCAACATATTGCTCAAGGTATGTCAGACAAATGAACATGTGGTAAGTGATACAAAATGGGAATTTGATGAGCAATATCACAGTATAGTGCTAAAGCAAAAATGCCGTTTTTCCCAAGATGTGCTGATAACAAGGTGCGGTCACATTTACCGTTGTTCGGGAATATTTTGCCGGTGGAATCCAGTCAATCCGTGCGATTGGAAGTTTCGCGTGAAGGCGAAGATGTTCTCCATAGGGCTGGGAATCGATTCCAAAAAGAATCGATTCCGAGGCGTTTGGAATCGATTCCATTAAGGGGAATCGACTCCTCATTTAGGGCCTTTATTAGTTCAAAGCTATCATTAATTTGCCTCTTGCTTGCTAATAGTGACTGGAAGTCCGATTCATTTTCTCAAAAGGGTTCTTCCGGGTAGTTCATGTCAATGAACCAGTTCAAAAACTTATTCAGGCGTTATTTTACGGTGAATCTGGCTTATGCTCTCTGCACTTTTGAGCGCTGCATGGACTTACGAGAGAAGTTTTTATTTGAAATAAAATGCTATTTAAAAAAATATATATATATACTTTTCTTTCTATCAGCCAAGAATTCTGAAAGAAAACGTGTCGTGTTGTTGTTAATGTTCTGGTTATTGTACAGTTTGCTTTATATATTAATTCTGTGTAAAAGCATACAGTTAAAATAAACTTAATAATTCAGCTGAACTGTGCACATGTAGATACTGTGTGTCTAAGGCTTTTTTTTTTTTTTAAAGCGATACTGCTGGGCTATGGACTATGACCCATTTCAGGTGCAATGCAGCCAAAATTACAATTTAAAATCAATCAGAGATATAAATGTACCTTTATATTATTAATAAAGCTTTATATTATGAGAAGGCTACTTTCTACGACTTTAATACCCTGTAGTCATGGCGAGATAGGTTCCTTAAATCTAAAAAAAAAAAAAAACAAGGATCGAAAACAGAAGGAGAAATCGATTCTTGGAATCGACTCCAATCGATTCTAGAACCAGGAATTGGAATCGAACAGCCCTAGTTCTCCATGCAGATTTGGCTCAAGAATGCTGATTGGTTTTATAAATGCTAACAGAGAATATTCTCGGAACTTTGACTAATGTTCTGGCAAGGTTCTCTCAAAGTTATTAACAAACATTCTTTTAGTAATGGTAATAGAAGTTTTTTATTTCAGAGTTATCTGATCTTTAATAATGTTCTCAAAATGTTAGATCAAAAATCTTATTCATGGAATGTTTTATTTCAGAAAAATTTTAGTTGGATGTTCGTATAACATTTTTTAAATTTTTTAAGCACCTAACCCTGCGTCACAGATGGTGTTGGGTTTTGTTTCAAGTTTATAGTTTCATGTGTCTTATTTTGTATATATAGTCATTGTAATGTTTCTTTGTTTACTGGTTTGCCAAGTGCTCACTTGCCATGTGTTTCCCTTCCTTGTTTATGTTCTAGTCATGTGATCCTGCCATGTGCTCCTTTGTCATGTGCCTCCTTGTTTCATGTCATGTTGGTTTGATTGTGTACAAGTGTCTTGTTATATCTGAGATGTTGACTTCCTCAGGAGCCTCAGTAGTTCAGAGGAAATAGTTATGTAACCCAAGACTAATCATTAGTCCCTGTGTATATTTTGACCTCATGTTTCCTCAGACTTGTGGCCTGTTGCACATAGCCGGTTTCAGTTGTTACCCAGGTAAGTTCAAGATTAGTTTGAGCAAACTCTGGTTTTTCGGGCTTATGAAGGTGGATTGGTTTTTAGCGGGGTTTATTGCTATGGTGACTTAAGCTACATGGCTAACCTGCTCCGGAGCAGGTTTTATTCTGACCCAAACTTGACCAATCAGCTGTGAGTAAAGTGACAGGTAGCCTATCTGATGCAATAAAGCCACTCCCCCTGTATCTCTAGCTGCGAATTAAATCAGTATATAGTGAAAACATTTTAGAGACAAAATTGCTCATCTTTTGCTGCTAATTATTCATTATATTTATTTATTAAATAAATTAAAACTATGAATAATTCGTATGACATATATAATTAGGCCTATTATATTAATTGACAATATTTCAATTAAATATTTGAATTAAAATAAATATAATACATGCATAATATATAAAGCTTTTAAACAGATTAAGCTTACATGTATTCTTTTGAGCTCTTTGTGAAACTATATTAATTATTTGATTCACATGCATTGATATAGTCAGATATTTTCTTTCAGCTGCCTTTTCAAACTTGCAGTGCAGCAGTGTTTATTCCTGCTTTGTAAATGCGTTTAATTCCATATTTTTCATAACGATCTCTTAATCTTCGGAAGAGACATGAATTGCGCGGCTCTCTCGCGAGAAGTGAATCAAACTGTTCTCCTTGTTCCGTGTGATTGGCTGTTTGCCGCACGTGTCACACTTTCAGGTGCACGCGCTTTGGATTAAACCTGAGTTGATACCGAGCGTTGTGCAACAGTTGATCCTGATCTAAACCAGGTTGGATTTATCTGGATTTGTCAACTCCAAACCTACTCTGAAACTCAGAGTTTGTTCAACTAGCTTCATGCAACCGGCCATTGGTCTAGTATTGACCGTGTACCACTGTGAGTGAGCTTTATCCCCTGGTTTCACAGACAAGGCTTAAGCTAGTCCTAGATTAAAATGCATGTTTGAGCTGTTTTAACTGAAAGCAACTTGTACCAACATATCTTAAAATATGTCAGTGTCATTGTTTTGTTTTTCTGGGGTACATTTATAAAAAAACTACCTAAATCTCCTAATTGAACTAAGGCTTAATCCTGGTTTAGTCTAAGCCCTGTCTGTGAAACCTGGCCTGTGTTTCTTGTTTTGTCTAGCCATACAAGCCATGCCATGTAAAGTCTTTGTTTTGTTTGATCATGTTTTAAGTTCAAATAAAACTGCACATGGGTTCTCTAAGACCTGCCTGCAGTGGATCCTTACAGATGTACTTGGTAAAATCAGGTTCTCCGAATAAATTGTAAGTCTCTAACATTCACAGAAAATAGGTACAGTATATTTCCATTTTGCAATAAAGTGGATTTACCTATAACCGGTACTGATCGTTTGTCAGTGACAAAGCAGTTCTAATTTTGTGCATGCATCTTAATTGTGAATGACACTGCAAAGCCAATGTATATAAATATCCATAACAGTTTTAAAAAAAAATTTATGGGGACATTTTTGGAGGGACTTTTTTCCCAGTACTAATACGAAGGGAGATTTAAAACTTTTTTTATTTGGACTTCACAGATCAGTCTTCCTCTTTCTGTATGTGTTGACAAACATAATTTCTTGTCACCTCTGTTTTCCTAGAAATTACTCATACAAAGTTATTAACATACAGTACCAGGCAATATAAAACATGCATGATCATATCTGTGAGCTGTGAATGGCCATTTCCTGTTGTTTGGAAGTGCCTGCAAACCATCAGTGGTGCTTATCTCCCGTCTTTTCCCAACCCCCCCAACTGCCAGAGTGCATCTGAAAGCGCTATTAGTGGTACATGACATGGTATCGCTAATGCTTTGAGAGAGAGAGAGAGACGAAGAGAAAGAAAGAGAGAGAATATGGGTTAATTCCTGCTTCACTTAAACTATTTATAGTTAGTGACTCATCAAGTGTCATTGTTTGACTGAAGGTCAGCGTTAACACAAAATGAAACTAGTAAAAGAGACATACACAGAGAAACATAATTTGCATGAAGTGTTATGCAATCAAAATCCCTTATGGAAGCAAAACAATTTACATGTGACAAAATATGAACAATAAGATTATTTTTTGTATTTAATGGTTATTTGGTTGGATGGACTAAAATAATTATGGTCATAAATTTGGGATGATGCTATATTTTGCATTTTAGACAATTACAAGTCACAGCACATGACTGCAAGATAAATGTTTTATTAAAGGGTTTAATGCATACATGAAATGGGTTAACTGGAGCGAGTGAACATCCACACATACAGCACAGTGGGGTCCAAAATACAACATTGACAACCTGGGGGTTTTCAACTGAAATCTGTAAATAAACATATTTTAAGAAATAAACAATGTTTTAGGACTTTTAAATTTATATAAAAATATTTTTTAAAGAAGATGCTGTTGTCATTAAAGCAAAAGGCAGACATACAAAGACATTCTGAAATTCATGTAAATTTTTCAGTTCAATTTTTCATGGAAATTGTTTTGCTGATAATATAATTTGTAATCAAAATGTGTGTGTATTAAATAAAAAAAAGGGGGGGGGATGAAAGAAGCAATTTCACTTGTGGTCTCAGACTTAAAGGCACAATATGTAATTTTTCGCCGCTAGAGGTCGCTAATTCAAAACAGAGGCATAGCTTGATGACGAATGAGCGTGGAATCATGGGATTTCTCATATCACCTCCATAGCCGATGGAAAGCAACCGGGACTCATCATATTCAATATCATATTCATGGATGAGCTAATGTATTAAATTTGAACAAGGCCGCTGGAGAGATTGCTAAATACATTGAGTGTTATGTTTTAACATTACTCTGTGTGTTCGCTTGGTAGCAGGTATGAGAGAGTTGTCGCACTTATATTATATCTAGATTGATATCATATTAATAAAAATTGAATGACTTGTGTTGTTAAATGACATGCAATTCATTTTAAAATATATTGTATGGTGAAAAAACTCTCTGATAATGCTATATTACCCACTTGACAAAACAGTCTCTGAGGCATGGTAAAAACAAGGTAGCCTACTGGTAAATCAAGAAAGCAAGTGATTCAAATAATAAGACTAACTGTGTTGAGCTATATAACAATGATTAGGTTTCGGTCTATAAATGTATCCAATCAGCTACTCACCTGTCTAATAAAACGCATAATATATTAAAGCATCTTTGGTGTTTCCATGGTTTCTACAAAGGCAGGAATGATGTCATCGAAAGGCAACGCATGGACACGGTCCATGTTCTGGTTAAAATTGCTCTGGAGTTAAACATTGTTGGAAATATTTGGGTTAATGTAAGTACACAAGTCAACAAAATATATAACATTGTTTTAGTGATTTTTGTATATTTTAATCAAAAAATCTTACATATTGTGCCTTTAATTTGTACCCCACTGTAAATCGTTAATTTCTCTAATACACACACACACACACATATTCATGCATAACCCATAAACTATAGTTTAAGTACAGAGATATTTTCCCAATATTCAAACACATTTCCTCATAAATATACTGTATGATAAATAACATAAATTTGAACAAAGAAATAAAAACACAGGAGAAATAAAACACAACACTACAGTATTTTAAACACAACACTTTGGATTTGAAGATGAGCTTTATGCTGGAGAATTTTTTGGCAAAAATAATTGTGCATAATAAATCCTTGTTGACTCTTTAAAGGGTTAGTTCACCCAAAAATGAAAATTCTGTCATTAATTACTCACCCTCATGTTGTTCCACACCTGTAAGACCTGCATTCATCTTCGGAACACAAATTAAGATATTAAGATTTTTGATGAAATCTGATGGCTCAGTGAGGCCTGGATTGACAGCAAGAAAATTAACACTTTCAAATGCCCTAAAAAAAGCTACTAAACACGTATTTAAAACAGTTCATGTGAGTTCAGTGGTTCAACCTTAATGTTATGAAGCAGCGAGAATACTTTTTGTGTGCCAAAAAAACAAAATAATGACTTTATTCAACAATATCTAGTGATGGGCGATTTCAAAACACTGCAAAAGTTGTCAGTTTGAAACAAGCTCCGAACCACTGATTTTAAAACAAGATTCGTAAAGCTTCGAAGTTTCATGAAGCAGTGTTTTGAAATCGCTAAAAATTTTGTTTTTTTGCCGTACAAAAAGTATTCTCGCCACTTCATAACATTAAGGTTGAACCACTGAACTCACATGAACTGTTTCAAATATGTCTTTAGTAGCTTTTTTTAGGGCATTTGAAAGTGTTAATTTTCTTGCTGTCAATGCAGGCCTCACTGAGCCATCAGATTTCATCAAAAATATCTTAATTTGTGTTCTGAAGATGAATGAAGGTCTTACAGGTGTAGAAGAGCATGAGGGTGAGTAAATGATGACATAATTTTCATTTTGGGGTGAACTAACCTTTTAAAACAATCATTAGTTCATTGGTCTTAAGTGCAAGTCACATGACTGGGTCTCTGAATGAACTAGGCATTTGCCTTGATTGTCGCAAGCTTACTGAGGTTCATGAAAGAACAATGTCATAAATGTTTCATAAAAGTGATGTGATATATATCTGAAATGAAAATGATCACAACAAAAGAATAACTATAATGAGGAATGAAAATGAGGAATTATCATAAAAGAAATGGAAACTAGAATTATGTTCTTAAAACATCATTCATGCTTCCCAGTTCTGTAAAGTTGCTGCCAGGAACTCACATCAATGATTATGATTTTTTGAAAACAGGAATGTCATTGTGCAATGCATCATCATATAAATCATATACAATCCTGATTGAAAAACATAGATAAAATAATGCATGTCAAATGAAGGACTTTTGTTCTTTAGGTTCAACCATCAGAGGATCGCCTTCCTTTGAGTTTAGAACAATTTGTTCTAAAGGGTTTTTTACCTTTTGTAAACATATTTAGTTTTCTAAAGCAAAATCTGCCTCCCCTTTTCACTGCAGTCTGGCCCAATACTGGCCCAGAGTTTGATCATTTCCTGGTACCTGGACAGGTACAGAAACACCTGGTGAAATCAAACCTAAAGCAGAAAAAGGACAATAATTTAATGCACTATTGTAAAAATTATCAAATATATAAATAAGTAAACAATAAGTGAGTATTTAGTAAATAATAATAATTAGCTCAAGCTTATGTCTTTTCAGTTTCAGGGTTACGATTGTCGACACGTCAACAATAGTGGGTGTGCAAGCTACAATTTTTTGTTCTTTCTAGTTTAATGTAGTTTTTCACATCACAACAATCTGCCCACTTTGAATCAGACAGAGATAAAGTAGTGCATAAGATTACATTTATTTCAATTAATCAATTATAGCATTTATTTGAATTCGTTATTGAGAGAAAGAAATGAGATGCATGTGTGAATTACCTGTTCAGCGTCTCTCTATTATCAAAGCTGTCAGTTTAGTTACTTCAAAACCAGTGATGTTACCCTCTCATTGCTGAGAAATATAATGTAGCGATCTGTGCTCCTGAATGTTTCTGTGTGTGTGCAGCGCGATCTCCCAGTGACGTATGCTTGTGTGCTTCAGTGAAAAGTGAAAACAGCACAAGTGACGTTTTTTTTTTTTTTTCTGGACTTATACTGTATGTGTGTGTGTGTGCTTCAATGAAAACAGCACATTAATTAAAGCAATGATTAAACTGACTTGGAACGACCTGTGTGTAACAGATGTAGGCTAGTAAGAGCTGTGTGTGTAAAATCTCACTCCCCTAAACTCAAGAGACAGACCCAGGTTCGAGTCCCGCTTAGAGTGGGCGGTTCGAAGAAGAGGGGTTACGCTGGTGCCGTGACCTGAATGTGAGTGAGGCTTAGGAGGGTGAGTGTGACAGATGTAGGCTAGTAAGAGCTGTGCATGTAAATCTCACTCCCCTGAACCAGAGAACTTTTACTAACAAGACATGAAACTCAACAGAGCGTTCCACTGCAACACCAGCACCCAGCAGCAGCCCTACGCTTCCGCCATTTTGGGGTGAAAGCGACTCGGCAGTCCACTAGCTTCTATGGCAATATCAGCTGCTTTGTTAAAAAATAACAAAATCCAACCGGAATGATGACAACACAGAATAACATACAATCACTAGTGATCATTAAAAAATCCTTTTAACATTACAGACCTTGTATTTAAATCTTCCACTTTTTTTCACAAAACCTTTGCTCTCTAGAAACCCAGTCAGTTTGGGTTAAAATTCTGTGAAGTTCAAGCATTAGCATTATAAAGCATTAATACTAGCATATGAAATTAAATTAAGGACATGCATCAGAATAATTGGGAATGTTGGACAATAAATATATATCAGAATATGACAGCTTGACAGTAAACTGTTTTTGCAGCGTTGTCTTATATTAATGTCCGTTAAAGCAAGACTATGTAAACAAAACAACACAGCCACTGTGTCCAAAAGTGGGAATTATGAGATAACAGACACAGCAATGCATCATGTTCTATAAGTTCATTATGTTTAGCGTGATCCAGGGGATTTAAACCTACAATATATTTCAGACCTAGTGGAGTAATTTAATATATACTCCACTAGATCTGAAATATAATATTGTACGTTTTAATCCACTGGATCACGCAACAAACATAAGCTTAACTTTATTACTATTAATAGTAAATGTGTCAAGTCAAATAAAATGGAAATACTCAATAAATAGGGTAACTATGTTACCTCAGATATGTAACAGTTGGATTCCACAACTGATAACATAAAACATATAAAAAAAATACAACATTTAATGTAGGTGTCATAAAATGTACTGAATTTGAGAAATGTTCTATTGCGCTTCTGATTTGGCTGTGAGATTCGCCGATTTTGGGTGCGTAAAACGTGATGGATTCTATTGTCCAGTTGGCATTTTCACCCCAAAACGGCTGCCGCGCCACCTAGCGTTACCCAAAAAGCATCAGAGTTTCACCTCTTGGGTTCTATGCTCTTTGCCTGAACTCAAGATGCGCTCGCTAGAGACTGCGGTCTTTAACCTCCTTGTTAGAGTGCCCACCACTCATGCCAGTGAACCTGGGTTTGAGTCTCGCTTACAGTGAACAGGAGGGGTTATATGTGCATTGAACGGTTTTATTGCACACCTTCCAACCAATCAGACTCGAGTATTCAGATAGACCATGGTATAATAAAAAATAATAAGTAAAAGGTATATTTATAATAAGTAAATAAATAATAATTAAAAAAAAAATATATATATATATATAGAGGACCTAAGTTGTGATGGAAAACACTGGCCATTAGCTCTCATATAGACAGTCACTAAGGAGCTGTTATAGACTGACCTGTGCTGGTGTTAGTTGAAGGAGGAGCTGGCAGATGAGAAGAGGAGTATGATGTCTCAAACGAGCGAGGTGCAGATGGGGATGGAGGCAGCATGCAGGAGTACGAGGAGGCAGATGGAGAAGGAGCAGACTGCAAAGAAAAGTCCAGTTGAGTAAGACCAAAAAATAAAGAAATAAATAAAGAACACCCAGAACGCTTGTATATAAAACAATTAAATCATTTCAAATAGTATTGAAGTGCAATGAAGAACAGAAGTACTAACATACCACCTCTTCCTATTTTTGCAGTAAATACCATAATATGTCACTATACAACTATATTTGCCAAAATGTACAACAATAATATAATGCACTCAACCTGACCTTCAAAATCCATCTCCAGTGAGATTAATTAGTCTGTTAACTGTCATTGTCCCAGTAGTAGTGGGACACTTGGCTATACAACTTGGTTAGACATGCTTTCTATGGCTTTGCTTTCTAGCAATTCTAGTTATTTTTATATATTTCTGTCACACAATTTCTGAAACCTGACACTCATACACCAGAGCCACACACCAAATCTGTAAAACCATACACTAATTCTCGGTCTTCGACACAGTTTTCAATTTCATAAAGCACTTTTTTGCAAAACACAACATACAATTCTCTATGTAACACACAAAAATCTAACAGGAAGTATCTTGATTTGCTTTTTCAAACACAACCATTGTTTCTGTCCAACTACACATGGTTGATGTATTTCTTTTCTTTCGTATTGTGTAATACTGTATTCACAACCACAGATGCTTATAGTAAAAAAATAAATAGTTTGGTTTCAATCTTGCTTTCATGTTTACTGTGAATTTTTCAACATCTCTCTGCCAGTTACTTTCAATCTTGTACAGAAATGTACAGAGGAGCTCGTGAAAGAAGAGCTTTAGGCTTTGAATAACTGTGTGTATATGATATATCCAAAAATAGAATATTATGGCAAAGGTGTTTGCAACGTAAGATAAAAGTTTGCTTTTGAGATGTTTGTGACATTTTGAATGCAGTGCTTCATTTTGCAAGAGATATTTCGAAAATGTGTGTAAGCAGTTGAAAAAAACAGGTTAATCTTTTTCTTTGCTCATTATTTGACCAGACTGCTAAAAGTTAACACATTTTACACAATATTGATAGAAAAATGTAAAATAATGATGTTTATATAAAAAAATAACTCACATACTTGATGATGTCATGTGATAATGGAGTATACTACTGTTTGAAATGGTAAAAATTGAATAATGCACATTATATTGCTTATTTTTAGAAAATAGTAGGCTGTGCATATTCAGTAAGTAGTGAGCTAGTATTCTGTTCTGAGCACAGATTTTCTAGTGACAGTTCCATTGTCACCACTAGAGGGCACTAATACATAGCAGAACAGATGTACAAATGCAGTATGTATGGCATTACAATGGTTTGCTAAAAAGAAATATGAATTTCATAAAATGAGCAGTGGAGTCTCACCTGGACCCCAGTATAGACTGAGAGAGAGTTATAACTGGGCAGAGCTGTGTCACTCTGACTGATCATGGATGCTAAACACACACAAATAAAGAAGATGAGAGAAAAGCATTATATTCTCAGTGCCAAGTACAGTATGCGGTACAATAAAACATCAAAACCTGAAAAATGCAAATAAAGGTACAGGAATTATGTAAATAAATTTTAGCTTCTATAAAAAAACATCAAATTCTGAGCGCAGTAGGCTGTACAGCTTACCTTTTTAAAAATAAATAAATAAATTGACTATTTGAAATAATTCTAAATAATATTAAAGTATCAGAGTCATGAAACAAATCGAATATGGGAATTAACCAAAACTGTTAAAAAATAAATAAAAAATCTTAAATTGAACTTCTTCAAAGTCACAATTAAAAATGAAAAATTTTTAAAAGAGAGATAAATGACAATTTATTTAGGTAAAGTTTAGTTACAATTTAGTTAAATAATCCATTTATTTAAGTAATAAAAGTATGAATTTATTTCATTTTAGTTCAATTCATACACAGGTACAATTTCATTATTATTTTTAAACATTTAAGAATAAGCTTTTACCTCAAAATATATTTGTTTATTAGAAACAAATTCATTCAAAGAACATGAGGAAGGGAAAAAAAACATTCTAATACATATCATATTCTAAGCACCATGCAAATTTTCCACTGTAAATCTCCGTTCTCACCTGTACTATTGCCATGCGGATGATGATAGACAGCTGAATTAAAAGATGTGTTCAGTGGAGCGTGTGTTTGAGAACAGGAAGTCCCGCCTCCAGACCGCCTCTGGTTTCGCAGCTTCTCCTCACGCCTCCATTTGGCTCTTCGATTGGAAAACCACACCTGACAGTCAAGGTCCAGAGAAAGAATATATGATCTATTCCAGCATTTTCGAAGTTAACATAATAACTATGACAGTAACTTACCTGTATTCGTGCCTCTGGAAGGTCGATTTTGTTTGCAAGTCGCTCTCGTGCGAAAACATCGGGATAATGTGTTCTCTCAAACTCTGTTAGATGAAGTTTAGTAGTACTTAAATCTTTCTATAAAATAAATGCCAGTTGGTTTTATTTTTTGTCATTTATCACAATACTAATTTTTAAGCTTTTTTGTCTATTTTCTTACCTTTCTCCAAGGCCTCGATCTGCTCTGTTGTGAAGCTGGTTCTGTTGCGCTGAAGTTTCCTCTTCAACTGCAGCTTCAGTTGAGACTCTTCTCCTTCATCTCTTTCTACATGTCCTCCTCTTCCTGCCATCCTCCCATCTGTATCCACCAGGCAGTCATCTGAACCTGGATAAAAACAGTAACCGACCGAGGATGCATACACATACATACATGTTTAGAAACACCTAAGTCACTGCTGACAAAGCTGAAAGTGTAGCTGGAACCATTCATGAGTTCTTATGAATTATTCTTATAAATAATCATTAGTTCATAGCCACTGTTGCCTTTGGCTTGCTCCACTGGGATTTAAAAGACAGATAATATTCAGTAATTTAACTGCACTGACACTATTGGATGAGAGCAAAATTTGAACTGAACTGACCCAGCTAACAGAGAACATTCTCGGAACTTTGGCTAACGTTGTGGCAATGTTCTCTTAAAGTTATGAACAAAGGTTCTTCCAGTAATGTATATGTAAGCAATAAGGTACGAGAGGCCCTTCAGCCGTGACTTATTTACGATACAGCACTACTAATCCTCGAGTACCTTATTGCTTTTATAAAACGGTTACCACACAATACAAATACTAAAGATGGCGGCAAAGACTGTCTTTATGAGTGTGTCAGTCAGTAGCAAAGACTTTTACATTGAAAAGACTAAATTGTTGTAAACACGGATCAAGACCCAACTGACAAATGCTTTGACTAGCGCTGTCAGTCACGGGAAAACCCCTTAACTGTTAAAAGGACAAGATAATACATCGGACATTTAAACTGATTTTTTATTATGAACACAGGAATGGCCTGAAGGAAAATGCAAAATCTGAATGCAGGTAATAAACTCACTCACTCAATCTTTTTCCATATAATACAGTAAGCTTCAATGAACAATATCAATTGAGAACATACAGTTTACGTTGTTAAGAGTGGTTGCTAAGGGTGTGTGTAGTGATACACAGAACCGTTGGGTGAAGCGGTCATAGCCGTGTTTTATCGTGAATAAAACACTGCTATTGACCAATCAGATTCAAAGACAGGAACTGTTTTATAAAAAGTCATAAACTCATATAGAGTTATAAAGTCAGAATTGTATGATATGAAGTCAGAATTGCAAGTTATAAGGTCAGAATTGTGTGATATAAAGTCGGAAATTGTGAGTTATAAAGTCAGAATTACATTACATATAGTCGGAATTACGAGTGATAAGATCAGAATTGTGTGATATAAAGTTGGAATTGTGAGTTATAAAGTCAGAATTGTGTGATATAAAGTCAGAATTGCGAGTTATAAAGTCAGAATTGGGAGTTATAAAGTCAAGAATTGCGTGATATAAAGTCAGAATTGAAAGTTATGAAGTCAAAACTTGCGTGATATAAAGTCAGAATTGTGTGATATAAAATCAGAATTGTGTGATATAAAGTCAGAATTGCGGGATATAAAGTCAGAATTGCGAGTTATAAAGTCAGAATCGTGTCATGTAAAGTCGGAATTGCGTCATGTAAAGTCGGAATTGCGTCATGTAAAGTCGGAATTGCGAGTTATAAAGTCAGAATTGGGTGATATAAAGTTGGAATAGCGAGTTATAAAATCAGAATTGCATGATATAAAGTTGGAATTGCGAGTTATAAAATCAGAATTGCATGATATTAAGACAGAATTGTGTGATATTAAATCAGAATTGCGAGTTATAAAGTCAGAATTGGGTGTTATAAAGTCAAGAATTGCGAGTTATAAAGTCAGAATTGAAAGTTATAAAGTCAAAACTTGCGTGATATAAAGTCAGAATTGTGTGATATAAAGTTGGAATTGCGAGTTATAAAATCAGAATCGTGTCATGTAAAGTCGGAATTGCGTCATGTAAAGTCGGAATTGCGTCATGTAAAGTCGGAATTGCGAGTTATAAAGTCAGAATTGGGTGATATAAAGTTGGAATTGCGTCATGTAAAGTTGGAATTGCGAGTTATAAAGTCAGAATTGGGAGTTATAAAGTCAAGAATTGCGTGATATAAAGTCAGAATTGAAAGTTATGAAGTCAAAACTTGCGTGATATAAAGTCAGAATTGTGTGATATAAAATCAGAATTGTGTGATATAAAGTCAGAATTGCGTGATATAAAATCAGAATTGCGTGATATAAAGTCAGAATTGCGGGATATAAAGTCAGAATTGCGAGTTATAAAGTCAGAATCGTGTCATGTAAAGTCGGAATTGCGTCATGTAAAGTCGGAATTGCGTCATGTAAAGTCGGAATTGCGAGTTATAAAGTCAGAATTGGGTGATATAAAGTTGGAATAGCGAGTTATAAAATCAGAATTGCATGATATAAAGTTGGAATTGCGAGTTATAAAGTCAGAATTGTGTGATATAAAGTCGGAATTGCGAGTTATAAAATCAGAATTGCATGATATTAAGACAGAATTGTGTGATATTAAATCAGAATTGCGAGTTATAAAGTCAGAATTGGGTGTTATAAAGTCAAGAATTGCGAGTTATAAAGTCAGAATTGAAAGTTATAAAGTCAAAACTTGCGTGATATAAAGTCAGAATTGTGTGATATAAAGTTGGAATTGCGAGTTATAAAATCAGAATCGTGTCATGTAAAGTCGGAATTGCGTCATGTAAAGTCGGAATTGCGTCATGTAAAGTCGGAATTGCGAGTTATAAAGTCAGAATTGGGTGATATAAAGTTGGAATTGCGTCATGTAAAGTTGGAATTGCGAGTTATAAAGTCAGAATTGGGAGTTATAAAGTCAAGAATTGCGTGATATAAAGTCAGAATTGAAAGTTATGAAGTCAAAACTTGCGTGATATAAAGTCAGAATTGTGTGATATAAAATCAGAATTGTGTGATATAAAGTCAGAATTGCGTGATATAAAATCAGAATTGCGTGATATAAAGTCAGAATTGCGGGATATAAAGTCAGAATTGCGAGTTATAAAGTCAGAATCGTGTCATGTAAAGTCGGAATTGCGTCATGTAAAGTCGGAATTGCGTCATGTAAAGTCGGAATTGCGAGTTATAAAGTCAGAATTGGGTGATATAAAGTTGGAATTGCGTCATGTAAAGTTGGAATTGCGAGTTATAAAGTCAGAATTGTGTGATATAAAGTTGGAATAGCGAGTTATAAAATCAGAATTGCATGATATAAAGTTGGAATTGCAAGTTATAAAGTCAGAATTGTGTGATATAAAGTCGGAATTGCGAGTTATAAAATCAGAATTGCATGATATTAAGACAGAATTGTGTGATATTAAATCAGAATTGCGAGTTATAAAGTCAGAATTGCGAGTTATAAAGTCAGAATTGAAAGTTATAAAGTCAAAACTTGCGTGATATAAAGTCAGAATTGTGTGATATAAAGTTGAAATTGCGAGTTATAAAATCAGAATCGTGTCATGTAAAGTCGGAATTGCGTCATGTAAAGTCGGAATTGCGTCATGTAAAGTCGGAATTGCGAGTTATAAAGTCAGAATTGGGTGATATAAAGTTGGAATTGCGTCATGTAAAGTTGGAATTGCGAGTTATAAAGTCAGAATTGTGTGATATAAAGTTGGAATAGCGAGTTATAAAATCAGAATTGCATGATATAAAGTCAGAATTGCGAGTTATAAAGTAAGAATTGTGTCATGTAAAGTCGGAATTGCGAGTTATAAAGTCAGAATTGTGTCATGTAAAGTCGGAATTGCGAGTTATAAAGTCAGAATTGGGTGATATAAAATTGGAATTGCGAGTTATAAAGTCGGAATTGCGAGTTATTAAGTCGGAATTGCGAGTTATAAAGTCAGAATTTCATGCTATAAAGTCAGAATTGTGAGATGCAAACTTGCTATTGCGAGAAAACAAGTCAGAATTGTGAGATAAAAGTCACAGTTACCTTTTTTATTATTATTATTTAGTGGCAGAAACAAGCTTCCTTAGGATAATGACAATAAACTTGCAACACCGACATTGTTATTTGAACTGACTTGAGCTGAATAATGACACAATTGTCTTCTGAGCTGCTTTTAGCTGAATTGAACTTGTTTCATAATTGATTAACTTTGCAATATTGTCCCAATTATTGAACAGAACTGAATCAACATTTACTTAAATTAAGCTGAATAATGACATTGTCTTTAGAGCTACTCTACAGCTGAAACTGAACTGGTTTCATAATTGATGAATTTTGCAACATTAACACTGTTATTTTCCTGTTTATTAACGGGAAGCTGCTGTGAGACAATCTGTATAAAGCGCTATATAAATAAATGTGACTTGATTTTACATAGAAATATTTGACTATTTTACAATAATGTTAAAGCATGAAACCATGACGTAACACAAATATTAATAAAACAATAATGACATACCATTTTAGTTTTGTAAATATCGTCACGCAGTTACAACTTGTTCCTCAAAGATCATTAAAAACATATATTCAGTCCAGTGTGTCTAAACATTTGACTGATAGAAAGGTTTGTTTAAAATACTGATTTTTAAACTAACATTTGTACGCACACATTTTAATGCCTTGTTAATATGTCTGATATGGCCAGACAAGGTCAAACAGGCCTCAATCCTCTCACCGGTGCTGTGCTGCTGGGTGGGAACGTTGCTCTGCTGATGATACCAGTCATTGGATCCACTCCAGTTTGAAGTGCTCTGGAGATTCAGCATGGTTAACCTCTCAAACATCATGCACTTGCCCACTACAGCCTCAGAATGGAAAGAGACAAAAAGAGACAGTTTTAATGGAATTTATACTCCCCAAGACACACTAAGACCTTTGACCCTGTTTTTTTTATACAGAAGATTTAAAAGGAAAAGCAGCGACAGAGAATCAAATAGTGTGAGGATGAAGCATGAGTTCACACACATTAAAGTGAATTACAGTAGCGTTGTTCTTTACATATAAAGAATTATGTGTTTGACCTGGACGTACAGTACAGATTTGTGCATTAGAAACAAATGTATGGTATGTGAATTAAAAAATAATACATATTATTCACTGTCTATGACTTTCAGGAAAAATGTTTCATAAGTGCTATAGGAGAAACTAAGAGTGCCAATACTCAACCTATGGTAACATCATTTGATAAAAATCACAGACGGATATAATTATCTAATATATTATCTAAATATTTCTATATTTGAACATTAGGAATGTTTAATGTTTGAGAAGCTCTGTCTGTGTGAATTTAGGGGAGGTTGTGGCTAGTTGCCATATTGGTGTAAAGTTTAGTTTCGGTGTTGAGTCCGGTGGACTTTTGGTAGAACTACATTCAGTAACATTAGTTTGCTACTTTAATTAACATGAACTAATAATGAGCAATACAGCATACAGCTAATGTCAACATTTACTAACATACTGCGTGCATAATTATTATGTAAGTTGATTTTCTGATCATATATTTTTCCAGGCACATTTTACCAATTTCAAACCTAATTTTGTGGTTCAAAATTAATTTTCATGAAGGGTGGAAATAAAAAACGCCTTATATTCAGGTGTGCAGAATTATTAGGCAGGTTTTCTTTTACAGGTAAAATGAGCCAAAAAAGAGATTTAACTAAAAATTATTAAATGCCTATGAGAAGGATGCAATACTAATGCAGTACTAGAAATTGCAAAGTTAAAGCATGACCAATGGACAGTAAAATGCTCATTTGGTCAGAGTCACTCTCAATCTGTCTGTCCATAAAGCCTGTAAAAAACCATATTCATGTATTTTACAACACTTCAGCTTGTGATTCTTATTAAGTGGGGATCATTTTTTAGGATTCTTTACCTAACCTAAGTCTCTGAGATCCTGACACCTTGCACTTCTGGAGACTCCAGGTAGGTTGCAGTTCTGGAAAATGGTAGCGCTGGAGACTAAAGGGTTCCTGGTGGTTTCACACTTTATTCTTTACCTTAATTCTTTTGCAGTTAACATGTATCTTTTCTTCTCCACCTGTTTTTGTCTGACCCTGCTGACCCAATGAGCGTTTTGCTGTCCATTGGTCATGCCTTTACCTGCAGTTTCTAGTATTGCATCCTTCTCATGAGCATTTAATAATTTTTTACTTAGTTAAATCTCTTTTTGGCTTAATTTATCTGTAAAAGAAAACCTGCCTAATAATTCTGCACACCTGAATATGAGGTGTTTTTCATTTCCAGCTGTCATGAACAATTATATATCACTTATAAATTGGTAAAATGTGCCTGGAAAAAAAATGATCAGAAAATCAACTCGCATAATAATTATGCACACAGTGTACATTTTAATGACATAATGACACAAGCTTCAGCATGCATGCGTTTAATGAACTGTATCTTCTGGGGCAATAACGGAGGAAATGTTCAATAGCTTTTTTGAAGCCGGATGTACAGAAACTGAATATGTATATACAGAAACTGACTTTTTTTTAAAAGTACAGTGACAATGATTCTGGTATTATGGAATGGTATATTGCTGTCACAACTTAAAACCATATATTTCATTATTTTTAATAAATTTTAATAATATTTTTAATAAACCAAACTACTTTTTTACCAAACCTGCTTTTTACCTGCTACCTTTAATACCTCCTGTATTAAAATATCACAAGATAATAGAGCTGGTAAATTAGAAATGTGGATTCAATGCAGCAGTTAACAAAATTATAAGGAAGTACAAAGAAAATAGTACAAATCTGACTCACCAGTTGTTACATTACGAGCAGCACGTCCAGGGAGCAATACAATATTAGCCCTCTTTTTGAAGTGATATTAAAGGTTTCCTTCCCACTTGCTTTGTTAACAATGACCTATGTGTATGGAGTGACAGAGAGAGAGAAATGCATCTGCAGGCACAATTGTCCTGCAAGTGAGAGAGAGAGAGAGAGAGAGAGAGAGAGAGAAAGAGAGAGAGAGAAGAGTGACACAGCGAGTCAACGTCAGTGTCAAGTTTGAACTTAATGCCAGCGAGAGAGAGAGCAGCAAAAAAACCCACGAGAGATAATGGAGTGATGAAAAAGACGAAGAGGGGAATGGCAGCAAAGAGCACAGTTTAATATTAATTAGCCTGCACACGTTAAAAGAAAAGTGGGATTTGGGAGGGAAATGTGAGGTCATTGACATGGGCCTGAATGTTTTCATTGCTCTTCATTTTGATCATTGATGTTAGTCTGTTTGTTTCAGCTTAGCTGAATCTGCTGATTTTAGTAAGTAAAATACTGATTTAAATTGAACATTTCTAAATGATGCTGTAAATAGTCCAGTCCAATTCCACTTTACCCCTCTGAAAGATGATGCCTGTGTCATCATATATGTTACAATGGACACTTTACACATTTCCAGGATTTTGAGAAGCATAAGTCATCAGTTGGGTAAACTTCTATAGCGGTGAATGGGAGACAATCAACAAATATTATTTTTGTATTCCCATTTGGTCCAATAGCAAAAGAAAAAAAAGAAAAGAAAAAAAAATCAGTGTTTTTTTGTAATTTACTGCAATCAAGGTAGTATAACACAAAGTATTATTGTATAATTTATAATATAAGTGTTATTATTCATTATAATTGTATATTACATTTTTAAAAAATGAAAATATGAAAAACTTCACTAGCTTTTTCCTAGATGTTGATAACTGGAAAAACTGGGGGAAATTATTTGACCATTCTCACTGAATACATTAAATAAACAATATAAACAATACACTTTTTTTTTTCCCCCTAAATTAAACAAAAAAGCAGATATTTCTCAGGATTACTAATTTATATTTATTATGTTGTGGAAGGAATAATGAGAGAGCAATGAGAGTTGGATGAGGGTATAAATAAACCAGTGTGTGTGTGTGTGTGACTTTAGGTTGGGGAACAGGGGGATGCCACATTACTTTATTTCCAGTTGACAAGACTTTACATCCCCTACCTCTCTGTCTTTCTCATACACACACTTCTTTATTAAGCGGTTACATATTTAGAATCTTATTAGAATCATGTTGTAAAAACAGAAAGTAAAAAAAAATAAAAAGAATAAAATAAAACATATTGTAAATGATCAAGTAAGAAAAGAGAGGGTTTTTAAAATTATTATTTTAAAGTGGAAAATTAAAGTTAGACCCTAGGGGTAAGATGAACCGCTCAGAAATAACTAGTAACTTACTAACTATGTAAATAAATAAATGTGTTGTATTATTAGTAATAATAATAATTGTTATTATTATTATTATTGAAGCATTTGACTGTATATGGTAATGTCATAATGTATGTACAATATAATACATGGGGTAAGATGCCCCCTCAGAAATACTTTACTTATAAGTAAATAAAAAAATTAATTTGTTTTGATAATGGTAATAAATATTAATTAAAGCTGCAAGCAGCATTTACGGGGCCAAGGACAAAAGCGGCACATCAAGCCAGCCAACACGGCCGTGAGCATCAGATCAACTGCAACAGTGAGCAATTAAAGACCTATTAAGATCACTTTAGGCAAAAGAGCTGAAAAATCACAAATACAGTCAATAATAAAGATTTACTGGTTTATCACTTTCCACCAACAGGTGGCACTGTGACCAAATTGATGTGGTATTGTCAGAGTGAGGTGACAATGACAATCGCAAAGTTTGGTGTCAATATGTCAAAGCATTGCAGAGATACAGCCTCAAGAGTCATTTTGGCATCAAGCCTCTAATTCTTCGCTGTGGTATATGAATACGGTTTCGTCTATCAACACAAAATCCATAACTGTTATTCAACATGGTCTGAAGATGATACGATTCAATTTTGGTGAAAATTGGATGAATGGTTTAAGAGCAGTTTGAAAAAGTAGGTTTTAAAGAAAATCAAAATGGCGGACAGGAAGTTTGGCTGACTATTGTAAAATTGGCATCAATGTTCTCAGTATGACCCACTGAATCTAATAAGACAAGTCTCATTACAATAGGCCACATAAAGCTATTAGAATTTTTAATAAATGTTATTACAACATTTGACCACAAGGTGGCGCTGTCTCGAAACCATTTGAGAACCTTCAAAGCATGGTGCTGATGACACATACTGAGTTTCGTAATGGTACACCAATGCATTCATATAATAGAACATTTTATATCATAATACTGTATTGCACTTAATGGCAATTTCGTGTTTTGTTCAGTTATAGTTATTGGTGAAAATATCTCATTTCGTTTTGGAGTTATAGACATTTATATGTATGAGATCATAAAAAATGACCCATGAACGAAAAAACAAATTCTCCACTAGGTGGAGCTGGTCTGAAACTTCTCAGGCTCCTTCAGGGCACTGTGCTGATGACCCATACCCAGTTTCGTAAGGATACGCTAATACGTTCGTAAAATACAGGATTTTAGCACAAAATTCAAAATGGCCGATATGGAAAAATTGGATATCTTTAAACTCGGCATGATGCCCTGAATCCTAGGAAACCAAAGTTTGTACAAACCCATCAGAAATTATGAGCAAAAATAGCAATTTTTCGTATCTCCGCACCAGTAGGTGGCGCTGCGCCGAAACGCTGCATGATGCCTCAGTTCATGCTTGTGATGACATGTACCAAGTTTGGTCTGAATATGAGAAAAAATTGCGGAGATATAACCTTGAGTCCAATTTTCCAGTGTGTTATTCAAGAACGGTTGAGTTAATCAAAAAGCTTTTAATAACTTTTTGTCTGCATGGTCTGAAGATGATCTGGTTCAATTTTTGTGAAAATCGGAGTAACGGCCTAGGAGGAGTTAGAAAAAGTAGGTTTTTCAGAAAATTCAAAATGGCGGAAAAATTGTTTCTATCCCTTATGGTTCAAAAGTTATTAACATAAACACAAGTGAAACTTTGGATAGCTGGTGGCGCTAGAGGTATTGAGTTCGAGATGCCAAATTTCCTATGGACACAGATCAGACTTCCCTCTAACCGTGTGCCAAATTTAACAACTTTCCCGCAAGTGCTTCTATGGGCTGCCATAGACTCCCAGAGCGGAAGAATAATAATTAAAAAGAAATCTAACGATTACAATACGCACCTTCGGTGCTTGGCCCCTAATAATAATATTAATAATATATTAATTAATTTACTGTTAATTCAATATTTTATTTTTATTAGTAGTATTATTCTTACTATTAGTATTATTAATACAATAATATTAAAATTAATACTTATTATTATTTAATCATAAATTAAACATTAAATAAGTAATACAAATTAAAGTAAATAAATAAATCCATAAATAATTAATAACATATATTTATTTTAATATTATTTTATTATTAATAATAGTACTTATTATTATTAATAATAAAATAATTAAAAAAATATACATATTATTATTATTATTATTATTTAAGCACAAGTCTTTAAATCAATGTTTTTAAAATCATAAGAAATAAGTGTGTCCAACATTTTGGCTGTTAATGTCATGATGTACAGTAGCCTATATAATACATATTCGGATTTTATAGTTTATAATAAAAATTAGAATTAGATTTTAGGTTTATGTCTTATGTACAGTTGTGTATTTCCTACAGTGTGACTGTGTGCATCTTGTGTATGCGTGTATTTGTGAGAACAAGTCTGTGTGATCATGTGACCGATCATGTGTGTGTGTTTTCTTGCAGAGATTCATATAGCTTTAGGACATGCATATTTTTTTTAACTAGCCCCCCTCCCTGCCATCTCTCCATCCCTGTCCACCTCTTTTTTTTTAGCGCTGGGGGTTAAAAGTGGGGCGGGAGGGGGCTATGAAGGGAGAAGGGGTGGTCACCATAGCAACAATGCCAAGACAAATATTCATCAAGTCCTTAAAACAAAGCCGAGTGGAGCAGCTTTATCAAATAACTTGTGTAGTTCATCCTGGGACAGTCAGCAGAGATGATCTACAACACTAAACTTAAGAGAATGCATAGATTTCAGCCTGTAGGGTTTCTTCTGGTCATCAAAGACACTTTCCCATCTTTTTTGCTTATTATATGTGTTCTTGCTGCTTGGTGGAACCGAGGCTTTCTTTTAACACCTTTTCGGTGTGTCTATACATCCTGTTCTTTTCTGTTACGCGCCCTCTACTTTCTAGTTTCCTCTAGTGTTTGTTGCTCCTGGCGACACCGTGGTGCATCCTCCTCTCTCACCCCTCCTCTCTGTCCCTGTCACCTTCAATCGTGCTGTAAAAGCAGACACAGCGCCTGAGGCCAGAGAGAGCATGAGAGGGAGGAACAGGAGAGACAGACACAGCAGAAGCACAACAGAAGAAGATCAGGTCGGCATCTGGCCGCTTGGCTGGTTAATGAAAGTGTTAGCGCCCCCTTGTGCCAGTTCCCAAATTTTCCAACAGAAAACAATTCATTTAGCATTCATTTTTGTGTGAATTGTCATGCAAAATAAATGCGAATTTCACTGCAGTTTTGGTATATATATATATATATATATTTTTTTTTAAATTTTTATCATATGTGTGCAACAGTCTGAGTTCTAGAGGTAAATATTTGTTTTCCAAATCAGGGAATTAATTGTTAAGAAAGACCTGTGAGCTTCGAGGTTGGTAATCAATGGTATTTACTTTTTTTTTTTTTTTTAAGCCATCAGTTTACATTATTTCAACTACTTTTTTTAAAATAAAAATGTGTGTGTAACAGCGGAATTCCTGGTGAAAAACTACATTACCCATGATTCTGCAAAGAATCTCCACCAATCAGAGAATTGAAACGGCAAAAGAACTCTTTAGCATTAAAGGGCTAGTTCGCCAAAAAATTACAATTCTGTCATTAATTACTCACCCTCATGTTGCTCCACAACCGTAAGACCTTCGTTCATCTTCGGAACACAAATTAAGATATTTTTGATGAAGTCCGAGAGATATATGACTCGTCCATAGACGGCAATTTAATCAACACTTTCAAGGTCCAGAAAGGTACTAAAGACATCGTTAAAATAGTCCACATGACTGCAGTGGTTCAACCTTAATTTCATGAAGCGACGAGAATACTTTTTGTGTGTAAAAACAAAACAAAAATAACGACTTTATTCAACAATATCTTCTCTTCTGTCATTCTCATACGTTGTTTGCGTCAAGCGCTTCCAGGTTCTGTGTCAGAACGTCTTAATTTGTGTTCTGAAGATGAATGAAGGTCATACGGGTGTAGAACAGCATGATGGTGAGTAATAAATGACAGAATTTTCATTTTTGGGTGAACTAACCCTTTAAAAATCTGCCCACTCCCATGAAGCACTGCAAACCATCTTTCTGAGGAGATCTGCTAGCTTGTTTACACAGAGCGCTGCTAATCTGACAGGAGGATGGCTGGACCAATCGCGTGCTGGTCAGTCGAAACGGGGCTTCCCATTGACAAATGATCAGCGTTTATGTCACTGTTTGTGTACATTTATAAGCTTTTTGATTAGTTTTATACAACGTTTAACACCATATTTGGAGAGCAGAGATAATGACGTTTCAGGGAATACCTGGAATAGGGAAGTGCTGAGAAAAGCAATGTTCATTTCCTTTGTCAACTTTAATAGTCATTTAAATACCTTTACTCAATTATCTGGACTACGAAACTTTGGGAGATTATTTTTGAATGTCTGTTCTTTGAAATTAGCAAAAAAAAAAAAAAAAAGTTTTTCTTAAAATTATCTTAAAATGGAACGTTGCGACTTCCGCCTCATTTCGCCAGAACGGGTCACATTTGATTGTTAATCATAAATATAGGGGGCTGCTGCTCGGTATAATAGTTTTCAAGAACATGGTAATTATGTAAATTGGTAAACTATTTAGCCTAGGCTGCTAAAACGAACACCAAAACTTAACATCTGTTCTGAACTCAACAAGTCTGGGCAAACTACTGAGGACGCACCAATCAGAGGCCGCATTTTTATGATGTCATCATGTAGGCTTCTTACAAAGTATCTTACAGTATTTTAAAACTACAAAACTACAAAACACTAAAGTATTTTGATACAGAGCCATTTTCAGCAACCCTATCAAATACAAATGACAAAATACTATTTTGTATTTGAAATACATGTATCATAAATACTGCCCATCCCTGTCTACAGTTCTGCCTTGTGGTGGCTTTAAATCCTTGATTTAATCGTTTTCCATGAAAGCTACTAGATTACTTTCATTTTAGGCTTTGTCGTGTCACCTAATATGGCTGTGTGGGTTGAAGGGACATTGTAAATGAGTTTTAGCAGTCAGTCTCTTATCACATGCACAATTGCACATGACTGAGAAACAGGTATAACAGGTTTAAATATCTTGGCCTCCACACATAATGCCAAAGAAGTTATCAACAACAAAGAATCATTATATTTATTTGGCGTTCATGACTGTAATTTTGTGGTGGGCACATGTTAAAGTGTTAAAATCAGTCAGGACTTCACAGCTGAAAAAGCCATTATAAATGATTATTATTATTATAAATTCTACAAAGTATGCAAGCAAAAAAAAAAAACAGTTATTTCAATTTAGTAAGAATAATTACTAAGATATTACTGTTTATTTATTACTGAAAATAAACCCTCACAGGGTGCAATAATAACAAATGATATGATTGGCTGCTTCAGAAAGCTTATAACGTGTTGCATAAACTGCTGAAACTGATTTCGGACAGACTTCTGAGGCAGAATTTGTGATCAAGAAAGAGCTTTGATGATAACTAAGCAAATATTTAATTACTACAATATTAATTTAGATAGACAGATATAGATACTTTATTAATCCCTTGCAGGAAATTATGTTTGTTACAATAGCAGCAATCACTTAGTCCTTGCACACAGACAAACAACCAACGATCTATCTACAGAATACAAACTAAAAAACAAAAAAACTTATAATCAAGCATACAGTATCCCCTAATATATAAACTAAAAATATAATATACCCTATGATAAAAATTAAAATAAAAAATACATAGATAAATAGCAGCAACATATTATTATTGCACATTATAAGTCTGATTGCAGCAGGCAGGAATGACTTAAGATAACATTCAGTTCTACACTGAGGTGGAATCACTAGACATGACATTAAAAGTGGAAAAAAATTGGTTTATACACAATCTGAACACCAACCACACTTTCAGATGCCATATTTATTCTTTAGAATGCACAGGATTAGGGAATATCATAAGGATACATCTCTTGTGCCATCAGTAATCGATTAGATATCTCAGTAGACAGGATGTGACATGATCATGATTCGGACATGCTTTGTTGCCTTTCTACCTCCTTATTCTGGCTGGGGAGACAGCATTTTTCAGCTTTCAGACGTAGCCAAAAGGTCAGTCTTAAAGGGATTGTTTACCTTACTAACCCTCAAGTTGTTACAAACCTGTATGAATTTCTTTCTTCTGTTGAACACAAAATAAGTTATTTGAAGAATATGGGATTTAGAATACATTTGCTTTGTAAGAATGTACAGGGAGATTTAAGAAATAAAAACGCTGACTCGTTGTTTTCTAATGAAAATCAGTTGATTTCCTATTAATTCAAAAGAATGTGAGGGAATACCAATATGGCAGCGTGGCGGCTTTACTTTTTTATGACGTCATGAGCAATCCAGATTTTTATATAGATCACTGATTGCATGCTTGTTTATACTTTTTTAGTGCATACATAGCCATGTCATAAAGTGGGATAATGTACAGTCAACTGGTTATTATTGCAGTGCTTCAGTGGTCCTGATCACCCTGTGAGGGTTAATTTTAGTAATAAAGAAACAGTAATATCATAAATTATTCTTACTAAATTGAAATAACTGTTTTTTTTTTTTGTTTTTTTTGTTTTTTGCTTGCATACTTTGTAGAATTTATAATAATAATAATCATTTATAATGGCTTTTTCAGCTGTGAAGTCCTGACTGATTTTAACACTTTAACATGTGCCCACCACAAAATTACAAAGTCATGAATGCCAAATAAATATAATGATTCTTTGTTGTTGATAACTTCTTTGGCATTATGTGTGGAGGCCAAGATATTTAAACCTGTTATACCTGTTTCTCAGTCATGTGCAATTGTGCATGTGATAAGAGACTGACTGCTAAAACTCATTTACAATGTCCCTTCAACCCACACAGCCATATTAGATGACACGACAAAGCCTAAAATGAAAGTAATCTAGTAGCTTTCATGGAAAACGATTAAATCAAGGATTTATAGCCACCACAAGGCAGAACTGTAGACAGGGATGGGCAGTATTTATGATACATGTATTTCAAATACAAAATAGTATTTTGTCATTTGTATTTGATAGGGTTGCTGAAAATGGCTCTGTATCAAAATACTTTAGTGTTTTGTAGTTTTGTAGTTTTAAAATACTGTAAGATACTTTGTAAGAAGCCTACATGATGACATCATAAAAATGCGGCCTCTGATTGGTGCGTCCTCAGTAGTTTGCCCAGACTTGTTGAGTTCAGAACAGATGTTAAGTTTTGGTGTTCGTTTTAGCAGCCTAGGCTAAATAGTTTACCAATTTACATAATTACCATGTTCTTGAAAACTATTATACCGAGCAGCAGCCCCCTATATTTATGATTAACAATCAAATGTGACCCGTTCTGGCGAAATGAGGCGGAAGTCGCAACGTCCCATTTTAAGATAATGTGGAAAAACAATGAAAAACTTCTTCTTCTTTTTTATAGCCAATTTCAAAGAACAGACATTCAAAAATAATCTCCCAAAGTTTCGTAGTCCAGATAATTGAGTAAAGGTATTTAAATGACTATTAAAGTTGACAAAGGAAATGAACATTGCTTTTCTCAGCACTTCCCTATTCCAGGTATTCCCTGAAACGTCATTATCTCTGCTCTCCAAATATGGTGTTAAACGTTGTATAAAACTAATCAAAAAGCTTATAAATGTACACAAACAGTGACATAAACGCTGATCATTTGTCAGTGGTTTCGACTGAAACCATTGACAAATGGTCCAGCCATTGGTCCAGCACGCGATTGATCCAGCCATCCTCCTGTCAGACTAGCAGCGCTCTCTGTAAACAAGCTAGCAGATCTCCTCAGAAAGATGGTTCAATACTGTGTAGTGTAGTATCGTGTAGTGTAGTATACTGTGTGTAGTTCTGTTTATTAATTTGAGAAATGTCGCTGTCAAAAGACAGCAAAGACGCCAAAGCGTTAAACTCACCGGAGGCTCTCTGTGACTGCGCGTATGCGCGAGGTGACAGTCAAGGATGCGCGCGCGCGCTCGCGCACACACACACACACACACACACACACTCTCTCTCTCTCTCTCTCTCTCTCTCTCTGACATACCCTCTCTCTCAAGCAAAAATGTAGCACCTCTGTTCAGTCTTTCTGATTTTAGTAAATCTTTGTAAAAGTGCCTTTTAAAATATTTATTCAAATAAAAACTTTAAAATAATTTGAGTTTCAGTCTGGTTTAATAGCATTTATATATATATATACAAATGTCTTTGGTCAAATTAAGCTGTAAAATAAATAGTTTATCCCTTTAAATGCAATGAATTTTGAAAGATATCAACAAAAAACGGGATTTTCTCAGGTTTTCAATTGGAAAAAGAGGGCAGACGACCATAATTCAAATGGGTATATCTTTAAAACCATTCAAGGTATGACTTTGACTAGGATATCATTTTAAAGCTTATGGTCTCCTCTTTCTATTGATTCCATCTCAATTTTGATGTGACTAATTTTGCTTGATCAGGTCACAAATGATTAATTGAACAAATGAATGACTTGTTTGTCATTGAGTCAGTGTTGCTGATGCAAAGTAGGCCCTTCGTTACCAAACACCAAGTAGCTAAATTAGGATACAATTAAGAGTCATTCGCAAACTGTTAAACATTAAACTGTTGGTTACTTTAAAACTGACCATCATCTGGGAGATCACAGGGATATGTGAATATTTGATCTGTTAAAGCCACAATAGGCTACATTTTCCCCGCTAGAGGTCACTTATTCAGTAGCTTATCCTTGATTTTGTGGAATCATGGGATGTGTTGTCTTTACGTCTACAGCCGTTGGAAAAGAATCGAATCGGGACGGGACTCGGTCAGAAATCATGTTTATGGATGAGATTATTAACGTTACTGTAGTATGAAGCAGAGCAGGGCCGAGTGATGTTGGAGCTGAACGAGACAGCTGGAGCGAATGCTAATGAGAGACGAGCGCGACACACGTCTCGAGAGCAGCGGGATTTTTATTATGCCACAGTCGCCGCTTCTGCTTTTTTCGGTCTAGCATATGTGGGGTAAAGCAGCGCTGTTTTATCATATTAGATACATTTGTGTTGATACAAAGTTGTTATAATGCTACTCTGTGCGTTCGTTAGGTGGCTGCTATGAGACACTTGTTACACACTTCAGTAAGCTAGATCGATATTAGTCACAGTAAAACATGGTACTCGCGGTAAATCAGGACAACAAGATTTAAACAAGAAGCTATATAGCATGATTAGTTTTCTGTCGATGAATGAATCCAAACAGTTCCTCGTCTGTCTAATAAAACATATAATATGTTTTATTAGACAGATGAGGAATATAATGCGTCTTTGGTGTTTCCTTGGTTTCTACAAAATAAAACCGGAAACTGAGGGTAACGCGGGTATGATGTCACTGATAGGCGACGCACAGACACGGTCCGTGTCCTGGTTAAAATTGCTCTGGATTTAAACATTCTTGGAAACATTTGGGATAATGTAAGTAAACAAGTCAACAAAATATATAACACTGTTCTAGTGGTTTTTGTACCTACTGTATCAACTGGTTGCATATGTCAGATTTATTGCATGACTCGGGCATGCAATATAAAAAATTATATTAAAAATTTGGATGACCAGTAATTTCCTACTACTAAATTCAGAAAAAAACAGATATTCTAATTTTTGGACCAAAAACTTCATTACGTGATAACCTAGAATGTTGTCTAACACTTGATGGCTGCTCTGTTAAGTCTTCATCGTCAGTTAGGAACCTGGGTGTGCTCTTTGATAACAATCTTTCATTTGAAGGCCATGTTTCTAGCATCTGTAAAACCGCATTCTTCCATCTTAAAAATATATCTAAACTATGACATATGCTCTCAATGACAAATGCGGAACAGTTAGTTCATGCGTTCATGACCTCAAGGCTAGATTACTGTAACGCTCTACTGGTGGTTGTTCCGCTTGCTTGATAAATAAACTACAGCTCGTACAAAATGCAGCAGCTACAGTTCTTACTAGTACTAGGAAGTATGACCATATTAGCCCAGTTCTGTCAACACTGCATTGGCTTCCTGTTAAACATCGTATAGATTTTAAAATCTTGCTAATTACTTACAAAGCACTAAATGGTTTAGCTCCCCAGTACCTGAGCGAGCTCTTAATGCATTATAGTCCTTCACGTCTATTGCAATCTCAGAATTCAGGCCAGTTAATAATACCTAGAATATCAAAATCAACTGCAGGTGGTAGATCCTTCTCCTATTTGGCACCTAAACTCTGGAACAATCTTCCTAGCATTGTTCGGGAAGCAGACACACTCTGTCAGTTTAAATCTAAACTAAAAACACATCTCTTTAACCTGGCATACACATAACACATTATCAATTTAGATTTTCAAATCCGTTAAAGGATTATTAGGCTGCATAAATTAGGTCAGCCGGAACCGGGAACACTTCCAATAACACCAGATGTACTCGTTACATCAGAAGAAGAATGGCATCTACGCTAATATTAGTCTTTCTGTTTATCCCGAGGTTTACTGTAGTCAACCGGATCCGGGCCGCATCCAGGTGAGATCAATGACCTGCGCCTTGACACGACCACAACGCAGCCCTGAAGTATCAGCAGAGATTGAGTCAACTAGATCATCCACTGTGAAGGCCTCATCAACATGACAACCAGTGGCGCATCTCCTCAACAACCGTCCATACCGGTGTGATGAATACGATCCTCAGCTGGATAGAACTGAATTAAATACTTTGAATGTTGCGATCCTATCTGACTTATGATAGCAACCTGAGTCGTAACAAAGCACTTTTTGCCAGAGGAGAACTGGCCCCCCGACTAAGCCTGGTTTCTCCCAAGGTTTTTTTCTCCATTTTAACACCTGTTTGCCATCTGATGTCACCTGTTGGAGTTTGGGTTCCTTGCCGCTGTCACCTTTGGCTTGCTTAGTTGGGGACACTTGAGATTTGATATTCAACAGTGCTTTGATCTGCCTGCATTGACACTATTCCTTAAGAGCTGCTGTGCAGCCAAAATAATGTACCAGTTATCAATGTAAAGCTGCTTTGACACAATCTATGTTGTAAAAAGCGCTATATAAATAAAGGTGACTTGACTCGGGCAGAGAAAACTATCAAACATTGTTTACTTAATTAAGTCAATGTAATGGTGAAGGGACACCAGTTGATGCCAGCTGATGGAAGGTTTGTGAAGAAATTTCATGCTACCTTGTAAAAGTATTTTTTAGTATTTATAAAATACAAAAATACAGTAGTTTATTTTGATACACTTAAAATTAAGGTATTTGTATTATTTATTTTAAAATACATTTTGATGTATTTTTGCCCAACCCTGACTGTAGACCTTGAAGCTTTACTGATACTTTGTTGTTTAGATTACACACACTGTGTTTACTGAGAGCCTACATTTGAAACTTGTATTAATTAGTCACTACTGACACCTTGCCCTACCACATTCTCAGACAAATTCCCGCAACAAAACAGAGAAACCAAAACTGCTAAGTGAACATGTGGGCGGAGTCTATACGCACTCTGGGCGCTCCTGATTGGGCATTGTAGGACAGGTAGGCAGACCATTTGAAGAAATGTTCTCGGTTAATGTTTTTTTCATGCGCGAAACTTCCGACCTCTTCGACCGAGGCAGTGAATATTTCTAGAAACGTCCGCGTTTTAAAGAGTTGCGTCGACCGCCGCTGAATTATCAACAAAGTTGAGCTTTTCTGAAGGCGCCGCGGAATAAAGGTATTTTGATAAGATGTGGTACACCTCATGCTATGGGGCTGTCTTCGTCATATTAATTGGTAGGTGCACAGCGTTATATTTTCTCTTATAGGCTACATATATTTAAAGTTAAAATTAATCTTGGATTGTAATCTCATTGTTTTCATTTCTGTTGGGCGCCATTCAGGGTTACGGATGGGCGAGGCTCAAGGTAAGAGAAATTGACCTAATTTGCAGGCTACTAGCGTTGTTTTATGAGAGGAAGGCAAACAAGTCAACAAAATCATGTTTTGTCTCAGCTTGTGGTCGGCCAATAATGACGAACAGGATTGTTGGAGGTTCTTCTGCGTCAGAAGGTGCTTGGCCTTGGCAGGTGGATATTCAGGTAAGAATGGCTGGCATTATGAAAGAGGTTTTGAAAAACTGAGGCAGAGTTCACAGGCTTTGATTACATACAGCATACATTCTCGTATCTCAGACAGTAGAGCAACAGCAAGATCGTGGAACGCATGAACTGATTAGATGTATTAATTTAAACTTTTAAAGCAACTTCTTTTTTTTTTTTCTTTTTCTTTTTTTTTTAAGGCCTCATACACAATTCTATAAAAAATATACATAACTTGACACATTATTAGGATAGTTCACCCAAAAAAAAAAAAAAAAAAAAAAAATCTGTCATTTACTCAATCTCAAACTGTTCCAAACCTGTATGACTTTCTTTATTCTGCTGAACACAAAAGAACATATTTTGAGGAACATCGGCAACCAAACAGTTGATGGGCGCCATTGACTTTTTCATGCGTGTTATGAAAAAAGTGTAGATAAAATAAGGCTTCGGTTGTACAGCTAAATTTAAACCATACAAAAGATACAAAAACGAAACAGTTACTTAAACTTTTCATAAATTTATACAAATACAGATTTGCAAAGTGAATTACACATTTTAAATTCCCTGTCACAGTTATTCCACATTTCCACTTCTTTGACAAATATAAATCTATTTTCTTTATATTTATCCTTGCCCTCTGGATCTTGACTGAATCTAAATATCAGTCAAACCAGTTTTCTTAAATGACTTAATAGGCAAGGTTTAGGATACATTTTGAATAGACCGTAGTCAGGTTAGGCGGCATATTGAATTGAACGCGGATGAAAACAAGGCTTTGAGGGATAGGCTTACAGTATTTACGGGAAGCACTGTATAAAGGTCCTATATCACATAATTTTCACACCTTTTATGGAGTTTTTGTCTACTGAATTTATTTTAGCTGTTTTGTCAGCTGGACAATCAGTATGTTGTTAAATAAAAGCACGATACTTCTATGCCTTACAGCCTTGTTTTCATTCCTGTCAAAAATTAAAGGATTATTTCACTTCAGAATTAAAATTTCCTGATAATTTACTCACCCCCATGTCATCTAAGATGTCTTTCTTTTGTCAGTCGAAAAGTAATTATGGTTTTTGAGGAAAACATTCCAGGATTTTTCTCCGTATAGTGGATTTCAACAGCTACCGGTGGGTTGAAGGTCCACGTGTCAGCTTCAGTGGGGCGCTACACGACCCCAGCCGAGGAATAAAGGTCTTATCTTGTGAAATGATTGGTCATTTTCTAAAAAAAAAAATTAAAATTGATATACTTTTTAGCCACAAATGCTCGTCTTGCACCGCTCTGCGATGCGCCACACATTACGTTCACGCGTGATGTAGGCGGAAGTTCCGATCCAGTGTCTACAAAGCGAAAGTGCCTTTACAAAAAAAGGTTAAACAAAAATGTTGGACGATTTTGAAGGTGGAGGTAAAAATGAGATGGAGTTTTTCGCTCTATTGCGGTACTTTCACCTAACCTTTCAAACGTGATTACGTGATTCCTTTTGAAGCTGCATTGAAACTGCAATTTGGACCTTCAACCTGTTGTACCCCAGTGAAGTCCACTATATGGAGAAAATCCTGGAATGTTTTCCTCAAAAACCTTAATTTCTCTTCGACTGAAGAAAGAAAGACATGAACATTTTGGAGTAAATTATCAGGAAATTACTAATCCTTTAAATATGGCGCTACATTGTTCAAGGTCTATTGTCTGTCGAATCTTATCGATATCCCCCTGATCGCTGGCTGATTTGTACATTTAGACTGACACTCAAGGACATGTGTGTGGAGGAACTGTCATCGCGGAGAGCTGGGTCTTGTCTGCTGCACATTGTTTTCCCAAGTAATTTTTTTTTTTTTTTTTTTTTAACACCCATATAATCCTTGTTTGTTTATTTTTTGGCTTTACATATATATATTTAAACAATTTTATATACATATAAACAATTTCTCCTCTCTGTCCAGCCCTAATGACATCTCCTCCTACATCATTTATGTGGGCCGACAGCAGCTGAATGGCTGGAATCCGGACCAGACGAGCCATAGGGTCCGTCGCGTGGTTGTTCCACTGGGTTACACAGACCCTCGGTTAGGTCAGGATATTGCTCTAGTAGAGCTAGCCACACCTGTTGTGTGGTCTGACCGCATTCAGCCTGTCTGCTTGCCATATGCCAATGCGGAGTTTAACAGCGACATGAAGTGCATGATCACTGGATGGGGTGACATCAGAGATGGAGGTGAGTGAGTTAACTTATTTAAGGATGCTTTCACACTTGGTTTGATCGCCTGGTCCAAACCCAAGCTCAGTTGCTCCACTCTCCCCCCCCACTGGATTGTATTATTTGGGTTTGTATTATCACTTGGCCACATAAATGTGTGTCTGCAAAACGGATACAAATCCGATCTTCGATTTCCACGCTATATGCAAATTTGCCTATATGACACGAGCAGAACTCTTCACTCCAGTTTACATGACATTTTCATTACTCTGATTATTCGCTAATAGGTGGTAATACCACACTCAGATAGGCATACAGTATGCATGTTACTGGCCATTGTTTTAATCTACTTACATAAAATTCTAAATACATTTTATGGATGTACTGGATATTATTTGGCGCCATGCCAATCGCAATGCCGGGTTGGCCTAAGCTGCCATCGCTTTCTTTGCACCTAGTGGATGAAGATACAGTGCAGAGACTGCGCAGTGAAAGTTTAGCAATTTGGTGGTGAAGAGAAAACTTCAGAATAACATCATGGAGTTCATTCACGGCATCTGTCTACGTCCGGGCACATACGCACTTTGGTTAGAGTGGGAATAATGCGATTTAAGATGTTAACATGCCTGTATATTGCGATTTAAAATCGGCATACACCACCTAGTTTAATGCGATTATGGTTACTACAATTATAAGCTTAATCGCATTATTTTAATCGTATTGCGTTTACATGAGGTAAACTTTAATTGCAATAGTGCCAAAATCCCATTATAATTGCATTATGAGGGTGCATGTAAATGCACTGAATAAAAGCAACAGATATGAGCTGCATTTAATTCATCATGAGCTAATTTCAAAATCAAAGACCGTAAAAGTAGAGAGAGTGGCATCAGCACGGGTAAGATCATTTCGTTTCATTGCTTTTAATGAAGATGATTATGTTTTGAGTATCTGCGACTTAAAGTTTAGTTTGCAGCAGTTTGTGCATCTGCTTGCTGAAGAGATACTCAGCTGCTTATCTGCGGCAATGCGTGTGGCAGTAGCGCTGTCATATCTGGCTGTAACATGTTATTTAGCCTATAACACTCTCTCACATGTTAATTTTTTTTAGCATTTTTGGAGGAGTAAAATTTACATATGTGGTTTCAACAGCCAGATGCATTTAGACTAGTTCAGTTTCATCTGGCATGTGTCCCAGACCACCTCCTGAAGTGTTTTTTTTCACGATCGAATAGCTGTCCAATCACAGAAAACGCATGAAATGACCAGGTGTAAACAGGCCCTATGAAACCATGAGGTCAAAGGAACTGCCTGCAGAGGTCAGAGACAGGATTGTTGCAAGGCACAGATCTGGGGAAAGGTACAAAGAAAAACTGCACTGAAGGTTCCCAAGAGCACAGTGGCCTCCATAATTCTCAAATCGCTTTGCTTCAGCTGTGCAAAGACACTGCAAAGGCGACAGCTGACCGCAAACTAGAATGTGCGTTCTGCACCTTCGTGTAAGGAAATGACTATCTACAAACCTGATTCCAAAAAAGTTGGGACACTGTACAAATTGTGAATAAAAAAGGAATGCAATAATTTACAAATCTCATAAACTTTATTCACAATAGAATATAGATAACATATCAAATGTTGAAAGTGAGACATTTTAAAATGTCATGCCAAATATTGGCTCATTTTGGATTTCATGAGAGCTACACATTCCAAAAAAGTTGGGACAGGTAGCAATAATAGGCCGGAAAAGTTAAATGTACATATAAGGAACAGCTGGAGGACCAATTTGCAATCTGTTAGGTCAATTGGCAACATGATTGGGTGTAAGTATGAATATATGATATGAGTGGAGCAATATCAGAAAGGAGTTTCTCAGAGAAAAATTGCAAAGAGTTTGAAGTTATCATCATCTACAGTGCATAATATCATCCAAAGATTCAGAGAATCTGGAACAATCTCTGTGCGTAAGGGTCAAGGCCGGAAAACCATACAGGATGCCCGTGATCTTCGGGCCTTTAGACGGCACTGCATCACATACAGGAATGCTACTGTAATGGAAATCACAACATGGGCTCAGGAATACTTCCAGAAAACATTGTCGGTGAACACAATCCACCGTGCCATTCGCCGTTGCTGGCTAAAACTCTATAGGTCAAAAAAGAAACATGATCCAGAAGCGCAGGCGTTTTCTCTGGGCCAAGGCTCATTTAAAATGGACTGTGGCAAAGTGGAAAACTGTTCTGTGGTCAGACGAATCAAAATTTGAAGTTCTTTTTGGAAAACTGGGACGCTATGTCATCTGGACAAAAGAGGACAAGGACAACCCAAGTTGTTATCAGCGCTCCGTTCAGAAGCCTGCATCTCTGATGGTATGGGGCTGCATGAGTGCGTGTGGCATGGGCAGCTTACACATCTGGAAAGGCACCATCAATGCTGAAAGGTATATCCAAGTTCTAGAACAACATATGCTCCCATCCAGACGTCGTCTCTTTCAGGGAAGACCTTGCATTTTCCAACATGACAATTCCAGACCACATACTGCATCAATTACAACATCATGGCTGCGTAGAAGAAGGATCCAGGTACTGAAATGGCCAGCCTGCAGTCCAGATCTTTCACCCATAGAAAACATTTGGCGCATCATAAAGAGGAAGATGCGACAAAGAAGATCTAAGACAGTTGAGCAACTAGAAGCCTGTATTAGACAAGAATGGGACAACATTCCTATTCCTAAACTTGAGCAACACAGTGGTAAACATGGCCTTGTCCCAACTTTTTTGAGATGTGTTGATGCCATGAAATTTAAAATCAACTTATTTTTCCCTTAAAATGATACATTTTCTCAGTTTAAACATTTGATATGTCATCTATGTTGTATTCTGAATAAAATATTGAAATTTGAAACTTCAACATCTTTGCATTCCTTTTTTTATTCACAATTCGTACAGTGTCCCAACTTTTTTGGAATCGGGTTTGTATATCAGCAGGTATCAATAGTCTATATTTGTCATTCAAAAAGAGAAGCCCAACCTAGGACTGCAGATACACAAAGCATAAACAAAGCAGTGCTTGCTTACCATTTTGAATATCAATCATGCTTATCACTTTCTCGTCTCATGTTATTATGCAAATTTTAGCATATTGGAATTTTCAGGTAAGAAGACGTAAATTAGAACAGCCTTCTGTCTGTACAGTCTTGATTTGATTTGCTAAACTGAACAGCCAATCAGAGCGATCTCTCTCTCACAGATGGCCCCGACGATGTGTGAAACACACCACAAAAATGAACCCGACAGACGCGCACAAATGAGGCTTGGTGTGTCACTGCTCTGAAACAGAACAGCATTTATAAAAAAGAAAATTATAAATGTATTTAGTGTCACTTTTGATCAATTTAATGCATCCTTGCTGAATGAAAATATTCAATTCTTGGATAGTATCTCTATCCATATAAAGGTTAGTATCTATGTATTGTGTGTGTGTGTGTGTGTGTGTGTGTGTGTGTGTGTAGCGTGTTGACAATTTACCACAGTGTATATAAAAAGAGGAGACACAAAAGCAATTTCAAACTTTTTTTTTTTTTCAGTGCTTCGTCTAATCTTTTCTCATCTCTTTTAGTTGCTCTACAGGGGGTCGGGCCATTGCAGGAAGTCCAAGTGCCAATCATTGACTCCAAGACTTGTCAGGATATGTTTCTGATAAACCCCACAGAGAATATCGACATCCGCTTTGACATGATGTGTGCTGGCTTCCAAGAAGGGGGCAAAGACTCCTGCCAGGTGAGGAGCACTGAGTGCTGGTGTATGAAATGCACATTATTTGTGCATTGTTTAATGTCATAATACCTTTCTGTTCTCATGCGTCTCTGCATGCATGCTTTTTCAGGGTGACTCCGGTGGCCCTCTGGTTTGTCAGATCAGTGATGGTAGTTGGGTGCAAGCTGGAATTGTGAGCTTCGGTCTCGGCTGCGCTAAAGCAAACCGACCAGGAGTCTATGCCAAAGTGTCCAGCTTTAGTAACTTCATCCAAAACCATGTTGGAGGAGTCCAGCTCAAGAGCGCATCGAGTCACAACTGGGCTGACCGGGTCATGGTGCTCATCAGGACTCTAACTCTGCTGGCATTGGTACAGCTGCTGAGATAGACGCACAGAGAAGCAGAAAGCCCAACCCAAAATACCGTCCTACATAAAGAGGGATTATAATGCCATAAGAGGCTTTATCATTTTTTAAACAACTTTATATTATGTAGTTTCCTACTTTGTTCGTACCAAAGTTACACAAACAGACACACTGAATGATATGAAATAAAAAAGTATGTTTTTTACCTCCTCACTTGATTGTTATAATCATCTCTTAACTGTGCAAAAATGCAATTTTTCAACTGAAACAACTCATCCACATAATGATGACATACTAAAATATTGAGCCAACCTTTTGCACAGTAATTATAAATGTTATTTACCTTTATATCAGGACATGTAAAAGTTTTAGCTCTTGAACAATTAAATGTTTAAAATTATAATGCTTTTCTAGAATCAGCCAGTTGTATATTTGTATCTCTTGGTGACTGTTTCTCTTGAAATATTGTAAATAGAACTTTGTAATAAAGTGATTTTTGTATTTGATATTTTGTATGCTTATTTATGGTAGAGGTAAACATTACTGACAATTACATAGTAACTGTTTCCATCTGGCCTTTTCTCAGACAAGCTTCTGTGTTGTCTAATGCAAGTCTATGGAAGATGGGTGTTTTAAACATAATTTTATAGAAATTATCCAAAAATATGATCAAAACTATAAAGGTGACACAAGGTACCCAGAAAGGATACAAGCAGTATTTGTTTCCTAAATCTCAAAAATTGAATGATGCACCCCTACATTTGCTCCAAGGTACTTACTAAAGGGTTAGTTCACCCAAAATTGAAAATTCTGTCATTAATTACTCACCCTCATGTTGTTCCACACCCGAAAGACTTTCATTCATCTTTGGAAAACAAATCAAGGTCTTTTTGATGGAATCTGAGAGCTTTCTGTCCTAACATTGACAGCTACGCAACTGAAACTTTGACGCTTCAAAAAGCTAATAAAGAGATCATAAAACTAATCCATATGAATTGAGCGGTTTATATGATGAACGGATTGAATTTAGACTTTTATTCACCTAAACATTTATCAACTCACATCAGTTATGGTAAACTGAAGTTCAAGCATGCTTGCTTGATGCGTGAGAGAACCACTGAGGTTCATTCTCGTGTCACGCAGCACGTTTGAGCTTCCGCAAGAAGTTTGTTTTCACGCGTCAAGCTCGGTTGAGCTTCAGCTTATGTTCACTGATCAATGTTTATATGTGAATAAAAGCCTAAATTCAATCTGTTCATCATATAAAGCGATCGTGTCTCATCAGAAATTTTAGACTAAACCACTCAATTCATATGGATTAGTTTTACAACCTCTTTATGAACTTTTTGAAGCTTCAAATTTAAATTGTAATCACAGAATTTTCATTTTTGCATGAACTACCCCTTTAACATAATTGAATTTATGTATTGATTCGGAGTAAAAACTTTCAAATGAGGCTTCTCGTTTTTTATTTTACAGAGAAGCTTTTGACTTTTTCATCATGTTATTGCATAACCGCTTTTTAAAACGAAAAACACCAAATAGGAATGCTTTAAATTATGCATTAATTTTTGCAAGAATAAAAAAGGGCGTGGCTTAGTCAAAGTGAATTTGCATATTACTACTAAGTGCCTTTTGTGTAAATAAACAACAGAACATTGCAAAAGAATACGACAAAATCCCTTTGAGAGCTTTATTCAAGACAACACCTTTTCCGTTGCTGGTGTAAAACTGAACAAATCTGCATGTTGGTGCAGCAAGTGTCACTATTTTCTACAAGGCATTCATGCAACATCAAATGAAATGTTTTTCTACTCTGCACTACTTTCTACAGTCTCCAGTAATTATGCCATTGTGCTCTGCTGCCCTTATTGTGTTTCACCACAACAATACTGCTGCCCTGGTGGCGACTCCTACTGTAGTGTACTAAAAAATAGCTTTAAACACTGGTCTGCTAAACAACAGCTGTTATTTCAATGCTGTCGGACTTGAATGTTCTTTAAAATCAGCTGAATAATTCCAGGGTGAATCAATGGCACTAGCACAGCTGAACTCTTCTTCCCTGGATCTGAATTGCTTTACAATGGCACTGAAATTCCAAGAATGGAAGCCCCCTTAAGAACCGAACAGCATCATACTTTAATGTTGGCACAAATAAATAATGTATGTGAACCCATTAAAGATAAAGGCACTTTTCTGGGTAAGACCTTAATAATTTGGAGCCTCAAAGATATTCTCTCTACCCACTCCAAGTCTAGTACATTGGTAGACAATATAGCTATCAAGTTCCTCTGTTCACGGACCTCAAACGGTTCTACGAGGGGATGGAGATAAAAATGCATGTACTGATCAGGTATCAGGAAGCGTTGAGTTGTCGGAGAGGATCATGGGAGATCCGAGCTGGAGCTCCTGCTGAAGTGACTCCATGTCAGCAGGGGTCATGCGGTGTACCTCGAGCCAATCAGAGAGCAGGGATGCAGACAGGGGGGCCAAGTCATTGTGGCTAATGAAAACAAGAAAGGAGACATTGAAATGTACATTTATTTACTTTAATACAATAAGTAGACTCTTTTATCCTAAGTGACCTACAATCGAGGAGCATTAGCAATTCATCACAGAGCCAATGATATTCCCAATATGTACAGTACCGGTCAAAAGTTTGGAAACATTAGTATTTTTAATGTTTTTGAAAGAATATGCTCATTATACTTTAAAATATAATTTATTCCTGTGATCAAAGCTGAATTTTCAGCATCATTACTCCAGTCTTCAGTGTCACATGATCCTTCACAAATCATTCTAATATGCTGATTTATTATCAATGTTGGAACCAGTTGTGCTGCTTAATATTTTTTATACCCTGTGATACTTTTTTTCTGTGATTCTTTGATGAATAAAAAGTTTAAAAAAAAACATTTATTTCAAATATAAATCTTTTGTAACAATATACACTCCTTGTAATACTATTAATTAAATAGTAAAGACTTTGTTAGAAAAGATTTCTATTTTGAATAAATGCTGATTTTTTTAAACTTTTAATTCATAAATGAACCATGAAAAAAGTATCACAGGTTACATAAATATATTAAGAAGCACAACGGTTTCCAACATTGATAATAACGGAGTAACAAATCATCATATTAGAATG
This sequence comes from Elopichthys bambusa, assembly GCA_037101425.1. Taxonomy (NCBI): domain Eukaryota; kingdom Metazoa; phylum Chordata; class Actinopteri; order Cypriniformes; family Xenocyprididae; genus Elopichthys; species Elopichthys bambusa. The sequence continues at coordinate 27,142,019 of CM074449.1, forward strand.
ATTTGTGAAGGATCATGTGACACTGAAGACTGGAGTAATGATGCTGAAAATTCAGCTTTGCCTCACAGAAATAAATTATATTTTAAAGTATCTTAAAATATAAAACAATTATTTTAAATTGTAATAATATTTTACAACATTACTGTTTTTTTCTGTATTTTTGATCAAATAAATGCAGCCTTGATGAGTATGGAAGCTTGTTTCCACCACTAAATAAAACAATTAAAAAGGTAATTGCGACTTTTTTCCTCACAATTCTTTTTTCTCGCAATTGCAAGATTTAAACTCAGAATTTCGTGTTATAAAGTCGCAATTCTGACTTTTTTCCCCTCGCAATTGTGAGTTCATATTGCACAATTCTGACTTTATATCTCACAATTCTGACTTTATAACTCGCATATGTCCAAATTGTGAGATAAAAGTCACAAGTTACCTTTTTTATTTTTTATTTCACAGGGAAACAAGCTTCCATATGTCTTTCAAAAACATTCAAAATAATAATGTTTCCAAATTTTTGACCGGTACTGTACACAAGAGTCAAGCATTGTAATTTGCAGTGACTTACAGTTCAAAAATAGAGTGTGCACTTTGCGGTCACTGAGAATTGAACTGACCTTTCCCTGAGGTCGGAGTGCTGGAGTTCAGTAAGAGACTGAGTGAGGAGGTCATCGAGGTCGAAGCCTACACCGTATCCAGCTCCACTGCCTTTCGGGGTCACTGAGAAAACCGGCGGCAAAATGTCTTCAACCTGGCAGGAAAAAAGGACAAAGTTGAGATTAAAGAGAAGAATGAAACAAATTAAAGAGTTTAAAATCAAATATAAATGTATAAGGAATATAGTGCAGTGTAGAAAGTAGTGATTATGTTTTCCAAACATAAAGGTCACAAATATGGAAGCCAATTTCAATCACAAAGTAAAAATAAAAGGTGACTGCAACTTCTCCCGATTTTGACCTTATGTATCACAATGTGAATTATTTTTAACTTTATCTCAAAATGTAATTTTTCTTCATTACCCCGAGGTAGAAACAGGCCTCCATACATTTGTGAGAGCAAAAATAAAATTACATGGCATGACCTCTAGGGGCTACAGGTTTAAAAATAAATAAATAATATATAATAATAAAATAAAAATAATAATGCATGACATGACCTCTGGGTGCTACAGGTTTAAAAATAAATAAACAAATAAATAAAATTCACTAAATATATAAATTATAGTAAAAAATAAAAATAATAATGCATTGCATGACCTCTTGAGGGGTATAGGTTTTTTCAATAAAGTAATAATATATATATATATATATATATATATATATATATATCTATATCTATCTATCTATCTATCTATATATATATATATATATATATATACACACAAATGGATTAATGTCCATAACCTTACTGGTTGTTTGTGTTTACTGGATAAAGGTTTTTGAGATTAAGTTTAATGGTTGTTGGTCTTGATTTCCATGTCTTTGTCATATAATGGCCTTTGGAATTAATAGTTTTAAATGATCATATTTATTTGTGTACAATAACACAATCAATTATGGCTTGCGGTCACGGTTTACTTTACATCTTGCTCATGTAATATTTTGGAGCAGAAAACGACTAGAAATTACAGAAATTTCCATGACATCTTAAGACTTGACTCCTTTCCATTTATTTTTCAGGCCTAAAAATATTAGAAATTTTCCTAATGGTTCCAGGTTATCCATGACCACGATAACTCAATAACTCAAATTAAGTGTCGTGTTGAGATCAGGTGTCACTTTTCTAAGCGATCGGACTTGATTTTCATCTGGTGGACAATGAAACGATATAAAAATAAAAGAATTCATATGCTCGTATTGAAAGAAAGCCCACAGTCATATATTATAGATAAATCTTCACCTGTGACTTTGAGAGCTGCTGTGTGACGGTGTGGATATCAGGAATGCTGTTTGTCGACTGTCCCGTGTCAGTGAGACTTAGGCAGGGTTGAGCTGCAGCTGCTGGAGGCTGTTTTGAAGGGCCCTGTGAATGAGAGCCATTCTGTCGGTCCCCCAAAACGCAAAGTTTGTCCAGAGTTTGAGGACCATCGCCAGTCTCTGGATTCGTGCTGGTGTCCGAAATGCCAATGCTGGGGTTCAGGGCTGGTGATTTAGTCATAAAAGGTTCCAGCGGTAGCAGCTGGATGTGAGCGTTGGACTGTGGGACGGGCTTCTGCTGGGGTTGCAAATGCGCAAAGCCTGTATGAGCGGGATTGTTCAGTTCTGGTGGAGGCTGGTGGGTTTTGTGTTGAGATGTCCCTGTCCAGTTCTCAAGACCGGTGAACATTGTTCCAACACTCAGAAACTGAGGTTTTAATATGTTGTTTTTGGCAAAGGCACATGGGGCCGTTACCACGCCTAAACCTCCAACATTTCCACCTCCTCCTACTGCAACTATGCCAACATCTCCATTCTGAGCTGGACCTAAAGAGACGGGTGCTGCATCATGGGTCGGAGTTGGATGGAATATCCCAGCTGTGACACACTGTCCCATTTGAGGCAGCATCTGTGGCACTTCATTGGGTTGTTTTGGCGGCAATGATTCCCCCCCGACTGAGTTTGTTTTTACGAGGTTGCTTCCCGTTGCTGGCTGGATTTGGACTGTCTTGCTCTCACTGGTTTTGGCACCATTGGTTTCTGCGGTCTGCGATTTGTCCACTCGGTTGTCCATCATTCGTCCCCAGCGCTCTAACAGCTTCTTGTCGTTGTCGCTGAGTAAAACGCCACCCAAAGATTCTCCTCGTTTCCCCTCCTTTTTTTCCTTCTCTTTCAGCTTCCTCTTTCGCTCCATAGCACGCTCCTGCCTCTTCCTCCGCTTCTCTTCCCTCTCTCGTTGTCTCTCCTGGGCTGTGACTGGCTTCTTATGCTCTGGACCAGAGTTACAGGAGGAGAGCGACGAGGATAAACTTCCAGCAGCTTCTCTAAGTAAATCTATACCATGAGCTGCAGAGCCTCCATCTGGGGAAGAAAAACAATCAGTATCATGACCATTTTCTTGGATAAGAGAAAAATAAATTAATATCATAAGTAAAAAAAAAAAAAAATTTTTAATATTGTAGTGTTTTTAATATGCTTTAAGACAAACCATGTGCAAATTCATAAGTCAACACCATTGATGAGTATTTTTTCATTAAAACCGCAGTGAAAAAAACCCCAAAAGTCTCAAAAACGCGGTTTGAAATCGCTGGTGTCTGTGGCGTCACAAACTACCTTGTAACCAATCATGTCAACGTGTCGGCAGGCTTTAGCATATCATTAACTATGATTGCTCTGAAGCAGGGGAATCTCAAGAGAAGCCAGGTTATCCTGGAATATTTTCCTGTTGATATGAAAAATTGGGTACATTTAGCAATATAGTGGGTTAATTATGTAAATAATGTATATGACGTTATGATCAACTATATGCCTTTCTTCACTAACATTCTGAGTTGTTCAAAGCATTTCTAAGGATGCTGATTGTTGGAAGGCAACTGTCTGACTCGGAGATGACAAACGGAAACATGGTTTGTGTAACATCAGCAACACATTTTTAGCTGTTTGATAACGTGGTCAGACCAAAGGCTAATCATAACAATTACTGTTATGTGCCCGACGTTGTACAGAGAGATACATAAAACACATCACAATTCTGATACATCAACTTTGTAGATAAGCCTGTATAATTCACTCTTCCACTTCTTCTGAATCAGTTTCTGGTTCAAACATATATGGCTGAATTAAAGGGTTAGTTCACCCAAAAATGAAAATTCTGTCATTAATCACTCACCCTCGTGTCGTTCCACATCCATAAGACCTTCGTTCATCTTCAGAACACAAATGAAGATCTTTTTGACGAAGTCTGAGAGGTTTCTGTCTGTCCATAGAGATCCAACGCAAATTCCACTCCAAGGTCCAGAAAGGTAGGAAAAAGACATCATTAAAGTACTCCATGTGACTTAGGTGGCTCAAACTAAATTTTATGAAGCAACGTGAACTCTCGCGAACGCACATTCCAGATCAATATTTTTGTAAGTAAAGTGGTAAATTATGTTTTTTTGCGCAAACAAAGCACTCACGTTGCTTCATAAAATTGAGTTTAAGCCACTGGAGTCACATGGAGTACTTTTATGTATCTTTTTCCTACCTTTCTGGACCTTGGAGTGGATCTCTATGGACAGACAGAAACCTCTTAGACTCAAGAGATCTTAATTTGTGTTCCGAAAATGAACGAAGGTCTTACGAATGTGAAACGACATGAGGGTGAATAATAAATGACAGAATTTTGGGTGAACTAACCCTTCAAACGAGTATTTCCACTTGCCATTGTGCAGTGTTTACAACAGAAAAGATGAATCTCTGAGCTGGTGCGAGTGAGTGGGGGTGGGGCTAATTTGCATATTCATGGTTCCATGTATACTAACTGAAACAAGGGTTACATTCAAGCTATTTTAAGGCATGCATAACTTTTTTTCACATGAAATAAAATTTTAAATATGTAATTTTGGTCTCAAAGGTGAATATTATTGACTATAGGGTGACTTTTACAAGGTTTACAGAGTTTTCTCTTTGGGTTTATTACAGTACTCTAATGGTGGGTAGAAAAAAGTGTCAACTTAATAGAAACTAAATATTTACCAGATCAAATTGTACGCATAATATTTATATAATATAAATATAAAAATATATATATAATATAAAATTGTTGGGGTTCGTGAGATTTTTAATTGTTTTTTTTTTGTTTTTTTAAATAAGTTTTTCACGGCTGCAAAAGTACAGTACAGTGAAAACAGAAATATTGTAACATATTATTAGAATTTAAAATAGCTGTTTTCTATTTTAATATATTTTAAAATATTATTTATTTCTGTATATTATATATATATACACATATACATATATATATGTATATATATATATATATATATATATATATATATATATATAATATACAGAAATAAATAATATATATATATATATGTGTGTGTGTGTGTGTGTGTGCGTTGGCTCAACACCATCAAAAGTGACACTGGCTTAGGCATAGAACAGCTGAAAAAGAAAGTGGAAGTCCGGAAAGTATGGCGAGAGCTGGCCCGTAGGATACGACTTAATGTCTAATCATCATTATCATATGTGTGTGTGTGTGTGTGTGTATATGTGTGTTAAATACAAAATATATATTACAACATTTCTCTGTAAAATTGATTTTTATACATGAATTAGTTAAATTTTATATCTCACATGGGGATCATCATATCTGGAGTTTGAAAAACTCTGGTTTCACAGACAGGGCTTAGATTAAGCCAGAATTAGGCCTTGGTTCAATTAGGACATTTAAGTAGCTTTTCCTTAAATGTGCCTTAGAAAAAAACATTACAGGTGTGCATCTTGAGACAAAACAATGGCAGTGACATATTTTAAGATATGTAAAGTAGTCATAAATATTAAGTAGTCTATGGCCACACACACACTGCAAACTCTCTCACCTCGAGCCTTCTGCCTTAGCGCTGATTTGAGCAAAGCAGCTTTGAGAGCTGCTTTTGTGTTATCTGAAATTGCTCCCTCTTTTTTTGTGCCTTCCCCGGTTGCTGCTTTCCCTCCTTTTCCAAGGGAACGACAGAGGTTTTCAGAGAGCGACTGAGCTTGGGACTGTGTGAGCGAGAGCACAGACTGCGGAAGACTTGAAGTGGGCGGAGTCTGAGAGACGGGATGGGACGGAGGCATTTGTTTGGGAAGTGTGTGATTGGATGAGACAAGCTCCTTTTTTGTGCAGTCCGTCACTGGTTCAGTAAAAGACGTGTCCTTATCTGTGGGAGTGGTCAGATCGATGGTTTCTGGCTGGCCGTCGGAGTTCGCGCTGAGCATGTCCACATCCTGGCAGCTTACCGACTGAGCCAAATGTGGCAAAATCTGACCGAGATGATGTCGGGCTTGAAGTTGAGTTTGTGTACCATCTGTTGGTTTGTAGTTGAGACTGTGCTGTTGGCAGGTTTGTGCTGTATCATTCAGGTTTTGAGACTGTGGAGCCGTGCAAAGGGTGTTACCGGAAACGCTGACCACCGCCGAACCAGAAGAATGGAGCGGCTTAAACTGGATCCTCTTCCTGACACCCTGCTTCTTCTTATGGAAGTCCCCGATTTCTGTTAGTATAGCTTCTTTGATTTGTTCTTTGCCCATGGGCTGCCGGTCGAACTCGAAATCGAAGGCGGGAACGCACACCGGCTCGTCGTCAGGGTCATGGTACTTAGTGAGGTAGGGGTGTTCTAGCGCCTGACATGCACTGATCCTTTCACGAGGGTCAAAGCGAAGCATCGCGGCCAACAAGTCCAGCGCATTGGGCTCGGCCTGTGGATACAGTGCTGCAAGCGGTTCTGCCGTTTTTGAAGGGAGGCTCCGCACGTAAGAGCGCACCCTGTCCGACCCTATCGTGCTGACGATGCTCTCGGGTGGCGTGCCCAAAACCGAAAGAATCAGCTGCAGCTGATGCACATAGTTCTTCCCTGGAAACATCTGCCTCCTGCCGAGCATCTCGCCGAAGATGCAGCCCACAGACCAGAGGTCGATGGCCAAGCTGTAGTGGTGCAGGGACAACATGAGCTCAGGCGCGCGGTACCAGCGGGTGGCCACGTACTCAGTCATAAAGGAACGTGACTCTTCGGAATGGGACGCGCTCAATCCACGTGCCATGCCGAAGTCACCGATCTTCAGCTCACAGTTTTCATTGACCAGCAGGTTGGACGGCTTGAGATCGCGGTGAATGACGTTGGCCGAATGAATGTATTTCAGGCCTCTTAACAGCTGGTACAGGAAGTAGCGTGTGTGTTCTGGAGTCAGAGGTTGCCGGGAGTGAATGATCTGATGCAGGTCGCTCTCCATGAGGTCAAGAACCACGTACCTAAAGAACGAGAGACACTTTTAGCACATCATATATAAAGAGAGAAAATGCAGTACATGTTATTTCGTACTCAAGCTTACACTGATTTGAAAGCCGAGTGAGGGACCACAGGCTGGAGAATATCTTTAATGGCGATGATGTTGTCGTGTTTGAAGTGCTTCAGAATCTTCAGCTCTCTCAACGTGCGTTTGGCATTCGTCACAACCTCAAAGGCATTAGGGATCTTCTTTATTGCCACCTGCTGGCCTGAAAGCATAAATAACATTAGATTCCTGTAAACTGGCATCGCGTCAGTCACACTTTTTCCAAAAGTTGAATAGGCAAGGCGTAGGACGTATCGTAAGCTTTTTGAACTGCAAGTGTTTTACACTTTCTTCGTATGTTGTATACGGAAGGCAGTCTAGCGGAAGCTAGATATTTTACTTTACAACTTTTGTTAAATATGGATTTTTTTTTTTATACACAAATGCATCGCTTCACTTCAGAAGGCCTTTATTAACCCCCTGGAGCAGTGTGGAATATGTTTATGATGAATGGATGTGGATGGAGACACTTTCTTCAGCTCATACTCATGAACCCTGTTCACTGCCATTATAAAGCTTGGATGCGTCAGGATATTTATTAATGTTTCTTCGATTGTGTTCATCAGAAAGATATATAAACCATATAAGGATGGCTTGAGGGTGAGAAAAGCTTGGGCTAATTTTTATTTGAAAGTGAACTAATCCTTTAAGTGTATTCATTCTCTTCATTCACCCCAAAATGAAAAACCTAAATTAAATCTGTTCGTCATATAAAGCGATCGTGTCTTTTCAGAAAATTTGGACTAAACCGCTCAAATCATATGGATTATCTCTTTATGAACTTTTTTAAAGCGTCAAAGTGGTAGTTGCGTGAACTGTCATTGCGTGAATGGAGGGTCAGAAATCGCTAAGATTTCATTAAAAAGATCTTCATTTGTGTTCCGAAGATGAACGAAAGTCTTATGGTTTTGGAATGACAGGAGGGCAAGTAATTACTTTTTTGGGCGTACTATCCCTTTAATCTGTTTATTTTAATCCCACTAGTCCCACATGATCAATTCATAGACTTAATAATAATACATTATCTTAAAAATGTAATACTTGCATAAAATAAGTATACAAAATGTACTTATTGCATTTTAATAAATGGAGAATAATGTCCCTGGTAATAATAATAACAATTATTAATATTATTATTATTACAGCATTATTAGTGTATTATTATTATTACAACAACAACAGTATGTAATACTCATATATTAATAATGCTGTGATAATAACAACAATAACAATAATATATTAATAATGCTGTAATAATAATGATTTCTAACATTAGAGATTTGTTGTTTTGGCGATCCGATGGGCCAGCTCTAGCCATACTTTCCGGACTTCCACTTTCTTTTTCAGCTGTTCTATGCCTAAGCCAGTGTCACTTTTGATAGTGTTGAGCCATTGTTTTAAATTATAGACATGCATCATGGCACCCCTTACCATTGTCTCGTCTTCGGGCTGATGAGACCACACCATAAGCACCTGTGCCAATGGTCTCAATAACGTCATATTCTTCGCCAACTTCAAACTTCACATCTAAGGAGTGGGCTTTGAGCAAAGCCAAGTTCTTATCTGCAACAGTAGTTGTATCTGTTACAATGGACGTGTCATCGCTAGGTTGAGGGGGTCCTTCTGTAACGCTTCTGTGATGGTTGTTGTCAGTGTCGCCCTCTCTCCTGCTGTTGCCTTCTGAGGCTTTACGGGCCGGCACTGCTTGAGTGTCATTTGTCTCGTCCCTCTCATTGGATGACATTCTGAAACAAAACAGTCAGAGATCAGTTCTAGGGTCAAGATTGTAAATTTTGCTTTCTGTTCACCTTATTTTAATGGACTCTAAACGTCTCTTGGACAATATTCAGTTCCAGACAGTTAATGCACAATCTAACTAACCTTTCCTTTTAATCAGTAACAAAACAGACAATAGTTTATAGTAGCCTATTTCAAAAGCAGCACCACTTTCAAAGAGCACATTTTTAAGCATTTAAGCATGTTTGAAATAATAATAATTAAAAAAAATCCAAAAAAAAAAAAAAAAAGCTCTGTGTTGTTGTTTTAAGAAACAATGCAAGGTGCACACAGAGGTGTGAGTAGCTTAGACGTGAAGATATAAAATAACAGAAACAGACACTGCTAATCACTTCTTTGTAATTGCTCATTATGGGATAACATACTACAGGTCCAGCAGGACGTAGCTGTCGTTTGTGAGCAATTAATCCTGCTTATTTGCCGCAGGGGCGTGAGAGCCTACTGGCCCCAGAACAGCTTTAATAATTATACATTCACCCTTTCTTTCTTTTCATGTTAAAACAAAGACAAATAAAAGCAAACGTCGGATTATGAAAGCGGTAATAATTACCTGTGAATATATGGAAGCAGTGGGAATTCGTAGCGGTTCTTTTTAAAGCATGTCCATTCTTCGCTATCACGAACCCCTGTTTTACTTCCTTGTATTCTTCCGTAATGTTTTTGAAAGGCAGCAAAGCTACCAATCGTCTCCATTCTTGCGAGTGGATTAACCAATGGGATTCGACAACATGCTCGAGGGGCGGGCTCTTTTGAAGTGTGGAATAGGGTCATTCTTTGGGCGGCGTCGACACTGATGAATCGAGTGTAAATAAGAAAGACGCGCACTTGCTTTAGCATGTTAAACTACTATAAAGTCATTATTAAACACAAAAAATAGAGTCTCAAACCTGCAGAAATTAAACACAAACAAATTAATAAATAGGCTAAATAAATAATAGGAATATGAATTAAAAAAATCTGAAAAAAGTCCTGACTGAACTTTATTTATCGATTAAATATATAAATAAATATATAAATATATGTATAAATAAATAATAAATTAACGCATATATATATATATATATATATATATATATATATATATATATATATATATATATATGTGTGTGTGTGTGTGTGTGTGTATAAATATATAAATGTATATAATTTTTTACACGTATACATAAGTAAATTCAAGGAATAAATCTAATTAAAAAGGAATTGTCTTTGTATATATTCATATTCCTTTAATTAATTACCTATTATTACATTTATTTATTTACTTATTTGTTTTTAATTTCTTCACATTTGGTGCCACCATACAACAAAAAATACATTTGTTCACAATATTCGAATATTTAACAAACACGTGGAGTGAATCATCCAAACCGTATAGGGCCAGTGTTTACGTCATTGTTTACATTGCCAAACGTATTAATCTAACTGGACACTGACTGTCCGCGTGCGAACCTTCTGCACCATCCGTCCAATCAAAGCGCTCGCGTCGGTACATACAAAGCAACAGTGCTGGATTTAAATATTTACTTTGTATTTTTAATTTTCTCTTAAAGCTTTTTTAGTCAGTGCACGTTATCTCCCATCAGTCGGACTTTCCATCATACTTTTCTCAGCACTGATCAGTACAGACTAATCAGTGATTGGGCATGTATTAGAGTGTTGTGGTAGATTCAAATTAAAATGTCAGGTACAAATACTTGCACGTAATAAATTAAAACGATTACATTTTTATCGTATGAATACTAATGGCGTTATTGAGATACGAATGCGGCTCAATGGGGCTTTAGACATTCTGAGCCGCGAAGCGCCCCCTGGAGGACAAAACGCATCATCCCAAAACCGTTATAGCCCGTAAAATCGTTAGTCTCGTCACGTCACGCGTTTGAGTTCTTTGGACCAATCACAGCTCTTGCTTAAGGCTTTTCCACGTTGCAATATATTGTGGCAAGGTGGGAGTCGAACTTACACATTCTACAATTACACGTTGCACGTAAGAGTAGCAACTTTAGTCTACAAGTCTACAAAACAGGCTTTTGTAAATTAGGTAATTTGTTATAAAACCTCTTGACACTCTCACTGCAATGTCCTCGAGTCATTCAGCTACTGGAGTTCCTAAATGGGAATATAGCGTTCGCTTCATCCTCTGTTTTCTGGGTTTATTTCTGTCGGTTTACGCACTACACGTCGAACTTTCCCGGGAGAATGATCCCGAATATCGCGCGATGTGCGACCTGGGCCATTCCGTGAGCTGCTCTAAGGTCTTCACCTCCAGGTAAATGCGTTCATTTCAGTCGTGGCAGTTTTCATGCATCTCACTTAGGCTATAATGAATTTGAATACAGTAGCCTACACCATATTTCCATATTTCCTCAGTTGACTGATAACATTAAGAGTCACAAACATTTATTTCTATTTCACGTTTTCTAAAATGTTATGTTTAAATATGCAAATAAGGCATTATTAATATTAATTACTAATTGAATCTGCACATATTTGAATACAGCCAAAAAAAAAATGTTTTTAGGCATAAAATGTTGCATAAAATTAGTCAAATATATGAATAAACCCCTGTGTGAAAACCTTCAGAATATCTATAGGTATAAAAATGCAGTGTTTGGTGTTGCTGCTGCTTAAGTGTAGATTTCTGACTTAGTTCTGGAAGAAAAAAAATTATTTTGAAAACAAAAACATATATGTAGGCCTATTGTAATTGAAAATACAATAGATCAAACAGTTTAATTTGTATGTTTCCTTTCCCCTAGTCTGAAGAAAGACAGTATGAAAAGCCAAAATTGACCAGTCCATGATTATTTTTAGAGATGCACTGATACTACATTTCTCCACAGATACCGATAATTCAGAGTGATATCTGCCAATAACGATACCGATAGTTTGGGGGTTCTGGCTTTTATACCACCTTGTAAATGAATGATAAAATAATTCTTAAATAATCATTATATTTTGAAAGAAATGCAAATAAAAACTTTATTCTCTCCATTTCTTCAGCTTGTTTCAGAGTAACTATCAGTTATAAACAAACACATTACTCAAATTAATATTAACACACTAACTAAATTCAGAAGATTAAATTAATGTTATTAATTCATATAATTTCTATTAATATTGATAATCAAACTGGTTTCTTAGCACTTTCTTTACACAAAACACAAATTCAGTGCGTTTTTCTGCCCTCTTCTGATTGACAGCATATATCGGCCCTGACTATTGGCAGTTTTTAAACTATTGGCCGATAGTGTGAAAATTAGCTTTTATCGGCCGATACCAATTATCTATAATTATTCTGATTTCATGGAACCTGCAAATAGTGAATATTTACAGGCAAATGATGTTATCAACCCCTGAAACTTTGATCCTTCTTTCAGATGGGGACGTGGATTTGGGCTCGTCCAGATCTTTACTTCCAAAGACAGTGTGTTGAATCAGCCAAACAGTGTGTTGGGAATCATTTTCTATATGCTGCAGCTGGGTTTGGGTAAGTGCTGTTAGGACACTAATGGTTTATACTGGGACCCCAAAAACTAAGTCAACAATAACAAAATATCAAACCAAGTGACATCTGCAAATAAATTCTCATTTTGCTATTTTTGCAATTATTGTATATACACCGATCAGGCATAACATTATGAGCACTTACAGGTGAAGTGAATAACACTGATTATCTCTTCATCACGGCACCTGTTAGTGGGTGGGATATATTAGAAACCAAGTGAACATTTTGTCCTCAAAGTTGATGTGTTAGAAGCAGGAAAAATGGGCAAACGTAAGGATTTGAGCGAGTTTGACAAGGGCCAAATTGTGATGGCTAGACGACTGGGTCAGAGCATCTCCAAAACTGCAGCTCTTGTGCGGTGTTCCCGGTCTGCAGCGGTCAGTATCTATCAAAAGTGTGAACTGGCGACAGGGTCACGGGCGGCCAAGGCTCATTGATGCACGTGGGGAGCGAAGGCTGGTTCGTGTGGTCCGATCCAATAGACGAGCTACTGTAGCTCAAATTGCTCAAGAAGTTAATGCTGGTTCTGATAGAAAGGTGTCAGAACACACAGTGCATCGCAGTTTGTTGCGTATGGGGCTGCATAGCTGCAGACCAGTCAGGGTGCCCATGCTGACCCCTGTCCAGCGCCGAAAGAGCCAACAGTGGGCACGTGAGCATCAGAACTGGACCACGGAGCAATGGAAGAAGGTGGCCTGGTCTGATGAATCACGTTTTCTTTTACATCACGTGGATGGCCGGGTGCGTGTGCGTCGCTTACCTGGGGAACACATGGCACCAGGATGCACTAAGGGAAGAAGGCAAGCCGGCGAAGGCAGTGTGATGCTGTGGGCAATGTTCTGTTGGGAAACTTTAGGCCCTGCCATCCATGTGGATGTTACTTTGACACGTACCACCTACCTAAGCATTGTTGCAGACCATGTACACCCTTTCATGGAAACAGTATTTCCTGGTGGCTGTGGCCTCTTTCAGAAGGATAATGCGTCCTCCCACAAAGCAAAAATGATTCAGGAATGGTTTGAGGAGCACAGCAACGAGTTTAAGCTGTTGACTTGGCCTCCAAATTCCCCAGATCTCAATCCAATCGAGCATCTGTGGGATGTGCTGAACAAACAAGTCCGATCCATGGACGCTCCACCTTGCAACTTACAGGACTTAAAGGATCTGCTGCTAACATCTTGGTGCAGATACCACAGCACACCTTCAGGGGTCTAGTGGAGACCATGCCTCGACGGGTCAGGGCTGTTTTGGCAGCAAAAGCGAGACAAACACAATTTCAGGAAGGTGGTCATAATGTTTTGCCTGATCGGTGTATGAATTACACGTGCAAATGTAATTTTGGTCTTTTTGGTCACAGGTCAGCTAGTGTCCAGCAGATCAGTGTTCTTCCTCGTCATGTCCTCTTGGGTGTCAGTGGCCGGATCAGTGTATCTAGCTGCCATTCTTGCGTTCGTCTTGGGTGATTTCTGTGTGGTGTGTGTCTCGACCTACATCATAAACTTTGCACTTCTCTACACAAACCTAAAGAGAAGGATGGGACTGCAGGGACACCTGAAGAAAGCAAAGAGCAAATAAAATCAGTACTTGTTTTTGAGTTTGAAAGATATTAAGGATTACGCTGCCTCTAACATCTGGGGGGAAAAGAGAAACATGCATAAAATAAAACATTTTACAGATGATTGAAAATCCTGGCAATTTGCAAGCTGGTAGTAGTAAAAACAAAAAAAGTATATGGTAACAATAATCCGGACGTCACATGTTCATGAACACAAATAAAGGAGGAAGCTTCAATTTTATAATTTATCAGAATGATGAAAGAACATCTTCACGGAGGTGATGATACAGTTACTAGACAGTATGTTTTATGATGCTGACATGTGATTTATATCCAGGTCAGACTGTTATGTGCACAAGTGAATGTGAAACTGAGATCTGATCAACATTTGATTAAAGCTCTGTGATGAATAAAGTCAGATTTTCTATTAAATGTTAAGTGTATTTGAATTTATGTTGTTTCCGCTTAATGCTGCTGCCTTCAGGTTTTTAAAGAAATACAGATAATAATATAATTTTCAGCATCTGGTCCAGTTTGTAACCTTAGATAAACATAAATAAAATGAAAATTATAATAAAAACAATGATATTATAACATAATAATAATGTATTTCCCTTGTGTATTGTACTATATAATTTAAGATGTAGTCATACTGTATATATATATATATATATATATATATATATATAATCTGCTGATATCTGAAGAAAATGTACCAGCCATTAAATAAATGCAATGCAATACACGTCATTTTATGTTCTTTCTTTCTTTATTTTTTATATTCTTAAGGGGTGATTTAAATTAGGTTAGATCATCCTAAATATTCTAATATACTGTTTTGTAAATATTACACATGCACTTTGACCTGATGTCATTTCAGTCAATATAGTTAGTGATCGAATGGCGACATCTTGTGGTCAGAATATGTCATGCGCTTACAGCATGATTTTGTCACATGGATATTATTATTAAATATATATTAAAATATCATTAACCTGACATAAAAATAGTGGAAGTCTATGCAATATCTTCACTAATATAGTTAAACAAACGTGTGTGTGTTTTATGTAAATAATGTTACCACTGTTATAAAGATCTCATTCATTTACATTACAAGCAGAACTTCTTTTTACTTTTTGGCCATATAAATATCAGCATCTGCACCAAATTGCACATTTTTGCTCAATTTAGGCCTCCTCGAGTGTAGTAGCTTCTCACTATATCACACTACATGAGCCATAAAACCCTGATTTTTTTGAAATCCTGAAAATTTTGATACAAAAGATCAAACACATATGCAAACTTTTTAAAGATTTGTGTGTTGTGTGGTGGGGGGTCTGATTGACAAAAGGAGGACGGGGTGCTTATTCTCTCTAATTAAATGAGTATTAATGGTTTATAGCACCCCACCCCACCCCGCCCTTCAGATTAATGCTTGTTAATCACTGTTTACACCTGCTATAAACCTTAGTAATAAAGCAATTGTTGTTTAATAATAATAAATGGTGCTGATTTTGTGCTGATTTCATTAATTGGTAATTTGGATTTCTCTTTTTATCACTCCATAAATCTGAAAATATTGTCAACAGCCAGGAAAAAAAATGATTCTGGGCATAAAATGTACAAACTCCTGTGTGAAAACCTCCAGAATATTATTGTTCCAAATATAAGATAACCTTAAATATAATATGTATATAAATATATACATATAAATATAAAATGATTTTAGAAGACCAAATCTTGTCTTTTATAAAGAAAATGCTTTATTTGAAAATAATTTTCATATTACATATTTTTTAATTTTTGTTTTGAAAGTATGGTACATACTGGTAAAATTTACAGACAATCACATTCAGAAATAAACACTTTATGGCATATACCATAAACATATACATAGATATTTACCAATGAAAATGCGTGTGATGCTGACGCAGGAGCCGGCCAATAATGAGTCACTGTTCTGAACGTAAATGTATGAGAATGACACAGAAAAGAACATATTGCTGAATAAAGACGTTATTTTTTATTTATTTTATTTATTTTTTGCACAAAAAACGTTATGAAATTAAGGTTGAACCACTGCAGTCATGTGGACTATTTTAACAATGTCTTTAGTACCTTTTTGGACCTTGAAAGTGGTGATTATATTGCTGTCTATGGAGGAGTCAGAGAGCTCTCGGATTTCATCAAAAATATCTTAATTTGTGTTTCCGAAGATGGTCTTACAGGTTTGGAACAACATGTGGGGCAGAATGGCAGAAATTTTCATTTTTGGTGAAGTAACCCGTTTTACCCGAATTTACTTTTTGACCTTATAAATATTAGCAACTGCACCAAATTGCATATTTTTTTCTCAATTTAAGTTCAAGTTGAGCTTTATTGTCATTCCGCTATATGTGGGGACATACAGTGGAATGAAATGTCATGCCTCACAGGACCATACATATTTACATAAATACAGAAATACAACAAGGGAAGTAATAGCAAGTGTAAACCTATATACAGCTAACTTACTAAGAAAGTTTGTCTGACTATAAATATATTTCATATAAATAATTACCTATATATATATATAAAAAAAAAATAGTCCTCCTTGTGTGTAGCTTCTCACCATATTACACTATATGAGCCATAAAACCCTGATGTATAAAATTTGATACAAAAGATAAAACACATATGCAAATTTTTTTTAAAGATTTTTAAAAATATTTTAAATATATTTTAAAGGTATAATAAACTTAAAAAATGTTATATTTCATATGTCAGGCTTAAAGTCCCCCTGTGGTCAATTATTTTATCCCTTAAAACTCATCTTTGATCACCAAAATGACATATTTAAACATATTTCTTCATGCCTTAAAATAGCTTGACTGTAACTCTACACCCTTGCCTCATTTAATATACACGGATCAATGAATATGCAAATAAGCCCCGCCTCCACTCGCTCACGCCAGCTCAGAGAGTCTACTGTTGCTGTAGTGACGAGCAATTTGTTTGTGTTGTGGATATTTAAGAAAAAAAAAAAAAAACCTTGCTTCGCTTCATATAATAAGTTTAACAGCTGTACAGTGTAACGTAACTGTTCACATATTTTTGACGCTTAAATTGTGTTCTAAATTATGAATTGGTAAAACGTCTTTGCAAAACGGTCTGAATCCACTCGCATTCGTTTGGACTGCTCTCTCACTGAATCACCTGAAGCGATTTCTCAGTAAAACAGACAGTATCGAGAGAACAAGCAGCACTGTTTTTCAGCCGTTTTCCTCTGTGAACATGCGCTTAATGGATGGCTGTTTTCAGATTTTAAAACGTTTAAAACGTCTAGAGATTAGGGCTACATTCGTTCTGCGGTAACGTTGCTCTCATTGATGGTCCGAAAGGTGCGTAATAGGCTATGTTTATTTAACTTTATAGTGTTAAATAAAAAACCCTTTGTGCATACAGTCAGATGAAATCCTGCAGGCCGTGCCTTCTCCGTACATGTATGCACAAAGGGTTTCCAGCGTATTTATTTGAACTTATCAGGTAATATCTATGGTTTGACCCATTCCAGAGGCGGCCAAAATCAGAATTTATAATGGAATGAATAGCTGTCTACGAACTTGACGTGCGATGCCACTCTGACTGACATATGCAAATGAATCACAGTCACACGCACACGCTCAGAGCAATATTGTTTTAGCTGTTTTATAGTATTCAAATATTTTGAAGGACAAAAACATGAACTTTATTGACTTTACTTCAAGTCTGCTGTCACTTTACTTTGGCGCCAGGCCTCAAAGTTCTGTCAGACACAGTAATTAATATGATTAGCCTTTTGCTTGACTACTTTATCAAACAGCTAATAATGTGTTGCTAATGTTACACAAACCATGTTTCCGTTCTTCCTCTCAAACTAACGTCTCTAACAATCATATCCTTACAAACGCTTTGAACAATAGCGTTCATATCAACAGAAAATATACCGGGATAAGCTGGCTTCTCTCAAGACTCTCCTGCTTCAGAGCAGGCATAGTTAATGATATGCTAAAGCCTGTCAGCACGTTGTCTTGATTGGTTACAAGGTAGTCTGTGACGTCACAAACACCAGCGATTTCAATGTCTTTTTTCCCTGCAGTTTTAAACATAAAATACTCAGCAATGGTGTTGACTTATGAATTTGCACGTGGTTTGTCTTAAAGCTTATTAAAAACACCACACAGACATATAAACAACATTAAAAACGTGATTTTCACCACAGGGGGTCTTTAAGTGAGCCGTACAGGACGGTACCATGAACTGTACAGTGGAAAATTCGGGGTTTGTTACTGAATGAACACAAACACACACACACACACACACACACACACACACACACACACACACACACACACACACACACACACACAAAAACAGAGAGAGAGAGAGAGAGACAGTTAAAAGACAAATAAAAAAGACAGTTGTTTAATAATAATAAATGGTGCTGATTTTGTTTTTAAATTGCATTTTAATTCAGCTAGATTGTTTTAATCCGTATAACTCTAATTTAGGTAAGATCTTACGGATTTATGAATTTATAAACTTTTTTTAGGCCTTTACACATATAAACTTTTTTTTTAGGGTCTTTACACATATAAACTTTGCAAGTAACAGATCCAAATTCAGCCCTTTTCCAAAGGTTGGAATCGATTCCATTAAGGGGAATCGACTCCACTTTAAGATTTTTTTTTAACACAAACCGCGGCCTGTAGCCGATTTCATTTGTCAACACAATCACGTCACCTGTAAAGAAATACAGTTCAGACTAAATAAATGGATCCAGTCGTGACACAGAGTATGGTTTAGGGTAGGATGATTATTTCAGCATCGTATAGGCAATCAGCGCAATGACTGACCCAATGAAATCTTTAGAATCAGTTGCTGGGCGGGGTTTGATCTTACTCGTTGTAGTTTAGGACAAGAAGAATAAATCAATCGACAACAACAATCAATCACACTCACGCAAAGAAGAATGCCTCTAAGGTCAACATCAGTAGTCTGGCGCTACTTTACGTTAGATTCGACAAAAAATGAAGTTAAAGGCCCTTTGTGTAAAGGCCTAAAAAAAGTTTATATGTGTAAAGGCCTAAAAAAAAAGTTTATGTGTGTAAAGGCCTAAAAAAACCCCCCACAGACCACAGCACTCTCTTTAAAACCGCAGTGAAAAAAAGACAGTTTCAAGCTCAAACGGTTTTGCTACGGTTTCTGGGTTGAAGGACATGTTTCCTGGAAACAGTGTGCAACGGGTTTGAGATACGTTTCCTCTTGTTTGGTGAGTGTGTCAGAAATGTCAGCCCAGTCAGCATCAACATGCATATAAACCACGCGGTATTAAAGAGACAGCTCGTAAATGTAATTAACATCAAAATAAATGTTTATTTACATTAATGGCAAAATAACTTAAATAATAAGAGCACACGTATAGATCTGGAGCTTCTTTAAGTCTGTCTAAATATCATTTAGTAATAGCAATGTCTTCTGATCCATATCTTTTCCTTAGGAAGGTGTGCTAGACACTGATTAATGTAACATAAAAATATGATACTTATATATTTTGCTTTTGTATTGTGGAGTGATACTTTCATAAACTTTCATAAACATAAAGGCAATAATTAGGAACCACAGTTTCCACAAATCCCTTCACTCGATTTGGATGATCTCCTTTATTCTGGACGGCAAGGGCACTGACTGTAACATCGAGCGTATTTTGTAGTGTTAAACACGTATTTATACCGATTTCATCAGGCTCTGACAATTCTTCAAAAAGAACACAAAGAATGGCCTTCTCAGCTGCCATAGTTGCAACTCTTGCGTCATCAGAACGGGGTGTTCAACGTTTAAAAAACGTTTTGCAGAGTCTGTGACATCACAAACTACCTTGTGTAACCAATCACTTCAACGTGTGGGCGGGCTTTAGCATATCATTAACAGCGAACTAGCTTGAGAGAATCCAGGTTTTATAATGTATATTGCGATGTTATGATGAACTATATGCCTTTCTCCACTAAAGTTCTGAGTTGTTCAAAGCGTTTGTAAGGATACTAATTGTTAGAAGGCAGCTGTCTGTCACATGGCGAACGGGAACATGGTTTGTGTAACATTAGCAACACATTATTAGCTGTTTGATAATGTAAAGCAAAGGTTAATTATATTAATTACCGTTATGTGTCCGATGAGTGATACCATTGTGCAGCGTTTACCTCAGCAAGTTGAGCGAGTTCATCTCTGAGATGTGGAAGCGGGGTTAATTTGCATATTAATTGAACCATGTATATTAAGCGAGGCAAGGGTGTGGAGTTACATTAAAGCTATTTTAAGGCATGAAGAATTTTTTTTTTTTTCCACAGGAATTTTGTTTTAAATATGTCATTTTGGTGATCAAAGAAGTGATAAAATTATTGACTACAGGGGGACTTTAACAAAAAAAGATAATTTAAAGTGACATTGCTGAGACTTAAAGATGCCGAAGCCCTCTTTTAAACTGTATGGTTTTGTTCTAAAACACCAATATATGAATGAATTGTCATTACACATTAGACTTCTGCCAAAAGTGTCGGTCCCCAAAAGTCTGGAGGCCCCTAGAAACGTCACCACCTTTCGCCCTGCTAGCGATGACCCTGACTATATGCAGTCCTAATTGCTATTTATGAATATTTTCATCATTTAAATGTATAAATTTAGCAAATGCTTTTGTCCAAGGTGACTAAAACGATCTCCTTTTACCAATGAACACAGCCATCGTGTCATTATAGCATTGACAAGAATAAACAAATGCATGTACCAGAGTTGCCATTATATGTAAATTAAATACAAATATCCAGTAAACAGTTATGGATCAAAAAGGAAAAACAGCTGCTGGGCTAAGGAAATATAGGTGTTATGTGAGTTCCTGGATGGAAAAGAAGGGAAAATGAGAGGGAACAAGTGCTGCTTTTTCCATGTATGAAAATAAACTTGTTTCTGACTGAACAGCAGAGTCATTTGTTAACTGATACTAAAAGTAAAACTAAAACTGTAAAAATAAATAAAAATTGGTGCTTGAAATAAAATATTAACTAAAATAAATATGAAAAATAAACTTATTTTATTTCAGCTAGTTGCATTTCTTATTTTAATGGTTTAACTTGATGTACTGAAACAACTAAAACTAAAAGAATAAAAATATAGACAAGTAAAAAAAACTTTTAAAAATTAAGATACAACAAAATCACTAATTAAATTAATTTAAATGAAAATATAGACCTTCTGTAGAGCTGCTTATAGCTGAAATTAAAAGGAAACAGTGGAAGATATGATTATTTTAACCTTCAATTTGCTGTTTACCTATGAGATCACGAAAACACACCTGCAAAAGTTCATTTCAATAACACTGTGAGAGGTTTTAATTAGTAAATAAGGTCTGCATCAGCTAACATGAATTAACAATGAGCAATATAAAGCATTTATTAATCTTTCTTAATGTTAATTATTAAAATATAAAGGTTCATTGCTTGTTTATGTTAGTTCACAGCACATGAACTAATGTTAACAAATGCAAGCTTTGATTTAAAAAATGTATTAAATGTTGAAATTAACAAATAACTTGATTAATAACTGTTAATGTTAACTAATTAATGTTAATGAATGAAAAGTGTTGCTAGTAAAGTTTTAACTTCATCATTCTAATCTTTAGTCTAATCATGTATTACATCAGTCAAGACCACGTACATTATTTTAGCATAGCACTGACTGTATTTGTTCTGTTCTATTCTATCCAGGAATAGATCATTTGCTTATATGTGCTGTAATATTTCCTTAGTATTCAGAGGACAGATACACAGAGACCTTCTGTATAGCAAAAGTTTTGCATGCTAATATGTATATTCATATAATACTATGGAACAGTTGTATAGTATATATTCAAATTCTTGTATCCGTCATGTACATGATGTAATTCTACATAGTAGATTTGTTTAGATGTCATTAGCGGATAGAGGACAGCTGTGAACATACTGCAAGGTATGCAAGGGATTTGGGACTTCATTTAGTACATATGAATTATCAGTGTTCGTAACATTTTTTAATAATTTATTGCTGTGCATTTTATATAATAATTAATGGTTTGTATATTTCTATATTTATTTCCTCCTCAGCTCCTCTTCAGTTTTAGACCAAGCCAACTGAATCTGCTTTCATTACAATGGAGTATCTGAAGTATCTGATGCTGATATTTCTCATCAGTAAGTGTTTCTTAGTTTTTGTCAGTATTTAAAAAACAAGTCTGTTTCAAATGAGTTTGTCAATTTCATGGCATTTTTACAGTAGAAGTTAATGCAAAGAATTCAGTTCAGTGACAATATAACGGGTGTTTAAATGTGTTAATTCAAGTTCAAAATGAGTTCAAAGGGCAACTAACTAAGCACAAAGAAAAATAAACAATTTTAGGTATTAAAAAAATCAATTGATCTCATTATTATTTCATACACATGACAGCAGAAAGTTTCTAAAATTTTAAACAGGTAGCCTATAATCATCTGGTTGTAGAGTTCATCAGTTGTCTTCATAGCATTATTGGTGTTTTATTGGTGTGAATTTTTGGAACAAAACACTAGGAATGGCAAATCAGGATTTTTACAGCCAAAACTGATCACAGATTTCATGTCATCTTGATTGGTCAACACAAATATAATTTCTTTTTAAAAAAGGTTGTATATTTGGCTCTGTCAAAATCAGTTATATCATATGCAAGTTTTCTGCTAGTTCTGCTAGTAAAACCACTGGGGTTGTTTTAGAGCAGGTGTGTTGTTTGCCGTGATGTTTGGCAACATTGCTCTGGAAACCTTCATTTCCATTTTTCACCACAGATTTACATAGGAAAAATGTGGGGCACAATTGAGCTCGTAGTAAGATCATTACATAGCCTGTGTGTTTCCAACCTTTTTTTTTAAATTAACTTTTTATTAATTTTCAAATTTTATCACATTCAAAACCATAAACATATAACATAGACACTTCCCCACTCACACTTAAAATCCTAAAATAACATACAGCATAAGTAAATAAGTACATCCGAATTCACAGTACTCGAAGAAGGTACCCGGATGACCTACTTCTACCTACAACAATGGACACATTAGGTTATCCCAAACAGTATTCCAGTCAATATGTGGAATCTTAAGAACTTTACTTCACAAGCATCTGATTAAAAGGAGTTTATTAGATCCTTTCAATATCTTTTTACATAATTTAGAGACCACAGAGTTGAGAGCAAGACCAAGTCAAGACGAAAACCATGTTTGTTGAGACCAAAACAAGACCAAGACCAAGACCATAATAATAATTTTAAAAATTGCATAAAAGTACGGAGCCCCGGGCATGACATGCAGGGAAAAAAAAGTAGGCTAAATCATGCGCATAATTTATTAGTTTGTTCCCTCGATTTACTAAAACGTGCGCACGATATACTGTTTCGTTCCCCTCAGGTTAACTAAAACGTGGGCACGATTTACTGTTTCGTTCTCTCGATTTACTAAAACGTGCGCACGATTTACTGTTTCGTTCTCTCGATTTACTAAAACGTGCGCACAATTTACTGTTTCGTTCCCTCGATTTACTAAAACGTGCGCACGATTTACTGTTTCGTTCCCTCGATTTACTAAAACGTGCGCACGATTTACTGTTTCGTTCCCTCGATTTACTAAAACGTGGGCACGATTTACTGTTTCGTTCTCTCGACTTACTAAAACGTGCGCACGATTTACTGATTCGTTCCCTCGATCTACTAAAACGTGCGCACGATTTACTGTTTCGTTCCCCTCAGGTTAACTAAAACGTGGGCACGATTTACTGTTTCGTTCCCCTCAGGTTAACTAAAACGTGGGCACGATTTACTGTTTCGTTCTCTCGACTTACTAAAACGTGCGCACGATTTACTGATTCGTTCCCTCGATTTACTAAAACGTGCGCACGATTTACTGATTTGTTCCCCTCAGTTTAACTAAAACGTGCGCACGATTTACTGTTTCGTTCTCTCGATTTACTAAAACGTGCGCACGATTTACTGTTTCGTTCTCTCGATTTACTAAAACGTGTGCACGATTTACTGTTTCGTTCCCTCGATTTACTAAAACGTGTGCACGATTTACTGATTCATTCCCTCGATTTACTAAAACGTGCGCACGATTTGCTGTTTCATTCCCTCGATTTACTAAAATGTGCGCACGATTTGCTGTTTCGTTCCCCTCAGGTTAACTAAAACGTGCGCACGATTTACTGTTTCGTTCCCCTCAGGTTAACTAAAACGTGGGCACGATTTACTGTTTCGTTCCCCTCAGGTTAACTAAAACGTGGGCACGATTTGCTGTTTCGTTCTCTCGACTTACTAAAACGTGTGCACGATTTGCTGTTTCGTTCCCTCGATTTACTAAAACGTGCGCACGATTTACTGATTCATTCCCTCGATTTACTAAAACGTGCGCACGATTTGCTGTTTCGTTCTCTAGATTTACTAAAACGTGCGCACGATTTACTGATTCATTCCCTCGATTTACTAAAACGTGGGCACGATTTACTGTTTCGTTTTCTCGATTTACTAAAACGTGTGCACGATTTGCTGTTTCGTTCCCTCGATTTACTAAAACGTGCGCACGATTTACTGATTCATTCCCTCGATTTACTAAAACGTGCGCACGATTTACTGTTTCGTTCTCTCGATTTACTAAAACGTGCGCACGATTTACTGTTTCGTTCTCTCGATTTACTAAAATGTGCGCACGATTTACTGTTTTGTTCCCCTCAGGTTAACTAAAACGTGCGCACGATTTACTGTTTCGTTCTCTCGATTTACTAAAACGTGGGCACGATTTACTGTTTCGTTCTCTCGATTTACTAAAACGTGCGCACGATTTACTGTTTCGTTCCCTCCATTTACTAAAACGTGCACACGATTTACTGTTTCCTTCTCTCGATTTACTAAAACGTGCGCACGATTTACTGTTTCGTTCCCTCCATTTACTAAAACGTGCGCACGATTTACTGTTTCCTTCTCTCGATTTACTAAAACGTGCGCACGATTTACTGTTTCGTTCCCTCCATTTACTAAAACGTGCGCACGATTTACTGTTTCCTTCTCTCGATTTACTAAAACGTGCGCACAATTTACTATTTCGTTCCCTCGATTTATAAATCATGCGCATGGTCCATGGCAAGCAAACTTTGAGGCAAAAGGAGAAATAAAATGAGGATCAATATCGGCGTAGCATTTTCGAGATGGCAAGAGCTTTGCGACAAACTTCGACTTGACAGAGACGCCACTCTTTCACGTTATTACACAAGTGAGCAAATTTAACTTACATAAGATGAATCAATATTATATAGCTCAACACGATTAAATGTTCGAATATCATCAGTATGATATTCTAATGTTGATCTAGCTTGCTGTCAGTCTCATACAGTCAACAAAGTAATACATAGAATAACATTACAATTTTCAACACACTCAAATGCAGTTTAGTATGATAGTGTAGACCAAGTGAAACAGCACTGCGTTACCTCACAATTTCAATTAGTCAAATAAACTGAACTGTATGACTAGTTTTTCAGCACTTGCAAGTAGAACGAAATGTCCTTATTCCTTTATATCGCCTGGGACTCACATGTGGCACTGATATCCGATTCTCGGCCACGCCCTGCTTTATACCACAGTCTTGTTAAAGAACATGAATGCATTCACTCATCCATAAACATTATTTCCCCATAAACATTATTAGATCCATCGGCATGACGACAAGTTCCATGATTCCACGCTCATTCACTGCGTCATCAATCTATGTCTTTGTTATTGTTTTGAAGAGGTTAGCGACCCCTAGCGTAACTCTACACCCCTGCTTCATATAGTATACGCAGAACCATGAATATGCAAATTAGCCCCGCCTCCACTCACTCAAACCAGCACCAGCTTGCACAGGTTAATTGTTCACCACACTAGTAATGTGCACTATCAAAGTAAATAGTGTCAGTTTTGTAGACTTTAAAGGGATAGTTAACCTAAAAAAGAAGATATTTTGACGAATGTTGGTAACCAAACTTCCATAGTATTTTTTTCCCCATACTATGGAAGTCAATGGCACCTATCAACTGTTTGGTTACCCATATTCTTCAAAATATCTTCTTTGGTGTTCAGCAGTAGAAAGAAATTCATACAGGTTTGGAAGAACTTGAGAGTGAGTAAATGATGACAGAATTTTTGGGTGAACGATCCCTTAGTTTATGATCTTTACGATATTGTGGTTTTCAGTTTGCATAACAATGACTGTAAAATATGTATTTTTATTTTAGGTATGGGAGTGGCATATTTTGAGTTTCGATATCTGGAATATGGCTACTTTTGGGCTTTTTTTGATTAGCCATTGCATGGGCTAGTTTTGTTACACAGATGGCAACCCTAAAATATACACCAGTTTCTAAAATACTGAAATGAGCACAGATTCTGTAACAGCTAGATCTCAAATTTGGTGAATTATTTACAGTTCTCACTATTCCCTTCAGCACAGCGCTATAGTGTTTCCTCACCGAGCACTCGTATTGTGGGAGGTGAGGATGCACCTGCAGGGAACTGGCCTTGGCATGTCAGTCTACACTTTTTTGACTATTACATCTGTGGAGGATCCCTCATCAGCCACGAATGGGTGCTCACTGCGGCTCACTGCGTTTCCTTCTCGTAAGAACACAAAATAGATGTATAAAGCAAATTATGTTTGATTTGATAGAATGCGCAGTTGTTAATCTCAGAGCAAACAAACTAAGAGTCTTTGCTTCCACATTCAGACCCTCAGACAGTTACTGGACTGTTTATCTGGGCAGACAGAGCCAAAACATTTCAGTCTCTAACTCAAGCGAGGTGAGTCGAGGAGTCCAATCCATCATTACACATCCAGACTACGACCTGTATCAGTTCACCAATGACATCGCCTTGCTGAGATTGAGTGAGCCAGTGAATTTTACCAGCTACATCAGCCCAATCCGCCTGGCTGCTAATGACAGTGTCTTTCACAACGGCACCACCTGCTGGTCCACTGGCTGGAGAGAAACCGGCTTTGGAGGTAATGATCATCAGTTTGATGC
The DNA here is from genome assembly GCA_037101425.1 of Elopichthys bambusa. Taxonomy (NCBI): domain Eukaryota; kingdom Metazoa; phylum Chordata; class Actinopteri; order Cypriniformes; family Xenocyprididae; genus Elopichthys; species Elopichthys bambusa. The sequence continues at coordinate 27,168,987 of CM074449.1, forward strand.
AGTGGACTACATGTAATCTGGATTATGTAACCAGATGGGAAAAATAAATAAAGCAGGGCCTTTTGTACAACATTATATTTTAAACCTTACTAGTAGTTATTTATTAGTAAAGTGACACTTTTGCAGATTTATTTTCCTTATACTTTTAATCTGACATTATACCTTAATAGAAAGCTTAGTATTTCTCTTACCTTAGCCAAGAACGAGTTTACTGTACTAAATACTCGGAAGAACAATGATAATCAAGCCCCCTGACCAAAGTCCAGATTTTCTTCAGGCAATACTGGCAAAATAAGATACAACATATAGGCTTACATAAAGATTACAGTATCGACTTGTTGAATCAATTAAATCTAATTAAAATATCCATTAAGTTTAAACATTTTCCTTTACCATGTTATTGTTCCCTTCAACCTCTTCTGTGTTGATTTAAAAATGTCTTGCTCCTTTACGTAATCATCTTAATGATTCTAAAGTAAATATTTTAAATGATCTGGAATTACTTTCTGTATTTCTATACTGGAATTAATTCACATCATAAAAAATTGGGTAACACTTTATTTGACAGTGTCCTTGTTCCAAATGTTAGTTACTATAGTAATAACTACTACCAAACCCTATAGTAAGCACATGTAGTTCATTTATATTTCTCAGTACTTAAATGTATAATTACACCGTAACACGTACACCTTCAAATAAAGTGTAACTAAAAATTGTACATAACATTTACAAATATGAAGCAGACTTTTTTTAATTAACTTAATTAAATAATTTCTTAATAAATTTTATACTCGATCTGACCTCATCAGCTTAAAAACACAAAAGCTCTGAATTTTCGCATGAATATGATTGATTTTGACTAATTTCATAGAATGTAATTGCAACTGACAGTCAAACATTTTATGCATTTCATAAGACAAAAGTCGCATTTTGTTAACAGAAATATAAAGTCAGGACTTCATGAATGACATTTATGACATTTTTGTGATTATTGTTCATGGGAGTTGTTTTCTGTTATCCATGAAATAAAAAAAAAAAAAACATTCTTAAGCTTTTAATGGCAAGAGAATTAAAAGAACATTTATTATTATTATTATTTAATCTGTACTGTAAGTGTAAGTGTATCATACAGCGATCCATATTTTCATTAGAATGTCTCAAAAGCCTGTTTTCTTGATATGACAATTAGGTGCTCAGCTTGAAACTCTGCAGGAATTGCAGGTAAATGTGGTGGGGAATAAGGAGTGTGACTGCAGGTTTCAAGATGTCCCATTTTGGGACATACCAATCACTCCGACAATGATCTGTGCTAGAGGAAAGATGGGCACAGGAATATGTTTTGTAAGTTCCAACAAGTTATGCCACAACATTACTGAATTTTTGACTGTGATTGAGTGACACATATTCCAAGCGGTTTTCTTTAACATGCACGGCTATGAAGCAGTTCCAGCATTACCATATTGTACCTTAATATCGCTTAATATTGTACCTTAAATAACATTTGTACATGTATTATCATCATATAAGTTAACTTTCTTCAACAACATATATTCCATATAGCTCATGTGGTATCTTTCAGATTAATATTTTATATGAATTCAGGTTCCTCTCTTTCATTATTTTTAGGGAGATTCTGGTGGTCCATTACAGTGTAAGCAGGGTTCTGTATGGATCTTAGCCGGTGTCACTAATTTTGGGACTTCTTGCTACACTAATAATACACCTGACAGTTATGCCAGAGTATCCGAATTCCAAAACTGGATCTTGGAAAATGTTAATGGATCAGACATTGGATTTGTGACGTTTAACTCTGATGGGGAAGATAAGGACAGCAGCTTCCTGTGCAATGGAGAAGAGACAGGTAAGAGTGAAAACTGGGAATAATTAGGCCTAATAGTAACCAGGGATGGATTTCCCGATAATGTTGTCTCTTAGCGTGCTACGAAGACTCTAAAGGTAGGCTATACCTTAACTAAAGTTATACCTTTCCCCGAACTGTACCTTTGGAGGTTGCTTCAGATATACCTTCCTAAGTACAACGTTACCAGGTGCTGTCTATGGCGGTGGTGCTGAATTGGTTGATATCAATGGCTCGAGAATCAATAATTCACTCTATGCAAGGGCTGAGAAAGCAATGTTCTTTATAAAAGAAGCACTTCAGAAGTAGAAATTGCATTTATCAGGACTCATGGGATCTTATAAAAATAATACAAATTGCAAACTAAATCTATGTTGTAATTGATCTATATTCTGGGGGCTCTATATTCTAGCTGAGCCCCTAGTCTCGCGTAGCCAGACCTTCAGACCGACGGCAGAAGGTCTGGACTCTTTTGCAGCTTTCATTGGCTAAGGACCGCCTAAGAGGACGTTTGACTGACATGTAACGCAACCAATCGTGATCGCTCATCGTCACAGTTGTAAACATGATGCCGTTCTTCTTTCACGAGGGGGTTTGGCGTCATAGATTTTGTTTCCAGGCGGACCATTAAAGAACGCAACACATACATCTCCCGGAAATCCTGTACAATTCAACCAACCAGATGACGACTTCATAACTTCTGAAGTGTTTCCAGATAAGTATTTCATATGCATCAGATGTTCAGCCAATGGTCCGTGGGCACGACATCTGAGGCTGAGACTACTGAGCCCCCAGTGCGAGTTTAAGGCGACCGTTAATTTAGAACGTATTAATTCCTTGGAGACGCGTCATGCAGCTGACAGATGTGTAGGTATTACGTTTATATTGTTTTTCCTTTTTTATTTAAAATATTCATAAACTTTTTAACTATATCATGAATCTTATGATATATTCCGATTGTAAAATATGTGGAAGTGAATGTGTTTTGTCGCCGCAATTCGCTGTCGGATTTCCCTTAAATACATAAAAGTATGTGGCTGGTGAACTGGGAGAAGAATAGAGTAAACGTTATTGCTTCATACACAATGTGTATCTGATATAAATAAAACACTTCGTCAAATTATGTAATTGAATAGACATCAGTATGGAATTTGACTTTACACTATAAATGTCTTTTTTATATAGCCTAGTACTTCATTCAAATGTGTTTTTAAATGTCTGAAACCTAAAATAAACCTGATGTGGTTGAAAACACTGAATAGTTGTGAAATATGACAAGAGCTGAGCTGTCTCTGGCTCAGTGCCAAAGCACATTTAAATTTAGCAGTGAATCTTTGCATTTTATGCTTTGCCATTATCCCATATCATCTATGCCAACTTTCGAATTATATTCGTATAGACTGTCAACGGTGATAAAGTATAGCTAAGAGTGGTCCAGACCAACCTTACGAACGAATGACTTACAGAAGGTATATTTAACTAAGAACGTATCAGGAAACACGTATTAACGTTAAGTTACAGCTTAAGGTATAATTTAAGAATGACGTAGAGTTAAGAAGGTTTTGGGAAATCCAGCCCTGGTTGTATATGTATAAGTGAATATAATAGCTAGCATGAAATAAAAAAAATAATACTTCCACAACATTTATTTAACTTTGGAAGTGTTTATTTTACAAATACATTTGTAATATTAAAAGTTGTGTAGATTAAAAGCATAGTTCTGTCAGGTGTATGTTAGATTGTGTTTTTTTGTTTTGGTTTGCCTTGTCTGCCTGCCCATCTGTATTCACTAGTTATATCCTTGGTTACTGATTGTTACACACCTGTTTCATTTTCTGTTGATTATCCTCCCTTGTGTATTTAAGACTTCAGTTCTCACAGTTATTTGTTTGATAGTGTATACGTCTTTGTTTTATGTGGTTGTGGATTATTATTACTCCTGAGATTTCCTATGTGTTCCTGTTGGATTTATTTATTAAAGACATGATTATTGAACATGACAGAGCACCGAACCAAAACAAAGTAAAATGGACTATGTCTGCCTATTGTAATGCCTATTATACACCGTTGAGCCATTAAATTATGACCACCTATCTAATAACATGTAAGACCTCATTTAGCCTGCAAAACAGTAGCCACATGGCAAGGCATTGATTCGACACGGTGTCGATGGGTCTCCTGGGGTATCTGGTACCATAATGTCAACAGCATGTCCTCCAATTCCCATACATAGTGGGGTGGTGGTGATGTAGTGCGAACCCACTTTTCCAAGTCGAACCACAAATGTTCCATTGTGTTCATGTCAGGCCAAGGCATTAACAGAAATACACCATCATGTTCCTCGAACCACTCCTTGATGATTCTGGCTGTGTGGCATGGCGCACTATCCTGTTGGTAATGGCCATCGCCGGCAGGGAACACAGTTGCCATGAATGGGTGCACTTGGTTCGCAACAATGTTCAGATACCTGACAGCTGTCAGTGATTGTGCTATTGGGATAATGGGGCCTAAAGTGTCCCGAGAAAACCTGTTACGACCTGTGTCCACCCAACAGTGCATCCAGGTGCCACGGCCTCTGTTGGTAATCTGTGTATCCACGCTTGGCCTTCGGTGTGATGCACCAGGAATCTTGATTCTTTAGACCAGACCACTTTCTTCCAATCATTCACGGTCCAATCTTGGTGATCTTGGGCCCATTTCATGCATTGGCGATGGCGTGTGGTTAGCATGGTGACCCGGCTGGGTCATCGGCTACGCAGGCCCATACACAGAAGGCTGCGATGAACTGCGTGCTGTGACACATTGCCCTGGTCACCACTGTTGTTGCTGCTGGTGATTTGTCGCACTGTAGCTTTACAGTTGCTGTGAACAATGCGCGACAGTCTCCGCTTCCCTCTGGCATCAGTGAACTGCGGACGTCACACGGCTGGATGACGGTTTGTCATTTGGCCATCTGTGCACCACTTTTGATACGTACTCACTACAGCAGAACGTGAACAACCTACAAGGCGCACAGTTTCTGAGATCGAAGTTCTGTAGCGCCGTGCCATCACAATTTGTCCTTTATCAAACTCTGATAACTCGGCAGCTTTTCCCATTCTGTCAACAAACACTCAACTGATCGAAAGCCGGTCCTCAGGTGGTAAATATACTGCTCTATGAACTGCACATGTGACACCGTTCGGTTGCCAGGTGTGCTCATTGCTCTAGGCTGGGGGTGGTCATAATGTAATGGCTCATCTGTGAATAGTATATACTGTATGCATCAGGTCCATGGGAATGCTGTTTCGAGGCTGAGACCAAGTGACACATATCAATAAGGGAACATTACGTTTGCTACATAATCACTGATTTATGTTTTTTTTTTTTAATAGTTTCAAGCCTTTTCTACCCATTTGGAAATGGAGACCTAGAGAATCCCTCTCAAGATGGAGTAGTATTCTTGGAAAAGCCCTTTGTATATTTTGGACATGTTTATCAAGAGATTTATGTAAGCACATTGTTTTCATAAATTCTGTGTATGCATGTGTGTATGTATAGAGCATTCAGAAGGTATTCAGAATACCCCATGCCCCACAATGTCAAAGCAAAAATCAGATTTGTGATTTATTTAAAGTACACATGAAATCAAAATTGACCTTATTTATTTTGTTAGCTCAAATTGCTAGTTTTGTGGTGAACAATTCATCCGTGCAAGTCAGTCCACACAAAAAATTGTTTGGCTTCGTAATATTTAATCAAAATCTGAAATTGCTCCTCCTGCAACGGTGCCCCTTCTCTAATGACATCAGTTTGACGGCTTGGGTTGAAAACGCTTAAACCACTCCCCTCCAACCGTTAGTCTGCTATGAAGGAGAGATGGAGAGGAGGAGCGCTAAAATAAAACCTTGCCCTCTATTCAATATTCCGTTTCACTTGGAAATACGTCACAACACTGGAGAAAAGTTGTTTGCAACTTCTGGTTCACAGGGACTTTAAAAGAAAACAATGAAATATTACACTGACATAAGTATTCAGTCCCTTAACTCAGTTGAAGCACATCTGACAGTGGTTACAGATTTTTTGGGTGTGACACCTGGATTTGTGTGCAAAGCTTGTTGTATAATAATAATTTGAATAATAATAATATATTTTTATTGTAAAAAAATAAAATAAAAAAATGCTGTAACCACTGTCAGAGGTGCTTCAACTGAGTTAAGGCTCTGAATACTTATAAATACGGGTGCTGGTCATATAATTAGAATATCATCAAAAAGTTGATTTATTTCACTAATTCCATTCAAAAAGTGAAACTTGTATATTATATTCATTCATTACACACAGACTGATATATTTCAAATGTTTATTTCTTTTCATTTTGATGATTATAACTGACAACTAAGGAAAATCCCAAATTCAGTATCTCAGAAAATTAGAATATTGTGAAAAGGTTCAATATTGAAGACACCTGGTGCCACACTCTAATCAGCTAATTAACTCAAAACAGTCTAGTTCTGTAGGCTACACAATCATGGGGAAGACTGCTGACTTGACAGTTGTCCAAAAGACGACCATTGACACCTTGCACAAGGAGGGCAAGACACAAAAGGTCATTGCAAAAGAGGCTGGCTGTTTACAGAGCTCTATGTCCAAGCACATTAATAGAGAGGCGAAGGGAAGGAAAAGATGTGGTAGAAAAAAATGTAAAAGCAATAGGGATAACCGCACCCTGGAGAGGATTGTGAAACAAAACCCATTCAAAAATGTGGGGGAGATTCACAAAGAGTGGAGTGCAGCTGGAGTCAGTGCTTCAAGAACCACTACGCACAGACGTATGCAAGACATGGGTTTCAGCTGTCGCATTCCTTGTGTCAAGCCACTCTTGAACAACAGACAGCGTCAGAAGCGTCTCGCCTGGGCTAAAGACAAAAAGGACTGGACTGCTGCTGAGTGGTCCAAAGTTATGTTCTCTGATGAAAGTAAATTCTGCATTTCCCTTGGAAATCAGGGTCCCAGAGTCTGGAGGAAGAGAGGAGAGGCACACAATCCACATCGCTTGAGGTCCAGTGTAAAGTTTCCACAGTCAGTGATGGTTTGGGGTGCCATGTCATCTGCTGGTGTTGGTCCACTGTGTTTTCTGAGGTCCAAGGTCAACGTAGCCGTATACCAGGAAGTTTTAGAGCACTTCATGCTTCCTGCTGCTGACCAACTTTATGGAGATGCAGATTTCATTTTCCAACAGGACTTGGCACCTGCACACAGTGCCAAAACTAGCAGTACCTGGTTTAAGGACCATGGTATCCCTGTTCTTAATTGGCCAGCAAACTCGCCTGACCTTAACCCCATAGAAAATCTATGGGGTATTGTGAAGAGGAAGATGCGATATGCCAGACCCAACAATGCAGAAGAGCTGATGGCCACTATCAGAGCAACCTGGGCTCTTATAACACCTGAGCAGTGCCACAGACTGATCGACTCCATGCCACGCCGCATTGCTGCAGTAATTCAGGCAAAAGGAGCCCCAACTAAGTATTGAGTGCTGTACATGCTCATACTTTTTATGTTCATACTTTTCAGTTGGCCAAGATTTCTAAAAATCCTTTCTTTGTGTTGGTCTTAAGTAATATTCTAATTTTCTTAGATACTGAATTTGCGATTTTCCTTAGTTGTCAGTTATAATCATCAAAATTAAAAGAAATAAACATTTGAAATATATCAGTCTGTGTGTAATGAATGAATATAATATACAAGTTTCACTTTTTGAATGGAATTAGTAAAATAAATAAACTTTTTGATGATATTCTAATTATATGACCAGCACTCGTATATGCATTATGAGTATATATGTATTATAATATATATAATATATAAATCTTTTATCTTATATTTTTTTTTAATGATTTTTAAAGTTTTAAACTACATTTTATGCATGTCCCATGTCCACAAACCTCATATAAAATAAATGTGAAATTAATCATACACTATCCATTTGTTGAAAGAAAATGACCTTGGCTTTTTAAGAGTTTCAGTCCCTATTTTATATTGCCAAAGCTCTTTTATAATATTGTTTATCTCTTCTTCAGGTCAATAACAACGGGCATTTGACATTTGATGGGCCTCTTTCAGAGCCGGTACCCAATTATTTACTCTCGCAAGTGAACAGAGACATCATTGCTCCACTTTGGACAAACATGGACAACACTGTGAATGGAACCATCTCCTATCGTCAGGTCACCAGAGGCGGACTCTTACTAGCAGCCTCAAACCACATACAGCAGTATTTTCCCAATCTGAACTTCACGGCCTCATGGTTATTCATTGCCACTTGGGATAAAGTACCATACTTTAACAACTCACAATCGGTAAGCTAGCCTATCTCTCAATGGAAAAAGTATTTTTGAATTTTCGTGTTCTACACTTTATTCAAGTAATATGATTGGATAGATTGATTTGCAGGTTAATCAATGTTAGGCCAACATAACTATCAAAATGGCTCCAAACCAAGATCACTTTTAACTATAGCCATAAAACTGACAGACTAAAGGTGTGGTCACATTTACCATTGCTTTGTGAAATTTCACGGGTGAAACAGTCATTTTAGTAGGAATCCATGCGATCTAGAGTGAAGCTGCTCGCAACAGATAGTTGATTGGTTTGAAAATGACTTATGTGTGAGCAGTGCTTTATACATCACTACGCTAGTAGCTAGTAGTAACAGTAGACAATGAACCTTATTTGTCGCTCAGATAATCTGGGTAAAAGAAATAGGAACACTGTTTATGAATATTAATAATGGGAAGATAAATTGCTTTTAGTTTATGGCACTGCAGAATTAATCAAGCATAAAGGCAGAATTACTCTCTGTCTATGAGTTATTAGGATAATTTTCTGTTTCTGTTACAGAGTTCATCTTTTCAAGTTGTTTTGGTCTCTGGTGGTTCTCTGTCTTTTGTCATGATGAACTATGGAAATATCTCCTCTACGAATCAATGGTTTCAGGTTAGAAAGAATTAGAACTCCAATACTAAGATAATTCTAGAGAACTTGTAAATATCTTGCACTGCAAAGACTTTTTGATTATGATTGTTTGTTTTTTTTAACTCAGGCTGGCTATGGCACCGTTAACTCAACAAATAACTTTTCAATCCCCGTGCCTGATGAAAATACGCTGTCCAGCTCCAGCAATGTCAATGTCTCGGGACGCTGGGCATTCCGTGTTGATGGTGGACCTGAAGAGGGTAATCCTTTGACTCTGTGCAGTGACTTTTTTTTAAACCAAGTACCACATGTGATCAAATCAGACCAATTACAACTTACAAAATAAGTAGAAAATCTTCATGACAAGTGTAATAAGTATGAATTTAAAGCCGCTGTAAGATGTTGTACATGTAAAATGTCCCTGGTATATTTTGTACAGTTTACTTTTTGCACAAATGGCAGGAATTTTCTATCCATATGGAGATGAGGATACAAAGAACCCCGCAGAGGATTTTGGAAGTTCTCCACTGATCAACCTGGAGCAGCCATTTGCCTACTTTGGGCTTGTATATAATCAACTATATGTAAGCAGCATCGTCACATTCATGACATTGTACTCTGTCTTAGTTTTATTGAAACAACATCAGTAGCTTTTTATTCCACATAAAGAATGTTAATTGAAAGTCCAGATGACTGAGCTTTCACCTTTTTGGTCTCAAAACAGGTGAATAACAAGGGGTACTTGACTTTTGAAGAATTGTTTTACCAGCCGTATCCCGGTTATTATTACTCGTCTGTAGACATCATCGCTCCACTGTGGACAGACATTGACATTACACGCAAAGGAATCATCTCTTACAGACAAGTAACAGATGGTCATCTCTTGAATCGGACCTCTAGAGACATAAACCAGTATTACCCCAACCTGAACTTCTCTGCATCATGGGTTTTCATTGCAACGTGGGATAAAGTACCGTACTATGGATACAGGCGGACAGTAAGTCTCTTTTTGGTTAAACTGAACTATGACAGAAATTTGTGTTAAGGAAACAGTATCCCATGTTCTTTGTATTTATGTTGTAATTTCCTTTATCTTCCAGGAGTCGACCTTTCAAGTGGTTTTGGTGTCTGGCAAAAACATGTCATTCACACTCATGCATTATGGTCCGATTTCCTCTGCCATATATCCTGTTAAGGTAAAGTAATTTGAAAAAGACACTGAAACTAAAATATATTATTTTCACTAGGGTTGGGAATCGTGAGAAATTTTCCGGTTCCGATTCCGGTTCTGCCTGACGATTCCGTTTCCGGTTCCATTAAAATAATTAAACAACTAATACAAAATAGTAGTAAGGGAAAAATGCACAATGCTTGACTCAGTCCTTTTTGTGTTTATTATTCTTGTAAAATGAATTTAACAGACTGTTAATCTCAACAAATTCGCTAACACTTTACAAAAAGGTTCATTAGTTAACATAAGTTAACTACATTAACATGAACTAATAATGAACTGCATTTGTACAGCATTTATTAATCTTTGTTAATTTCAACATTTACTAATACATTATTAAAATCAAGAGTTGTATTTGTTAACATTAGTTAATGCACTGTAAAGTAACATGAACAAACTATGTTATTTATTTTTTAACTAACATTAACAAAGATTAACATACAGTAACAAATGTATTGCTCATGGTTAGTTCATGAATAAAGTGTTACCACAAATTAGATAAGATGCTTGAACACACATGTAAGATTCAAACAAGTGAAACAGAATATTTTTGTAAGTTGGATTCATAAAGACTTGTTCCTAAAAGAATAGACACATTTTTAACAGTAAATTTGTTGCCACCCAGTGGCGTAACAATGCAGTCGATACAGTCGTTTCTATCTGAATAATACAATTTTGTATACTTCTGTTATAATTGGAATAGGCCTATTTGTCACACAGAAATAATGATACTGTGCGTTTGAAAAGATTGTTTGTGAAGCTGTTTATATCCACACATGACAACTCTCTTTAGATCAACGGCAGCGCGAATGCAGATTTGAATGTCGCGATTTTATTTTTGTCAAATGTTTAATCGTTGTCATTTAGGAATTAGATCACGTGGGTGATGAAATCGAGAATGCGATCTTTTAAAGATTAATCGTGCAGTATTGGGCACCTCTCTCTCTCAATCTATCTCTCTTTGCATTGAAATCTGACGTATATGAGTAGCGCGAGGGCTTTTCAGTGCATGCATTGCTATAATATTCATGATGTGAGATGTCTCCATTAAAGGATATACTCCCCGCACTTACCCATTACACCAGAACCGTTTTCGGAACCGAAACTTAGAAATCTTGCACGGTTCCGGTTCTTTTCAAAAAACACTACCGGTTCTCGGTTACCAACCTTATTCATCACTATATAATAACTGTTGATTTTAAATGAACTTTTCATCGTCTTGTTATTGATTGACAGTCCGGCTATGACACAAGTGATTCAACTGATTTCTTTGAAATCCCTGTCTCTGACACCACAAACCTGTCATACACAAGCAATGTCAACATCATGGGTCGATGGGTATTTCGAACTGACACTGCATCAGAAAACAATGGTAAAGTCATTTAATAATTTAAAATACATGGCATTTATTGCATATCGTGTTTAATTGTTGTTTATCATTCAAAATGTACGATAAATAATTGGTAAAATAATGTTGTTGTTACAAATAAATGAAAATTCTGTGCTGAAAAATAAACTTGTTTGCTCTCAGGACTGTTCTATCTATTTGGGAATGGGCGCACACTTCAACAGTATTATGGATTTGGATTTTTTGGATTTCCGTATGGTCTTTATTTGCAGACACCATTTACTTACTTCGGGCACACATACGACTACATTAATGTGAGGACACTCATTAATACAACAATTTTATTTTAGCAATTTTTACTTGTACTAGCCACTAAAACTATTTGTCTGTTTTATTATCTGATATTTCAAACTCCTTTTAGGTTTACAATAATGGATTTCTTACTTTTAATTGGCAATATTTTCCATCAAGTCCCCGAACTCTTCCAGCTTACACAAATATGGACATTGTTGCTCCACTATGGACAGATATTGACAACAGTGACTTTTACTTTCAAGAATTCCATGGTGTCCGAGTACTACAGCGAGCTACAAATGACATACGTCAATATTTTCCTCAAACAAATTTCACTGCCGACTCAGTTTTTGTTTGTACGTGGGATAATGTGAGATATTATAACACTTCAGCACAGGTAAGATTTGTTTTGTTATTTGTTTTTAGTTGTCTTGTGACTGTGATAATTGATGTTGTCTGTTTTGTTCCACCCCCCAGAATTCCTCTTTTCAAGTTCTGCTGATCTCAGGTTCTGGTTTGTCATTTATTGTATTTAATTATGGCAATATTCCACAAACTAAGCATACTGCAGTGGTGAGAATTCTTTTCAAAGCCCTCTATTTTGTAGAGATACAATAGAATTGTTTTACAGCAATGAGAGATTTTTTCTTTGTAGAATTAGCTGAATCTTATCCACAGGCATGTAACAGACATATTTGTAATCATTATTTAGGCTGGATATGACACTATTGATTCAACCAGCTATTATACAATTCCTGTGTCTAACATCACTAATCTGACCCACTCCACGAATGTCAATGTTATGGGCCGTTGGGCTTTTCGTGTTGATATTTTGCCAACAAACCTTGGTAATACATTTTTTTCTTATTCTCCTGAACTTCATTAACTTTTAATCATTGTATATTCTGTACCAAGGCTATAGCATGTGATGACCTGTTTTTTCCAGGTTTGTTTTATCCAACTGGCTCTTCGGTCTCTCAGAATCCCTGTCAAAGTAATGCAAGCTCATCAGCTCTTCACTTGCAGTATCCTTTCTTGTACTTTGGGCGCAAATACCAGAACATATATGTGAGATGTTAAACACATTACATTTGAAGTACATTGATGTATTACAAGTCATGTTTCTTCAGTTAAATTCTCAATTTTTCACTATAGGTCAACAATAATGGACATTTGACATTTGATGAACCATTTCATGAAAGACTCCCCAAGGCTTTCCCTGCCAACTCTACTAGAGACATTATAGCTCCCCTCTGGGCAATGTTTGACTGTAGTGTCAATGGAAGCGTCTCCTACCGGTTAGTAACTCAAGGCCGTATTCTGGACCAGGCGAGAAATTATGTCAAACAGTATTTCCCTCAGTTTGGGTTCTCAGTACATACAGTCCTCATTGCTACTTGGGATAGCGTGCCCTACTTCAACAGCTCTTTGACGGTGTGTAGATTAAATGGTTACGGTAATCTTCTTAAACCTAAGTTTAATTTTAAAAGGATTGCATACATTTAGGATAGTTTTGTTAAATGAGCTTTGTTGTAGACAATTTAAAGCTGTGTTTTCTGATTGAAACTTTTTTTTTTTAACCTGAATTTTCTTAGGAATCCTCCTTCCAAGTCATTCTAGTCATGTGCAGGACTCTTTCCTTTGTCATAATGAACTACGGAAATATCTCCTCAACTGATCAAAGTTTTCAGGTTGGACAGAATAAGAATACTGTTACAAATGAAATCTCAGATAATAATAACATGATCTTAAATAAATGTTTTTGGTGACTGGCCTATTAATTTTCTTTTATTATTATCATTATTATTTTATTTTATTTGTTTACTCAGGCTGGATATGACACAATAAACTCAACTAATTATTTTTCAATTCCTGTGCCTGATGAAAATAAACTCTCCAACTCCAGCAATGTCAATGTGACGGGACGCTGGGTATTTCGTGTTGATGGCGGGCCTGAGGAGGGTAATGTCACTGTTTAATATAAAGAATATGACATGAAATATAACATGAAAGAAAAATGTAGGCATTATAACATTTCCTCCTTCCTTTAAAACACTCATACTATTGGGAATATTAGGAATATTTTACCCATATGGAGATGTAGAGGATGAGAAAAACCCACAATCGGATGATGGAAGTTCTCCACTGATCCCCTTGCTGCAGCCATTTGTGTACTTTGGCCATGTATATGACAAAATATTTGTAAGATGCATTTATTGATGGCATTCATTAATACATATTCCACATAGATGATGTTACTTGAAAATCCAGATAACATATTTTGATCCTACAGGTGAATAATAACGGTGACCTGACCTTTGATGAGCCACTTTCCCAGTGGTTTCCCAATTATTTTCCTGCATACTCGACTAAAGACATCATCGCTCCACTATGGACAGACATTAATAATAATAGGAAAGGAACCATCTCTTACCGTCAAGTAACAGATGGTCCTCTCTTGAATCGGGCTTCAAGAAACATAAATCAATATTTTCCCAACTTGAACTTCTCTGCCTCGTGGGTTTTTATTGCTACATGGGATAAAGTACCGTACTATGGAAACAGTGAATCGGTACGTTTTTCTTTCAATTAGCATGCACTTTTATTGCATAGTATTTATATTGAACTGAAATTTATGGCATATCCAGAATGTTGCATGTATTAATGAGGAATTCCCGGTCTCTTCCAGGAGTCGACCTTCCAAGTGGTTCTGGTGTCTGGAAAAAACCTGTCATTTACACTCATGCATTATGATCAAATCACCTCCACCTATGCCGTAGAGGTAAAGCAGTGTGGAAAATGTGTTAATAGTTTATGATCTTTAGCAGTGTGAAATGTATTCAGATTTAATGGAGTTTTTTTCTTTGTGTTTTCTTCATTAACAGTCCGGCTATGACACAAATTACTCTACTAATTTCTTTTCAATTCCTGTTTCTGACACCACAAACCTGCCATACACAAGCAATGTCGACGTCATGGGTAGATGGGTATTTCGTGTCGACACTTTACCAGAAAGAAATGGTAAATATGTGTGTTAATGAAATGTGCCATTTACCTCAGTTTCTAATTTTATAATTATTTAATAATCTCAATATTGTCTCATTTGTTTGTTTCTTCAAACAGTGTGTGTTGTAAGATATACTGTATGTAACATCTGTCACTGTTTTGTTTTGCAGGATTTTGTGACAGAACTAACCTTCAAGGTACATTAATTTACATCAACAATTTAGTTTCTTGTTACGTAGTAAAATAATTGATATCACTGCTTTTGGTTGATAATCACTGTGCAAATAACATAACTACAGCAGAATGTACATTCAATCTGGCACGTGTCCCTTCAGATTTTGAGGCAACTTTCAAAACAACAAATATTTTTACATTTAATAATTTTTTAAATGTCAACCTTATGTGAAAGTGCTTTTTTTCTTGGCTGTCTTGACTACAGCAGAACGAGCTTATAGGAATTAATAATATTTATCAATATTTCATGTTGGTTTGAAAGGATCACTTTTTCATCATGAGTTTTTTTTTTTCTCGATAATCTGATAATATTGCTGCCATCTGCAGCAATACTTGGGTAAAACAACAGTGTGTCTTCTGTGTTTGCAGCCTCAGATAATCTTCCCAGCGCTCAGGTGTGTGGAAGAACCACATTTACCACCAGCAGCAGGATAGTAGGAGGCCAGAATGCTTCAGCTGGACGCTGGCCGTGGCAGGCTAGCCTGACTCTGTATGGCAGTCACTTCTGTGGAGGTTCTCTCATCAACAAAGAGTGGGTGCTGACCGCTGCCCATTGTGTTGATAGGTAAACTCATTCAACTAAATACTTCAGCTTTCATAGAATCGTTGAGTAGATTACATTTTAATTGATTTATCCCTGCATCATATGTGATGTGCACATTTCTAAATTATCAACATGATCAAAACTTTGCTGAAAAATCTGTTCACAGAACACAATCTACTACATGCCTTGTAAAAATGTCCACCTTCAAGTCATGGTTTACGTGTCTTTTTGCTGAATTTTTTACTGATTTTTATAAAGTAAACAAGAATAACTTTTAAATTGTTAATATTTCAAGATGAACACTTACTGGACTGAAGCAGCTTAGGTTAACTTGATTATTCATACTTTTTTTTTTTTTCATGTTAAATTGTGACATTAATTGTTCCATTAAAAAGAAAAAAAATATTATTTCATACCTTTCATAGCTTTACAGGTTTAAAACTCTTTTTACTACTTTCTCTGTCTATTTCTTTATCTTCCTCAGCTATCCCACCTTTTTTTTAGCTGTGGTTTTGGGGCAACAGACACAGGAAGGCTTCAACCCTAATGTAGTGTACAGAAATGTGAGGGCAGTCATCAAACATCCCAGTTACAACAGACGTACAAATGACAATGATATCGCTCTGCTCAAATTGAGCTCTCCCGTCAACTTTACTGGCTACATCAGACCCGTGTGTCTAGCAGCTGATGGCAGTGTGTTTAACAGCGGCACAGACAGCTGGATCACTGGATGGGGAAACATTGATGAAGGAGGTGAGAATTCATTTCTGCTTCACTTAGTTACATTAAACTCAACATGAAACACCTTTCACAATCCCATTCGAAACAGAATAGAGTAAATAACTTCCCATTTCCTACAGTGTCCCTCCCGTCCCCTAATGTTCTACAGGAAGTGGAGGTTCCTGTAATTGGTAACAGACAGTGCAACTGTCTCTATGGAGTTGGAAATATAACAGACAACATGATCTGTGCTGGTCTACTGGAGGGAGGCAAGGACTCATGTCAGGTACACAAACCCTGTTAAACTCACTTAGTCTCCCAAAACGTCTTGGTTACTATTGTAACCTCCATTCCTGATGGAGGGAACGAGATGTTGTGTTGATGTAGTGACACTAGGGGTACTTTGGGAACCCCAAACTCTGATACTTCATGAAAGGCCAATGAGAATTGGTGAGTACCCGGACATTCGGGTATAAAAGGAGGTGGCTTGCACCACTCATTCAGGTTTGTGCTGAGGAGCTGAGAGAGTGTCACAACAATTTCAGCGGTTAGTTCAGCGTTGTGGCTGGAGGGACACAATGTCTCATTCCGTCCATCAGGAAATGGAGGTTATTATAGTAACCAAGACATTCCCTATCTGTCACTTACTTCAACATTGTGTCTATGTAGTGACAGGGGTCCCTATACAAAACACAACAACCTGAACTGTGTTATGAGGTCTGATAGTGTTAGTGTTAGTTAGGCCTAGCCTAACCTTCCCAACACCTACTAAGTTGCTGTAGTACCTTGTGCCACAAGGGTCCGGTAAGGATTGCACTTACGATGGGAAAAAAAGATAAGTGTCTAGAGTGTCTGTACAGTGCACACATATTTATGCCAAGTTTACAGTAGGTAGTCAACCAAAATGCCCATTACCGCCTATTACGTTACGGCTCCGGCGAGGTTTTGTTCCGTCCTCTATGCGGTGTCAACTTACACCAGATGCATTTCAGAAGCGAAGCAGCTGGATTCGCGAGTCATATAAACTTTCCAATCATATAACATACGCAATTCAATTAAAGGATTAGTTCACTTTCAAATGAAAATTACCCCAAGCTTTACTCACCCTCAAGCCATCCTAGGTGTATATGACTTTTTTCTTTCTAATGAACACAATTGGAGAAATATTAATAAATATCCTGATGCATCTGAGCTTTATAATGGCAGTAAGCTTTACCAAATGAGTATGAGCTGAAGAAAGTGTCTCCATCCACATCCATCCATCATAAACATATTCCAAATGGCTCCGGGGAGTTAATAAAGGCCTTCTGAAGCAAAGCGATGCGTTTGTGTAAAAGAAAAAAAATCCATATTTAGCAAGTTATGAAGTAAAATATCCAGCTTCCACCAGACTACCTTCCGTATTCAACTTACGAAGAAAGTGTAAAACTCTCGCAGTTCAAACGCTACATCCTACGCCTTCCCTATTCAGCTTACGGAAAAAGCGTAACTGACGCGACGCTAATTTACGCTTTCTCCATAACTTGAATACGGAAGGCTGTCTGGCAGAGGCTTGATATTTTACTTAATAACTTGTTAAATTTTTTTTTTTTTTTTTTTTTTTACACAAACGCATCGCTTCACTTCAGAAGGCCTTTATTAATCCCTCAGAGTATGTTTATGATGGATGGATATGGATGGAAGCACTTTCTTCAGCTCATACTCGTTGATCCCATTCACTGCCATTATAAAGCATTGATTTGTATTTTCAGGGAGATTCAGGAGGTCCGATGGTAAGCAGGCAGAGCTCTGTATGGATCCAGTCTGGTATCGTTAGCTTTGGGAGTGGCTGTGCTCGACCTGAATATCCCGGGGTTTACACCAGAGTATCCCGCTATCAGGAATGGATCACCTCCTTCATGTGCAGCGATCCTCCAGGTTTTGTGCAGTTTACCTCCACTGGAACAGATCCTGACAGCAATTACTCCTGTCCTGGTCTTCCTCCTCTTCCTATTTCCTCATCAATAAATACAGAACCTAAAATTCCATCTTCTGCAACATCTCTTCCACAATTTTTTTGGCTATTATATTTTCTTTTGCTTATAGCAATACTTTACTTATGTTGTATGTAAAGATACACTACTAAAGATAAATTAAACAGTTTAGGTCAGTAAGCTTTTTTTCAAGGAAATAATTATATTTAGCAAGAATGCATCAAAAGTGACAGTAAAGACAGTTATAATGTTACAAAAAAAAAAAAAAAAAAATCTAATTCAAATAAATGCTGTTCTTTTCTTTCTAATCATCAAAGAATGACTGCCGAAAATTCAGCTTTGCATCACAGGAATAAATTACATTTTAAAATATATTACAAAATAAATCAGTTTTTAAATTGTCAGTTGTCAATCAATTTTAAATTGTAATAATATTTCACAATGCTGCTGTTTTTCCTGCATTTTTGATTAAATAAAAACGTTAATAATATATGCATATATATATACATATATATATATATATATATATATATATATATATATATATATATATATATATATAATAAATATATAATAAAAATAATATCGACCCCAAAATCTTAACCGTAGTGTACAAAAATAGACAACGATGTAATGCTAACATAAGTGAGGTTTGAGCTCGGTCAATTACACTGATGTAAAGAGTCTTGATCTTACAATATTTAGTCGTTTTCTTGTACATACTTTTAATTATTCACTGACTTTTAAATAGTTCTAAGTAATAATTCCCCCATCCCCTGCATTCTATTTCTATACATTGGGAAATAATATTTTTACTGTTGAAATTATATATATATGCATGCTATATATAGGTGCATGTTGTGTTTCACAAATCACAAAATGTATTTTACTGGATATTGATGTAGCAACATAATTTGTCACAATCAGTTTCGTAATCTGTTGATGTTTTATATGTCTTTACACCTTGTAATTTAACTTCGTTCCAAAGGAAATAGTAAAAAGTACATTCCACATACAGTATGACTTCACATATGGACAGCTGAATGCCATTTTAGTTGTGTTTTTGTCTGTTTTAAATAAAATCACAATCACTTCTGTCTGTATCCTTTCATTGGGTGTAAATATTAAATACAATTTGTAATACATTTACAACACGTTTTAAAGGATATGTACAATGAAAATATCCAAAACACTTTTTAGACATAATTTCTTTGTGGTTGTGGTGATATACTGCTTCTTTTCTTTTTTAAAAAAATGCAAGGTGTGACTTGGTTTTCTAACATTAAGATTTCATAAAAGTTATATCATTTTTTTTTTTTTTAAAGTTATATTTTATAGGCTTTGTATGCCTTTATTCAGAGAGGACAGTAAAGAATTGGGCAGAATCAGCAAAGGACCTTGAGACGGTAATCAAACTCGGGTCACCACAAACGCATTTGCACCATATGTCGGCACACTAACCACTAGGCTATCAGCGCCGACTGGAAAGTTATTTCTAAAAATATATCTTAAAAAATAAATAAATAAATTGGAAGTTTTTAGAAAATGCAAGGAAAGGAATTTTGTATTGACAACCAATACCATGGGACAACCAATAATTTCACAAGTTGTCTAATAAGATTGATCTGTTTGATCAAATTTTTTGTTTCCTCATCGACGCTCGAGTGTACTTATGGGTCTTCAGATGGCTGTAGAGGCCAATCCGCGATCTGCATACTTTGGTGCAGTGTGGGCAGGGGCGGGTGGTGATCTTTAATGGTGGTTGAGCCTTTTAGTCTTTCTCCTTGCGAAGCTGTCCCTTTGTCTCTGCGGCACGGCAGAGTTCAGTTTCATGATGTGCTGCACCATCCTGCATGGATTTCTTCCAGGAGCTTCTGTCCAGTGCAGTGTGTTCCCAGTTGCTCAATGTAATATTCATTTTCTTCAGAATGGCCTTGATGTTGTCCTTTAAACGTTTCTTTTGCCCACCAGTTGCTCGACTACCTTCCTTCAGCCTGGAGTACAGGATCTGTTTGGAGAGACGTGTATTGGATGACACGGCCAGTCCATCGAAGCTGGTTCTGCATTACTGTAGTTGTGATGCTGGTCATGTTAGCTTCCTCCCAGCTGATCCTCCGAATCTTTCGTAAGGATCTTTGATGGTATTGTTCCATGGCTCTCAGGTGCCTGCTGTAGGTGTTCCATGACTCGGCGCCATACAGCAGGGTGGGGAGGACAACAGCTCTGTAGACCAGGGGCCTCATTTATAAAATGTTGCACAGAAACCGTCCTAAATTTACGATCATTTCTCAGATGTGCGTACGTGCAATTCATAGAATGAATGTACACACAGAAAACGAGCGTACGCCTCTCTTTCAGATGTGAAATCTATAAATCGCAAATGATCTTGAACTTGCGAGCAGCTGAATGGTTTCAGTTCCTACAACACCTAATTAATGTCATTTAACTATAAAAGATCAACAGTCATCGTCAAAATCCTTAGCGAGCTGCAAGAATAGCTTAGATTTCCAAAAACCTGCAGTAATCTGACAATGAAAAGTGTGTACGTCTGCTCAGACGTGGCTTTAAGCACTTTTCCACGTCAAAGACCGTTATAAATATGAGCGCTGGCGTAGATTTAAGCGTATGCACACTCTAAGATCAAATCTGTGCATACGCACGCTTTATAAATGAGGAGTTTTGTTTGGGCTGATAGGTCTCGGTCTTTGAAGACTCTTTTCCTGAGCCTGGTGTAGGCTCCACTGGCACAACTCGGGCGATGGTTGACCTTTACTGCATGTCGTCTGGCTTATAAATGAAGTTGCTGACTTGCACTACCTTCACTTCTCATTTCAAATAGTTCCCCTCACACTTCCTGGCCTGTCACAATAACTGTTAAGTTAAGCAGAAACCCCCCTCGCAGTTGATTTTGTTATTATTGGGCAAATATTATACTGACTTTACCTTAACCCTAATTCTAATGAAATTATGTTTTCAGCAGACCAGTTTGAAAGCACACACTTCAGCTGTCAGTGACTGATTGTAGTTGTTTCTCCATTTAAAGCATCAGCACATTTAACTGTACAGCAGGCCCTTTTATTTTATAAACACATTTTGTTTGTTAATGAAAAGCTTATGATGATTGTACAAGCAATATATCAATAATATTTGCATTTACATACACATACTATATACTACATGTTTGCATGTAAAGCCATATTTGATTCTTTAATATACCGCTATTATTATTGTTAACCTAATTTTTCAGTGGTTGGCTCGTCTTCAGCATTTTGTTCTGCATTTTCTAGCAACTGCTTGTACTGGCTTTTAAAGAATCCAGCCTGAAAGGAAATGATAATTGAGGCATATGCATTACAACATTGAAGTTAGACAGCTGAAAATGGAAGGTTCAAAGCTGAACATACACACCTCATAGAGAGCTGCTGTGATGAGAGCCAGTAGCAGCAGTCCTCCTATCACCCCTCCAGCGATCACTTTGGTCAGGTTCGCCTCCTCATACACCTCCACTTGAGTGTTAATCTACATACACACACATGAATAACCTCTGACAATCCACCTTCACATATAAACATAATATCATTAAGGCCTGAAACATGCAAGGATTGAAAAATGTAAGATCTAGTATATGTATATGTACATGTACAGTGCATAACTATTTTTAATAAAGGTTTCATTTTATATTATTTTTCATTTTATTAAAATTTTATTTTTGTTTTAATTTGTGAAGAAAATTAATCACCTGGAGAGACGGTGCAGTGTGTTGAAGATCAGAGGAAAAGAAAATGTATTTGCTCTTGTCATAATCCAGAGACGCTGAACTGACCAACTCAAACACAGCAGCTCTGAGTCCAGTCTAAGAGAGACACAGATCATGACAATAACAAATGATCAAATAATTATGAATGTACAGTGGGTACGGAAAGTATTCAGACCCCCTTAAATTTTTCACTCTTTGTTATATTGCAGCCATTTGTTAAAATCATTTAAGTTCATTTTTTTCCCTCATTAATGTACACACAGCACCCCATATTGACAGAAAAACACAGAATTGTTGACATTTTTGCAGATTTATTAAAAAAGAAAAACTGAAATATCACATGGTCCTAAGTATTCAGACCCTTTGCTCAGTCTTTAGTAGAAGCACCTTTTTGATCTAATACAGCCATGAGTCTTTTTGGGAAAGATGCAACAAGTTTTTCACACCTGGATTTGGGGATCCTCTGCCATTCCTCCTTGCAGACCCTCTCCAGTTCTGTCAGGTTGGATGGTAAACGTTGGTGAACAGCCATTTTTAGGTCTCTCCAGAGATGCTCGATTGGGTTTAAGTCAGGGCTCTGGCTGGGCCATTCAAGAACAGTCACGGAGTTGTTGTGAAGCCACTCCTTCATTATTTTAGCTGTGTGCTTAGGGTCATTGTCTTGTTGGAAGGTAAACCTTCGGCCCAGTCTGAGGTCCTGAGCACTCTGGAGAAGGTTTTCGTCCAGGATATCCCTGTACTTGGCCGCATTCATCTTTCCCTCGATTACAACCAGTCGTCCTGTCCCTGCAGCTGAAAAACACCCCCACAGCATGATGCTGCCACCACCATGCTTCACTGTTGGGACTGTATTGGACAGGTGATGAGCAGTGCCTGGTTTTCTCCACACATACCGCTTAGAAACAAGGCCAAAAAGTTCTATCTTGGTCTCATCAGACCAGAGAATCTTATTTCTCAGCATCTTGGAGTCCTTCAGGTGTTTTTTAGCAAACTCCATGCGGGCTTTCATGCGTCTTGCACTGAGGAGAGGCTTCTGTCGGGCCACTCTGCCATAAAGCCCCGACTGGTGGAGGGCTGCAGTGATGGTTGACTTTCTACAACTTTCTCCCATCTCCTGACTGCATGTCTGGAGCTCAGCCACAGTGATCTTTGGGTTCTTCTTTACCTCTCTCACCAAGGCTCTTCTCCCCCGACAGCTCAGTTTAGCCGGACGGCCAGCTGTAGGAAGGGTTCTGGTCGTCCCAAACGTCTTCCATTTAAGGATTATGGAGGCCACTCCATAATCAACTCCAATCAGTATAATCAAACCAATCAGTATAATCAAACACAAATGAAGGTATAGAACCATCTCAAGGATGATCAGAAGAAATGGACAGCACCTGAGTTAAATATATGAGTGTCACAGCAAAGGGTCTGAATACTTAGGACCATGTGATATTTCAGTTTTTCTTTTTTATTAAATCTGCAAAAATGTCAACAATTCTGTGTTTTTCTGTCAATATGGGGTGCTGTGTGTACATTAATGAGGGAAAAAAATGAACTTAAATGATTTTAGCAAATGGCTGCAATATAACAAAAAGTGAAAAATTTAAGGGGGGTCTGAATACTTTCCCTACCCACTGTATATGGTCTGTTCTGTGATATGAATTTGCTTTAAAAGTCAGATACCTGCTCAATCCATCCAGAGCTCACATTGCCAGATATATAATAGAGTTTCCTTTCATTCTTTATGAGAGTGACGTCACAGCTGAACACGGCACACACCGCCACAGTGCAGTTCTGACACACACACACATCCAGAGAGACGGAGCAATGTGGTTAATGCATAAAGAAGATGAAACATGAATGTAACATGACATTTTATGGATTTGTTTTGGTTAGATCAGGAAATGAAACTCAAACACTCACCACCACATGTTCCTTTTTAATTACTTCCACAAAATCGGTTACGAGTGGCCGCTCATCCCTCTGTTTCACACAGTCTGGGATCTAAAAGCACAAACTCTAGTGTTTGGTTGTTTTTTTAATTTGTCAAATTAAAAGGGTTTTTCTAACACATTCATATATACATACCTCTATGTCTTTGTCAGTCCAGATTAATTTATCTCCCAGAATCACTGGTACTCTGATGAAAACTTTGAAAGTTAATTCTCTAAAGTCATTTTCAACCTGAAAGAGAGAAGGACATTAAAATGCAATTTTTGCCATAAGATGTTGACATAGAGAATAAGACATTGAAATCCAGTTTTCAATCAGATAATGTTTATTTAATTTTTTTTTTTATGTTCATGGAAGTGTGTGAATTTCAGTACCTTTAGGATCTGTTTGACTGGTCTATCAAGATCATTTTTCTGCGCGGTAAAATTAATGTGGAGGCTTGAATCTTCATGTCTTATTTAAAATAAAGGGAAAATGTGTCAGACAGTAATTCAAATCTTTTATAGTCCTCATATCTGAAAGTTATTTATATATATGCAACTTTATACAATAATAGTTCTGTCATGAAAACTCTCAGAGTGTTTGGCATGGTAATGGGTATGACAATGATGATATGTTTGGTCTTGGCGGAATAAATCTGCTACGCTGCTGCTGCTTTTATTGCTGCTGCACGGGTACGGGACTTGCTACTGCCAATACATACACGACACGCAGCTGTGAGCAAGTAAGACATGCTGCTGCTGTACAATATAGCGTACATGAATTACCTGTAGCAGATCTATACAGGTGGAGCTGGGGAAGGTGGAGGGTTTCTGAAGCGCACTGCACTGCTAGGCAAATGCTACTCATGCATTTGAAGATTGAGCACGCAAGCTCATTGGCTACTAATACAGCAGGAACCAATCAATCAATGATGTGATTACAAGCAGGTGAGTTAAAGGACCTATTAGCCTGCCCATTAGAGTTTCATGCCAGAACTTTGTATTACTTTGTATTTTGAACTTTATGAGTATTGTGTCTTGTGTTGAATGTAAACCGTTGCATTTACTAGGATCGTATTGTGTGAGGATAATTGTTGTTTAACACAATCAAGTGAGTGATTTGCAACATTCTTCAATTTTGATGAGATTGATAATTAATTAATTGTTTAAATAGTCGGTGGAGATTAGAACATTCTGAAGAAGGCCTGTGAGCCGAAATGTCTGTTTTATTCCCCTGTGAATAATGTGATAAAATATGAAATAAAGTGCCTAAAGTGCAGATCACAGCTGTATTCTTTGAATAATTAAATAGATTTATGCACCAAAACAAGATACAAAATATGAGATGACTCTGTGGAATTTTTTGTAACTGTAATAATATTTCACAATATTACTGTTTTACTGTATTTTTGATTAAATAAATGCAGCCTTGGTGAACAAAAGAGACTTATTTCGAAAACATTACAAAATCTTAATGATTCTTCTAAAGCAAAACCATCTGCAATTTATATATAAATTGTGATTATTTTTGCTTTGGAACCCCCAGAATTTTTACACTGAACATCAAGTGGAAATAATGTTTATTGTCAAATCTGTAAGCTAAAGCAAAACCAGTGGAGAATGAGTTAAAAAACAAGAGCACTAACCTTATTAAGCCAATGTTAATGGCATATTTGACACCAATGCTTTTCCTTAATGGTTCACTGGTTTGAGAGTGTTGGTCATTCCCACTGTAAGTGATGGGGGGTTTTAGCATTTTCAGTTATCAGTTTCTCATATGTGAGCAACTACTTAACAGCTCATGGTTAAGTGATGCATTTGTACACTGGGTGCACTCAAACAGCTTTTAGAAAATATGTAATACCTGTTGATCTGAGCGGTGAATTTCACATTTTGATCAAAGGTGCTTTCTTTATCGATGCTGTATGTAATAAGAAACACAGCCTAGAAGTGGACACAGAGGAAACGATGAATGTTTGAACAGAAAAACACAGGATAGTTGAAAAAAATTGAGCTCACCTGAGCGTTGCCCTTGAGGATGGGTTTACTGATGTGGCAGGTGGTTTCTCCAAATGAACCTCTTTGCTCACTGTCAAGAGATACACACTCCACTCTGCCCTGCTCATACAGAAAATGTGTAAATATTCATTCAATAATAAACCCATAGCAAATTCAGTGACCATTGCCTTTCCAAATGCCTAAAAAACTGCTTTTCAGAAGAACTGTACTTGATTCGTAGATGCAAATTATGAGTCTCTTTAATAAAATCATCCTGGTCTCACTTGTTTAGATGTGATTCTCCTGTAGGAAAGTCCCAAGGGGTATTTGAGGGTGAAGAGAGTGTTGTATGAGTTTTCTCCTCTGTTTTCTACAAACACTGTCACGTTGATCTCCTGCATTATCCCAACCTCTATATTTGTAGATCTGAATCACAGAAACCAAAGAGAGATTCTCACAATATAACAAGGATGAAAGTAATTGTTGAATCTCCATTCTTACTCTATTTGCTGATCTTTAACGTGATACAGAATAACTAATCATAAATATTTGCTCACCCAGAGAAATTGAAATCCATCCTGAGGTCATCAACACAAATATCATCATGTCCACAGTTTATATCAAAATCCAGCTGTGGAATGAAGTGAGATATTTAGATATACAGTACATTCTTAGATCCAAAAGTTGGACAGTTCACCCCCCCCCCCCCCACCCCCACCCTCTCAAAAAAAAAAAAAAAAAAAAAAAAAAAAAAACTTTCTTTCTATGGAAGAACCTAAAAGAAGATATTTTGAAGAATGTTTCAACTTGTCCTATGAAAGTCAATGAGGTCCAAAACAACACTGAACTACTTTGACTTTCATTGTATGGACAAGCATAGACATTTTGCAAAATATCTACTTATGTGTTCAACAAAAGAAAGGGTCCCACTTTATATTAAGTGGCCTTAACTACTATGTACTTACATCAAAAAATAAGTACATTGTACTTATTGGGTTCCTATTGAATTGCAAAACACTTTTGCTGCTATTGAGGTGGGATACGGGTAAGGTTAGGGAAAGCTTTGGTGGTATGGGTAGGTTTAAGGGTAGGGATAAGGTGTAAGGGATGGGTCAGCAGTGTAATTATAAATGTAATTACAGATGTAGAAACGTAGAAACATGTATGTACACAATAAGTGCATTGTATCAAATGATTAATTTAAATGTAAGTACATAGTAGTTAAGGACCAAAGAAAATAAGTCATACAAGTGACACGCAGTAAATGATGACAGGTTTCATTTTTAGTTTAGCTTTCCCTTTAATGTTACATCTAAATGATTCATACTTTAAAACAAACATTGGTTTGCCTTCTCTTACATTGTGGTCTGTGGTGGTCTTCATCTCTGGAAGCAGTATTGGCTTTAGGTTTTGCATTCTTCTAGATGGAAGACCATCAAAAGTGAACATCAACTGATTGGTCACTGGGTTCAGAGCATCTTCTGAGAAAGCCTGAGTGGGCAAGAATAGATAAATGACAATAATTTACAGTAAAATCAGGATTTTCAGTTTGTATTGCCACCTTACTAGAAGGTACAAGATTTAAATATCCCCACTGAGATTTCATACAGCCAGAATAATTGACTCAGATATTCAAAAAAGCGAGATCGGAAAAAAATAATTGTCAAAAAGTGGTTCAGACTTACATCTATAAAGAAACGATGACTTCTGCAAGTTTCTGCGTTCAATCCAATGTTCATCACATCACTGAGGAGCCGGTTTTTGGGTGAGAAGTTTGCTCGATATTTCAGTCGCTTAGCATCCAGCATTATGGTGTAATTAATATTTGCGGATATGTCTAGATAATGAACATAAAACAGTCTTATATATATATATATATATATATATATATATGTGTGTGTGTGTGTGTGTAATACTTGGACAATTTTTTTACATTTCAAATTTTAAATTTTCTTTTAAGTGTAGTACTCTGTAAATCAAAGATAAAATATTTATATATTTCTAGCATATTTATATAATTACATTGGCATTCATAAGTTTTGAGGGCGGTAAGATTTTCAAGATAAGTTTTTGAAAGAACTCAATTATGTTCACCAAGACTGCATTTATTTGATCAAAAATACAGTTAATATTGTGAACTATTATTACTATTATTTTTGTATTTACATATGAGTGTTAATCCTCTCTCAGAAAAAAAAAAAAAAAAAAAATGTATAGTTTGTGCCACTAATGACATCAAACGGAATTTGAAAAATAAGGCATGAGAAACTAGATACACATTGAAAAATGTACACACTTCAACATCAACTACAACATAAATATTTCTAATTTTGGATAAACCTCTTATGCTGTGTCTGTATGGACGCATGGTGAAACACACTTTCATGGTGTTTTCCAGTGACTGGTCTGTTTCACCGGTTGGTATTTTGGTTGGGTTGTAAGTTACATTGGTTTCCAAGAGCATGATGGGTCTGGACCTGAATGATCCACATATTACACATATGAATGATTATGGCTGAAACTGTGTATTTGTATAGATTTTTAGTTCTTTATAAAAGAAAACGGACCTGAGAAGCAGAACTGCTCCCTTGGACCCAACAGCAATGTCAGGAAGGTTGTCTTGACTCTGGTCTAGAGAAGACTGACTTAATGAAATCCCAAAGAACCGCAAACCTGGTCGCACAGATGATCCAACAATCCTCTGTTTCATTCAAGAGGGAATGAAAGAGTTAACAAAAATTAGAATATTAGAGTCTATGAAGTGAGTCAAGGAAAGGTAATGCAAGAAAGGTGACACTCGAGGTTGAATAAATAATGACAGAATTAATTTTTATGTGAACTATCGCTTTAAACTGCCATCAACCCACGTGTTTTTCACCTGTGAGTATTTTGAAATGATAACTCCATCTCCCCCATTGAAGATGTAGATGCTGCCCTGTCCATCCTCCTCCAAAGGAGCTCCAATCAGCACATCCATGAAACCATCACCGTTCAGATCTGCTGGACTCGACAGAGAAGAGCCAAACCGACCCCTCTGACCTGCCATGCCCACCAGTGTATCCGAAAAAAATACGTTTGCCTATTAAGATATAACAGAGAGAGGAGAAACGATTAAATAGACACAAATGTACATTTATTCAATCTTGATGAACTCTTTTTTAAAAATGTTAGTCTTAATTGAATCTCCAAATAATCACTGACCCTACGTGTGAAGATGTAAACAAACACTATGCCCTCCCGGTCAGACTCCATGTATGTTGGTGCCGATACCAAAAGTAGGTCTGTTTTGAAGTCCTTGTTCAAATCCACCACACACACCTCAGCTCCAAAATATGAGCCAATCTGAGGCTGAGAAGAGAGGAAGAGAAGCAATATATTATTTATTTTGAGCTCACATACTTTCACTCACTTAGACATAAATTTGAGTGTTACAACCTTAGGAGGATCCAGCTGTTTTAAATCACTTTGATCAATTCTTGAAACAGTTACTTGTCCCTTATGCTTGTGTCTTGGTGCTCCCATGACTGCATACTTTACTCCTGACATTGTTGCTATTGCCAAGGAATAACCTGTGAAGAAAATGGACTTGAAAATATTCTGATTTTTTTTTTTTTTTTGACTGATTTATTTTGATTTACCCAGTCAAAAAATAGATCTCACCTAAATAACTGTCATGCTCACTTCCAGCTTGAAAGTCCTCTGAATTATCACTTGGTTTGTACAGCTGATATCCACCCTTCGACTGGAAAGCTCCTACTGCAGTCATTATCATATCTGTCTGAATGCAGATAATGTTATAAGAATAAATAGAAATATTTAAGAAATAATCTTTCCATGTGAGCTTACAAGCATGCAAAATCTAGTGTTTTTTTATTTAGTTGAAAGAGTAGTTAAACCTGAGTCAAAACAGCAAACGTTATGGATATATGGTTGCAAATAATGTAAAAATAATAATAATAATAATAACTTGTTTCATTAATGAAAACAGCTAGATTTGGCCTGATGCAAGTGCACTTCCAAGTTACTTTTTTCTTGCACTTTGCATAATACTTATGGTTTCGAAGCAGCTTTATAAAGAATGGCACCTTACAAGATCTAGCAGTTCATTTGACCTGATGTAACGTTGAATTAATGATAACATTGCGTGAATTGTTGTTCAATTAAAATATAAAGCTGAAAATAAATGTCAACTTAAAAATGTTAAATGACTATGCTATATTATAGTGTGAAAAGCATGGATAGCATGCAAAGGCATGAATTAAATTAAATTAAATTAAATAGAACAGTAAAGAGAGCAATTCAATGGCTCATTATTCATTCAAGTAAAACTATTTCTAACCCATGTTTTTCATCTTTTTCATTTCCATACAATGTGTCTTTCGTTAGTTTGGTGTTAAATAAGTTAAATACATAGAATTACATTTGATGTAAATGCTGCACTAAACCCGTCCTGTGCAAACTCCATTCGAGATGAATCTCCAGAGGTCTGGGTTCCTAAAGTAAAGAAGCAACAACACAGTTAACTATACATTTATTATTTTAAATCAACCCAATGAACAAAGTAACTGTGCTCAACAAATAGTAAATAATTTAATAATTGTAAAATGTAAACATTCTTTCTGTCATTTTTCATTCCCTCTGTAAACATACCTTCAATGGCAATAATGTTCTCTTTGAGTTTTTCACGAATGCTTTCCAGCGCGTCAAAATCATTTACTTTGAACACATGATTATTGGAGGGTGAAGATGCAATAATTTCCAGCTCCCTTCTTGCTTTGTCACTAGTAAAAGCATTGCCAACCTAAAAAAAAAAAAATCAATGGAGATAATTGTAACACTTCATAAATGTAATCATTTTAATAACTTTTATTTTTATTTTTAATATGATTAATTTTTAATAAGCCTCTATTTTGATGAATGAAAAAACAAAACAAAAAAAAATCTTTTACTCACACCCATGTCATTCCAAACCTGTATGGCTTTCTTTCTTCTATTAAATGCAAAGGAAGATATTTTGAAGAATGTTTCTGCTGTTTTTGTCCATAAAATGACAAAACAACACTGGACAACACTGACTTTTATTGTACAGACATTCTTCAGAAGAAAGAAAGTCAGGTTTGGAATTACATGAGGGTGAGTAAATGACTGAATTGACATTTTAAGGGGAACAGTATTTTTTATGCACAATACTTTCACAATGGCCATATTAGATCTTGTGTTTTTTTGTTGTTGTTTTTTTTCACTGAAAACTTCAAATCTTTCAAAACTTTCTAAGACAAATCACACCAGGAAAGGATACATGTTGATTTTGCCTAAGCATCTAGTTTTGAATCAGTATAAATTAAAGCAGTTTTTGCACAATATAGTTAGGTCTTTTTTTTAATTTAGCAGAGGCAAAATATAAGTACGAATCAAATCTTACCCCAATAGCATATCGTATTATATTTTTAGCTTGTGCTTGTTGAACAGCTTCAATCAAATCATTTGGATCAGTTGATTCACCATCCGTGATAACAACCAAAATTTTAGTGGCTGATGGTCTTGCATCTCCACTACTTACGAATAACTCATTACTATTGAAAAAGAAAATAGTACATAATATTTAATGAACAATACAATTATGCAACTGTATAGGAGGCATTTCTAGTTTACATTGCTTGTCTTTGGAAACTTGTTAAAATGATTTTAAAAAAAGCTTTATTACACACTCAGAAAATCAAAAGACTTGTAGTAGAATGTGTATCCAATCATTCATGCCTTTAATTTTGTGTACTTTTTGCATGGTTGCTCTTATCAGTGTTTTTTTTATTTTTATTTATTTTTTTTTATCCATTGTCTAAATATCATGTTAAATTCATCTTCACTCAAAGTCTTTCTGTCAGAAGTAATATTACTTTTAATCTCATAGTTAAAAGAATTCCAATGAAACAGCAGACATGTCTCACACAAGTTTTCTTATAGCTCTTGCAGTGTAGGTCCATGCTTTCTGTTGAGATATCTTATCCACTGCATTTTGCCACACCATTGTGTCTTTGACTTGTTGAAACTTGTTATGAATGACACATTGTGTAGAAAACTGTGCAATACCAAACTGTAAGACAGACAGATAGATTTAGTGCCTCATGCTATGAATGTTAGGAGTAAAAAATCATGCATAAGCTAAATCATAATAAATGCATTGATTACCTGTGTATCACGGTCTATAAAACTTTTGATCATTTCTATAACAAAAGCCTTCATCTTAGTAAACTCCTGAGGTTTTACACTTCCAGATCCATCCATTAAAAAAGCAATATCAATTTGTGATGTTGGGCATTCTGAAGTTGGAGAAATGAATAATTGCATCATATTTTCATTTAATCTGAATAACCATTTCATATAGTATATACAGTATGAAGAAGACATGCTTTGGTTTGGTAGAACACCATAAATTTACCTCTCAAAGTCCTTGGCACAGATCTGCTCACAACATTATCTGGACTGATTTTAAAGCACATTCCATTGTAAGTGGTTACTGCATCACAGTTCTTAGGTATGGTTGGACCACAAACCTGAGAGAAATTAAGATTTTATGTTCAACATGACAAACTGTAATCTGAACATTAGTGTAAAATTTCAAGGTGCAAAAATTCTTCTTAATTATTATGTGCATCTTTTAGATTGACTGCAAATTGTAGGTTCAAACAATGGTACAAATTAAACAAATATGCACCAAATCTTGCATTTTTCTTTCATGCTTCTGCAGTAAAATTGGTTGTATACTATTTTTAGGACATGACTGTATTTTAGGATATCATAACATAATTTATCTAAGCATTATTAAACAATACAGAAAAACAACACTAAGATTTTAAATTCTCACAAAAACAGAGATTATTTAAGGGGTTGTGAATTGAAAAATCAATTTTCAATCTTTTAACATGTAAGTTGTAGGCTACAATAAAAACATCCTGTAAATTTCAGAACTTAAAACTTTTTCGTAAATCTAAAAACAGCTTTTATTGAAACTAAGCTCCGAAAATGACTTGTTTCAGATTTTGTCAAATTATGACCAGCTCTGCAGAATTAGATCAACGTCTAGTTTTACATCATCGCGTCTTTGCCCCACCCACTGCCGCTTTAGTGAGATGAGAGATACGGGATCGCTGGACTAAAAATAGCAGGCTTTGCAAACAGATTTTTACTGTAAGATATAGACCTAGCAGTAATGCCAGAACATGTAAGCAGAGCTGGGTAGATTACTTATGAATTGTAATCAGTTACTGATTACAAATTTCATGACAAAATCTCTTATATTACACATTTTTGGTAACGTAATCGGACTACTTTTGGATTACATTTAGATTACTTTTGTGCTAACCCCTTACTTGATGTCACATATATTGTAGAATAATCTTGTACTATTTTAAAAGATACAAAGAAAATCTAAAAAATATATTCTATTCACCAACAAGAGCCTCAACAGATTATTTTTAAAGTGCAATGTATGGACAGTTAACACTTCAAAATACTAACCAGTCCTTCCAGGATTTTGCGCAACTTTTTTCTGATTTTTGCGGGCTAAAATAACTGAATTTGCGGTGGCTTTTCTCAAAATTTGCGGCAACATTTACAGCCTGTGTTCATGGGTTCACAGAGATCAATGCCCCCTAGTGGTGAACCATTGACATTTTGAAACGTTTCGAAACACTTATGACGTAATGGAGCCTCGTTTACTGAAATCACTTGACTTTGGCAGTTAGAAACACACTCTGAACCACTGATTCAAAACAAAAGATTTGTAAAGCTTCGAAGCTTCATGAAGCAGTGTTTTGAAATCGCCCATCACTAGAAATTGTTAAATAAAGTCGTTATTTTGTTTTTTTGGCACACAAAAAGTATTCTTGTCGCTTCATAATATTAAGGTTGAATCACTGTAGTCACATGAACTGTTTTAAGTATGTCTTCAGTAGCTATGATTTGGCAGTGCTGTGAGGGATGACAGAAAAGCACTGAGCTTGAGTTGAGATGCAGATAAAATTAACTTTTATTTTATTCTTAAAAAATATTAAAAATATACACTAGGGTGTGGAAATGGCTAATAAGCCAATAAGTGCTCCTCTGTCTTTTTTATTTCTAAATAAGTTTTTGCAAATAAGTTTGCTTTCCTACATTGTGAAACCTTTAGTTTTACAAATGGGGACAAACTATGAAGGATGAACAAATTATGTTTTGTTATCACATTAAAAATAACATTCAAATTGGGCAATATTTAAATCTTTGAAGTGCTGGGAAAAGTTGTGTGAAGCACTTAAAACTAAAGCACTTGAAAACATTAGACCATTTCTGCCACAAGTTCTGTTAGTGTTAGTGGCACAATGTTTATCATGGTTAGATTACACAGCACTGTTGCATTTTACTTTTTACATTTTACATTTTACCTTAAACTATACCTTTACAAGGTCTCATTGAAAACTGTACACAGTTACTAGCCTAACCTATCAATTTTGCTTAACACCATCATTATTACCTTATCAGCTCTTTCAACAATGGTTTATTAAAACTTGTTGACTACAGTCTCATAGACATAGGCGTACACGTTGCAGAGGTCCTGCAATGCCTGAGGGAGTTCCATCTGTTCCTGAAAGCTGAAAAATGCTCCTTCCATCAACCCTCAGTGCAGTTCCTTGGCTATTACATCGATAGCAGTGGCATCCGGATGGACGAGGGGAGGGTGGAAGCCATCAAAACCTGGCCCACATCCACGACCATAAAATAACTCCAAAGATTCCTAGGATTTGCAAACTTCTATCGCCGTTTTATCCAAGATTACAGTTCCATCACCAGGCCTCTCACCAGTCTCCTGCGCAAAAAGCCCAAGTCTCTGTCCTTGAACCCCGCTGCCATTCAAGCCTTTGAAACCCTCAAGGAAGCCATTACCACCGCTCCACTCCTCGTTCACCCAGACCCCGAGAAGCCCTTCATAGTAGAGGTCGACGCCTCGACCACCAGAGTGGAAGCGGTTCTATCGCAGCAGCAGGGGAACCCAAGTAGACTCCATCCATGTGCCTTCTTCTCCCGCAAACTCAACCCCGCGGAGGTCAACTACGACATCGGGAACAGGGAGCTTCTGGCCATCAAGCTTGCCCTGGAGGAGTGGAAGCATTGGTTGGAGGGTTCACAACATCCATTTACAGTTCTGACTGATCATAAAAACCTGGAGTATCTAAGAGACGCTAAATGACTGAACCCACGACAAGCACGGTGGGCCCTGTTCTTTACCCGCTTCAATTTCACTATTTCCTATCAACCTGGATCCAGGAACGTTAAGGCGGACGCCTTATCTCGTCTCCACAGCCCTGACGAAAATACTGAAGAACCTGAACCCATCCTGCCCAAAAAGCTTTTCGTCAACCCTATCGTCTGGTCTGAAGACCCCCAGGTGTGCTATACATTACCCGGACACGGCGCACTCCTCTCATTCACTCCTCCCACACGTCACTGGGCACTGGCCACCCAGGGGTCAATTAAACCCTCTCGCTGCTAAAAGAGCGCTTCTGGTGGCCGAACATGGCAGCGGACGTCAGGAGGTACGTGCAGGGATGCAAGGAATGCACCATCTCGAAGAGTCCCTGGCATTTTCCCTCCGGAAAAACTCCATCCTCTGTCCATTCCCAATCGACCCTGGTCACACCTAAGAGTGGATTTCATCACCGACCTCCCTCCTTCTGATAATTGCACCTGCATATTCGTGGTAATTGACAGATTCTTCAAGTCATGTCGTCTGATTCCTCTAAGGGGACTGCCCACTGCCATGGAAACTGCTGAATTAATGTTCAACCACATCTTCAGATATTACGGAATTCCAGAAGATATTGTATCGGATAGAGGTCCACAATTCGTCTTACGGGTATGGAAGTCCTTCTTTTCACTCCAAGGTGTGACCATCAGCCTCTCCTCAGGATACCACCCTCAGTCGAACGGGCAGACGGAGAGGAAGATCCAAGAGATCGGCCGCTTCCTCCGTACCCTCTGTCACGGCCACCAGGACTCTTGGAACCAGTTCCTGGGTTGGGCAGAGTACGCACAGAATTCTCTACGACAATCTACCACCGGACTCACTCCCTTCCAGTGCGTGCTCGGTTACCAACCCCCATTGTTCCCCTGGTCCGGGGAACCATCTGAGGTACCAGCAGTCGACCACTTATGTTAGGTATTTAAACAGGGATAGTGCTGACTAACACACACACACACACACACACACACACAAAAAGTAAGAGCCCAGATGACTAATGATTTATTGTTGTTTTGGCACTATGATTATCACCGTGTTTTTAACATGAAAGAAAAAGAGAGAAAAAGAAAACTGTACTGCGAACGCGGGATCTATGCTGCACGTCGCCGGGCCCAGAGTGAGGTTGGGGAAAAACGCAGGTGAGTGACCTCTTTCCGGGTAGCTGTTAGCTGACACACACACACCCACCCACACCCTTGCACCCCTGCATTTTGTTTAGGACTGACTCTCACGTTATTTTGCCCCATGTAGGGAAAGTTCTGTGTTGTTACGACCGATAACTAGAAAATTAAAACTCCTAGACGGCTGTAATAGCGATATATTTTGGTTTGTTCTATTAGAGGCAGCTCGTGTCCTAACACTTACCACTGCTCTTGAAGACTGAGGATCTAGAGACATTGAAAGTCCAAGGGACATGTTGACAGCCTCATTGGTGGCTGTTGAATAAAAAGTGGATTAAAAAAAAAATGCTATCATGGATAACAAGACTAATATCTTATATTACATATTTGAAAGCATCATATAAAAACTAAGTACTGGTAATAGGCAGTGGCATGCAGTTTCCTTGAGTCACAGCACAGCGATATATTTGTCCTCTTTGAGTTTGACTGAGTTGAATCAAAGGATCACTCACAAGTAGACTATGGAAGAAGACAGGAGGAATATGAGAACATGTTAAAAAAAGGAGAAATCTGTGGTGTTCCTGGTTTGGTGTGCTGTTTGAGTATGATACAATAATCTCTGAACGTCTTACAAAAAAAAAAAAAAAAGTGTGGATATCAGCATAGTTTTCATTGTTGCAAAATATTTTTATATTATGGAAAATCACAGAAAGAGGAAGTTAAAAATACCAGTAACGCATTAGATGGAATCTACACCTTTGCTCTGTAATGAAACTGTATTACATTTCAAAGAATATTTTCAACTGGACCATAACAGTCAGCAAAAATGTTTTAATTTAGAAGTTGTCAAATGTCTACAGCATGACCTGTACATTACAGTGATGATAGTAGTTAGAGATTTAATTTGCTTTGCAGTGGCTTCTGACCTAAAAAATGAAAAATGAACATTGCACAACTCAAATGTAGAAAGGTCTTAGAAATTCAAATGAAGGCCTTCTGTTATGTACATTGTCTGAGCTTCGTTAACTTAAGAAATGTGCTTAATTTATTTTAATGTGCTCTTGTAGTGTACTTCAAATCTTAAAAGTAAAAAAAAAAAACTGTATTTGCAGATAATATAATATTAATAATATAATAATATAATCATGATCAAGAAATAATAAAGTATAGTTAAAGCAAGTACTTCCATGATTATGTTTTGCTTATTTTAAGGTGTCCTTGTTACATTGTAACTATACATTTAAGTACGAAGTCATTTTTAATAATCAACATGTACCTAATATGATTAAGGTTTGTGTCTGGTTTAAGGTTAGTTGCATGTAATTATGCATCATTTACTGTTATTACTGTAAAATAAAGTGTTACCTTATGTTTCTTAACACACTTAAGTACAATTTTAATAAGTGCACTTTTTAACAACATCAACTTTAAAATACATTTTAAATCATTGTTTTAATCATTTTTTTGTCATGCTTTGAAGTACATATATTTTAATGTGTCGACTCGCATACTAAAGCACATGTAAAGTACTTGATTATGATTTTAACTTTAGTGTTATTTAATATTACTTCTAAAGTTAATACATTTTAAATGTACTAAATTAAATGTACTAAACTTCATATAACAATTCTTTAATGTTACAGCTATTAAGGCTTTTGATTAGCGGCATAAATATTCACACCGGTTCTGGATTGAAGAAGTATTTTAAAGTGTTCAACAGCATCAGTTTAAACGGTCGAGTGATCTGTGGTAACACTGGGTGAGCTCACCTTTCATCTTTCTGTATCACTTTATAGCCAAAGCCACTGTTTGCATTGTTTGTGAAGTACTTCCAAGACACAGGATCAATGTTGAAGGCCATTAATGAATGACATACTAACAAAAGAAAGGAAAATGACAAGTTTTTAAATGCCTTAAATGGAATAACATGTAATACAATGCAATACAATGATGATTGACAGATTTACAAATAAATGTTCTTCAAAAACCTGATTTGATACTCAAATTTTAGCATACATGGATAATCAAGTAAACCTAAGGTTCTTCAGTCCAGTAAATGTTAATCTTGAAATAGCACTGACAATATAAAACTTAAATACTTAAATAAGTAAAGATTTCACAGCAAAAAGGCATGTGTGTTTTTACAAATATTCTAAAAGGCCTTTACACACTGAAAAAGTACGAACTACAGATCATTTAGATGGCAGAAGGCATGTAGTAGATGTACAACAGGTTTTCCAGCAAAGTTTTGTTCATATTGATATTATCAAGCTATTACGTTTAATCAAGAAAAAGATCACATGGAATCCACAATTTGTTCACTTTACAGTAAGTATATAATTGAGGAGTTGTCTCTTGTATAATTATTTTCTTTATAAAATTAGGTAAATTCATTTTAGCTTATGCCACATGTTTAATTAGGGAAAAACTTGACCTTACCACAAAACAAACCAAAGAGCAGCTGCAAATTCCAGTCCATTTCTGCAAACAGACAGTGGTACAAACAGTGAATAACAGGAACCAATACTCGATTGAGTGAAGACATTTGGTGGGACTGAAAAATAAATCAAGCAAAACTAGACTGACGCACGTGACTGAAGAAGAACTCAACCTCTTTTTCCTCAATCTCTCAGCAAAGTACTATTTTGTGGAAAAAAACACATTTGGTTTGAGGTTTAAAACTCCCATATAATAACTTGAAATCAAAACCAACAGCTATTGGTTTTGAAATGTCCAAAATGATATTGTGACCGTCTCTTTCATGTGTGAAAGCTTTTGTGAAGTGAACAGCCAATCGTTTGTGGAGCACTTTACATAGTAGTTGCTCACAGTGTTGTAATAGTAAAATAATAGCAAAATTAAGTAAATACCAGGGATGCACCAAAACTTTCATGCTTTAATTATGCCCATTAAAATGTATTAGACCCGCTTCTGTTACTATTCTGTTCCGTTCACTGTTCATTATTTTGCTCTATTGTACTATTTCATCAACAGCGCACATTTAGAGCCACTCCAGTGCAGCGGCACAGTAATTAAGCTACACTACGTTTTCCTGTAATAATGTAGGGGACCACATGTTATACGTAAATCACGTAACAGTTCATGTTTTTACTTAGGCTATGTAGCCTACGATTTGCTTTTAATCCAACTGACTCATGTGTGCCGAGTGAGTGATCAGCAATGAAATGCGCAACAAAAGTGTGTCTCTCTCCCTCTATCCTTAATGTCCGTAAGGTTAGTAATAGCTGCGTCATTTTACTTTCTTTGCTATTGACATAACCAACCAAACTACTAACTTTTCAGTGATGTCTGTGAGAAAGGAATGTACGTTCGAAACGCTTGCGCGTTCAATCCACTTGCGTGCTTCACTTATCAGCTCGTGCACAGCAGCTATAAATATTGAATTTGTGCTTAATATTCTATTTCTTTTAATACATTTACTTGATAGACAACTTTAATCTCCATATCTGGGAAATGGAGTCCGTTATAGCGACTATAGCTATCAAGGGCACTCCAGCAGAGTGACACAGTTAACATACTGTTTGGATTGGCAGTATGGTTCTGTTCTGGGCAAGAACTCCCTGCCCATCCATGCAGCCTGCATAAGAGCAGGGAGAGCAGCGATAACCCCCCAAAGTATTGCAATATCATGAATTTTCTTAATGACAATAATTAAATGTAACAACATAATTGAAGAAATGAGTCTGATCAAGAGGAATATCAGCAGGGTAAGTCCTGACTGGATAAAGGAGGATGTGGGGATGGAGGAGGGTATCGGCTTCTGAGCAATGCGTTAAAGCTGCTGATAATACTGAATATATAGGAAAGCAGTGATAGGCATTGTATTCCTATAGGTTAATGTGTATCAACAAGCTTGACTAACATGACTAATACAATGCTTGATTTTCCTCTGTCCCTGATCATCTGATTGAAACGTCAGTAAACACCCACTGTTTTAATGTGTTATGATTATTTTTGCAAATAAAAAACGCCCTTGTCCCATGTATATGTTTTGAAAACTCAATGGTGAATAATAGCAACCAGTCAAATTCAGCCAAATGTTTGACCAATACAGCAGCCTATTTAAAAACAACTCTATAACAGACCAAAGTTGGCACACACTCAAATACCCTAAGCCATAAATATCGCAGTCATCTGCAGATGTCCATGATTAAGCACTTTGTTAAAATATGCACGTTCCCTATTATGTTGATGTGCTTGTTGAAGTTATTTAGAAGTTTCCACTTATAGGAGCAGCACAAAGTTTAGTGAACTTCCTCATCATCATGGTTACATGGCAACAGGAGCTGTTCATACACATTCAGGACACATTTTTGCACACTGTTTATGTCTTGAACAAAACTGTGTCTAAAATATAAGGAAATATGGGACTTTGGAAAATGTTCCAAGTTATATATATATATAACAGGGACGTGCACAGGGGGGTGGCCTGGTGGCTAGAGCCACTGCCCCTCTGTCCTCATTGGCTGAGATGACCCTCTAGGCCAGAACTTCCCTCTCCCTGTGCTGAACATGAATTTGACAGAGTGATCTCCCCTCAGTGAAAATGTCAAGTCAAGTCACCTTTATTTATATAGCGCTTTTTACAATGCAGATTGTGTCAAAGCAGCTTTACAGTGATAACTGGTATATAATTTTGGCTGCACAGCAGCTCTTAAAGAAAATGGTGTCAATGCAGGCAGATGCAAAGCACTGTTGAATATCAAATGTCAAGTGTCCCCAACTAAGCAAGCCAAAGGCGACAGCGGCAAGGAACCCAAACTCCAACAGGTGACATCAGGTGGCAAATAGGTGTTAAAATGGAGAAAAAAAAAACCTTGGGAGAAACCAGGCTTAGTCGGGGGGCCAGTTCTCCTCTGGCGAACAGTGCTTAGTTATGATTCAGGTAGCTATCTTAAGTCTGATGGGATCGTAACATTCAAAGTATTTATTCCAGTTCCATCCAGTTGAGGATCGTATTCATCACGCCAGTATAGACGGTTTGTTGAGGAACTATGCGACTGGTTGTCGTGCCGATGAGGCCATCCCAATGGATGATCTAGTTGACTCAATCTCTGCTGATACTTCAGGGCTGCGTTGTGGTTGTGTCAAGGCGCAGGTCCTCGATCTCACCTGGATACGGCCCGGATCCGGTTGACTACGGTAAACCTTGGGATAAACAGAAAGACTGATATAGATGCAATTCTTCTTCTGATGTAACGAGTACTTCTAATGTTATAGGAAGTGTTTCCGGTTCCGGCTGACCTAATTTATGCAGCCTAATAATCCTTTAACGGATTTGAAAATATAAATTGATAATGTGTTATGTGTATGCCAGGTTAAAGAGATGTGTTTTTTAGTTTAGATTTAAACTGACAGAGTGTGTCTGCTTTCCGAACAATGCTAGGAAGATTGTTCCAGAGTTTAGGTGCCAAATAGCAGAAGGATCTACCACCTGCAGTTGATTTTGATATTCTAGGTATTATTAACTGGCCTGAATTCTGAGATCGCAATAGACGTGAAGGACTATAATGCATTAAGAGCTTGCTCAGGTACTGGGGAGCTAAACCATTTAGTGCTTTGTAAGTGATTAGCAAGATTTTACAATCTATACGATGTTTATCAAGCGAGCGGAACAACCACCCAGTAGAGCGTTACAGTAATCTAGCCTTGAGGTCATGAACGCATGGACTAACTGTTCTGCATTTTTCATTGAGAGCATATGTCGTAGTTTAGATATATTTTTAAGATGGAAGAATGCGGTTTTACAGATGCTAGAAACATGGCCTTCAAATGAAAGATTGGTATCAAAGAGCACACCCAGGTTCCTAACTGACGACGAAGACTTAACAGAGCAGCCATCAAGTGTTACACGGTATTCTAGGTTATTACGTGAAGAAGTTTTTGGTTCAAAAATTAGAATCTGTTTTTTCTGAGGAACTGAAGACAAACCAACAAACCAACATCAAGTGAAAAGAGAAGCCAGAAAAGACATGTTAGTTCCCAGAAAAAAAGGAAAAAGCAGAATGGATCTCAGAAACAACACAGAAAACCATCAAAGAAAGGAGGAAATGGCTACTTAGTCAATAAGGCTGAAAGAAAAAAAAAATCACAGCACAATTTAGAGAAAAAGATAAAATCTTCAGCAAGAAGAGACAAACGGAAATGCATTGACCAGCTCCCAGAGGCTGCTGAGACGGCCACCAAACAAAAATAAAAAAGTCTACCAGATCACCAGAACACTAAAAGGTGACTATAGACCAGGGATGGGCAAACACTGTCCTGGAGGAGTGTGCCTCACCCGTTGGAAAAAAAAACAGGGGGATGCAGCGGACACTCACATCTACTTTGGAAAACCTGGTCTATGTTGACGACATCGGGCTACTTTCAAGCAGGATCAGCATGAGCAAAGCAAACCAAGTGTATGCTTGGACGCTCTAATAAGGTCCAACATTTTAAACCAATGCTACGATCAAGATTTTCAAGAGCAAAGTGCTCAGCGTGTGGCTCAGAATTTTGGAAAACTACTACTGCCATGGAGAGTAAGCTTGACATCTTTCAAAGCAAATGCCTCGGGCGCTTATTAAAAATGTTTTGTCCCAAAACTATCACCAAAGATCTACTGAGCAGAGCAGGGATGATAACGATCTCAAAAATACATCTGCGCTGCTGGAGATGGCTCTGTCACGTCTGCAGAAAGTCACCCAACTGATTGCTCAGGAGTCAGGACAGCACTCTACTGGACACCACAGGGAAAAAGAAAGCGTGGCAGACCAAAAGAAACTCTGCGTATAGGACAGTTGAAAAACATTTGAAAGCGAGAAAGCTGATACTCCAGACAACTCCTGACTTAAAACCAATTTGGTGAGCTTGCTGCAATTGAATCAGACACCCTGACTTACTTTCATACTCAAATGTTTATTCCATACACAAATTAAGTTATGCATAAAAATGATGGGTAACACTTTATTTTAATGTGCCCTTGTTACACGTTACTTGTATTTACTATAGTAATAACCATAAATTAGGCATAATTACATGAAACTAACCATAAACCAAACCCTACCCTAACCCTTAATTAAATACATGTACTTAAAAATGCAAAAATGTCTGCTAAGCAAAATAAACAATATCTTTATATTAAGCAGAAAGCAATAAAACATTTTTATAGAAATAGAAACCTAATAATAAAAAATTCTCAACCATGTGCATGTGAGGAAAAGAGTTTATACTCAGTCATTAGAAGTGATATGTGTTAGTTACGTTCAGTTTTGTCATTCTTAAGTTGACTTCGTTTCCCTGTGTCTGATTATCATTGTATTCACTTGTTGCCTAATTAATTATTTAAGAATTACAAAACTGATTACAAAAATTCTCATAAAGTGTTCTAAATCAGGCTGAAATATTTTGCTACAATAAGGTGTTAAATAAATTCATGTTTCATTTTCAACCCCACAAAACACAATATATAGATCTTATAACTGTTTGAGTGCACATTATTCTGTCATGTTTGGTTCTTCTCCTGCATCCCCCTGCGCCTCCTGCAGCATCTGCTTGTACTGGCTTTTGAAGAACCCAGCCTTGTAAAGAGAGAAAATATGAAGTAATACAAAAAATGAAAATATAGATTGTGTAGACAGGTGAAAGTGTGAGGGACTGAAACTGATTTTATGAAGGCAATATACCTTGTAGAGGGCTGCTGTGATGAGAGCCAGTAGCAGCAGTCCTCCTATCACCCCTCCAGTGATCTCTTTGGTCAGGTTCGCCTCCTCATACACCTCCACTTGGGTGTT
Source organism: Elopichthys bambusa (assembly GCA_037101425.1). Classification (NCBI taxonomy): domain Eukaryota; kingdom Metazoa; phylum Chordata; class Actinopteri; order Cypriniformes; family Xenocyprididae; genus Elopichthys; species Elopichthys bambusa. Next base: position 27,213,014 of record CM074449.1, read on the forward strand.
AATCTACAAAGTGGGAAAATGTGAGCAAGTGAATTTTGCTTACACAGATGTTCCATGTCGAACAATAGATACATTATAATTTGGGTTAAATAACTCATAAATACTATTTGTGAATTATATTAATACACTGAATTCAATGATAAATATGACATTTCAATTCTGTCACTGGACACTTAAATAGGTTAGAGCAAAGGATGACACTTACAGCCTATCTAATCAAGATTAAACATGATTATTTAATTACTATGTACAGTCTATTGTTATAATGCATCTGTTTTAGTTAGTGTATGATCCACATCCTTGTCTCTTGTTTTGTTGTTGTAATCCTTTTTAAATGGTGTAAATCCTATTTAAAAGTCTGGAGTCAGTAAGATTTTTTAAGCAATTAATTATTTTATTCAACTTTCTATTCATCAAAGATTTCTGAAAAACCTGCAAGCGGTTTAAAACATTGATGATAATAATAAGAAATCTTAAACAGCAAATCAGCGTATGATTTCTGAAGGATCATGTGACACTGAAGACTGGAGTAATGATGCTGAAAATTCACAGGAATTAAATTATATTTTAAAATATATTCAAGTAGAAAACAGTTATTTAAAATTTTAATATTTCACAATATTACTGTGTTTACTGTATTTTTGGTGAAATAAATGCAGTCTGGGTGAGCTTAAGTGATACGATCACTGAATCACCTGGAGAGACGGTGCAGTGTGTTGAGGATCAGAAGAAAAGAAAATGTATTTGCTCTTGTCATAATCCAGAGACGCTGAACTGACCAACTCAAACACAGCAGCTCTGAGTCCAGTCTAAGAGAGACACAGATCATGACAATAAGAAATGATCAAACAGTTATGAATATATATATATGTTCTGTGATTTGAATTTGCTTTAAAAGTCAAATACCTGCTCAATCCATCCAGAGCTCACATTGCCAGATATATAATAGAGTTTCCTTTCATTCTTTATGAGAGTGACGTCACAGCTGAACACGGCACACACCGCCACAGTGCAGTTCTGACACACACACACACACCCAGAGAGACAGTTTCATTGATGTATGTTTAACATATACTACTAATAAATTGTGAAAAACTAATGAGATAAAACAAAACAAAATTCAAAAGTGTCCTCACCACCACATGATTATTTTTAATAACATCCAACAATGTAAAACTGGTGATAACAGGCTTCTCCATATTCTCACTTTTACAGCCAGAAATCTGTAGAAAGAAAGAAAGAAAGAAAATAAGAACAAATGTGACGAGCTGATGTGACGAGAAGCTCTATCCGAGCAGCTGAGTCTTTAGCCATTTTCAAAAAACTGCTAAAGACATATCTTTTTCGTCAACACTTGACCCAGTAATATTAGCACTTACTTCATACCATCATAGGCGACAGCCTATGATGTCATTATAGATGCGACCCGGAAGTATAAAGGAGCGCCTAGAGAAGCAGTCAGTATCTTATCGCCTTCAGGGACTGTTTTGTTTGATTGCGATTCTTCAAATCTGGTAAGGGATTTTACTATGTACTAACAAACGTTTCAGGAAGTGTGTGGATCTGTGTCCCAGGTTTTTGACACCTGATGACACACAATCTGTGCGTTTTCTGTCTGGGTGAGAAGCATGCACGGACAGTGCTTGACGGTGCTGTGCAAACTATGAGCATCTGTTTTTTTAGGACGCTCTGCTCTCGTTTGTCCCTCTTCTTGAGGAAAGAGCGGCCGACATCTGTGCCGGTGGTTCTAGTCCCGCCCGTGCTGAGGCAGGGCGGTGACTGAAATCATGGGGTTCACAGATGGGGCTTGCGGAAGAGTTAGAGAGTGTTTCTCTCGTAATCCCCAGCGGCTGATGAGGGTTGGCTTCTGTATGATGATGATGTTCTTTCTTTGTCATTATCTGATTTGGCAGCGAGTGCTCTTCTGGTTTTTAGCCCAATAGAGCAGGAGTTGGCTGTTAGAAAGGAGGAAGGCAAGCCTTTTGAAACTTCTAAGCCTCCCTGCCTCGCGTATACGGAGCTGTTCAGGTTATGGAGTGCGCCTCTGGCAGGCTGCAGCTGCCGCGAGAGTGTGTTAAGAAAGGGATCACATGCGGACGGCTCGACGTGCGATTCCTTTCCGACCATAATCTAACAGCCTCCATGAGCCTTCGATTTCTTCCTGATCTACATGAGGTGATCGAGAGGGTATGGAAGAACCCATATTCGGCTCACATTCACCGACATCAGCGAGCTGATTTCGTTGATGTTGAGGGAATGAGCCAGCATGGCTATGTGTCGGTGCCCCTGCTATTGACGAGTTGTTTGTCAAACATCTCGTCATGGGGCGGGCGCGGGCATTAAAGCTCTGATCCTGCCTTTGAAGCTCTTTTAAGTGACATCTCGCTTGAATGGCAGGGCATACACGGCGGCGGGTCAGACTGGTGCTGCTTCACACACTATGGCAGTGTTACAGGCATTACCAGTCTGATCTGCTGAAGGATCTGGATCAGCGGCAGCGTTTTTAACCTGCTTTCCGCTCGGATCCGATTCTGGGCCCAGACAGACAGGAGGAGGAAGAAAGATTTGAGGGAGGTAATCAATTACGGACAGCAGCTGCATCGGTGATTGATTTCCTCTCCATGAGGGTAGTTAATTCTACCCTCTCCTTTCTTCTTCCACCTCCTGAGTAATAATTTTTTACCCAGGTGCTTCTTACGATCAGACCGAGGGCTGGGCCCATGATGAAGATTTCTCTGGCTCGCTTTTTGGTTTGATAGTGAAGAGGCTCTTTCAGGCTTGATAGGACCATAGATTCCATCCTTCTATGATGGTAAGTCTCCGTTCTTCGAGCCGCAGGTTATAAGCTTGGTCTATATTTATATATTTTAATATATTGACCGTAGTTTTCCTGTATAGCTTTTCCTGAGTGTGTAAAAGATGTAGAAAGGGAATTTAGGGCCCTGAAGTTCCCATTAGGTTGGTTATCTTTGTGTTTTGGCCACCTTTTTAGCCACCATATGGTAGAGTAGCTTTCTCCTCTGGTCATAGCTAGAGTTGGTATTAGAGATTGGCACTCTTTACTTCAGTTAGATCTATGTTAAGCACCGGCCTTGACATTGTTTGACTTGGGTTGAGTTTCGCTCCTCTGAGCTCTTGTTTTTAGAGTTTATTTCAGAGTTTCAGAGTACTAAATGTACTCCCGTGTTGGGTCCCTTTAGAGTGCACAGCCTCCTTAGTGCAAATAATCAAGTGCTGAGTAGATCCTAGGATTGAGCAGAGTGTTACTCCCCTCATTGGTAAGGGTAAAAGGCACTAAGCTGAGTCCTGCTCTCCAGGATGCCCGTCTCTACACTCTGGTCTGAGTTAGTTACTGCCTTTTTGCAGTCACTCTTCCTGGATATCTTCTCTGAAGAATGTGATTTGAGACTCTGTGATCAGACAGGTTGTTGGCCAAGACTAGGTTGCTTTAGACCAGGTCGGCCTCCCTGGTGGCATTCAGGGTTGACTTTGTTCCCCTGACAAGTGACTGGCTAGGGTTCCTTCTGGCCCCCTGGCTACATTCCCTTAGAGGTACCCTCTTTTCTGCGGAAAGGAAGTTTGGTCCCAGATGCCTTTGAGCGGCCTTGGTAGGCCTTCTGTGGAAGGCCTCTTTGAGGCTTATAGCTTGGGCTGTTGGCCATAGGGAGTGCTGTCACTGACAGCCTATGTTTGACACGTAGGGAGAGTGGCATTTCAGTTGAAGCTGCTAGTTCTGATGTTTGTCTAGCCATTTGTTAGCATGCACTCCCCTCAAGCATGGCGGCATGGGTATATCGTTCCCCTTATGTGTTCAAATACAGTGTAGAGTTCCCTTTCGAAAGGGAACGTCTCAGGTTACGTATGTAACCATGGTTCCCTGAGAACAGGGAACGAGACACTGCGTTTCCTGCAATGCATCGGGGCTGCCTGCTGAACAGTCCCTTCAGACGATAAGGTACTGACTGCTTCTCTAGGCACTTCTTTATACTTCCGGGTTGTGTCTATAATGACGTTATAGGCTGTCGCCGGCCAATAGGATTGGTGAGATTTGATAGTTGCCTCCAGACACCAGTTCACGTAATGACGTTCCCCATATGCGTTCAAACGCAGTGTCTCGTTCCCGAACCATGGTTACATACGTAACCTGAGATGTTCTCAAACTCTTTAACTCATAGGTCGCTGTTGTCCAACCCCTTTATATTTGCTAAGATAGTTCTCGTACTCCTTTTTTTAATGATATACTGAATTAATTAACATTATTAATTTAACGTATAAAATTTAACAACAATTCATTTTGTGATTCTAGAAGTTATAGTATTGTTCTTCAGGAAAAACAATGGTTATTAAGGAAAAATACAAAGAAATATGATTTTCAGATTACATCTTGATTTAATTAAACTTAGATTATGTTAATATTATAATAACAATTTATTAGTTTAAATACTTTTACATCATCCTGAGGCCTACTTGTAAGGCCTACACACTGGCGAAGGCCTGTGTGCCAAAACGCATTGGCAAAATAAAGTATTGATCTTTTAGCTCTATTTTTTGTTTATTTCTGATCCCTCAATGCCACAAGTGTTGCTGGTTTGGTTCATAAATAGCTTTGTTTTTATTCTATGCACCTTGTTAGACATGTGAAGTTGCACCAGATTAATTTAATTATACTCCCCGGCCATCTGGTTCAGAACCACTGGTTTCAAACATATAAGTACAAGTTTCTCTTGGTGACATTTTCAAACAAGTTTCAGAACTATTACAGGTGAAGGGTGGGATGCTGTTTTTCTTCCCTACATCATACCAAAATTATTTAATTAAAATTATCAGTATACCTGTATGGCTTATGAGATAAGTAATAAATTCACACACTTGCAAATTTGAATTAGTCCAGATGTCAGTATCACCAAGTTTCACTGGTACTCTGATGAACACTTTGAAAGTTAATTCTCTGAGGTCATTCTGAACCTGAAAGAGGAAAAAGAAAATAAGGAAGAGTTATGTACAGTATGAGCATTTGAGCGTTATTAAAATAAATCCTGTTAAAATCTGTCATTCAGCCTTTCTGAAACATTAGATATTAGTGTACTATAAAACCTTTTTATAATATACTTTAAGATAAATAAAATAAAATAAAATAACTAAATACCCTTATTATCTGCTGCACGGGTTTCATAAGATCTTTTTTCCCTGAAGTAAAATTAATGTGGATGGTGGAATTTTCATGCCTTTCATTTTAAATGAAGAAAGGAAAAGAGAATATATTACAGTATAGGATAATAGAAAATGTGGTATTATTTTTATACAGAAACATGGAGCAGAGCACTAACCTTATCAGGGCAATATAGATGGCATATTTGACATCGATGGTTTTCTGTTTTTTTAACTCGATTGAGTGTTTGTCATTCCCACTGTGAGAGATGGAGGTTTTGATTATTAGCATCATTTATCAGTTTCTGATAAAATGATCACGACAATCCTCCTAGAGCTCATGGTCAAAGGCTGTTTCATGCTTTGAGTTCACTCAAACAACTTCTACCACACAAAGATGATGTCATACCTTGTGACTGCAGCAGTAAACATCACATTTTGGCCCAGTGTACTTTCTTTATTAATACTGTATGTAATCTCAAACACAGCCTAGAATTTGAATGAAAAAGACAGAATAAGACTACATTTTGGACTAATTAAAGTATTGTAATTCATATGACAACAGAACATGTTGAATAGTCACACGCCCATGAAAGCTGCTCTGGATAAAAGTGTTTGTAAACTGCTTTGAGTTTAAAAGTAATCAAGTCAGTAAATGAGTGTGTATATGCATATGAGCTGGACAATTAATACTATTTTAATCGTGATCACGATTCCTGCTTCTCTAGATCCATTAAGCGTAATCGTTGCAATATTGGCCTGCTGGTTATTTTTCATGAAAAGGGTTTTTTCTTTTTTTTTTTTTGGACATTTCTGTTTTCTTGTACATTATCAGTAACAAGCCTTCATGAGCATTCATGCTTGGTTGCCAGATGTCAAAAGTTTAAATACCCGAATCAGAGCTTTCATCTTAAATCGCTAAATTATCTAACAAGTGTTTTACCTAATTTTCCCAACTTGACAACCATACGCTAATCTGAAAATACAGGCAAACGTGTATGTTGGAGTTCAGTAATCTCCATTGTGATCTTCAGCTCAAATGAATCAATGAAGTATTTGTACTGCGCATCTGTGACTAAAACAGTGAGAAAATCTTCTGGAGGACTAATTGTAATAAATCTAAACATGAATCTTGACAAATAAACCCTGTCTATGACTTGATGTTCTCTTGTTTTGTGCTTGAGTGAAAGTGCAATAATTCTCATGAAATGTAAAAAGAAATGAGAATTATTGTAAGTAATAATTTGAGCAAAATAATGATTATCAGTTTAACTATTAACATGCATTCCTTCACATGAGCAAATTTTCATTATTGACCTGAGCGTTGCCCTTGAAGATGGGTTTACTGATTTGACAAGAGGTTTTTCCCAGTGTAAATCCTTGCTCAGCATCCAGAGACACACACTCCACTCTGCCCTGCTCATACAGAACGTTTATCATATATTTTAGCATACACACACACACACACACACGTACAAAACATACTAACATTCCATTGCATTGCATTACATGGTTTAAAAATATTTGTTAAATAAACTCTAACACTCCATAATTTTAATGTGGCTTATTCAAAACTTAATTGCATGTGTTTAGTGTTTTATAGCTATTTTGCTTTAGAAATAGCATTGTTATCATTATTAACTAATATCAGTTTCAGCATATGTGCCTATGTTTACCTGTTTAGATGTGAATCTCCTGTAGGAAAGTCCCAAGGGGTATTTGAGGGTGAAGAGAGTGTTGTATGAGTTTTCTCCTCTGTTTTCTACAAACACTGTCAAGTTGATCTCCTGCATTATCCCAACCTCTATATTTGTAGCCCTGGATCACAGAAACCAAAGAGAAATTTGTAAATACTTTCATAAGCATGAATATGGTTTGGAATTATTCATTTCTGTTAATACTTCAGTTCAGAAATAAAGCAAATTATTTGCTCACCCAGAGAAATTGAAATTCATTCGGAGGTCGTCAACACATAAATTATCAGCTCCACAGTTTATCTCAAAATCTAGCTATAAAAAGTGAGCACAGAAAAAATTATGAATTGTTAATATGTGATGAAGTTCTGCTAACTTCTGCTTTTAATACAGATGAACTCTTACATTGTGGTCTGTGGAGGTCTTTATCTCTGGCAGCAGTATTGGTCTCAAATTTTGCATTCTTGCTAATGGAAGTCCCTCAAATGTGAAATTTAACTGATTGGACAACGGGTTCAGAGCATCTTCTGAACAAGCCTTGAGAAATAATAAGAGATGTTATTAACAAAACTATGGTTATACTTGGGTCACTCTTGGTTAGCATTTGTTTGTTGTTATGTCCCCATCATATTTCTTAAAATGTTGAATATAATATTAAACTGAATATAATTGAATATTAAATAATTGAATATAATATTAAACATTTGTTGTTTTATCACAGTTAAGAAGACAATATATGGATCATTGGCTCTTTATTTTCATCCTATCAGGTTACATACTTTTTGACATCCTATTAATTTTCTTGCTGCTGTGTAAATAATCAAGTGTTTAAATGTTTTTATGTGGAATTTCAGCAGAAGATCATTTATAACTACACTTTTTAATGCAAGCACATAAAAGTTACATTATAACAAAAATGTATAAAATAAAGATAATTAATGAAGTTTGAATGCCCAAGTTTTAAAGTCCCCCTGTGGTGAAAATCAAGTTTTTAATGTTGTTTATATGTCTATGTGGTGTTTTTAATATGCTTTAAGACAAACCATGTGCAAATTCATAAGTCAACACTATTGCTGAGTATTTTCTGTTTAAAACTGCAGGGGGAAAAAAGACGCGGTTTAAAATCGCTGGTGTTTGTGATGTCACAAACTACATTGTAACCAATCACGTCAACGTGCTGGCGGGCTTTAGCATATCACTAACTATGACTGCTCTGAAGCAGGAGAGTCTTGAGAGAAGCCAGGTTATCTCAGTATATTTTCTGTTGATATGAAAAATCGTGTAGATTTAGCAATAAAGCGAATCTATGATTATATCCACTGTTATTTTTAAATGTTATTTTTTTTAATTGCATTTGTACTCACAGTTAAGACACTTGCGATTGCATTTTCATTAAATGTCCTGCAATGAATGTAGCAAAAAACAATGTGGATTTGAAAATGCATTCTGAGCCGGTCACGTCTCCGCCCCGCCCTGTCAATCATTGCGTCAAGGCGGGGCCAAGTGTTGTAAACATGGCAGCAGCAGAGCTAAGAAGAGCGAGGCATAAACTGGCAGATGAAATAGAGCAAGAACAGAGAAATGTCAATGTTCCTGCAGATTATGTGTGTCTGTCAGTCACAGAACCAGTACATTATTAGAAACATAGATATTTATTGGTTAGGACGACTCGTAGAGAATGTGCCTGGCGCTCGTGCACCTTATCGTGAGGTGAGCGCGCTCACGTGTCTGTAAAAATGCTGAAACAGACGTGTCGAGTGAGCGGTACCGTGCTTTACAACAGGTTACTTACTCATAGAAATAATCTTAGACAAGCTGTCCGAGATTATTGCTTGCTCTATCAGTATGGTTGTATGTTTTTCTCTTTTTATTGTTTATGCATAATTTATATATTTTGCTACAATTTTTGCTAGAACGTTTTAAACATATATAATCATTTCTGTAATACATTTTCATTTTACTTTTGCAATTTTGCTCTAAACATTGCACATATAGGAAATGGAAAATGTAAATTTAAATACAGAAATGCATTGCCATTTTACATATTGCATTGTCATTTTGCATATTACATTTTAAATTGAATATTGCTACACGTGTGCTTCCATATTCAGGTGATTCAGTGAGAGAGCAGTCCAAACGAATGCGAGTGGATTCAGACCGTTTCTCAAACGCGTTTTACCAATTCATAATTTAGATTTAAGCGTCAAAAAATATGTGAGCAGCTCAGTTACACAGCTGTTAAACTGAATATACGAAGCGAAGCAAACAACAAACACAACACAAACAAATTGCTCGTCACTACAGCAACAGTAGACTCTCTGAGCTGGCGTGAGCGAGTGGAGGCGGGGCTAATTTGCTAATTCATTGATCTGTGTATATTAAATGAGGCAAGGGTGTAGAGTTACAGTCAAGCTATTTTAAGGCCTGAAGAAAATATAGGAAACACTGGAAAAAATGTTTAAATATGTCATTTTGGTTATCAAAGATGAGTTTTAAGGGATAAAATAATTTACTACAGGGGGACAGAAGAAGGAATTACCCTTTTAGTCCCAAATTACAGCCTAATATCATCAGATTCACTGAAAGTCTATTTATAAATGCAAAACAAAAATGATATTTGATGCTTACCTCTATTAAAAGAGCATGACTTTTGCATACTTCCTGCAGCCCAATGTTCATCACATCACTGAGGAGCCGTTTTTTTGGTGAGAAGTTTGCTCGATATTTCTGTCGCTTGGCATCCAGCATCATGGTGTAATTAATATTTGCAGTCAAATCTAGAAAATGTGATAATCATAAAAGCCCAAAAATATTAGCAATGCAACAATACTGGATACCAAGAGCACACCAAAATACTACAAAACTTGAGCACAATATATGACCATATGTGATGTAAAAACATAAAAATTATGCAATTATATTATTAATAAACCTTTTATGCCATGTTTGTATCCGCTCATAGTGAAGCACACAGTCAGATTGTTTTGAAATGGCTTTGTACAGTCTGTTTGGTCACTGGTTGGTATTTTGGTTGGGTTGTAAGTTACTTTAGTTTCCAAGAGCATGATGGGTCTGGACCTGAACGACCCACAGATAACACATATGAATGATTATGGCTGAAACTGTGTATTTGTATAGATTTTTAGTTCTTTATAAAAAAAAACAGACCTGAGAAGCAGAACTGCTCCCTTGGACCCAACAGCAATGTCAGGAAAGTTGTCTTGACTCTGGTCTACAGAAGACTGACTTAATGAAATCCCAAAGAACCGCAAACCTGGTCGCACAGATGATCCAACAATCCTCTGTTTCATTCAAGGAATGACACATAACAAAAATGTTACAATGAGTCTATGAAATGAGTCAAGAAAAGTAAAATAATGCAAGAAACCAGGGTGAATAAATGATAACAGAATTAATTTTTATGTGAACTATCCCTTTAAACTGCCATCAACCCACATGTTTTTCACCTGTGAGTATTTTGAAATGATAACTCCATCTCCCCCATTGAAGATGTAGATGCTGCCCTGTCCATCCTCCTCCAAAGGAGCTCCAATCAGCACATCCATGAAACCATCACCGTTCAGATCTGCTGGACTGGACAGAGAAGAGCCAAACCGACCCCTCTGACCTGCCATGCCCACCAGTGTATCCGAAAAAAATACGTTTGCCTATTAAGATATAACAGAGAGAGGAGAAACGATTAAATAGACACAAATGTACATTTATTCAATCTTGATGAACTCTTTTTAAAAATGTTAGTCTTAATTGAATCTCCAAATAATCACTGACCTGACGTGTGAAGATGTAAACAAACACTATGCCCTCCCGGTCAGACGCCATGTATGTTGGTGCCGATACCAAAAGTAGGTCTGCATTGTAGTCCTTGTTCAAATCCACCACACACACCTCAGCTCCAAAATATGAGCCAATCTGAGGCTGAGAAGAGAGGAAGAGAAGCAATGTAGTCACCGTACAGTTATTCCGAGTTCACGTACTTTCACTCGCTTGCATTATTTTGCGTTGTGCTAATATTTTAAATTAATTTGAGTGTTACAACCTTAGGAGGATCCAGCTGTTTTAAATCACTTTGATCAATTCTTGAAACAGTTACTTGTCCCTTATGCTTGAGTCTTGGTGCTCCCATGACTGCATACTTTACTCCTGACATTGTTGCTATTGCCAAGGAATAACCTGTGAAGAAAATAGACTTGAAAATATTCTGATGTATTTTGACTGATTAATATTGATTTCACACAATTGAATAGATCTCACCTAAATAACTGTCATGCTCACTTCCAGCTTGAAAGTCCTCTGAATTATCATTTGGTTTGTACAGCTGATATCCACCCTTCCACTGGAAAGCTCCTACTGCAGTCATTATCATATCTGTCTGAATGCAGATAATATTATAATGTTCAATTTCTAGATAAGTTTACAAGCATACAAAATCTACAGTGTTGGTGTGAAAAAAGTCTAGTGAAACATGAGTCAAAACAGCAAACATCATGTATATTGATGGTTGCAAATAATGTCAAAAAAAACAAAAACTTTCGTGTTAAATAAGTTAAATACATAGAATTACATTTGATGTAAATGCTGCACTAAACCCGTCCTGTGCAAACTCCATTCGAGATGAATCTCCAGAGGTCTGGGTTCCTATAGTAAAGAAGCAACAACACAGTTATTTATTATTAGTAGTATTATTAGTATAAATCAACCAAATGAACAAAGTAACTGTAGTAACATGACAACTGATAACTCTAAAATGTAAACAATCTTTCAGTCATTCTGCAAACATACCTTCAATGGCAATAATGTTCTCTTTGAGTTTTTCACGAATACTTGCCAGTGCATCAAAGTTGGTTACTTGGAACACATGATTATCGGTAGGTAAAGATGCAATATTTGCCAGCTCCTTTCTTGCTCTGTAATTATTAAAAGCATTGCCAACCTAAGAAAAATTAAATAGAGATAACTGTAACACTTCTTAAATGCAATGATTTTATTAACTTTAATAACGTGGATATTTAAAAAAAAAAAAAAATCTAAATTCAGCCCTCATTTATTCCCCCTCATTTTGGTTCAAACTTTTATGGCTTTCTTTCTTCAAATGAATGCAAAGGAAGATGTTTTGAAGAATGTTTCTGCTGTCAAGACAATAATGGACCCCATTTATTTTCATTTAAAAAAAAAAAAAGGTTTGGAATGACACGAGGGTGAGTAAGTGATGACAGAATTGTCATATTAGGGGAAACAGTCATTTTAATGCACAATATTATCACAATGGCCATATTAGATCTTGTGTTTGTTCACCGAAAACATCAAATCTTTGCAAGACAAATCACATCAGAAAAGGATGTGTGTGGATTTTGCATCAGTATAAATAAAACTAGTCTTTTTAATCTAACAGAGACAAAATATGAGTAGAAATCACGTCTTACCCCAATAGCATATCGTATTATATTTTTAGCTTGTGCTTGTTGAACAGCTTCAGTCAAATCATTTGGATCAGTTGATTCACCATCCGTGATAACAACCAAAATTTTAGTGGCTGATGGTCTTGCACCTTCACTACTTACGAATAACTCATTCCTGTTAATAGAAATTGGTACAAAATTCAATCAATATTATTATAATTATGGGATATGTATAGAAGACATTTCTTATTAAGTTAAAATTGCTTGTCTTCGAAATCTTTATCAAATTATGAAGCACTGTAAAACATTTACACACACGCACACACAAATGAAAGAAAAAAGACTCATAGCAGTATGTGTATCAATTCATTAATACATTTATTTTCATGTACTTTTTGCATGGTTGCTCAGACATCTACCGTATCACTGTTTTTTGTTTATCCATCATCTTAGTTTTTCTTTATATGAGGAATAATTTGTTGGGTTCTTTTTTTTTGTTTTGTTTTTTTAAATAGGATGTGCTCTTCAGCCCTCACTAAAATTCCTTACTCCAAGTCTTTCTGTCAGAAGTAATATTACTTTTAATCTCATAGTTAAAAGAATTCCAATGAAACAGCAGACATGTCTCACACAAGTTTTCTTATAGCTCTTGCAGTGTAGGTCCATGCTTTCTGTTGAGATATCTTATCCACTGCATTTTGCCACACCATTGTGTCTTTGACTTGTTGAAACTTGTTATGAATGACACATTGTGTAGAAAACTGTGCAATGGCAAACTGTAAGACAGACAGATAGATTTAGTGCCTCATGCTATGAAAACTGGGGGTAAAAAAAAAAAAAATCATGCATAACATAAATCATAATAAATTGATTACCTGTGTATCACGGTCTATAAAACTTTTGATCATTTCTATAACAAAAGCCTTCATCTTAGTAAACTCCTGAGGTTTTACACTTCCAGATCCATCCATTAAAAAAACAATATCAATTTGTGATGGGCATTCTGAAGTTAGAGAAATTAATAATTGCATCATATTTTCATTTAATCTGAATAATCATGTCATACAGTATATACAGTATGAAGAAGACATGCTTTGATTTGGTAGAACACCATAAATGTACCTCTCAGAGTCTCTGGCACAGATCTGCTCACAACATTATCTGGACTGATTTTAAAGCACATTCCATTGTAAGTGGTTACTGCATCACAGTTCTTAGGTATGGTTGGACCACAAACCTGAGAGAAATTAAGATTTTATTTTCAACATGACAAACATTAGTGTAAAATTTGGAGAAGCAAAAAGTCTTAATTATTTTGGACCTCTTAGACTGACTGCAAATTGTAGGTTCAACTCTTGCAAATTATAATCTAATTAAAATGATCTAAATATAGATAAGCACCAAATCTAGCATGTTTTTGCAAAAAAATTGGTAGCATTTTTAGAATATCATAATTTCTCTTAGCATTAAGATTTTATATTCCCACAAAAACGGAGATTTCAAATATGACACTTACCACTGCTCTTGAAGACTGAGGATCTAGAGACATTGAAAGTCCAAGGGACATGTTGACAGCCTCATTGGTGACTTTTGAATAAAAAAATTAAAATTATTTTTATTTTTTAGAAATACTAATATGGATAATGAAACTAGTGTCTTATATACTTGTAAGCATAATTTAAAAAATAAGTACCAGTAATAGGCAGTGGCATGCAGTTTCCTTGAGTCACAGCACAGCGATATATTTGTCCTCTTTGAGTTTGACTGAGTTGAATCAAAGGATCACTCACAAGTAGACTATGGAAGAAGACAGGAGGAATATGGTTGGTTGGGTGTGCTATTTGAGCATGATGCAAAAACCTCTGGCCATATTACAAAATTGTGTTTTAATTAAGAGTGTGAATTTTTTGATTTTCCTCAAGGTTTTGATCCAGTGTGTTAATTCTTTTTTGTGTGTGTTTGTGTGTTTTAATTTTGTTTTAATTTTTCTGTACAGCACTTTAGTTGCAACCTCTGTTCTTTTGAAATGTGCTTTATAAATCAATAAACTAAACTAAACTAAAATCTGATGGTACAGAAAAAAAAACAAAAAACATACATCGGAAAAATGTCAGTTCACCAATTGCCAGACACTTTCATGACTGTAATCATGATATAAAACAGTTCATTCGTATAGGAATTGAAAAAGTAGCAAAGAAGAGGTGGACATGTAGAAAAAAAAAAAATGTTTACAATGAATACTGGATGCATCGGTTGAAGTATGTTTCCTCTGGGTCTTAATGAAGACCTCTTGTAATGATACTGCTCCGAGACTCAAAGATTGAGGATCCACACGCAGTAGTTTATTAGAAGGGTAATCTAAAAACAGTCAAAAAACAGGCAAGAGGTCTAAACACAAGCAAGCAGTCCAAAACAGAGTCAGGATAACAGAGAAACAGAGACAGATCCAGAACACAGGCAACAGGGTCAGAACCAACAAACAGATAAACACAAGAATGCTCAGAAATGCAGTTGAAACCACGCAGAGAATGATAGAGTGAACCAGGCTTATACAGGGTGAGGTAATGAACTAATGAGACAGCAGTAAACAATCATGGATGATAAGACCAGGCAATGAGCTATGGGAAATTAAGTCCTTGATGGTGTGGCAAAAGTCCTAGGGTGAAGTGCCCTCTGGTGATCGTGACATAGCTCCCCTCCTAAGAAGCGGTTTCCAGGTGCTCCCATCATGGCAAGAAAAGTCCAGGAGGGAGGCAGGCCGAGCAGGCAGCCAGGGCGGAGCAGGCCGGGCAGGCAGCCAGGGTGGAGCAGGCAGCCATGGCGGAGCAGGCCGGGCAGGTGGGCAAGGCGCAGCAGGCCGGGCAGATGACCAGGGTAGCACAGGCCAGCGCAGGCTGAGCAGGCGACATCAAGATACCTCTCCTGTTTCCTTTAACCTTACTTTTTATAAATCACGATCTGATCCGTCATTTGTATACTTTATTTATTTACTTCAAATTATGTTGTCCTGGTATTGTATCTTACTCTAATCATTGTCTGGAGATTTGTGTATGAGTTAGACGATTTACTGAAGAAGGCAAATATCCGAAATGTCTGTTATGTAGGCTATGTTGCATTGCTTAAAAGGAGTGCAGATCATTCTGTTCTTTTGAAATAAATCTCCAGCTATCTATCATTTTTTCATTTTTCGGAATATTATACAAGTTTCCCGAATATTATCCAGTATTATCAATGTGGTTGGAGGCAAGTGATGCGCAGTGTCTTCCACAGATTACGGTGAACGTTGTCAAAGGAATTGTGGGGTTGGCATCTGTCACACCCTCTAATTAGAAGGAGGGCTTTAAATTGGATGTTTCAATATTGATGACTTTGAGGGTAAGTATTCTCAAGCTAACAAGCTAGCTAGCTTTGTGTAACATAGTCCACTGTAGGTTTGCAGAACCAAGGTGCAATTTACTGAAACAAAGTGACATAAAATATAATCCAAAATGGGTGCACACTGTGCGATTTTGGCCACGATTTGGTCATCCGAGACAAATTTTGAGAATCCTAAAAGATTCCTATAATAGGCAAAAATCTGTTGTCATTGATCGCTAGTTTGACATTTTCACCGACAGCTGATTAATGACCGTTGCGATCAGATTTTACCTCAGACGAAATTCTGGCAGTGTCAGAAGATTTGCCGCACAGTCCTGCAGTGTGACTTCTATGATTTTTCAAGATAAGCCGTGATCAGAATTAACGCTAGAGATTTCTTTGTTAGCCACCATTTCAGTAATGCAGCTCACTGTCACCAAAATAATTTTGGGTTGATGATGTAAAGCTCCGGACAAGTTTTCAAGCGCGCGTCTGTTTTTAACGCGTCTTGACTGTCATACAGTCTGACATATAGGACAGCTGAGATCCCACATTGTGACATGAGGATCATGTTCGTACAGTATGACAACCAACAATCGTAAAGGAGTATTATAAATCAGTGTGCACCCGCCTTTAGCATGAACATGAATACACTCCCCAAACAATGGGTTACACAAACAAGGTTAGACAAAGGAACAATGAAATATGAGGGCTATTTATACACAAAACTAATGAGCAAATAAGGGACACCTGTGCACCATCACACAATGAACCAATGAGAACAGAGCAGAGTATTACATGATGAGACAAACCAATCAGAACATGACACATAAGACAAGAAGCTTGTTTGAGTTGCATCTGCGCTGCGCAGACTGGTCGGAGTATGACATCAAAGTATCGCGCGCGATTCAAAAGCATAAGGAGTCGTATGCTCTCCAAATGCTCTCGCGGTACTTTGATGTCATACACCGATCGTTCTTCACAGCGCAGATGCATGTCAAACAACCCTCTTGGAAGCACAAGACATAATCACATGAGGGCAAGGAAGTCACATGACAGGAACACGAAATATGGCTAAGGCAAACTACAAAATAAAAGTCATGAAAAGAAACAAAAACCCAAACCCAACGTTACACTTTGTTGGTGACAGTTCATATTCTTAGTCTTAGTTTTTTATCAATTAAACCTTTTTTTCCATCTTCTGGTTCACTAATGTTATTATGTTTATAATATGTATGATTCTTTAGGACTGTGAATGTCACTAATTTTGTGCATTTTTTTTCCCCTTCTCTCCAGTTTCTGACAGGATGACAGGAGAGATCAGCTTGAGGGTGACTTGTTTCAGATCTATGAGGAAGTCAGAGAAGCCACATAGCTGGAGAGTAGGCAGACAAAACTAGAGAACTGAAGGATGGATTTATTGTTCATATTTTAAAATGAAGTTTCTATGAATTTCTACATTTATAGAAATGTAGGCATGACGAATCTATTCAGTGGAAAAGTTTAGCACTTTAAAAGGAAAGATTTCTTGTCTTGTTTATGCATATCCTATCATTTGGGGTTATTCATTTATTATTTTGTCATCAGTTAATCTTTACAGGATTGTGTTAAGCGACTTCAACCCTGTCACATTGTTCCAGTGTAGCTGTTGCTGTGTTGCTGGCGCAACCACATTGTTGCACTATTTTACCAGATGGCAGTCTACTCTTAGCTCAGCAACAGTACCTCCAGTTCGCAGCTGTACTGAAACTGAGCAGAGCTGCCACAAATCCAGAACAATGGTAAATTTAAGTGAAATTTTACAAGGTTTGTAATATGCAAATTTTTTTTTCTACTTTTTTTTCACCATTTGGACAAAGAGATAGTTCACCATATTTATTTATTTATTTATTTATTTATCATGAGACAAAATTAGATCAAGAGGGCATTTAAAAGGAATTTCACACTTTTTGAAGTTTGCTACTGCTTTAAAGACATTTTGCATCTTCATCCGTATCATATGTCTGGTCACAATATTACATATGCTATAACATTAGAAAGATTGTAAATGTTTTTACCTTATGAGGCTGTCTAATATTAGTGTAAATCTGTAAGTTCAATGTTTGTCAACATGGGGTGCGACAAAAGAGACAATTCGACAATGATGATTCAGAAATCACACAAACTAAACATTTCAATAACCTGTATAATTCTTCAGTATGGACAATGGAGCACAAAATCTATAATCTGGGTTTTTCTATGTCAGTGTAGTAGCTTCTATTTCTTATTTACACCTAAAGGTCACTTTAACACAAGGTCACATGGCAGTGTGGCGAGTACTGGTAGTGGTAACCCAGGTGAAAAAATACTATAGTAATTTATAGTAAATACTATAGTGTTTTTTAACCATACTATAGTAAAGTACTTGTATTCATTTGTTGTGGTAATTCTATAGTTGCTGTGGTAATATAACAACTATAGTAATATAAACAAATTACTCTACCCAATACTGTACTAAGTTTTCTACAACTATAGGGTATATTATACTACAATACAGTACCTCCAGTTCGCAGCTGTACTGAAACTGAGCAGAGCTGCCACAAATCCAGAACAATGGTAAATTTAAGTGAAATTTTACAAGGTTTTTAATATGCGAATCTTTTTTTTTCTACTTTTTTTTTCACCGTTTGGACAAAGAGATAGTTCACCATTTTTTATTTATTTATTTTTTGTCATTTACTGACCCCCATGTTGTTCCAAACCTGTATGACTGACTTTCTTCTGTGGAACAAAAAAGGAGATGTTAAATTTTGTCGTTGTCTGAGACAGAAGAGAGTAGCCAGTCAAGCAAACTGCTCTGTAGAGCAGTTTGTCCTTTTAGCACTACTGTAGAAACGTGCCGGTACAAAATGGCGATGTAACATGCAGGGGACCTGCAGTGTATGAGAAAGAAATGGCTCATTCTAAGGTAATAAAAAAATATAACCTCTTTTTACACCACAAACATAGTTATATACATATATATATATATATATATATATATATATATATATATATATATATATATATATATATATATATATCATATTGCATTTCTGTCAATAGATCCTCCTAAAATTTTCACATTGCACCTTTAAGGTAAAAATGGGCAACTTTTTTGATACTACTTTTAATTTCAAGAGAACCCATGGGTGTTGGAACCATTGTATGTGGGTGGGACAAGGCCATGTTACACTGTGAAAGTAGTCATTGTGCTTAATGAAAAGCTTTAGTTTCTTTGGTTTCCTCTTAAGTGTAATTGTTTTTCATTTTTAATATATTAATGTGTGAAATGCTGTCATGTGCATTTGAGTTATTTTTTCCAGTGCTTTTCTTATAGATGCATGTTTGAATGTGGGCAATGTGTGATAGCACAAAGCTCATGAGACAAAATTAGATCAAGAGGGCATTTAAAAGGAATTTCACACTTTTTGAAGTTTGCTACTGCTTTAAAGACATTTTGCATCTTCATCCGTATCATATGTCTGGTCACAATATTACATATGCTATAACATTAGAAAGATTGTAAATGTTTTTACCTTATGAGGCTGTCTAATATTAGTGTAAATCTGTAAGTTCAATGTTTGTCAACATGGGGTGCCACAAAAGAGACAATTCGACAATGATGATTCAGAAATCACACAAACTAAACATTTCAATAACCTGTATAATTCTTCAGTATGGACAATGGAGCACAAAATCTATAATCTGGGTTTTTCTATGTCAGTGTAGTAGCTTCTATTTCTTATTTACACCTAAAGGTCACTTTAACACAAGGTCACATGGCAGTGTGGCGAGTACTGGTAGTGGTAACCCAGGTGAAAAAATACTATAGTAATTTATAGTAAATACTATAGTGCTTTTTAACCATACTATAGTAAAGTACTTGAATTAATTTGTTGTGGTAATTCTATAGTTGCTGTGGTAATATAACAACTATAGTAATATAAACAAATTACTCTACCCAATACTGTACTAAGTTTTCTACAACTATAGGGTATATTATACTACAATATACACTACAGTTTACTGTAGTAAAAACTAAAGTTACTACAGTAATTATTGCAGTTTATCAGTTCACTATAGTTAATACTACAGTAGGCTGTAGCATTCATTAACAAAGTGGTTGTAAATACTGTCATATATACAGTATACCACAATTTACTATAGTATGGTTCAAAAATACTATAGTATTTACTATAGTGCTTTTTCACCTGGGAATGTTGTGCTTTTCAAACAATACAGGGTTTTTTTTTTTCTCCCCCCATTATCAGTGGTTATGTTGTTCTCACCTTGATGCATCTTTCTGAATCATCTTATAGCCAAAGGCAACATTTTGACTCTGTGAAGGTGCAGTGAAAGTTTTCCAGGTAACAGGATCAATGTTAAAAGCGATCACCGACTGAGATACTAAAGTGTTCAGAAATGATAAAAAAAGACTGAATTAGTAACTTGAAACTGTAATTTGACAGTTGAAATATAAAATTAATATTTCCATTCCTGTTTGCTGACTGGTCAATACAACATTGCAGCCATGCTAAAATACATTCTATAGTAACAGATACCAGTTCGGCTGCTGGTGATTTCACTGTGTGTAGCACCAGTAAAGGCAATTATGTAATAAGATAAATTAAAAATGCTTTGTAACCACTAAGAAAAACTCAATTCTTTTTAGGCATTGTGCCTAAAAAAACTTTAATTTGTTTGGTTTCCTCTTAAATGTAATTGTTTTTCATTAGGAACATGAAAAGCTGTCAAGTACATTTGAGTTGAGTTTTAGTTTTTGCAGTGCTATTCTTGTAGATGCATGTCTGAATGCATGCAACATATGTGTGAACATATGAGTCATAATTAGATATGAGGGCATTTAAAAAAAAGTTCACACTTACTGATGTTTGTTCTTGCCTAAAAAGGACATTTTTTTGGACTCATGAGGCTGTCTAAAATGAGATGTGTCTAATGTCTTATGATCAACAGTGTTTCTGAATGTTGAGTAACTGTAAATCTACAGAAAAACAAAACTGTAAAAGCTTTAAACATAATTCCTATGACAGTTTTCTTTTTAAATCACTCATCCATCTATTCATGTACATGGTTATTGCAACGCAGGGCTCCTTTTAGACTGCGCCTAAAATTAGCATGTTATTTGCGTGTTCTGCGACCAGTAGCCTATCACATCATTTTCTGTGTTGAGATGCTGCATGTGAAAGTTTCACTGAGTTAGAGTGCCAAAATATGAACGGGTAGGGAAAAATATCACACACCAAACCGATGCTAAAGAACTAGCGCTGATGAAAGTAAAGCGCATACATTTCAAAATAAGAGTCCCGCTGTATTTCGGCCTGTTCATTAATCAAAGTCAAGTAGTATGTATTGAAGGTTTCCCCTGTTATTTGGTTACACAAACCAAATTTAATATATTTATATATTTATTTCCATATATTTATTTTCATTTGATTCAATCTAAACTGTTGTAGCTTCAGGAAGGAAAGACTAAGAGCAATATTTGACACATTATTCAATATAAAGATTTTACTAGCATCAGGGTTATTATAGTTAACTAAAACCATTAAAAACATTTTTCATTGCTTAAAATAAATGTTAATACTGAAATAAAAATGTATACAAACTAAACAAATAAATGACAAAAAACGAAATAAAAAAATATTAAAACAATGAAAGCAGAAAATGTAAAAAATCTAATCGGATTCAAAATATTAACAAAAACTATAAGAGTATTAAGTGAAAATAGTGACATTCATTTCCCAGAAAAAAAAATCACAAGATGAAAATGATGAAGCTGTAAAGGGTACAATTTAAGGTCATTGTTGTGTGGCTCTTTAAAAAATATTATATGGCCCCTGTTTTTTCCCCCTATAGGAGCCAATGGCTCCTTAAATGATTTTTTTTTTTTTTTTTTTTTTTTGTCTGGAGCCCTGCAATGCATTTTTCACAGCTTTAGTTTTTAACAAATATAAAGAGTATTAAGAGAATGTAAAGCAACTTTTACCTGGCTAGATCATGTAACTAGTTAAATTGAAAGTATCTTATTGCCACTCACTGATTACAATTGTACAAGAAGGGAAAAAAAGGCTTAAGACTTGCAACACAAGAAGGCTTACAGAGAGTGGAAATAGACAGCTATTGAGGTCTGTTCAAAATAAATAAGTAATAATAGAGAAGAATATAAATTAATATCTTACCACAAAAGATGTACAATCTGATACAGAAGTTGTGGTCCATTGTAACCAAATGTAGATATGGAGGACACATGAGGTGAGACAATCAAGCCAATAAATGAAAGGTGTCCTAGAGGTGGTTCAGATGTAAAAAAAAAAAAAAAAAAAAAAGGGGGTGGAAGCATCTTGCTAGAGAGAAAAAAACAATTTGAAAAAGAGGAAATGAATGCTTATTCAAGAAAGATGAAGCATAAGAGAATAAATGCTCGAAATGAAATTAATAAAAAGTTGTTAAATAAACAGAATACATATTTATTTATTGAATTAAATCTAAAAAATAAAATAAAATAAAAAATCACCCACATTGTTGTTCACGAACTCATTAAATAGTCAATAAACAGATGTCAATAGAGCTCTCCAAGAAAAGTATTTAGAAGAGACACATATTTGCTATGTAGAGAATGGTTGTGGATTTTTAACCTCTGTTTGTAAGTAATAAGCACAAAGGACTGCCATGTGTATAATGTGCAAATAAATGAGGAATTTTTAACTGAAGCTGATGATGGGTGTCTGTTTAACCTAGGCTTTTTCCAGCACACAGCCAATGTAATCATCATATATACACGATTATAGTTGGAAAGATGCAAGTGTAGCGGGTCCAGGCTAGGTCTCCGCTGGCAGATATATAGATAATCCTCTGATAGGAGTGCTCTGAAAATATGACAAATATTACACAGAAATCAGTGACGCAGGACAACAGTTGCTCATTCTCCATTCACTCGGATTATGAGCTCATCTTGCTCTGCGCATCGCTAAATGTCCCAGTGTGACGCTGCTCGTGGTTACCGCCACCTTGTGTCCATTTTATGAAATACATGTCATTATGTGCTTTATTTCTCATTAGTATTCCATTACATAAATCAGAATAAAATACAATACTATTGCAATAATATTTGCTGCCATGCTGCGTTTTCTGCCCCTTATTTGCATAAATTTGAGAATGGAGAACCCTGTTCCAAATGGTACACATTATGCGCACTTGTGGCCTTGTGGACTAACAATGGCAGCCGAATGTGTGTCCATTAAGTCCACAAGACCGTAGGGTGTCCTGTTTGTAGGTTTCAAAATGGTGCTCGCAAGCACCCCTTTTAAGGCCAATATGCACCCTCGAGGTGCACCTTTGCTGAGCCCACACTGAGGTGAGCTCGAAAGCAGACTTCTACCCAACAGTCAAAGTGCCATTACATCACAAAAGTCTGAATTCAGTAGAAAAAATTGCAGGTTTTAGGGTTCCATTTGGGACAGAGCCTTAATTTTTTTTTTTATGCTCTTCCCTCTCTAACTTCCCTCCCTCTTCTGGACTGCGATGTATGTCATTGCTTATGCTGGACGAGTGCCCATTACCAGCGGAAGCTGAACAATGGGTTTAACTAAACACTCTAAGCCAGGAATACCAAATATCAAGCATGCCAGTCGCGGACTGACCATCTGGAGCACCAGGAGTTTTCTCGGTGGGCCGCTGTACAATGTGGGATGACTCATTGCTACATAAAATATATAAAGAATGAATGATAGTAAATTTATGTAGCCTATCCTTCCATCGGCATAACACCACATTGTGACTCCACAAAGCTATCTTGGACTACGGGCTCGATTCTGCCCCTGCTGGACTCCAGGAGAGCTTGGCCTGGGAAGAGGGGGGCTTGAAAATATTTTTCTCTACCAAAGGGGCCGGCAGAAATAGTTTAGCTTTCAGTATATGATTGTTTATAGGTCAGGTAAGCAACGTGCTAATGCAGATGCTGTATCAGAAATTACAATAATGAAATATTTTGCAAATAATCCTTTTTGCTCTTTGCGCTTCTCCCCAACTCAAACATCACAATCATGGCTCTTACGGGTACTTGTGAAGGCGTGTTTTAACAGGTAAAAGTAGGTTACTTTCAATAAAAGGTCAAAGATATTAAGAATACATTTTAGCTGTGTGTCATGAGTAAACAATTAAGTAGACTAACACTCTGTCTAGAGCGACAATAAACTGGAACATGTGTCTTTCTGAACAGCTGCATGGTGATGTTATTTTGAAGGGTCCATTGTTGCGCGCTTCATCGCAATGTCTTGTTTTCTTTGAACTGTTCATGGCCTGTTTCATCTTTGAAGGTCTCTAGCCCTGTTTACACTTGGTATTAAGATGTGTTTTGGTCGATTGGATCACAAGTAGACGAGGGAGACATACTCTCATTTACACCTGGTGATTTAATCTGTCTCTTTTGTCCATTTAGATCAGTGATGAGTAATCTGAAGTAACTTCAAAACTGTCCAGTTATCATTTAAATAAAGTGTTCTAAATCAGTCTGAAATATTTTGCTACAATGAGGTGTTAAATATATTCACGTTTATTCTCAAACTGACAAAACACAATCAGTACATATATCTTATAACTGTTTGAGTGCACATTATTCTGTCATATTTGGTTCTTCTCCTGCATCCCCCTGCGCCTCCTGCAGCATCTGCTTGTACTGGCTTTTGAAGAACCCACCCTTGTAAAGAGAGAAAATATGCTGTAAGCATTAAAAAATATAGATTGTGTAGACAGGTGAAAGTGTGAGGGACTGAAACTGATTTTATGAAGGCAATATACCTTGTAGAGGGCTGCTGTGATGAGAGCCAGTAGCAGCAGTCCTCCTATCACCCCTCCAGTGATCTCTTTGGTCAGGTTCGCCTCCTCATACAGCTCCACTTGGGTGTTAATCTACAAAGTGGGAAAATGTGAGCAAGTGAATTTTTAGTGTAGTCAGAAGTGATCTCATTGTAACTCATTTGTCTGTGGCATTTCTTTAATAAAAATACAATGACTTCCTTACTATAAAAACACACTTGTACAAAGTAAAGCACACACACATATGCACAGGAAGTATGTGGTGTGAAAAAATAAGAATAAAACAGAACAAATTAACAAACCATAAGCTATACAAAGTTTTGAGTTTTGAGAGCTCTATTTACAGTCATTAGACTTGACATGAACGATCACTGAATCACCTGGAGAGACGGTGCAGTGTGTTGAAGATCAGAGGAAAAGAAAATGTATTTGCTCTTGTCATAATCCAGAGACGCTGAACTGACCAACTCAAACACAGCAGCTCTGAGTCCAGTCTAAGAGAGACACAGATCATGACAATAAGAAATCATTAAACAATTATTTTGTTTTATGATTTGAATTTGCTTTAAAAGTCAGATACCTGCTCAATCCATCCAGAGCTCACATTGCCAGATATATAATAGAAGTTGCTTTCATTTTTTTTGATAGTGACCTCACAGCTGAACACGGCACACACCGCCACAGTGCAGTTCTGACACACACACACACACACACACACACACACCCAGAGAGACAGAGTTTCATTGATGTATGTTTATCATATACTACTAATAAATTGTGGAAAACTAATAAGGTAAAACTAAAAATTCAAAAGTGTCCTCACCACCACATGATTATTTTTAATAACGTCCAACAATGTAAAACTGGTGATAACAGGCTTCTCCATGTTCTCGCCTTTACAGCCAGAAATCTTTAGTAAGGAAGAAAGAAAGAAAATCTCACTTTCTGTCAGCAAAACTTCTCAGGTTACGAATGTAACCATGGTTCCCTGAGAACAGGGAACTTAACTCTGCGTTTCACCGTATATGGGGAACGTCACACGTGAACCGATGTCTGAAAGCCAAGTATCAAACCACTCCAATCCTATTGGCCGGCGACAGCCTATGGCATCATCATAGTGCGACCCGGAAGTATATAAGGAGCGCCTAGAGAATCAGTCAGTATCTTTTCGTCATGAGGGACTGTTCAGCAGGCAGCCCTGAAGCATGGCAAAGCAACGCAGAGTCTCGTTCCCTGTTCTCAGGGAACCATGGTTACATTTGTAACCTGAGACGTTCCCTTTCGAAAGGGAACTCAACTCTGCGTTTTACTGCATATGGGGAACGATATACCCACGCCGCCATGCTTGAGGAGAGTGCATGCCAAGATGGCTAGATAAACGTCAAGCGGTTTCAAAGGAAACGCCAGATAGCAACTCGCCCTCGGCTCACACAAAGGCTGTCAGTGACAGCATTCCCTACGGCCAACAGCCCAAATGAGAACGGAGCATTCGATAGGGAGATGCTCACAGTAAATAACAGAAATAACAGCGCCCTCAAGAACTGTCTATGCGCGCTCCTCTCCCAGACAGAAAACGCCCAGAATGTGTATATCAAGTGTCAAAACCTGGGACACAGATGAACACACTCTCTGAAACGTTTGTAAGGTATAATATAAGATTCCCTTACCAGATTCGATAACATCGCAATCAGACAAAACAGTCCCGAAAGATGAAAAGATACTGACTGATTCTCTAGGCGCTCCTTATATACTTCCGGGTCGCGCTATGATGATGTCATAGGCTGTCGCCGGCCAATAGGATTGGAGTGGTTTGATACTTGGCTTTCAGACATCGGTTCACGTGTGACGTTCCCCATATGTGGTAAAACACAGAGTTGAGTAACCTTTCAAAAGGGAACATGGTTCTCAAACTCTTTAACTCGTAGGCCCCTGTTGTCCTACCTTCCTCTGAGACTGTCTCGAACCCCGATTGCTGCTGGCAGGCGAGGCAAGTGCACTAACAATGACGCTAAACACCACATTCTCTAGCAGTCGTCAGTGTGTTAAACCTCAAAACTCTCACTATCTGGCCACTGTTACACACGCAATGCGAGTGGATGTCTGTTTATCACAGCTGACGTGCAACAAAATGCTTCATGAAAAATAAAGTGCAGTCGATGAACGAATGATAAGGAAGCACAAAAAATGAACGTACAGTACACAAGAGTAAATACAAAGTGCTCGTTGTTAGTCGCCAACAGCACAGCAGCTCCAGACAATCAAAACCCAGTGTTACTCACATGAGAAGCAGGATCAAAGCAGCCTCCACGTCTGTTTTCAGTTTTTCCCACTTAGCTCTCTCCAGAGCTGGAAAGCTTTTCTAATATAAACACAGTCCTAAAGCGCTTGCCAAGTCATAAACATTCATTCCAGTGATAATCTTTTGAGCTCTTTTGTATTGTGTCCCATCTCTTGTTCTTTTTCTTTTTTTTCCAAATCTCTCTCTTGCTTGTTCTCTCTCCTCGACCGTCATACCGCCCCCTAATGCTGATTGGTTAGACGTTTGTGGTTGGTGTCGGCCCGACTTATTTCCAGACAGTGTTTTTGAAATTCTACTTACTCAACCTTTAATTAAAATTATCAGTATACCTGTATGGCTTATGAGATAAGAAATAAATTCACATACTTGCAAATTTGAATTAGTCCAGATGTCAGTATCACCAAGTTTCACTGGTACTCTGATGAACACTTTGAATGTTAATTCTCTGAGGTCATTCTGAACCTGAAAGAGGAAAAAGAAAATAAGGAAGAGTTATGTACAGTATGAGCATTTGAGCGTTATTAAAATAAATCCTATTAAAATCTGTCATTCAGCCTTTCTGAAACATTAGATATTAGTGTACTATAAAACCTTTTTATAATATACTTTAAGATAAATAAAATAAAATAACTAAATACCATTATTATCTGCTGCACGGGTTTCATAAGATCTTTTTTCCCTGAAGTAAAATTAATGTGGATGGTGGAATTTTCATGCCTTTCATTTTAAATGAAGTAAGGAAAAGAGAATATATTACAGTATAGGACAATAGAAAATGTGGTATTATTTTTATACAGAAACATGGAGCAGAGCACTAACCTTATCAGGGCAATATAGATGGCATATTTGACATCGATGGTTTTCTGTGTTTTTAACTCACTGTCGATTGAGTGTTTGTCATTCCCACTGTGAGAGATGGAGGTTTTGATTATTAGCATCATTTATCAGTTTCTGATAAAATGATCACGACAATCCTCCTAGAGCTCATGGTCAAAGGCTGTTTCATGCTTTGAGTTCACTCAAACAACTTCTACCACACAAAGATGATGTCATACCTTGTGACTGCAGCAGTAAACATCACATTTTGGCCCAGTGTACTTTCTTTATTAATACTGTATGTAATCTCAAACACAGCCTAGAATTTGAATGAAAAAGACAGAATAAGACTACATTTTGGACTAATTAAAGTATTGTAATTCATATGACAACAGAACATGTTGAATAGTCACACGCCCATGAAAGCTGCTCTGGATAAAAGTGTTTGTAAACTGCTTTGAGTTTAAAAGTAATCAAGTCAGTAAATGAGTGTGTATATGCATATGAGCTGGACAATTAATAGTATTTTAATCGTGATCACGATTCCTGCTTCTCTAGATCCATTAAGCGTAATCGTTGCAATATTGGCCTGCTGGTTATTTTTCATGAAAAGGGTTTTTTCTTTTTTTTTTTTTTTTTTTTTTTGGACATTTCTGTTTTCTTGTACATTATCAGTAACAAGCCTTCATGAGCATTCATGCTTGGTTGCCAGATGTCAAAAGTTTAAATACCCGAATCAGAGCTTTCATCTTAAATCGATAAATTATCTAACAAGTGTTTTACCTAATTTTCCCAACTTGACAACCATACGCTGATCTGAAAATACAGGCAAACGTGTATGTTGGAGTTCAGTGATCTCCATTGTGATCTTCAGCTCAAATGAATCAATGAAGTATTTGTACTGCGCATCTGTGACTAAAACAGTGAGAAAATCTTCTCGGGGACTAATTGTAATAAATCTAAACATGAATCTTGACAAATAAACCCTGTCTATTGCTTGATGTTCTCTTGTTTTGTGCTTGAGTGAAAGTGCAATAATTCTAATGAAATGTAAAAAGAAATGAAAATGAGAACAATTGTAATTATTAATTTTTGAGCAAAATAATGATTATCAGTTTAACTATTAACATGCATTCCTCCACATGGGCAAATATTCATGTCAGCAGTGTGATTATTGACCTGAGCGTTGCCCTTGAGGATGGGTTTACTGATTTGACAAGAGGTTTTTCCCAGTGTAAATCCTTGCTCAGCATCCAGAGACACACACTCCACTCTGCCCTGCTCATACAGAACGTTTATCATATATTTCAACATACATACGCACATATCTGGCCACATAAAGGCCTTTATAATTGTACCATCGATTAAGTATATGAGCAACCGTTTCATTTTCTCACACACACACACACACACACATACACACATATATATATATATATATATACATATATATATATATATATATATATATATATATATATATATATCATGCTAACTAACATTCCATTTGTTACATGGTTTGA
This sequence comes from Elopichthys bambusa, assembly GCA_037101425.1. Taxonomy (NCBI): domain Eukaryota; kingdom Metazoa; phylum Chordata; class Actinopteri; order Cypriniformes; family Xenocyprididae; genus Elopichthys; species Elopichthys bambusa. The sequence goes on from CM074449.1 coordinate 27,242,124, forward strand.
AAATATTTGTTAAATAAACTCTAACAACTCTAACTTATTTTAAGTTTCATTAAAAAATTCATTGCATCTTCATAGCTATTTTGCTTTAGAAATAGCATTGTTATCATTATTAACTAATATCAGTTTCAGCATATGTGCCTATGTTTACCTGTTTAGATGTGAATCTCCTGTAGGAAAGTCCCAAGGGGTATTTGAGGGTGAAGAGAGTGTTGTATGAGTTTTCTCCTCTGTTTTCTACAAACACTGTCACGTTGATCTCCTGCATTATCCCAACCTCTATATTTGTAGATCTGAATCACAGAAACCAAAGAGAAATTTGTAAATACTTTCATAAGCATGAATATGGTTTGGAATTATTCATTTCTGTTAATACTTCAGTTCAGAAATAAAGCAAATTATTTGCTCACCCAGAGAAATTGAAATTCATTCGGAGGTCGTCAATACATAAATTATCAGCTCCACAGTTTATCTCAAAATCTAGCTATAAAAAGTGAGCACAGAAAAAATCATGAATTGTTAATATGTGATGAAGTTCTGCTAACTTCTGCTTTTAATACAGATGAACTCTTACATTGTGGTCTGTGGAGGTCTTTATCTCTGGCAGCAGTATTGGTCTCAAATTTTGCATTCTTGCTAATGGAAGTCCCTCAAATGTGAAATTTAACTGATTGGACAACGGGTTCAGAGCATCTTCTGAACAAGCCTTATGAAAACGAGAAACAATAAGAGATGTTATTAACAAGACACTCTACAGTTATACTTGGGTCACTCTTGCTTTGTATTTGATTCTTTATATTGCATTTGATTAATTATAAATAATCAAGTTATACTTAATAGTTTGTGTTGTGTTTAAATGTTTTTATTTGTAATTTCAGCAGAAGATAATTTGTAACTACACTTTTTAATGCAAGCACATAAGTTACATTACAACACAAATGTATAAAATAAAGATAATGAAGTTTGAATACCTGAGTTTTATGTATAAGAAGCAAGAATTACACTTTTAGTTCTAAATTTTAGCCTAGAATCATCAGATTCACTGAAAATCTATTTATAAATAACATTTGGTACTTACCCCTATGAAGAAAGCATGACTTTTGCATACTTCCTGCAGCCCAATGTTCATCACATCACTGTGGAGCCGGTTTTTTGGTGAGAAGTTTGCTCGATATTTCTGTCGCTTGGCATCCAGCATTATGGTGTAATTAATATTTGCAGTCAAACCTAGAAAATGTGTTTGATCATAAAAGCCCAAAAATATTAGCAATGCAACAATACCGGATTTTAAGAGCACACCAGAATACTACAAACCTCAAGCAGAATAAATGACCATATGTGATGTAAAAACACAATAACACTGTAATTATATTGCAAATAAACCTGTTATGCCGTGTTTGTATCCGCTCATAGTGAAGCACACAGTCAGATTGTTTTGAAATGGCTTTGTGCAGTCTGTTTCACCAGTTGGTATTTTGGTTGGGTTGTAAGTTACTTTAGTTTCCAAGAGCATGATGGGTCTGGACCTGAACGACCCACAGATAACACATATGAATGATTATGGCTCAAACTGTGTATTTGTATAGATTTTTAGTTCTTTATAAAAGAAAACAGACCTGAGAAGCAGAACTGCTCCCTTGGACCCAACAGCAATGTCAGGAAGGTTGTCTTGACTCTGGTCTAGAGAAGACTGACTTAATGAAATCCCAAAGAACTGCAAACCTGGTCGCACAGATGATCCAACAATCCTCTGTTTCATTCAAGAGGGAATGAAACAGATAACAAAAATATTAGAATATTAGAGTCTATGAAGTGAGTCAAGGAAAAGTAATGCAAGAAAGGTGACACTCGAGGTTGAATAAATAATGACAGAATTAATTTTTATGTGAACTATTGCTTTAAACTGCCATCAACCCACGTGTTTTTCACCTGTGAGTATTTTGAAATGATAACTCCATCTCCCCCATTGAAGATGTAGATGCTGCCCTGTCCATCCTCCTCCAAAGGAGCTCCAATCAGCACATCCATGAAACCATCATCGTTCAGATCTGCTGGACTGGACAGAGAAGAGCCAAACCGACCCCTCTGACCTGCCATGCCCACCAGTGTATCCGAAAAAAATACGTTTGCCTATTAAGATATAACAGAGAGAGGAGAAACGATTAAATAGACACAAATGTACATTTATTCAATCTTGATGAACTCTTTTTAAAAATGTTAGTCTTAATTGAATCTCCAAATAATCACTGACCTGTGTGAAGATGTAAACAAACACTATGCCCTCCCGGTCAGACTCCATGTATGTTGGTGCCGATACCAAAAGTAGGTCTGTTTTGAAGTCCTTGTTCAAATCCACCACACACACCTCAGCTCCAAAATATGAGCCAATCTGAGGCTGAGAAAAGAGAAGTTTGAACATTAAAATGATCTATACTCCCTGCTGATAGTAACTTGATTCTGTACATTTATGCTTTTCTGATAAGACCAGCAATTGGTTCTATATGTAATGTACAGTATATGTATATGTACATAATGCTGAGACACAAGACTACAACTCTCACTGCTGCCACTACCAACTGCACCATCCCTAAAGATCCCTGGAAGTTGTAGCAAATATTTGTATATTAAATATTAGATAAAACAAAACAAAAAGGTGACTACACAAATTTAATTAAAGTATGCCTATTGTCTTTTTTTAGAGTTGATTTTACTCCAGAACTACTGCAATAGCTTACTTACTGCAGTTATTGTATAGTGAAAATCCATCTATTTTATGCACATTTTGGGATATCGCATGAAAAAGAAAAATGCTGGACAGAAAGCCAAGATGCACATAAATTCTAAAAATGTGCATAAAAACTAAATGCATTCAAATGAGGCGGATACATTTTTTATACAATAAGAATGCATGATGGAATGGAACTACGATGGAATCACATTTACCGATAAAAAAATAAAATAAAAAATAATAAAACTGTGACTTTGCCTCAACAGTGGATGTGACTGGCTAACTGGACAAACCAGTGGACCAATTTCATTGCACAGCATCTCAAATGTTGGTTTGGTCATTTTGAATAGCCTAAGTCAAAGTCTGTCATCATAATAATTTGATATAATGACCTCCCAGTAGCATCTCGCATGATTGTGTTCCCAAACACCAGCACCATGACAGCATTTATTGCATGTTGTCTGTGTTCTCTGAGATGCAAATAATTTATGATGTATGAAGAAAGAGCCACAGTGGCTTCCCCGATTGCAGCAACTTCCATTTTTATTAGGCATATTTTGTGCCAATTTCCCAGGAAGTGAAGATTTTGTTCTCTTGAACACATGGGTTTGAAACTCTGCTTTAACCACAAATGTTTTATGCGATATTCCAATTTTGTGCACAAGTTAAAACTTTGGATGGAAACATAGCTAATGATACTGTTTTTATGCATGGTTGGGTTGACACCCCAAAAATTAAGCAAACAACCTCGGGAGAGTCCAGCAGCTGTTTAAATTGATTGGTTCTGAGTTGTGAAACAGAGACTTGTCCTTTATGCTTGTATCTCGGGGCTCCTAGAATAGCGAAGCTAGTCCTTGACACTGTTGCAATAGCCATTGAATAACCTTCAGACAAAATACAATAGTTCAATATTATGTATATTCTGAGTTGTATTTGCTGAATAGAAGAAAATGACTCTAAATTCAGGTCTTCTATGTTTGAGTGTTTCAAAAATGCCTCACCTAGATAGCTTTCATGCTCAGTGCCTGTTTGAAAGGAGTAGTCTGGCAAATATTCCTGATATCCACCTTTCCACTGGAAAGCTCCCACATCACTCATTAACACGCTTCCCTAAACAAAGCAAAGCAAAACTTACTGGATTTGGATACATATAGAACATCTCAAGATACCCCATTTCATGTATTTTTAGTCATATAATAACTATACAAACAATTTACGTCCCCTGAATTTCTAATTTTACAGTACATATAGTTTCAACCTTTGTTGGATCACTGTTAAAAATATAACTGTACTATAATCATTCCTGTAGTAAATTTGTATTTTTATTTACATATGATGTGAAAGCTGCACTGAATCCATCCTGTGCAAACTCCATTCTGGAGGAATCACCTGAAGTCTGGGTTCCTGCAGCAAATCAACAGAAGTTATGAAAGAAAAACTGGGTGAATGTTACTGACATCTTTTCTTTTAAGGTTCTTACCAAAAAATTGTGGGGACCAGCCAGCAGTCCCCATGGGGGAAATGGATTTATAAACATACTAAATTATGTTTTTTTGAAAATGTAAAAATGCCAAGTTTTCTGTGATGGGTAGGTTTAGGGTTAGGGGATAGAATATACAGTTTGTACAGAAACCATTACAATATTGTATAAAAACCATTAGGTCTATAGAGAGTCCCTTCAAGGATAGTGAACCAGACATGTGTGTGTGTGTGTGTGTAAAATACACGACTGGTACATGCACGACGATCAGTCAGTCACATTGCTGTTGGGCGTCTTTTTGAAGGATGCATAACTCAAGCCACGTACAAAATTTTCCTGAAAACATGTCCCATCAAGTGTTTTGTAAATCCCATTTAGCCCTAATGGAGATTTGAGAAGCAGTCGTGAAAATAATATTCTGATGTTGTATCGCTGTGGTAATTCTAACCACTGACTCTTCACAGGAAAATAATGAAACAAAGTTTGCATGTCTGCTGCGAGACTTAATGTTAACGCCCACTTCCATGATTGGCTATAATGGCTAACATATCTTTGCATTTGAAATAAGTATTACATTTGGTAACCCTCTCGAATACTTTTACTATGTTTTTACTATTACAGCTGTCGAGATTAACAAATTGTGAAAAGTGTTGATTATTGCATTGTTTAGATATATTCCCATCACATGAAAGATTGCAGTGATGATCACTGAGCAGATGACAGTCTGTTGATTGAATGTACCTCTTGGTTTCATGCAGATTACATAATGAGAGAACATTTGTTTTTGACTTATAAAATTTAAAAATAGACATTCTAAGCTTTCTAGAGACATGTTTCTCATGTATATGTGACAGCTATTTGCTGAGTTTTGGATTGTTATTGAAACGCATTTCAGAAAGAAATCTACAGAGACTTAGCAGACAGCGCACCCTGTATATTTTCTTTATTTTACAAATGCACGTCATTTTGCTGTTATTATGAGTGCACACACAAAAGTAGACATTCTGTACTTTCAACTGATGTATTACTTTTATATGTATGACAAAACAGTGTTAATAAGACCAAAGATTGCCTGTTCTCTGTGGTTACATGAGCACTGAACGGCCGCTGGCGGCCTGAAGCTCACATCTGCGAAAGCGTCTAAACAAATTGTTAAATAGGTGCTATGTTTATATATGAATTACATATTTGACATTCAAATAACGACATTCTTACCTAAAAAACACCTCTTAAAACCACATTCTGACACAGCAACAGTAGTATTTGTAAAAAAAAAAAAATTCAATTGGTGGATTTGCTCAACCGCCATGACAGTTGCGCAAGTGTAGTGATACAAACGGTGAAATGGTTCCAGTGCTGATACTGGGGGAATATTGCACGGCCTTCAGCCAATCAGATTCGAGAACCAGAAAGAACTGTTGTATAAATGTGTATGTGTGTATATATGTATGTATATATATTCTCTTCTATTGTCTCCTGAGCTCCCAACATACCTTCAATGGCAATAATGTTTTCTTCCAGCTTTTGAAGAATATTATTCAGCGCATTAAAGTCTGTCACTTCGAACACGTGATCAGTGTCAGTAGCAATGTCTTTCAACTCCATTTTTGCAGAATAACTATTAAAAGCACTGCCGACCTGGAAACAGAAATTGTTACAAAGCATTTAAAAATAATATGTATATATATATATATATATATATATATATGTGTGTGTGTGTGTGTGTATATTTGAGTGTGTGTGTGTGTGTGTATATATGAATATGTATATATGTGTAGGTCCTGTATATACACATATACATAAGGCTATGTATGAAGTATGTATACTTCATTTTCCACACACAGTTGAGCGTACAAGCCTTTCAAAGTATACTCCTTTGGCCGTGAATGTGGAAAGATGCCTTCGGTGCACTATCTAGTGGACTTTTAAAATGCTCAAGTCACTCGCATATGTGCTGTTGTATACGCACTGTCCGTGCGGTGACTGCGGTCACAAAAATTTGTCTGCATGCTGATGCGATGTGCAGACATCCGCAGACCCTGATGGTGAAAATTAAGCGGGAAAAAATGCAGATGGCCCAAGTATACTTTGGGCTTGAGTCAGGCATACAGTGCAGGTCCTGAACGAGATCCACATGAATGCCCCGTTTAGGGCACAAGCAAGAAAAACTCGCTGTTCAGAGTGTCTAAACTAGTCTGGTAAACGTTGGCAACCTCTAAGTTTTCTTGACTGTGCCAAAGAACATCGTATTGTGTGAAAGAAAATGTTCTTGCTTGAGCCGACTGAAAACACACATGACAGGAAAGGAGAGACTCTCGGACATTGCAGCAGTAGGCTGCTAAACAGTGCATGGGTATACTTTGAAAGATGCAGACACGAGTGCGTGCAGGACGTGGAAAGTGAAGTATACCTGGGCCTTTATAGCTAATAAGCCAGACGATCATTCTCTATAGACAGTTATTAGTTTACTCAGTTGCTTACTCATGACACATAGCAACACAGCAAAAAGTATTTACCTGTCACGGAGTCGACGGAGGCGAAAAGGTACATTTGCAAAATATGCTGTATGTTTGTAAGTCTGCTAGGTGCCGCTAGCATCACAGAAACGACATACTTCACCTTTAAACGTATCAGTTTAGGACACAGATCTAAATCAAACACGACAAATAAGAAACATCACGGCGTCAATTTAAATGTATGCCAGAAGTACTTATTAAAAATAAGTATAATATAATTAGTATTAGCAGCCTATTATAAATAAAAAGTAAAATGTAATTATAATAAATATAAGTAGGCTATAATAAATAAAAAATATCAGTATTCTTTAAAAAAGAAATATGTTGAAATTATGCAAACTTGATGAAGACTTTAACACAGTATCACTCACATCCTCTGATAGTTACAGTAGGACTGTCTTAAACAATTAAGTTTTTGTAAAAAAAAAAAAAAAAAAATCCATATGGAGAAAATGAAATACTATGAAAATAGTTTTAGTTATGATTTTTCCCCCCCATTTGATTTAGTCTAGTTAGTTTTGTATCAAATACAATGTGATTTTTTTTTTCTGTGATCGAGATCTGGCAGCAACAGCTCATTTTTCCTCTTGGCGAGCGATCCATCCCCAGCTTATCCTCCCATGAAATCCGCCATAGACCAGCAAACCAATGTGAACGCAGGACAACGACGACGTTCCATAGCAAACCAGCAAAGGAGCAAAAGCTGCTGTAGATCAGCTTAGCCGTAAGTCTCCGTAACTGGCAGATTTAAAGAAAATGACTGTCGTTTGGCAAATAAATTACGGACAGTTACGTATGCATTACCAACATTTTATCATGTAGGCTTTATGGTACACCTCAAACAAGGGATTTCATAGTAATTTATAGTGTTAATATTAATTGCCGAGTCCACGAATAGCTTGGGTTTGCAGAGCATTCGCAGCTTATATGAACTGCAGACCACTGATATATATATATATATATATATATATATATTATATATATATATATACTGATATATATATATATATATCAGTGGCGTGAAGTCCAGTGAAATATATATATATATATATATATATTGTAATTCATTCACAAAAAAAGTTATTGTTTTTCATGAGATTTTGAGTACTTCATACTTTTGTCAAAATGTGTTCTTAAACCTAGTGATTTTATAATGTTTAAAATTTATTCAAAAGCAAAACTGAGTGAAAAACTATTACAGGAAATGGCTGATATATGCGCAAATAAATGCTACTCTGCCGCCACCTGCTGGTTATAGTGGTAATTCATGTCTTTTTTATTTTTAAATAAAAGTGTTTTCTATCAAATGTCCTACACCTTGAAACGTTCGGTTTTAAAAATGTGGACAATCTCAGAAGAATGAACAAACAATGTTTGTGGTCATCACATTAAAAATAACATTTTAAGTGCTGGTAAAATGTTGCGTGTCTAATCAGAGACACAGTGTTTCTTATTCAAATGTTCCCATTAGCTTTGTCTTTATTGCAATCAATAAAACTGGTTTATTGGCAAATTAGGCAAGTGTGATAACTGCATTAAAATACAAATAAAACATTAAGAAGTCAACCATTGATGGTTTTGTGTCGATGTACATTGAGTACAGATTGACAGCTAACAGTTCACCCGAAATGCCCAAGGTGGCTTAACGAAAAACAGGAAGTAACCGTGCATATGGTCAATTAAACAAAAGTTGTATATATATATATATATATATATATATATATATATATATATACAAACCCGAGTCCAAAAAAGTTGGGACACTGTACAAACTGTGAATAAAAAAGCAATGCAATAATTTACAAATCTCATAAACTCTCATAAACAAATCTCATTTTATTCACAATAGAATATAGATAACATATCAAATGTTGAAAGTGAGACATTTTAAAATGTCATGCCATTTTGGCTCATTTTGGATTTCATGAGAGCTACACATTCCAAAAAAGTTGAGACAGGTAGCAATAAGAGGCCGGAAAAGTTAAATGTACATATAAGGAACAGCTGGAGGACCAATTTGCAACTTATTAGGTCAATTGGCAAGATGATTGGGTATAAAAAGAGCCTCTCAGAGTGGCAGTGTCTCTCAGAAGTCAAGATGGGCAGAGGATCACCAATTCCCCCAATGCTGTGGCGAAAAATAGTGGAGCAATATCAGAAAGGAGTTTCTCAGAGAAAAATTGCAAAGAGTTTGAAGTTATCATCATCTACAGTGCATAATATCATCCAAAGATTCAGAGAATCTGGAACAATCTCTGTGCGTAAGGGTCAAGGCCGGAAAACCAAACTGGATGCCCATGATCTTCGGGCCCAGACGGCACTGCATCACATACAGGAATGCTACTGTAATGGAAATCACAACATGGGCTCAGGAATACTTCCAGAAAACAGTGTCGGTGAACACAATCCACCGTGCCATTCGCCGTTGCTGGCTAAAACTCTATAGCCTGCATCTCTGATGGTATGGGGTTGCATGAGTGCGTGTGGCATGGGCAGCTTACACATCTGGAAAGGCACCATCAATGCTGAAAGGTATATCCAAGTTCTAGAACAACATATGCTCCCATCCAGACGTCGTCTCTTTCAGGGAAGACCTTGCATTTTCCAACATGACAATGCCAGACCACATACTGCATCAATTACAACATCATGGCTGCGTAGAAGAAGGATCCGGGTACTGAAATGGCCAGCCTGCAGTCCAGATCTTTCACCCATAGAAAACATTTGGCGCATCATAAAGAGGAAGATGCGACAAAGAAGATCTAAGACAGTTGAGCAACTAGAAGCCTGTATTAGACAAGAATGGGACAACATTCCTATTCCTAAACTTGAGCAACTTGTCTCCTCAGTCCCCAGACGTTTGCAGACTGTTATAAAAAGAAGAGGGGATGCCACACAGTGGTAAACATGGCCTTGTCCCAACTTTTTTGATGTGTTGATGCCATGAAATTTAAAATCAACCTATTTTTCTCTTAAAATGATAAATTTTCTCAGTTTAAACATTTGATATGTCATCTATGATGTATTCTGAATAAAATATTGAAATTTGAAACTTCCACATCATTGCATTTTTTTTATTTTATTCACAATTTGTACAGTGTCCCAACTTTTTTGGAATCGGGTTTATATATATATGTATATACAGTGGGTACGGAAAGTATTCAAACCCCCTTAAATTTTTCACTCTTTGTTATATTGCAGCCATTTGCTAAAATTATTTAAGTTCATTTTTTTTCCCTCATTAATGTACACACAGCACCCCATATTGACAGAAAAACACAGAATTGTTGACATTTTTGCAGATTTATTAAAAAAAGAAAAACTGAAATATCACATGGTCCTAAGTATTCAGACCCTTTGCTCAGTCTTTAGTAGAAGCACCTTTTTGATCTAATACAGCCATGAGTCTTTTTGGGAAAGATGCAACAAGTTTTTCACACCTGGATTTGGGGATCCTCTGCCATTCCTCCTTGCAGATCCTCTCCAGTTCTGTCAGGTTGGATGGTAAACGTTGGTGGACAGCCATTTTTAGGTCTCTCCAGAGATGCTCAATTGGGTTTAAGTCAGGGCTCTGGCTGGGCCATTCAAGAACAGTCACGGAGTTGTTGTGAAGCCACTCCTTCGTTATTTTAGCTGTGTGCTTAGGGTCATTGTCTTGTTGGAAGGTAAACCGTCGGCCCAGTCTGAGGTCCTGAGCACTCTGGAGAAGGTTTTCGTCCAGGATATCCCTGTACTTGGCCGCATTCATCTTTCCCTCGATTGCAACCAGTCGTCCTGTCCCTGCAGCTGAAAAACACCCCCACAGCATGATGCTGCCACCACCATGCTTCACTGTTGGGACTGTATTGGACAGGCAATGAGCAGTGCCTGGTTTTCTCCACACATACCGCTTAGAAACAAGGCCAAAAAGTTCTATCTTGGTCACATCAGACCAGAGAATCTTATTTCTCAGCATCTTGGAGTCCTTCAGGTGTTTTTTAGCAAACTCCATGCGGGCTTTCATGTGTCTTGCACTGAGGAGAGGCTTCTGTCGGGCCACTCTGCCATAAAGCCCCGACTGGTGGAGGGCTGCAGTGATGGTTGACTTTCTACAACTTTCTCCCATCTCCCGACTGCATCTCTGGAGCTCAGCCACATGGATCTTTGGGTTCTTCTTTACCTCTCTCACCAAGGCTCTTCTCCCCCAATAGCTCAGTTTGGCCGGACGGCCAGCTCTAGGAAGGGTTCTGGTCGTCCCAAACGTCTTCCATTTAAGGATTATTAAGGCCACTGTGCTCTTAGGAACCTTAAGTGCAGCAGAAATTTTTTTGTAACCTTGGCCAGATCTGTGCCTTGCCACAATTCAGTCTCTGAGCTCTTCAGGCAGTTCCTTTGACCTCATGATTCTCATTTGCTCTGACATGCACTGTGAGCTGTAAGGTCTTATATTATAGACAGGTGTGTGGCTTTCCTAATCAAGTCCAATCAGTATAATCAAACACAATTGGACTCAAATGAAGGTATAGAACCATCTCAAGGATGATCAGAAGAAATAGACAGCATCTGAGTTAAATATATGAGTGTCACAGCAAAGGGTCTGAAAACTTAGGACCATGTGATTATTTCAGTTTTTCTTTTTTAATAAATCTGCAAAAATGTCAACAATTCTGTGTTTTTCTGTCAATATGGGGTGCTGTGTGTACATTCATCAGGAAAAAGAATAAACTTAAATGATTTTAGCAAATGGCTGCAATATAACAAAGAATGAAAAATTTAAGGGGGTCTGAATACTTTCCGAACCCACTGTATATATATATATATTTTATACATTTTTTCTATAGATATGGGTTTTGACTTGGTTTGTGCCAAATTTAGTGGTATTACCAGGGATTTTAAAGTTTAGTTGTTAGATTATTTTGTTCCCTTTCGAAAGGGAACTTCTACTCTGCGTTTGCAACACTATGGGGAAACGTCACGTGACTCGGTGTTCGAAAGCCAACTATCCAATAACTCCAAATCCTATTGGCCGGCGACAGCCTATGACGTCATACAGGCGCGACCCGGAAGTATAAAAGGGGCGCCTGGGGAAGCAGTCATTATCTCATCGTCTTTCGGGACTGTTTGTGTCGAAACTGCCATTATCGAATATACTCTTCATAGAGTATGTCTCTGTTATGTCTGAGGGCAAAGAGAAACATTTCAGGAAGTGTGTGGATCCATGCCCGAGGTTTTTAACGGAGGGTTCGCACACCCTATGCGTCTATTGTTTGGGAGAAGAACACGCACGGATGGTGCTTGAGGGCGCTGTCTGTGTGAATTGTGAGCGTCTTCCTATGAGAACGCTCCGTTCTCGTCTGGCCCTCTCCTCGAGGGATGAGGCGTCAACATCTGCGCCTGGTCGGTCCGGCCCTGCTCGTGCTGAGGCAGAGCGGCGGCTGCACTCATGGGGCTCGCAGATGGAGCTCGCTGCCGAGTTTGAGAGAAGTGTTATGGTCTCTCAGCTTCCGGTGGCGGCTGGCGGGGATGAGCTCCTGGATGATGATGACGTCTTATCTTTGACATCATCGGATCCGGGAGCGAGTGTTCTTCTGGCTGATAGTCCCAGCATATGCCGAGTTACTGGAGGTTGTGGAACGCGCTGCTGGCAGACTGCAGCTGCCGTGTGGGCGCGTGAGAAAAAAAAAAAAAAAAACCTGTTTGCGGCAGACTTGACGAACGTTTTTCTTTCCGACCACAAGCCCGTGACTCCAGTGAGCCTTCCATTTTTTCCGGATCTCCACGTTGAGATCGGGAAGGCATGGAAGAACCCATGCTCGGCCAGAGTTCATCCACATCGGCGAGGGAATCAGGTGACACCTTTGAACAGTCAGGCTGACGGCCGGGCTTATGATGTTTTTTTCTGGAGGCCCGCCTTCTGGCTTGATAGTGAAAGGGTTCTTTGGGCTTCTAGAACCATGGATGTTTTCCTTCCCATGTTTGTAAAGGAGCAGTCTTTGGTCTTCGAGCCACGGGAAGGTAAGACAGAGTCAGATTTCATTTCTTAAATGTTGACTTTGTGTCGTTCCTGTATATTTTCTGAACATGTCACAGTGAATGTACATTGAGAAAATATAGAATTTGAAGGGGTTTTTTTGGGCAAAACTGGAATGTTGAGACTGACTAAGCAGGTCACAGAATGGCTGCTGCTTAGTTTTCTCTCTATGTTGAGTAGCCTCTCGGCTATTTTCAGTATAGTTTGAGTTGGCACTCATTGCTTCAGTTTGTATGTCTACGGCGGCCCTAACCGGCCGCCTGACTTTTCAGCTTTGAGCTTCACTTTATTTTTCTCATCATGAGATTTAGAAGTGGAGATCAGGCTGTTTGTTATGGTGCCTGTTGTATATAATAAAGAAAATAGGCCTATAACTTGGCAGCCAGGCTAGAGCTAGGTGATGTGATATATGAAGTAACCCCATATGTATTCACTATCCTTTCAGGATTTGTTTCCTAGTTCTGGTTTTCCTCCCGAGGGAGTTGTTAGGCTGTACGCCCAATTATCCCCTTGCTGGTGTAGGTGCAATTTGAGTTTTACAGCTAGGTTGTAGACTGTTTTCTGACTCCCTTATGCTGTTCCTCAGGTGGTAGGCCCTTATCTTTGCGTAGATAAGTTATGCAGGTGTGTGCTTGGCCCCACTTTCTAGAACTTTCATGCTGAAAGGAATAATTTTCTTCTGAGCCACTTGATAATTTGTTTTATCAAGTTTGAGTTGACGTTGCTAGTTTTTTAGCTCCTGTCCTCTGGGGCTTAGATCAGATTTGAGGATCTGTGTGGGAAGTGTTTTTCTTTTCAAAACAGCATGTAGATCAAAGTTTGTTACTTTGGGTTCTAGACTTTTGCCCTACACTGTATGTGAGCCTATGCTGCCACAGGTTGGCACCTGCTCTCATAACAGTAGGCCCTTTGCTGTGAAAGTAGGCCTCTGTTTTGAGTATTTGGTGACTTGTACTCTCCAGTCTGAGGTCTTTGTCACTGGGTGCATCACCTGTTGGATTGCATATTCAGGGTAGTTAGTACCACTTTGTTGAGAAAAACTGGTATCTATTAGCCCCCTTTTTTAGTGGTCTGGTTAACGGTTATACTGCTTATAACTCAGATTGTAGGCCTTATGATATTCGGCCTCCTTCTAGTTAGCGGTTGTTCTACTATACTGTTTAACTGATCATAATGTGCTCACATATTTTCACAGGTTTACGCTGCCACAGGCCATGCCGCGTGTCTGTCTGAGGTAGTAGGCTTATATTAGCCTTCCTTAGACCATGTTGGCTTTGTTTGGTTCCCTTTAGTCAAAATGTGTATTTAGGGTACATTGCCTGTTGGAATGTGTAGCCTAGCGCAGGTTGCAGTTAGCTTCCCATAGCTTTTTGGGTTACAGCTGGTTCCCTGTAGCTTGGTTCACTTTAATTCACGAGCTGTAGCCACGTGTTATTGAATTGGCAGGCCCCTTTAGGCCTCCTTTTTAGTTTACGTTTGGCACAATTTGTGTTTTAACCTGTGAGTAGGCTGATCGCCACCTGTTACTGGAATGGAGGCCCCTTTAGGCCTCCTTTTTCTAGTCGACTTGTTGGCAGGATGCCTGGGAAACCATGCCACCGTCGACCACACCCCATCACTGACGGATAGGCCCTAACAGGCCTGTTCTCGATGTTTGGCAGTGTTGTTCATGTGTTAATCATGACACTGTTAATACATGGCCTCTGGGTGGTATGGTTATGGTAGCCACTTGCTGATGCCACGTGTTTACTAAGGCAGGCCTACTTCGGCCTCCGGTGTAATATGTGGAGTTCAGTTATATACTCCTCTCGCTGTGAGGGTGACAAGGTGCTTTTTACCGAGTATTTCGAGTGGCTAGTCCCTCAGGTTGGTTTGGCAGCACTTTAATTCACGAGCTGTAGCCACGTGTTATTGAATTGGCAGGCCCCTTCAGGCCTCCTTTTTAGTTTACGTTTGGCACAATTTGTGTTTTAACCTGTGAGTAGGCTGATCGCCACCTGTTACTGGAATGGAGGCCCCTTTAGGCCTCCTTTTTTCTAGTCGACTGGTTGGCAGGATGCCTGGGAAACCATGCCACCGTCGGCCACACCCCATCACTGACGGATAGGCCCTAACAGGCCTGTTCTCTGTGTTTGGCAGTGTTTTTCATGTGTTAATCATGACACTGTTAATACATGGCCTCTGGGTGGTATGGTTATGGTTATGGTAGCCACTTGCTGATGCCACGTGTTTACTAAGGCAGGCCTACTTCGGCATCCGGTGTAATATGTGGAGTTCAGTTATATACTCCTCTCGCTGTGAGGGTGACAAGGTGCTTTTTACCGAGTATTTCGAGTGGCTAGCCCCTCAGGTTGGTTTGGCAGCAAAACCTTACTGAAGGTTGTTTTTTACCTAGATCTGCCTCCCTGAGTCCTATTCTAGTTGAGCTAAGGGCCACCTAGCGCCTAGGGTGGATCTTTTGTGCTCCTAGAAACGGCCACAAGACTACGCCGTGTGTATTAGAGGTTGCTAGGCCTACGGGCCGCCTAGTTTTAACACACTGGAGTATGTTTGCGTGTATTTCTCTTTGAGATTTATCTTTATACACTTCTGTTGGCCAGAGGCCTAAGTGATAAACCAACCTCCTTTTGTCTGGTTGTTTATCGTCCTTTGGGCCTAAACACTGCCACGAGCTGATGCCACGTGTCTGTTGAGGTTATAGGCCCCTCCAGGCCTTCCTTAATATGTGCTGGCGTACGCTGTACTCCTCTTGCTTTAGAGAGTAAAAGGTGTTTTTACTGAGTACACTGCTCGGTGGATCGTGTTGGGTGGATTGTCATGTGGGCACTCTGCAGCCTCTTAGGCTGCCATTGAAGTCATCTTTCTACCCCGGAAAGAAAGCCGGGCCACTTTCTGTTTGACTTCTGTTATTCACTTAACTCTATCATGCTGTAGGCCTCTTTCGGCCTCCATGAGTATGTGCCCATCGCATGGTCTACCTGTTAGGTGAGTTTCGTACTTCCCTTTTAGGGTTATGTTTGTAATAGTGCTTAGCTCCCTAAGCTGGTCATGGTGGTAGGCCTAGATCAGGCCTCCTCTTAAGGATCCAGCATCAGGCTGGTTTGTGCTTCCCTGGATCAGGGTTCTGTAGCGCACAGCCTCCTCAGTGCGTTAATTAAGCACTGGGTAGATCCTAGGATGAGTGGATTATACTCCCCTCAATACGAGGGTTCATAGCACTTAGCTGAGTTCTGCTCTCCAGGATGCCCGTCTCTACGCGTGGGTTTGAGTTTGTTCCTGCCCCTTTACAGTCACTCTTACTTACTATCTTCTGTGAAGAATGCGTGTTAGGAGGCTCTGTATTCAGACAGGGTTGGCCCAGACTGAGTTTGTCTCAGGTCAGACAAGGTCGGCCTCCCTGGTGGCATTGAGGGTGACTTCGTTCCCCTCTAGTGGCTGGCCGGGGTTCCCTTCGGTTCCCTGGCCACATTCCCTTGAAGGGACCACTGTTTCTTATGGAAAAGTGGGTTCCAGACGCTTTAGCACCTTCTGTAGGGCCTTTGAGGAGGTCCTTCATGGAATTTAGCTTGGGCTGTTGGCCGAAGGGAATGCTGTCACTGACAGCCTGGTGTGACCCGAGGGAGAGTTGCCAAGCAGTTTCTACTGCTCTGGAGCCTTTGTCTCAGCCATTTTTCTTGGCAGGCATTCTCCTCAAGCATGGCGGCGTGGGTATATCATTCCCCATAGCGTTGCAAACGCAGAGTAGAAGTTCCCTTTCGAAAGGGAACGTCTCAGGTTACGAATGTAACCAGGGTTCCCTGAGAACAGGGAACGAGACTCTGCGTTTCCTTGCCATACATCGGGCTGCCTGCTGAACAGTCCCTCAAGACGATGGATAATGACTGCTTCCCCAGGCGCCCCTTTTATACTTCCGGGTCGCGCCTGTATGACGTCATAGGCTGTCGCCGGCCAATAGGATTTGGAGTTATTGGATAGTTGGCTTTCGAACACCGAGTCACGTGACGTTTCCCCATAGCGTTGC
Source organism: Elopichthys bambusa (assembly GCA_037101425.1). Taxonomy (NCBI): domain Eukaryota; kingdom Metazoa; phylum Chordata; class Actinopteri; order Cypriniformes; family Xenocyprididae; genus Elopichthys; species Elopichthys bambusa. Next base: position 27,258,876 of record CM074449.1, read on the forward strand.
AAACGCAGAGTCTCGTTCCCTGTTCTCAGGGAACCCTGGTTACATTCGTAACCTGAGACGTTTTATAACCTTAAGAAAACTTTAACTCTACTTTTCTCAAAATTGAGTTTGCTGACTCTATCGACTTCAAACAGCTCAGTCATTTTTTTGTTGGATTCCATTCATTCAAATCATACATCATTTTAAAGGGTTTTTAATAGAGAATGTGAGAATAACAGTAACTCGTTTTTAAAAATTTGCTCATTGCGACTCATTTTTCCAGCATGGGTCACACACACACTCTCTCTGTGTGTGTGTTTGTATATAATTACTTTTAAACTATTTTAATTCTATTAAAATGTTGGTAACACTTCACAATAAGGTTCATTTGTTAACATTAGTTAATGTATTAACTAACATGAACTGACCATGAGCAATACATTTGTTATTGTATTTGTTAATCTTTGTTAAGGTTAGTTAATAAAAATACAGCTGTTCATAGTTTGTTCATGTTAGTTCACAGTGCATTAACTAATGTTACCACTTAAAACTCTTGTTTTTAATGTCTTAGTAAATGTTGCAATTAACAAAGATTAATAATTAAGTGCAGTTCATGTTAACTAATGTAGTTAACTAATGAACCTTATTTTAAAGTGTTACCAAAATGTTTATACTATTTTGCTCAGCAGCTCTGTGGCCACATAGTAAAATTGTAAAGATTTTAAAATAGTTTTAAACCTAGTTTTTTGCATTATTACAAAATTTGACTACAGATAATTCAACATTTAACATTCTGATGTCAGAGATTATAATGCCGCAGTATGTGAAGAAGAACAAACTTACCCCGATTGCAAATCGTCTTATGTTCTTTGCGTTTGCCTTTGATGATGCCAATCTCAATAAGTTCCTGTCATGTGACTGTCCATCAGTAATAACAAGCAATATTTTATTTGCTGATGGTCTTACCCCTCCATTTGGGGTAAACAGCTCTTCCCTGGGTATTTGAAAAGAAATGTAATTCTCAGCAGTTTGTTGAAAAGAGGTTTGCAATTACTTCTAAACAAAAAGACATTCTATTTTGGCAGTGAATAAAATGGGTGATAAAGACCCATAGACTTACAAGGAGGAAGGACCCGAGAACTATCTATAGATTTGTACTGTTGACTTAGCCAGTAAGTAACCCACAATAACACCCTATAAACTGCATAGCAATATGTTAGCAAGGTGTTAACAACCATTGTATGTCACAATCGGCTCCCTAGTGAATCTGTATATCTGTATTCATTTAATTAGTTTATATAATTGGTATGTTTTGTGTCATTGGTTTATGTATTACTGTGAGCGACCTCACAAGCCTTAATGACATAATTTCCGATAAAAGAACATTAATACAGCCCTTACAATGGCTGACTTCAGTGCCCTGACTATTGAACTAGGGAACTGATTGATACATACCATCAAAACACTTTAGCAGCACCCAGACAAACACCCACAGCACCCTAGGTTTGTAGGAGATTACTGTTTTGCTTTTATTTTTAAAAAATGTAAAAATCTAGTTTTACATGATAGTTGTGTTCTTATTGACTTCAGTTCAGACTGTATCCATTTATTTAGCTCCTCCTAATGCTTTATATTTGAACTTCTGTACATAAGCAAGAACACAAGCTACATTATATATATGAAATGGGCCACACTAAATCTAGTTTAATAAAGGGTTTTCAATTATTGTAGTAAAAAAAAAAAAAAAAAAAATCTTACACAAGCTTTAAGATGGCTGTCGCAGTCCTAGTGCTACTTCCAGTCTGGTACTTTATATTTGTCACACTAGATTCCCATGTGTTGTCTTGAATTTTGAGTTGATTGAAATTGTAGTGAATATCACAACCAATGGAGTACTGTGCTATGGCAAACTGTAAACCAACAACAGATAAACTGGTCAATAATGTCACTTTTCTGACAAAAGACAATTTCAGGTGTTTCGCTTTTTATATGTATAAAAACATTGGCTATAGTTAGTAATTAAATTTATTGAAGTGACATTGAGGGCTATTCCTACCTGTGTATTTCGCTCAGTAAAACGCTTGATCACACTTGTCACAAAACCCTTCATTGTTTTAAAATTGTTAACCCCTACACTCCCAGATCCATCTAATAGAAAAGCAATATCAATCGGACCAAGACAGTCTGGAAATAAAGAGAAGCAGAAGTGTGGACATATGTAGTTAAAACTGCAGTTACATCAAAAAAGAAGAAACTTCTTTGACTGAAAAAAACCCTTTGACAACAATCATATTTACCTCTGTATTTGGAGTAGGGTATTGGTGCTTTAAACACGCTGTTTTCACTAACGAAGCACATGCCTCTGTAGTTGGTAACTGATACACATTTCTTTGGAATGGTTGGGCCACAAATCTGAATGAGATGGAATTTAAACATGAATACTAAATCAAATGCTAATTATAGAACACAATACCAATCACTTTAATATATATGTGTGTGTGTGTGTGTGTGTGTGTGTATCTATATATTATGCGGTGGTGATTTTGTATGAATTCGGACAATGCAATTTAAGGAAACATCCAAATTTATTTTCAGAAAAATAAAAATAAGCACGAAGGTCCACCCCTAAACGTAACTGTCAGTGAAACATAAGCCTACACAAAAACGTACGAAAGAGACTGGAATTAGCCACCAATTCGCCAGAACTAAAATAGTTACAAACTGCCATTAATGTGTGTGTGTGAAATAATGCATGTGCAAAATAGCTATAATATGTACTTTATTTGTAACTGATTCCAACAGTGTTCTGAAATACTTACCGCCACATTTGAAGACTGAGGATCTTGAACCATGGAAAGTCCAAGAGACATGTTGACAGCTTCTGAGGGCACTTCATTAACACACAGACGGTTTGTTCATTTTCAAAAAAAAAAAACAAAAAAAAAAAAAAAGAAAGAAAAAGAAATATTCACAACTTTGGTGTTATTCAAAAACAAATCTGAAGTACAAGCAAGGGCACCCCAGAGGTCTTGATCTTCTTGATTTCATATAATAATTAAAATGATGACTGATTGCTGTAATTCATTTTTCCCCTATCACAATAAATGTAACATTTCCTAATATCTTTACAGTACAGTGCAGTGGCATCATTTTCTCAACTTTTACAATACTGCATTTGAACAAGCTCCACCATTTAATCTAAGTCATTTAAAATATTTATGTTTTCTTTAATGAATAACTGCACACCAACATCTGGCCCCATACTGGCTAAAAACAGTGCAATTTAATTGCTTTGTATCTGGAAATATTTAATGTTAATCACTAGAAAAATACAAATCAAATCAAAGTTTTAAACTTGATGTCCTAAATTTGGTAACAAGGTAATGGGAAATAACAGCTCATATAATATTTAGTATAACCTTCTAAATTTGACATTTTTTCTAAAAGTTAAGCACCTCTGTTCATTTGTTGAAAAAGAGAATACCGTAGTATATATGTGTATATACATATATACTTGTAGTATATGTGACTTGGAAAGTCACATTTCAATACTGTAATACAAAACCCCAAATACCATTAATCTTCAGTGATGAGCAGGTTCCTTGTTTAACAGCACAGTTATAAATCAATCCTCTTTCAGCTTGATTGACTTGAATTAAAGGATCGCTCACGATCAGACTATAAGAAAAAAGGAAAGAATAAATACATAAATGACATCTAAACAAACAAACAAAGACATTAATAAAATAATTGTTGGGTACAATGTTAAGCACAGGTTTGGTATGGATAGGTTTAAGGGTTGGTTAAGAGGTCATTGTACGGGCTCATTTTGATTACTCAAACTTGTTAAACTGTCTATATTACATTGTTTTGATAAATGAACAAGTGTTTTCTTGAAAAATGTATTTGTTCTCTCCTGCTGATGTATAATTCAAGAAATATCCTGTTTAATATAGTTTACTAAGTGTTGAGGTGATAAAACATGTTTTGCACCCAAATTACAATAAACACCCTTTACACAAACGTTTTTACAGTAGCTAAAAGTCCAATGTTCATAAAGGAACTAAATGATTAATAACATTTACAAATAATGAATAGTTTCAACTTTAGATTGGGTACTGCAAAAACATAAACAAAAAATTAATAAATGATTTGTAAATATGTGTAAATAGGGTGAATTCAGGTCATTTGGAACACAAGGTACTAAATGATTAGTAAACATTTATAAACATTTATAAATAATGAATAGTTTCAACTTTAGATTGGGTACTGCAAAAACATGAACAAATAATTAATAAATGATTTGTAAAAAAAAAAAAAAAATACACACCAAACGAAGACCAAATGTATGACCTTTACCCCCGTTTTCACGGACTAGGCTTAAACTAGTCCTAGACTAAATTGCATGTTTGAGCTGTTGTAACTGAAAGCAACTTGCACTGATATATCTTAAAATATATCACTGCCATTGTTTTGTCTCAAGATGCACACCTGTGATGTTTCTTTCTAGGGTACATTTATAAAAGCTACTTAAATGTCTTAATTGAACTAAGGCCTAATCCTGGCTTAGGCTAAGCCCTGTCTGTGAAACCGGGCCTTATGAGTTAATGAATACTCATTCATTAACCAGTAGCCAGTAGCCTCACGGCACTCCTGTAAAACACGCCCTAAACACGCCTTCGCTGGACTATGTCACACAATACAAAGTTACACCAGCGAGAGGGAGATGAATGAAATAAATAACTAAACAAATATATCAGAAGCTGTCATTTAGTCTTTATTTACAAACTTAAGACACCACACGCAAATGACCACGAACAGGTAATAGAACTTACGTGCAGCATTTTTCATTCGTTAAAGTTCACTTTCTAATAAACATTTCCTGATAATTTACTCACCCCCATGTCATCCAAGATATCCATGTCCTTATAGTGGACTTCAATTGGCCCCAAACGGTTAAGGAGAATAATCCTGGAATGTTTTCATCAAAAATGACTTTTCGACTGAAGAAAGGACATCTTAGATGACATTGGAGTAAGTAAATTATCAGGACATTTTTATTAGAAAGTGGACTAATCCTTAAATGCAGGGGTCGGCATTTAAGTTTGGCAAAAAAAAAAAAAAAAATTGCTACTAGATGGCGGGACAGAACATAGTCAAAGGAGACTTGAAAAAGCCCATTAATGGCATGTTTGAGTAATGCTCTTAACGAACTATGCTTTATTTCCTCTTTCCATATTGTGAATAATAAATGTTTATCATTTTAATTTGCTTGTTACACAATGGAGCCTAACTTATTGTAATAATTATTTTACATTGCCTACACTGTTTTACACTGTTTGCGTGCTGTAGGTACGCTATTACGTCCTGTTAACATTTCAGCTCTGGTGAGAGAAAATGGCACCATCAAAGAGTTAAAAGAGGAAAGTTGACAGCAAAAATAGGGCATACAAAGAAGAATGGAAAGACAACTATGCGTTCATCCTAACTAGTTTTGTGAATGCAAAGCTGGTGTGTCTCATCTGCAATGAAGTTGTCGCTGTTTGCATTAGGTGCCGTTCACATGTCGCGTCTAAAAACGCATGGAAAGCGCGCCCGCGCCTCTTTCTCCTCCTTTCCAAATCGCTTGTGCTCCCGTGGCGTCTGTCGGTACTATGCAACCATGAACCACGCTCTCCAGACCGATCTACTTCAGACCCAGCCGCTATCAAAATAATCTGGGCTAGTTTTGGGCTAAAAGTGTGTTACTGAACATGTACCAAGTAAAATATTACTGAAAATTGATTAGTAATGCCTTAAACTACTGCATTACAGCAAAAAGTAATATGTTACTGTAATGCATTACTTTTGTAACGCGTTACTCCCAACACTGAACATGAAATAGCTTTACATTGCATTAGCTTTACTACTAGATATATTTAAGGAGATGAGAAATAAAAACCCGCCCTGTACAGCTATGATCAGCTGTTGGGCTGAGCTTTCAATGTTGTTACGGAAAGGCCTAAACTGATTGGTTGTTTCTTGTCACATGACCTGCAGTTTTGTTTTTTTAATTTTTAATCAGTAATATAAATCTCTTATATTACACATTTTTGGTAACATAATCTGACTACTTTTGGATTACATTTAGATTACTTTTGTGCTAACCCTTATTTGCTTACACATATTGTAGGATAATCTTGTATTATTTTGACAGGTACAAAGAAAAATATATATTTCAAAAAATATATATTCTATTTACCAACAAGAGCCTCAACAGATTATTTTTAAAGTGCAATGTATGGACAGTTAATACTTTGAATGTTACGATCCTATCGGGCTTATGATAGCTACCTGAATCGTAACAAAGCACTGTTCGCCAGAGGAGAACTGGCCCCTCGACTAGCCTGGTTTCTCCCAAGGTTTTTTTTTTCTCCATTTTAACACCTATTTGCCACCTGATGTCACCTGTTGGAGTTTGGGTTCCTTGCCGCTGTCGCCTCTGGCTTGCTTAGTTGGGGACACTTGACATTTGATATTCAACAGTGCTTTGCATCTGCCTGCATTGACACCATTTTCTTTAAGAGCTGCTGTGCAGCCAAAATTGTTTACCAGTTATCACTGTAAAGCTGCTTTGACACAATCTGCATTGTACAAAGCGCTATATAAATAAAGGTGACTTGACTTGACTTCAAAATACTAATGTACCTGTTAGTGTTTGCTGATAATAACACTGAATAAAACAAAATAACATCTTATGATTTAAAAACATATTTACTTAAAATTAAGTAATTAATTAAGTAATTTAGAAAACAGCAACATTACAAAAACAAATATTGAAAAACATAAAATTCACAGCAATATCACTGCTACATCAAATATTTAATCTATATTTCATATACAATATTATTATTATTATATTATTATTATTTCATAAATATATTTAATATATATTCATCTATATTCCCCCCTCACTGCCAGAAAAACTCACGAACATAAGCTGCAGGTTTATTATGAAAAAAATATAAACATTAAAAAAAATTAGGAATCAATGAATTGTGAACAACTTACTGCCATTGTGTAAATAATATGTAATCATGTAATCTATAAAAAAAGTAACTTTAGTCTGATTACGAGTATTTTAAAAAGTAGTTTACTCTAATTACAAATACTTGATTTTTGCAATCTGATTACGTAATCCAGATTACATGTAATCCGTTACTGACCAGCTCTGGAGGTCGGATCATTTTCTTCTCTTAACTGCTGTATTGTCAACATGCGTAATTCTAACATTTTTATTCAAAATTGTGATTTCTCGATTTAAAAATAATAAAATCGAAGCAAAACATTAAATTCGAATTAATCTGAGAAATCGCCCAGCCCTATATTGGGGATAAAAAAAAAAAAAAACCTCTTGGATTTCATCAAAAATATCATAATTTGTGTTCCAAAGATAAATGAAGGTCTTCGAGGTTCGGAACAACATGAGGGAGAGTAATTAATGACAGAAATTTCATTTTTGGCTGAACTAACCCTTTAAAGCATGGCATATCTCAAACTATAATGCTGTAAATTCAGTAGCGCTTTGAGTCTAAGAAAAGTGCATTAGAAATTATTATAAGTGCATAAGTGCATTATTATTATTAGTAAATGCCAACAGGGGGTGCTGCATTCAAAGAGACGTTTTAGGGACTTTTAGACTGTTGTTTAGAAGTCACACAAACTTCACACAAACAATAAACATTTTAATAATGTGTGGTTGCAGCAGAGATGAAGCAGGACCAAGATGCAGAAGTCTTTATTCTGAATCAAACTTAAATACGAAAGAACAGGAACAAAACAACCAACTTAACGCAATGTAGAACTGACAATGAACTTAAAGAATCATAGGTTCTCCCTTTGTTTGTCCTGTTTATTTAAGCCCTAACTAAACACACCTGAACTGAGGAATCAAATCATTTACCATAGAAATGAACAGGCAGGGGACAGAACTAGCAAACTAGAAAGCAAACTCAGACATGAACAGAAAAGCAGATCAAAACTAAACTTCAAATGTGACAAACAAACACAAATAGTGACACAATGAAGCACAAAATTTATAGTCTGAGTTTTTTCATCTATTTTAGATTTACCCCTGAAGGCCACATAAAAAACAAAACCAACTGTGGTGGTTGACTAATGTTGGTAAGCCAGTCTCTTCTGAATAGGGAACGAGACGCTGCGTCGAAATGCATTGGGATCACCTCTGCGTGATTACGTCTTGAACCCCTCTGTCAGATCCATTTGTGAACCCCACAAATGAAGCCGCCACTCTGCCTCGGCAGAAGCGGGACCCGATCCGTGGGGAACACTGGCCGCGGCGCCCTCCTCGTGTTTATCGAAGAGCGCCCGGTGAGAACGAAGTGTTCTGAGAGTGAACTTCACACAATGCACACAGACAGCTCCCTTGAGAGCTGCCTGGGCATGCTCAACTCCCAAACAAACAACGCACATCTCATGTGTATCCCCACTCATGATGTATATATATATATAAAATGTGTGGTGCAACTGGATACTCTTGTCCTCAGACGAAGAGACTGTAATCTGTATGTATAACGGACAGACAACACCAAATAAGACACACAATACACAGATCGCTTGCTGAAGACACAGACGCTGGCGTTCTTTGTTCTCAGGTGTGCTTTATAGCTTCCTGATCCGTGACTTCACCCGCTCCGACGTCCCATCACCCTATTGGTTCGATTTCACGAGTGAAATCAACACGTAATCACGCAGAGGTGATCCCAATGCGTTTCGACGCAGCGTCGATGTTCCCATGAAAGGGAACCGCTCTCCAACCGTTTTTGTTGTTGTTGTTTGTTTCTTTCATTATCAGTGGTTATGTTGCGCTCACCTTGACTCATCTTTCTGTATCATCTTATAGCCAAAGGCAACATTTTGACTCTGTGAAGGCGCAGTGAAGGTTTTCCAGGAAACAGGATCAATGTTAAAAGCCATCACCGACTGAGATACTAAAGTGTTTAGAAGTGATAAAAAAAAGAGACTGAATTAGTAACTAAAAACTGTAATCTGACATAATTAAAATGTATAAAATTGATATTTCCATGTCAGTTTGCTGCTGATTGGTCAATACAGCATTGCAGCCATGCTAAAATACATTCTACAGTAACAGATGCCAGTTTAGCAGCTGCTGGTGATTTCTCTGTGTAGCACAAATAAAGACAAATATATAATAAGAATACACTCAAATGTTTTGTCGCCATTTAAAAGGAAAAGAAAAACTTGTAGCAGAGCAGCGGGTAATTTTCATTTAACTAACGTAATAATGGAGGCGTGTTAATAATGAGCGCAGCATATAAAAGGGGGAAAATAGCGCACCTAGGAGGCGCTGTTCCTGATATCCTGCACGAAAGGTAAACGTGATGACGTGTGAGACAACGAGTGACGTGTGGTTCCGGCCTGCTGGTTTTGGACACGTTCCAGTGAGTTTCAATTTTGAATTTTTATTTTGAAGATATATTTGTTTTTGTTAAATGCTCATTACGTTTTGTTTAATGATTTAATTTTCTTTACATGTGGGGAAAAAATGCAGATTTGGGCACGTGGATGTGGAAAGAAACGTAGTTATCTGGTGACACATTTTGCAACTTTTATTGTACTGCCATATCGTATGATTTGTGAGCGACTGAAAAAAAAAAAAAAAACTCTACTTGTTTGAACCATTTATCAGGACAGTCACCAATTATTCGAAACTGAGTTGACACTGCATTCAAGCTGTTTTCTCTCTATCGGACTCATATGATCGTTGTTGCCCCATTCTATGCAAATTTGTTACTCTGTTGATGTGAATTATATATATGTCCCCCTAAAAGGACATGTTTCAATTTCATCACTGTCATATGTCTAGTCATGATATTATGCTATTACTTTAGGTTACTTGAGAATTTGAGTTTTGTTTATTATAACTGGTGGCTTTAGAGCTATCTGGGAAATGTTTAAATTTGACAGTTTTTACCCAAACAAAAAATACTAAAAGTGTACAGCTGGTGTCGCCACCGTTACAGAAGTGGTGCCCAAACAGGGACCTAAAACCTTAAAAAAAATTCAAAGAGACTTTACTTTACTCGAACTCAGAAGATTCAAACATTTGTTGTTGTTTTTGTTTTGTTTTTTTGTTTTTTTCATTTTGCCTCTACTTGCATTTCTATTTTGAATTGTATTTCATGTTATTGATTTTTATGTTATTGGTATTGATAAGTGTTTGTGGGGGGAAAATTTTTTTTTTAAAAATGCTGATGATAAAATAAGCATTTACTGGGTCAATCTTTGTGTTGATGTAACTATTGCTGTATACCTTCTGCCATCTTTAAAAAAATATTGTAATTTATTTTGCTTTGTTGTTTTGGTGCCCCTGTTGCCCAAGGAATTGGCCCATACATATTAGACATCATTCACTGATTTTTATTTTGCATTACATTACTGATTTACCCCCCAGACATAGTAACTCCAGTCTTCCAACTCATGTTCCCAACTTCCAATCTACCCCCACACAGTTCAGTAGTCCCCAACCAAGGTCTCAGGTGCACTTTGCCACCATGTCTCCAGGTGTCACTGCTCAGCTCCCCCCAGATCCAATGCAACTTTGTACATCTTCTGAAGCCACATTGCCTTCCTTAGTGTCACAGTGTGGACTGCCTGGATATCTTTCCACACCTGGAAGGGAAATTTATCAGCTCACTACTCATGTACAAAGGGAACTGGGGTTATTTGTTTGATTGCTTGAAACAGCAGGATAAATTCCTTGCATGATGCTCTGCATGATTCTCAGTTGGTAACCCTGTCTGCAAACCTCTAACCATCAGTCTAACCACCAGTATTTGCTGAACAGGATAACTTCACACAAACATGATGAAGAAGAAAGCACAGATCAACTGATTAAAGCCATGAAGATAATGGTGATGGGGGAACTCCAGAAAAGTGAAACTACTTTAATTTCAGAAGTCCGTTTCATGATTGAACAAGCTCAGCTTGAGTTGCAGAAGGACATTCGAGCAACACAGGACAGTTCTCAAAAAAACTGTCAACAGTTATCCAAAGAGATCCAAAGAGAAAAAGACTGTAGCACTCAACTGAATGCTTTGAGCAACCACTTCAAAGAGCTGCAAGTGGAAATGGGTAATTATTTCAAATCATCCAAAAAAGAAGTGGCCGATCAACTAACTGGTGTATCAGTACCTCCACCAACCCGCCATCTTCATTTCCACCATCACCGACTCCATCTCTAGTGCACCAGTCACCTGCTGTTAAGCTAACTTTAAAGCTAACTTTTCCAACCTTTGGAAGACCATCTGATGATTCTGATCCACTGTTATACTAAATACGCTGTCAAGATTTTTTGGCCTTGAACCCCTTAGATGACATTGATATTCTGGCCACCTTCCGCATTGTTCTTTATGGCACTGCTCGTGATTGGTGGGAGGTTGCTCGAACTTCTATTACCTCCTGGAGTGAGTTTGAAGCTGCTTTCCTTTCCGAAGACTATGAAGATGAGCTAGCAGAGCGAGTCCGGACCAAAACACAGGGAGAAAAGGAATCAATTGGATATTTTGCTTTCACTTATAGAGCCTTATGTAAATGTTGGAAACCCACTCTGGCAGAGAGTGAGTTGGTAAAAATGATTCTCAAGAACATCAAACCTTACTTCGCAAGTCAACTTCGTAGACGGGTAAGCACAGTGGATGAGCTGGTGAAATTGGGCCTTCAGCTGGAAAAAGATCATGCACAACAGTTATATTACAAAGGACGTTTAATTCCCTCTACCTCACAAAGACCTACCTCTAATCGACCTGCTGAAAAACCTCCAGTCCAGTGTTGGAGATGCAAGGGACTACACCCGCCTGGAAACTGTCCGTTCTATTCCACCCTTCAGTCTATGCATCCTTCCAGTCAGCATCCATCCACTGGAAACAAGCGTTTTACTCAACCTCAAAATTCAGGGGGTCCACCTTCTAATAATGCCATGTCTATTACTGTTCCTTCACAGACACCCACCAAGTTTGAAACTTTCACTCCCACTGCTTCTAACCAGTGTGTATTCCTGCCACCACAGTTAGTCGTACCCATTAACACTGAATCCTGGATAGGAAAGACCATCATATATACGGGAGCAAGCTACACTCTTCTCCACGAGAGTTTACGGAAGGAGCTTAAACCTCATGACAGCCTCTATCCATGGACCCTTGGCCCACTCTACTTGGCCAATGGTGAAGCAGAAGTACCTGTAGGCTGGACAGATGTACAGATCACCCTTCACAACAGAGTTGTCCCTATGCGTGTCGTTATTCTCACCTCTAAAGCCTTGGCCTACTCTATAGTCTTGGGCCTGGATTTCAACTTCTCCAGTGGACTACAGATAGATGTAGCTGATCAGAAATACTCATTTAAGTCGGCCCCCAATGAATCATATCCTTTCCAACCCGGACAAGCCAGTGTTCCTGTTGGAAAATCCCAGCATCTGAAGAGGAGACAGCGCTACAAAAGTTCAAATCAGACACTTGCATTACTTAGCTCACTTCCTCCAACACAACTCGCCTCTGTACCACCTGATGCCATGGATGATCAAACTCTGATATCGGCTGCGGTATCAAAGGCACACTTACCATCAGAAGGGAAAGAGCAACTATTGCATCTTCTATAATCAAATTCAGATGTTTGTACCCACCAGCTTGGAAGAACTACTGTTCTTCAGCATTGTCTGTACACTACTCGCCCTGTACCCATTAAACAACGGGCATATCGGGTAACACCTGAAAAACAGGCTATTGTGAGAGAACAGGTAGAGGAAATGTTAGAAAAGGGCATTGTAGAACCACACTTTGCCTGGGCCTCACCTGTTGTACTGGTCCCCAAAAAAGATGGAAGCATGAGATTTTGTGTAGACTATCGAAAAGTGAATGCCATCATAGAGAGAGATGCATATCCGTTACCAAACATCACTGAAATCCTTGTCCCTCTCAGGTGCAGCCATATTCTCCACTATAGATTTAAATAGCGGCTATTGGCAAGTAATGTGAATTGATGTGAATTATATATATGTTGTTTTTTTGTTTTGTTTTTTTCCCCTTCCTTTTTATAATTAAATGAAATGAACTTGAGAATTTGAGTTTTGTTTATTGTAACTGGTGGCTTTAGAGCTATCTGGGAAATATTTAAATTTGACAGTTTTTACTGTCTGGCGGCCAAACAAAAAATACTTTTGAGGTTAAAAGTGTACAGCTGGGTGTCACCACCGTTACAAACTCAAGGCTATGTATGCTACACTGTGAATATAATCATTGTGCCTAAAAAAAACTTTAGTTTGATCAGTTTCCATTTGTGTAATCCTTTTTCATACAAATATATAAATATGTGAAAAGCCGTCTTGCGCATTCTTTTCTGTTAGATGCAGTTTTTGAATGTGTGCAGTGTTTGAAAGCAGAAGGCTCACGAGAGACAGAGGGGCATGTGGAGAAGGAAGTTTACACTTTGCAATTTGTTCTTGCCTTAAAAGGACATGTTTCAATTTCATCACTGTCATATGTCTAGTCATGATATTATGCTATTACTTTAGGTTTAGAACTTATGGTGTTGTCTAATAAATCAATCTACAGTAAAAACTAAAACTGAAAGAGTTTTAAACTTAATTCCCACAATGATACACTGTTTTCTTTTTAAATCACTATTCGTGATTCGTGTTCAACATGATTATTGCAATGCTTTTCATACAGCTTTCAATTTTAACAAATTTAGACGATAAAGAGAAAGTAAAGCCAATTTTACCTGGAGAGATCATGAAACTAGTTAAAATCTTATCTTACTGGTCATACAAAAGGGAACAAAAAGGTTCATGACAACACAAGAAAGCTTACAGAGAGTGGAAATAGACAGCTATTGAGGTAGTGATGGTGTGCAGAAAATAACAAATTTTGTAACAAAGTAATAAAAGAAAAAGAAGAAAATAAATAGCTTACCACAAAAGATGCATAAACTGATACAGAAGTTGTGATCCATTGTAACCTGTCAAATGTAAATATGGAGGACGCATGAGGTGAGACAGTCAAGCCAATAAATGAATGTGAAGATGAGACCTAGATGTGGCTCATGTATATAAAAAGGGGTGGAACCATCTTACTAAAGACGAACCACTACTTGATAAAGAGGAAATGAGTGCATATTCAAGAAAACTTAAGCTTAAAAGGTACAATATGTAAGATTTTTGGATTAAAATATCCAAAAACCACTAGAACAATGTTATATATTTTGTTGACTTGTGTACTTACAATATTCCAAATGTTTAAATCCAGAGAAATAAGCAATTTTAACCAGGACATGAACTGTGTCCTCACGTTGCCTATCAATGGCATCATACCCTCAAGTTTCAGATTTATTTTGTAGAAACCAGGGACACACCAAAGATGCTTTAATATACTATGTGTTTTATTAGACAGGTGAACAAATGTTTAGACACATTCATTGACAGAAAATGTATCCTAACAGTTGGGTAGATTTGTATTGTCTACTAGACCTTCTTATATGAAAAGATGTATCATGTACTGGATACAAGTAGTGTTCATGTCTAATCATTAATATCCAAGAAAATGTTATAACATGCTTTTTCAGTTAGATGAAGTAGGTAAAAACAACAACAACAACAACAAAAAAACATGGGTCTTCTACATTAGAGTTCTGTTGTATTTTTATGGTTTTTCAAGTTTCTGGGAGGCTCAAAGTATAGGTGATTTAAGAACGTTCACATCTATTCTGGATCAGTGATTGAGAGAAAAAGCATAATGCATGGTACACATCAGTTCTAGAAAACAATAAGTTGAATATATATTCACAGTGCAAGTTCACAATGAGAGCTACATTGCATCTGTATATAACATACAGGTACTGGTACGATAACGGATGTTTTCTCTAGAAAGTAGGAGTTTAGCTGAACTGAAGTGGTTTCATGGTGTTTATAAAGGGAGCACACTTTGCTCGCTTTCTGTATTCATAGACAATTTAATAAATGTTATGTTTCCATTTTGCTATTTCGGGTGCTGTACGGGATGCAATCTTTAATTTTAAAGGGGTCGGATTGAGTACAGAATTAAATTAGTGTTGCTGTCGAATAACAAGTCAAACCTTGCTGTGTACGTACCTTTTATATACCCGAAATATGGTGTTGAAAAATTAAAAGTAGTTGATGCAACAGCTTAATTAACATTTGGGATGACAGGCAGACATGGACTTTGATTTTAAAGTACTGTTCCTTGTTTATAAATCAGTCAATGGCCTAGGACCTCAATACATTGCAGATATGCTCATAGAATATAAAACAGATCACCAAGATCATCAGGATCAAGTCACTTAGTAATACCAAGGGTTCACTCAGAGCAAGGAGAGTCTGCTTTTAGCGGTTACGCCAACTGCAGCTGGAACCAGCTTTGAAGAGATCAGATGTGCTCCAACAGTACTCACATTCAAATCCAGACTCAAAACATATATTATTAGCTATGCATTTACTGATTGAGTCAAGTCAAGTCACCTTTATTTATATAGCGCTTTTTACAATGTAGATTGTGTCAAAGCAGCTTTACATTGATAACTGGTACATTATTTTGGCTGCACAGCAGCTCTTAAAGAATAGTGTCAATGCAGGCAGATCAAAGCACTGTTGAATATCAAATGTCAATTGTCAAGTGTCCCCAACTAAGCAAGCCAGAGGCGACAATGGCAAGGAACCCAATCAGGTGGCAAACAGGTGGCAAACAGATTGAGCACTGTGCTATGTCCAAGCTGATTGCACCTTATTTTATATTTATCATCTTTTTATTCTTTTAATTCTTTTTCTTGTTTTTATTTCATTTTTTTAATGCATTTTATACCAATCTTTTATGCATCATCTTTTTATTTCTGATTGTTTAATGCATTTTAAATCTTGCTGTCTGGTTGAAAGAGCTGGGAGAATTAGGAAGTAAGCATTTGTTATCCCTGGATGGAGCTCTGGACAGAATTAGTCCAGGAAGATTTGTCTGTAAGGGTACTGTTTAAATGCACAGCTACCAGACAAATATAAATATTTTTACAGTTATCCCTCCACATGAGGAAGACCCATTTAGATCCGCTCTGATGGATAGATCCGTTTAGATCCGCTCTGACAGAAAACAAAGTTGAGTTGGCCTGGTGGCTTCAAATATTCTGACTGAAACTCCCTGACTCTACCATCCAGATAGTTGTATTCTCTGTTTTTACTGTTATTTTTATTTCTTATGCATTCCATTTTAAGTCTTATGTATTTGTTTTCTCTTTATGTAAAGCACTTTGAATTACCATTGTGTATGAAATGTGCTATACAAATAAAATTGCCTTGCCTTGCCTAACATCAGGAAATGAAAGCATAGTAGGATTTAGAACATTATGTATTGTATGTATTGTATGCATTCTGAGTCTTTGCGCATGCTTTGCTATCAAGCCTTAACTGAGTGCTGGTGGCTCACCATGCATTCTCTCATGAATACTTAGAGCTTATCTTTTTCCACTTTCTTTCAGCTTCCCTCCATTCCCGTCTGGACGCATGAGTATATTTGTTGAGCCAAGGTTGCGTATGTAATTTGGGTTTCTTAATTTCCAATGGAGCTCCAAAACCTTGCCACACAGTGTGTTAAAATAAGAAAGCTGCACTTCAACAGGCAGCTCTGAGAAAGAAGACACAACAGAGCAAGCACCCCTAACAAAAGCATCTTCGAACTTTTTAGATGCAGCAGAATTTACAGATCGTTTTGGACGATCACAGAACACAGATCTTGATCACCGAAAATCACATTGTATTTGATACAAAACTAACTAGACTTAACCAAATAGGGGGACAAAAATCATAGCTATTTCATTTTCTCCATAGGGATTTTTTTATGAAAACTTATAAATTGTTTAAGACAGTCCTACTGTAACTAGGCCTATCAGAGGATGTTAATTGATAGACTTTGCGTTTGTTAAAGTAATCAGTTTGCATAATTTCAACTTATTTTTTTAAAGAATAGCCTACCGATATTTTTATTTATTATAGCCTACTTATATTTATTATAATTACATTTTATTTTTTATTCATAATAGGCTGCTAATACTAATTATGTTATACTTATTTTATTTATTTTAAAGGTACTTCTGGCATACATTTAAATTGACGCCATGGTGTTTTTTATTTGTCGTGTCTGATTTAGCGTCCTAAACTGATACCTTTAAAAGGTGAAGTATGTTGTTTGTGTGACACTAGCAGCAACTAGCGGATTACAAAAATACAGCATATTTTGCAAACGCACCTTTTCGCGCCTCCGTCGACTCAAACATCACAAAAGCTCTTACAGGTGTTTGTGAAGGCACATCTCAACAGGTAAATATGGGCTACTCTTAATAAAAGGTCCAACATATTAGAAATACTTTTCGCTGTGTTGCTATGTCGCTGTCATGAGGAAGCAAATGAGTAAATCAACATATTAGCTATAAACCCATTCAATGTAACTGCATTTTTGACGCACCACACAGCATACCCCGTTAAAAAAGTCACTGCTCGCCACTGCTAAATGCCAATATTCAGTTAGTCATAGCGCCACCTGTTGGCAACAGGAAACAGCATGCTTTCAATTGTAATTCACTCCCAGAAACACATTTAAATATGCCACAATGTACTGAACATGTTAGAAACACACTGAATCATGCAACACTTGGCTAAGTGCTAAAGTATGCGATTAATGCCACGAAACAGGAAGTTATTGTAATTCAGGCATACAGTGTCCAATCTGCTCCAAACTTCACATGTTTGATAATAGTCCTGACCTGAACACATCTACATGGCAAGATTCAGTAATAGTCAAAGTGCCACCTGCTGGCAGCAGAAAGTGTGGTGCATCAAAATGACTTTGCCATATTTCACCTCTATTTATCCGCTTAAATGAATATCACACGCTGTTCACTCTTTTCCCAAGGCCACCAGCTGGCGGTGAGCCCGGGTGCGAGGGCCCTTTCATCGCTGCTTGCAGCTTTAATTTAAGGTTGGAATTATATGCCTGATCAAGCAGTGGGCGTTGCCAGTGAGGGGACTTCCTGTTAGAGTATTGCAGGTGACTAGTTCGAGTTCAGGGTCATATTCCGGAGAGTTGCAGAGGGAGGATAATGAGTTACGGCAATTGTCTCTTGAGTTTGAATCTAAATTATCCCAACAACCACAAAGAATACAGTAGCCTGTTTAAAATAACTAAAAAAAAAGGTCAAAGTTAGCACACTCTCGAATACCCTAAATAATAAATATCACAGTCATCTGCAGATGACACACTAGGATGAAACTGGTTTTCTTCTGAAGTAGGTTTCAATTACCTAGAGCAGCACAAAGTTTATTAAGCTCCCCCTATAATCTGCACGGCAACAGCAGCCATTTACACCAATAGGACACATTTTTGCAATTTTTTTTTTCCCCCAGTACATGGAGTACTGGAACTTTTTTTTTTTTTTTTTTTTTCAGTACATATTTTCAAAGTTGTAAGTGATTTATTTATTCTGTCACCAAGTAAACTGTAACAATAGTTTAACAATTCACTTCTATATTCACCAGTGTATTGTTCATGGTGTTGATTTAGGTTTAGGCTATAAAATATAAGGAAATATGGGACTTTGCATTGAGTGTTTATCTATTCCAAGTTTTCATACTAATGTGTCTTTCTACATTGATTTAAAAAAAAAAAAAATAAATAACTGGCAAAAGGTTACACCTCAGCCTCACAAACACCCCAAATCACAGAATTCACAGAACTTGCGTTCATACTCAAATTTTTATTATAAATACAAATCAAGCTATGCATATAAATAATGACACAAAAATAAGTGTAATGGATAATGCCAAAATTATTTAATTTAAATTTATTTTAATTTCTTTACCAACAAGTGCTATTTTTAAATATACCAATATTGCAACAAAAAAAACTTGTTTCCGCCACTCAATAAAAAATAAAAAAGGTAACTACAAACGTTTGTCTCACAATTGTCTTCTTTTCCTCAGAACTGCAAGTTTATATCTCACATTTCTGACTTTTTTCTCTGAATTGCAAATTATAAAGTCAGAATTATGGTACAATTACAATTTTTCCTCAGAACTGGATTTTTTTATCTTGCAACTGTAACTTTTTTTTTTTTTACAAAAAGTTGTACAAAAATTGTCCAGTTATCATTTAAATAAAGTGTTCTAAATCAGTCTGAAATATTTTGCTACAATGAGGTGTTAAATATATTCACGTTTATTCTCAAACTGACAAAACACAATCAGTACATATATCTTATAACTGTTTGAGTGCACATTATTCTGTCATGTTTGGTTCTTCTCCTGCATCCCCCTGCGCCTCCTGCAGCATCTGCTTGTACTGGCTTTTGAAGAACCCACCCTTGTAAAGAGAGAAAATATGCTGTAAGCATTAAAAAATATAGATTGTGTAGACAGGTGAAAGTGTGAGGGACTGAAACTGATTTTATGAAGGCAATATACCTTGTAGAGGGCTGCTGTGATGAGAGCCAGTAGCAGCAGTCCTCCTATCACCCCTCCAGTGATCTGTTTGGTCAGGTTCGCCTCCTCATACACCTCCACTTGGGTGTTAATCTACAAAGTGGGAAAATGTGAGCAAGTGAATTTTGCTTACACAGATGTTCCATGTCGAACAATAGATACATTATAATTTGGGTTAAATAACTCATAAATACTATTTGTGAATTATATTAATACACTGAATTCAATGATAAATATGACATTTCAATTCTGTCACTGGACACTTAAATAGGTTAGAGCAAAGGATGACACTTACAGCCTATCTAATCAAGATTAAACATGATTATTTAATTACTATGTACAGTCTATTGTTATAATGCATCTGTTTTAGTTAGTGTATGATCCACATCCTTGTCTCTTGTTTTGTTGTTGTAATCCTTTTTAAATGGTGTAAATCCTATTTAAAAGTCTGGAGTCAGTAAGATTTTTTAAGCAATTAATTATTTTATTCAACTTTCTATTCATCAAAGATTTCTGAAAAACCTGCAAGCGGTTTAAAACATTGATGATAATAATAAGAAATCTTAAACAGCAAATCAGCGTATGATTTCTGAAGGATCATGTGACACTGAAGACTGGAGTAATGATGCTGAAAATTCACAGGAATTAAATTATATTTTAAAATATATTCAAGTAGAAAACAGTTATTTAAAATTTTAATATTTCACAATATTACTGTGTTTACTGTATTTTTGGTGAAATAAATGCAGTCTGGGTGAGCTTAAGTGATACGATCACTGAATCACCTGGAGAGACGGTGCAGTGTGTTGAGGATCAGAAGAAAAGAAAATGTATTTGCTCTTGTCATAATCCAGAGACGCTGAACTGACCAACTCAAACACAGCAGCTCTGAGTCCAGTCTAAGAGAGACACAGATCATGACAATAAGAAATGATCAAACAGTTATGAATATATATATATGTTCTGTGATTTGAATTTGCTTTAAAAGTCAAATACCTGCTCAATCCATCCAGAGCTCACATTGCCAGATATATAATAGAGTTTCCTTTCATTCTTTATGAGAGTGACGTCACAGCTGAACACGGCACACACCGCCACAGTGCAGTTCTGACACACACACACACACCCAGAGAGACAGTTTCATTGATGTATGTTTAACATATACTACTAATAAATTGTGAAAAACTAATGAGATAAAACAAAACAAAATTCAAAAGTGTCCTCACCACCACATGATTATTTTTAATAACATCCAACAATGTAAAACTGGTGATAACAGGCTTCTCCATATTCTCACTTTTACAGCCAGAAATCTGTAGAAAGAAAGAAAGAAAGAAAATAAGAACAAATGTGACGAGCTGATGTGACGAGAAGCTCTATCCGAGCAGCTGAGTCTTTAGCCATTTTCAAAAAACTGCTAAAGACATATCTTTTTCGTCAACACTTGACCCAGTAATATTAGCACTTACTTCATACCATCATAGGCGACAGCCTATGATGTCATTATAGATGCGACCCGGAAGTATAAAGGAGCGCCTAGAGAAGCAGTCAGTATCTTATCGCCTTCAGGGACTGTTTTGTTTGATTGCGATTCTTCAAATCTGGTAAGGGATTTTACTATGTACTAACAAACGTTTCAGGAAGTGTGTGGATCTGTGTCCCAGGTTTTTGACACCTGATGACACACAATCTGTGCGTTTTCTGTCTGGGTGAGAAGCATGCACGGACAGTGCTTGAGGGTGCTGTGCAAACTATGAGCATCTGTTTTTTTAGGACGCTCTGCTCTCGTTTGTCCCTCTTCTTGAGGAAAGAGCGGCCGACATCTGTGCCGGTGGTTCTAGTCCCGCCCGTGCTGAGGCAGGGCGGTGACTGAAATCATGGGGTTCACAGATGGGGCTTGCGGAAGAGTTAGAGAGTGTTTCTCTCGTAATCCCCAGCGGCTGATGAGGGTTGGCTTCTGTATGATGATGATGTTCTTTCTTTGTCATTATCTGATTTGGCAGCGAGTGCTCTTCTGGTTTTTAGCCCAATAGAGCAGGAGTTGGCTGTTAGAAAGGAGGAAGGCAAGCCTTTTGAAACTTCTAAGCCTCCCTGCCTCGCATATACGGAGCTGTTCAGGTTATGGAGTGCGCCTCTGGCAGGCTGCAGCTGCCGCGAGAGTGTGTTAAGAAAGGGATCACATGCGGACGGCTCGACGTGCGATTCCTTTCCGACCATAATCTAACAGCCTCCATGAGCCTTCGATTTCTTCCTGATCTACATGAGGTGATCGAGAGGGTATGGAAGAACCCATATTCGGCTCACATTCACCGACATCAGCGAGCTGATTTCGTTGATGTTGAGGGAATGAGCCAGCATGGCTATGTGTCGGTGCCCCTGCTATTGACGAGTTGTTTGTCAAACATCTCGTCATGGGGCGGGCGCGGGCATTAAAGCTCTGATCCTGCCTTTGAAGCTCTTTTAAGTGACATCTCGCTTGAATGGCAGGGCATACACGGCGGCGGGTCAGACTGGTGCTGCTTCACACACTATGGCAGTGTTACAGGCATTACCAGTCTGATCTGCTGAAGGATCTGGATCAGCGGCAGCGTTTTTAACCTGCTTTCCGCTCGGATCCGATTCTGGGCCCAGACAGACAGGAGGAGGAAGAAAGATTTGAGGGAGGTAATCAATTACGGACAGCAGCTGCATCGGTGATTGATTTCCTCTCCATGAGGGTAGTTAATTCTACCCTCTCCTTTCTTCTTCCACCTCCTGAGTAATAATTTTTTACCCAGGTGCTTCTTACGATCAGACCGAGGGCTGGGCCCATGATGAAGATTTCTCTGGCTCGCTTTTTGGTTTGATAGTGAAGAGGCTCTTTCAGGCTTGATAGGACCATAGATTCCATCCTTCTATGATGGTAAGTCTCCGTTCTTCGAGCCGCAGGTTATAAGCTTGGTCTATATTTATATATTTTAATATATTGACCGTAGTTTTCCTGTATAGCTTTTCCTGAGTGTGTAAAAGATGTAGAAAGGGAATTTAGGGCCCTGAAGTTCCCATTAGGTTGGTTATCTTTGTGTTTTGGCCACCTTTTTAGCCACCATATGGTAGAGCAGCTTTCTCCTCTGGTCATAGCTAGAGTTGGTATTAGAGATTGGCACTCTTTACTTCAGTTAGATCTATGTTAAGCACCGGCCTTGACATTGTTTGACTTGGGTTGAGTTTCGCTCCTCTGAGCTCTTGTTTTTAGAGTTTACTTCAGAGTTTCAGAGTACTAAATGTACTCCCGTGTTGGGTCCCTTTAGAGTGCACAGCCTCCTTAGTGCAAATAATCAAGTGCTGAGTAGATCCTAGGATTGAGCAGAGTGTTACTCCCCTCATTGGTAAGGGTAAAAGGCACTAAGCTGAGTCCTGCTCTCCAGGATGCCCGTCTCTACACTCTGGTCTGAGTTAGTTACTGCCTTTTTGCAGTCACTCTTCCTGGATATCTTCTCTGAAGAATGTGATTTGAGACTCTGTGATCAGACAGGTTGTTGGCCAAGACTAGGTTGCTTTAGACCAGGTCGGCCTCCCTGGTGGCATTCAGGGTTGACTTTGTTCCCCTGACAAGTGACTGGCTAGGGTTCCTTCTGGCCCCCTGGCTACATTCCCTTAGAGGTACCCTCTTTTCTGCGGAAAGGAAGTTTGGTCCCAGATGCCTTTGAGCGGCCTTGGTAGGCCTTCTGTGGAAGGCCTCTTTGAGGCTTATAGCTTGGGCTGTTGGCCATAGGGAGTGCTGTCACTGACAGCCTATGTTTGACACGTAGGGAGAGTGGCATTTCAGTTGAAGCTGCTAGTTCTGATGTTTGTCTAGCCATTTGTTAGCATGCACTCCCCTCAAGCATGGCGGCGTGGGTATATCGTTCCCCTTATGTGTTCAAATACAGTGTAGAGTTCCCTTTCGAAAGGGAACGTCTCAGGTTACGTATGTAACCATGGTTCCCTGAGAACAGGGAACGAGACACTGCGTTTCCTGCAATGCATCGGGGCTGCCTGCTGAACAGTCCCTTCAGACGATAAGGTACTGACTGCTTCTCTAGGCACTTCTTTATACTTCCGGGTTGTGTCTATAATGACGTTATAGGCTGTCGCCGGCCAATAGGATTGGTGAGATTTGATAGTTGCCTCCAGACACCAGTTCACGTGATGACGTTCCCCATATGCGTTCAAACGCAGTGTCTCGTTCCCGAACCATGGTTACATACGTAACCTGAGATGTTCTCAAACTCTTTAACTCATAGGTCGCTGTTGTCCAACCCCTTTATATTTGCTAAGATAGTTCTCGTACTCCTTTTTTTAATGATATACTGAATCAATTAACATTATTAATTTAACGTATAAAATTTAACAACAATTCATTTTGTGATTCTAGAAGTTATAGTATTGTTCTTCAGGAAAAACAATGGTTATTAAGGAAAAATACAAAGAAATATGATTTTCAGATTACATCTTGATTTAATTAAACTTAGATTATGTTAATATTATAATAACAATTTATTAGTTTAAATACTTTTACATCATCCTGAGGCCTACTTGTAAGGCCTACACACTGGCGAAGGCCTGTGTGCCAAAACGCATTGGCAAAATAAAGTATTGATCTTTTAGCTCTATTTTTTGTTTATTTCTGATCCCTCAATGCCACAAGTGTTGCTGGTTTGGTTCATAAATAGCTTTGTTTTTATTCTATGCACCTTGTTAGACATGTGAAGTTGCACCAGATTAATTTAATTATACTCCCCGGCCATCTGGTTCAGAACCACTGGTTTCAAACATATAAGTACAAGTTTCTCTTGGTGACATTTTCAAACAAGTTTCAGAACTATTACAGGTGAAGGGTGGGATGCTGTTTTTCTTCCCTACATCATACCAAAATTATTTAATTAAAATTATCAGTATACCTGTATGGCTTATGAGATAAGTAATAAATTCACACACTTGCAAATTTGAATTAGTCCAGATGTCAGTATCACCAAGTTTCACTGGTACTCTGATGAACACTTTGAAAGTTAATTCTCTGAGGTCATTCTGAACCTGAAAGAGGAAAAAGAAAATAAGGAAGAGTTATGTACAGTATGAGCATTTGAGCGTTATTAAAATAAATCCTGTTAAAATCTGTCATTCAGCCTTTCTGAAACATTAGATATTAGTGTACCATAAAGCCTTTTTATAATATACTTTAAGATAAATAAAATAAAATAAAATAAAATAACTAAATACCCTTATTATCTGCTGCACGGGTTTCATAAGATCTTTTTTCCCTGAAGTAAAATTAATGTGGATGGTGGAATTTTCATGCCTTTCATTTTAAATGAAGAAAGGAAAAGAGAATATATTACAGTATAGGATAATAGAAAATGTGGTATTATTTTTATACAGAAACATGGAGCAGAGCACTAACCTTATCAGGGCAATATAGATGGCATATTTGACATCGATGGTTTTCTGTTTTTTTAACTCACTGTCGATTGAGTGTTTGTCATTCCCACTGTGAGAGATGGAGGTTTTGATTATTAGCATCATTTATCAGTTTCTGATAAAATGATCATGACAATCCTCCTAGAGCTCATGGTCAAAGGCTGTTTCATGCTTTGAGTTCACTCAAACAACTTCTACCACACAAAGATGATGTCATACCTTGTGACTGCAGCAGTAAACATCACATTTTGGCCCAGTGTACTTTCTTTATTAATACTGTATGTAATCTCAAACACAGCCTAGAATTTGAATGAAAAAGACAGAATAAGACTACATTTTGGACTAATTAAAGTATTGTAATTCATATGACAACAGAACATGTTGAATAGTCACAGCAATAGTCACAGTTTAAATACCCGAATCAGAGCTTTCATCTTAAATCGATAAATTATCTAACAAGTGTTTTACCTAATTTTCCCAACTTGACAACCATACGCTGATCTGAAAATACAGGCAAACGTGTATGTTGGAGTTCAGTGATCTCCATTGTGATCTTCAGCTCAAATGAATCAATGAAGTATTTGTACTGCGCATCTGTGACTAAAACAGTGAGAAAATCTTCTCGGGGACTAATTGTAATAAATCTAAACATGAATCTTGACAAATAAACCCTGTCTATTGCTTGATGTTCTCTTGTTTTGTGCTTGAGTGAAAGTGCAATAATTCTCATGAAATGTAAAAAGAAATGAGAATTATTGTAAGTAATAATTTGAGCAAAATAATGATTATCAGTTTAACTATTAACATGCATTCCTTCACATGAGCAAATTTTCATTATTGACCTGAGCGTTGCCCTTGAAGATGGGTTTACTGATTTGACAAGAGGTTTTTCCCAGTGTAAATCCTTGCTCAGCATCCAGAGACACACACTCCACTCTGCCCTGCTCATACAGAACGTTTATCATATATTTTAGCATACACACACACACACACACACACACACACACGCACAAAA
Source organism: Elopichthys bambusa (assembly GCA_037101425.1). Lineage (NCBI taxonomy): Eukaryota > Metazoa > Chordata > Actinopteri > Cypriniformes > Xenocyprididae > Elopichthys > Elopichthys bambusa. The sequence continues at coordinate 27,284,858 of CM074449.1, forward strand.
CATACTAACATTCCATTGCATTGCATTACATGGTTTAAAAATATTTGTTAAATAAACTCTAACACTCCATAATTTTAATGTGGCTTATTCAAAACTTAATTGCATGTGTTTAGTGTTTTATAGCTATTTTGCTTTAGAAATAGCATTGTTATCATTATTAACTAATATCAGTTTCAGCATATGTGCCTATGTTTACCTGTTTAGATGTGAATCTCCTGTAGGAAAGTCCCAAGGGGTATTTGAGGGTGAAGAGAGTGTTGTATGAGTTTTCTCCTCTGTTTTCTACAAACACTGTCAAGTTGATCTCCTGCATTATCCCAACCTCTATATTTGTAGCCCTGGATCACAGAAACCAAAGAGAAATTTGTAAATACTTTCATAAGCATGAATATGGTTTGGAATTATTCATTTCTGTTAATACTTCAGTTCAGAAATAAAGCAAATTATTTGCTCACCCAGAGAAATTGAAATTCATTCGGAGGTCGTCAACACATAAATTATCAGCTCCACAGTTTATCTCAAAATCTAGCTATAAAAAGTGAGCACAGAAAAAATTATGAATTGTTAATATGTGATGAAGTTCTGCTAACTTCTGCTTTTAATACAGATGAACTCTTACATTGTGGTCTGTGGAGGTCTTTATCTCTGGCAGCAGTATTGGTCTCAAATTTTGCATTCTTGCTAATGGAAGTCCCTCAAATGTGAAATTTAACTGATTGGACAACGGGTTCAGAGCATCTTCTGAACAAGCCTTGAGAAATAATAAGAGATGTTATTAACAAAACTATGGTTATACTTGGGTGACTCTTGGTTAGCATTTGTTTGTTGTTATGTCCCCATCATATTTCTTAAAATGTTGAATATAATATTAAACTGAATATAATTGAATATTAAATAATTGAATATAATATTAAACATTTGTTGTTTTATCACAGTTAAGAAGACAATATATGGATCATTGGCTCTTTATTTTCATCCTATCAGGTTACATACTTTTTGACATCCTATTAATTTTCTTGCTGCTGTGTAAATAATCAAGTGTTTAAATGTTTTTATGTGGAATTTCAGCAGAAGATCATTTATAACTACACTTTTTAATGCAAGCACATAAAAGTTACATTATAACAAAAATGTATAAAATAAAGATAATTAATGAAGTTTGAATGCCCAAGTTTTAAAGTCCCCCTGTGGTGAAAATCAAGTTTTTAATGTTGTTTATATGTCTATGTGGTGTTTTTAATATGCTTTAAGACAAACCATGTGCAAATTCATAAGTCAACACTATTGCTGAGTATTTTCTGTTTAAAACTGCAGGGGAAAAAAAGACGCGGTTTAAAATCGCTGGTGTTTGTGATGTCACAAACTACATTGTAACCAATCACGTCAACGTGCTGGCGGGCTTTAGCATATCACTAACTATGACTGCTCTGAAGCAGGAGAGTCTTGAGAGAAGCCAGGTTATCTCAGTATATTTTCTGTTGATATGAAAAATCGTGTAGATTTAGCAATAAAGCGAATCTATGATTATATCCACTGTTATTTTTAAATGTTATTTTTTTTAATTGCATTTGTACTCACAGTTAAGACACTTGCGATTGCATTTTCATTAAATGTCCTGCAATGAATGTAGCAAAAAACAATGTGGATTTGAAAATGCATTCTGAGCCGGTCACGTCTCCGCCCCGCCCTGTCAATCATTGCGTCAAGGCGGGGCCAAGTGTTGTAAACATGGCAGCAGCAGAGCTAAGAAGAGCGAGGCATAAACTGGCAGATGAAATAGAGCAAGAACAGAGAAATGTCAATGTTCCTGCAGATTATGTGTGTCTGTCAGTCACAGAACCAGTACATTATTAGAAACATAGATATTTATTGGTTAGGACGACTCGTAGAGAATGTGCCTGGCGCTCGTGCACCTTATCGTGAGGTGAGCGCGCTCACGTGTCTGTAAAAATGCTGAAACAGACGTGTCGAGTGAGCGGTACCGTGCTTTACAACAGGTTACTTACTCATAGAAATAATCTTAGACAAGCTGTCCGAGATTATTGCTTGCTCTATCAGTATGGTTGTATGTTTTTCTCTTTTTATTGTTTATGCATAATTTATATATTTTGCTACAATTTTTGCTAGAACGTTTTAAACATATATAATCATTTCTGTAATACATTTTCATTTTACTTTTGCAATTTTGCTCTAAACATTGCACATATAGGAAATGGAAAATGTAAATTTAAATACAGAAATGCATTGCCATTTTACATATTGCATTGTCATTTTGCATATTACATTTTAAATTGAATATTGCTACACGTGTGCTTCCATATTCAGGTGATTCAGTGAGAGAGCAGTCCAAACGAATGCGAGTGGATTCAGACCGTTTCTCAAACGCGTTTTACCAATTCATAATTTAGATTTAAGCGTCAAAAAATATGTGAGCAGCTCAGTTACACAGCTGTTAAACTGAATATACGAAGCGAAGCAAACAACAAACACAACACAAACAAATTGCTCGTCACTACAGCAACAGTAGACTCTCTGAGCTGGCGTGAGCGAGTGGAGGCGGGGCTAATTTGCTAATTCATTGATCTGTGTATATTAAATGAGGCAAGGGTGTAGAGTTACAGTCAAGCTATTTTAAGGCCTGAAGAAAATATAGGAAACACTGGAAAAAATGTTTAAATATGTCATTTTGGTTATCAAAGATGAGTTTTAAGGGATAAAATAATTTACTACAGGGGGACAGAAGAAGGAATTACCCTTTTAGTCCCAAATTACAGCCTAATATCATCAGATTCACTGAAAGTCTATTTATAAATGCAAAACAAAAATGATATTTGATGCTTACCTCTATTAAAAAAGCATGACTTTTGCATACTTCCTGCAGCCCAATGTTCATCACATCACTGAGGAGCCGTTTTTTTGGTGAGAAGTTTGCTCGATATTTCTGTCGCTTGGCATCCAGCATTATGGTGTAATTAATATTTGCAGTCAAATCTAGAAAATGTGATAATCATAAAAGCCCAAAAATATTAGCAATGCAACAATACTGGATACCAAGAGCACACCAAAATACTACAAAACTTGAGCACAATATATGACCATATGTGATGTAAAAACATAAAAATTATGCAATTATATTATTAATAAACCTTTTATGCCATGTTTGTATCCGCTCATAGTGAAGCACACAGTCAGATTGTTTTGAAATGGCTTTGTACAGTCTGTTTGGTCACTGGTTGGTATTTTGGTTGGGTTGTAAGTTACTTTAGTTTCCAAGAGCATGATGGGTCTGGACCTGAACGACCCACAGATAACACATATGAATGATTATGGCTGAAACTGTGTATTTGTATAGATTTTTAGTTCTTTATAAAAGAAAACAGACCTGAGAAGCAGAACTGCTCCCTTGGACCCAACAGCAATGTCAGGAAAGTTGTCTTGACTCTGGTCTACAGAAGACTGACTTAATGAAATCCCAAAGAACCGCAAACCTGGTCGCACAGATGATCCAACAATCCTCTGTTTCATTCAAGGAATGACACATAACAAAAATGTTACAATGAGTCTATGAAATGAGTCAAGAAAAGTAAAATAATGCAAGAAACCAGGGTGAATAAATGATAACAGAATTAATTTTTATGTGAACTATCCCTTTAAACTGCCATCAACCCACATGTTTTTCACCTGTGAGTATTTTGAAATGATAACTCCATCTCCCCCATTGAAGATGTAGATGCTGCCCTGTCCATCCTCCTCCAAAGGAGCTCCAATCAGCACATCCATGAAACCATCACCGTTCAGATCTGCTGGACTGGACATAGAAGAGCCAAACCGACCCCTCTGACCTGCCATGCCCACCAGTGTATCCGAAAAAAATAAGTTTGCCTATTAAGATATAACAGAGAGAGGAGAAACGATTAAATAGACACAAATGTACATTTATTCAATCTTGATGAACTCTTTTTAAAAATGTTAGTCTTAATTGAATCTCCAAATAATCACTGACCTGACGTGTGAAGATGTAAACAAACACTATGCCCTCCCGGTCAGACTCCATGTATGTTGGTGCCGATACCAAAAGTAGGTCTGCATTGTAGTCCTTGTTCAAATCCACCACACACACCTCAGCGCCAAAATATGAGCCAATCTGAGGCTGAGAAGAGAGGAAGAGAAGCAATGTAGTCACCGTACAGTTATTCCGAGTTCACGTACTTTCACTCGCTTGCATTATTTTGCGTTGTGCTAATATTTTAAATTAATTTGAGTGTTACAACCTTAGGAGGATCCAGCTGTTTTAAATCACTTTGATCAATTCTTGAAACAGTTACTTGTCCCTTATGCTTGAGTCTTGGTGCTCCCATGACTGCATACTTTACTCCTGACATTGTTGCTATTGCCAAGGAATAACCTGTGAAGAAAATAGACTTGAAAATATTCTGATGTATTTTGACTGATTAATATTGATTTCACACAATTGAATAGATCTCACCTAAATAACTGTCATGCTCACTTCCAGCTTGAAAGTCCTCTGAATTATCATTTGGTTTGTACAGCTGATATCCACCCTTCCACTGGAAAGCTCCTACTGCAGTCATTATCATATCTGTCTGAATGCAGATAATATTATAATGTTCAATTTCTAGATAAGTTTACAAGCATACAAAATCTACAGTGTTGGTGTGAAAAAAGTCTAGTGAAACATGAGTCAAAACAGCAAACATCATGTATATTGATGGTTGCAAATAATGTCAAAAAAACAAAAACTTTCGTGTTAAATAAGTTAAATACATAGAATTACATTTGATGTAAATGCTGCACTAAACCCGTCCTGTGCAAACTCCATTCGAGATGAATCTCCAGAGGTCTGGGTTCCTATAGTAAAGAAGCAACAACACAGTTATTTATTATTAGTAGTATTATTAGTATAAATCAACCAAATGAACAAAGTAACTGTAGTAACATGACAACTGATAACTCTAAAATGTAAACAATCTTTCAGTCATTCTGCAAACATACCTTCAATGGCAATAATGTTCTCTTTGAGTTTTTCACGAATACTTGCCAGTGCATCAAAATTGGTTACTTGGAACACATGATTATCGGTAGGTAAAGATGCAATATTTGCCAGCTCCTTTCTTGCTCTGTAATTATTAAAAGCATTGCCAACCTAAGAAAAATTAAATAGAGATAACTGTAACACTTCTTAAATGCAATGATTTTATTAACTTTAATAACGTGGATATTTAAAAAAAAAAAAAAATCTAAATTCAGCCGTCATTTATTCCCCCTCATTTTGGTTCAAACTTTTATGGCTTTCTTTCTTCAAATGAATGCAAAGGAAGATGTTTTGAAGAATGTTTCTGCTGTCAAGACAATAATGGACCCCATTTATTTTCATTTAAAAAAAAAAAAGGTTTGGAATGACACGAGGGTGAGTAAGTGATGACAGAATTGTCATATTAGGGGAAACAGTCATTTTAATGCACAATATTATCACAATGGCCATATTAGATCTTGTGTTTGTTCACCGAAAACATCAAATCTTTGCAAGACAAATCACATCAGAAAAGGATGTGTGTGGATTTTGCATCAGTATAAATAAAACTAGTCTTTTTAATCTAACAGAGACAAAATATGAGTAGAAATCACGTCTTACCCCAATAGCATATCGTATTATATTTTTAGCTTGTGCTTGTTGAACAGCTTCAGTCAAATCATTTGGATCAGTTGATTCACCATCCGTGATAACAACCAAAATTTTAGTGGCTGATGGTCTTGCACCTTCACTACTTACGAATAACTCATTCCTGTTAATAGAAATTGGTACAAAATTCAATCAATATTATTATAATTATGGGATATGTATAGAAGACATTTCTTATTAAGTTAAAATTGCTTGTCTTTGAAATCTTTATCAAATTATGAAGCACTGTAAAACATTTACAAACACGCACACACAAATGAAAGAAAAAAGACTCATAGCAGTATGTGTATCAATTCATTAATACATTTATTTTCATGTACTTTTTGCATGGTTGCTCAGACATCTACCGTATCACTGTTTTTTGTTTATCCATCATCTTAGTTTTTCTTTATATGAGGAATAATTTGTTGGGTTCTTTTTTTTTTGTTTTGTTTTTTTAAATAGGATGTGCTCTTCAGCCCTCACTAAAATTCCTTACTCCAAGTCTTTCTGTCAGAAGTAATATTACTTTTAATCTCATAGTTAAAAGAATTCCAATGAAACAGCAGACATGTCTCACACAAGTTTTCTTATAGCTCTTGCAGTGTAGGTCCATTCTCTCTGTTGAGATATCTTATCCACTGCATTTTGCCACACCATTGTGTCTTTGACTTGTTGAAACTTGTTATGAATGACACATTGTGTAGAAAACTGTGCAATGGCAAACTGTAAGACAGACAGATAGATTTAGTGCCTCATGCTATGAAAACTGGGGGTAAAAAAAAAAAAAAATCATGCATAACATAAATCATAATAAATGCATTGATTACCTGTGTATCACGGTCTATAAAACTTTTGATCATTTCTATAACAAAAGCCTTCATCTTAGTAAACTCCTGAGGTTTTACACTTCCAGATCCATCCATTAAAAAAGCAATATCAATTTGTGATGGGCATTCTGAAGTTAGAGAAATTAATAATTGCATCATATTTTCATTTAATCTGAATAATCATGTCATACAGTATATACAGTATGAAGAAGACATGCTTTGATTTGGTAGAACACCATAAATGTACCTCTCAGAGTCTCTGGCACAGATCTGCTCACAACATTATCTGGACTGATTTTAAAGCACATTCCATTGTAAGTGGTTACTGCATCACAGTTCTTAGGTATGGTTGGACCACAAACCTGAGAGAAATTAAGATTTTATTTTCAACATGACAAACTGTAATCTGGACACTAGTGTAAAATTTGAAGGTGCAAATTGTTTAAATTATTTTAGACATCTTTTAGATTGACAGCAAATTGTAAGGTTCAACTCTAACAATGATTCGAATTATACAAATATATACATACACAAAATCTAGCAGTAAAAGTGATAGTATCTTTAGGATATCATAACATAATTTCTCTTATAGATTTTATATTCTCACAAAAATGGATTATTTAAAACATGAAACTTACCACTGCTCTTGAAGACTGAAGATCAATAGACATTGAAAGTCCAAGGGACATGTTGACAGCCTCACCGGTGACTGTTGAATAAAAAGTGGATTTTTTTAGAGAAATGCTATCATGGATAATAAAACTAGTATCTTATATTACATATTTGAAAGCATCATATAAAAACTAAGTACCGGTAATGGGCAGTGGCATGCAGTTTCCTTGAGTCACAGCACAGCGATATATTTGTCCTCTTTGAGTTTGACTGAGTTGAATCAAAGGATCACTCACAAGTAGACTATGGAAGAAGACAGGAGGAATATGAGAACATGTTAAAAAGGAGAAATCTGTGGTGTTCCTGGTTGGGTTTTGAGTATGATGCAAAAACCTCTGATTAAATTACAAAAAACTAAAGATGAGAGATGGACATCAGCATGCTTTTAAGTAATTTTTAGTTAGTTTTGCAAAATATTTTTTATATTATGGAAAAGGGAAATTAAAACTGTTGGCAAAGCATCAAGTGGAATACAAAACATTTGCTCTCTAATTAAATTTGTTTTAAAGTTCAAGGAATATTTTTAACCAGACCAGAAAAACAATCTACAGTGACTCTAAAAAAAAAATAATAATTTAGCAGTTGTCAAATGTCTACATCATAACCTACTGTACATTACATTGATGATAGCAGTTAGAGATGTAATTTGCTTTGCAGTGCCTTCTGACAAAAAATGAAAAAAGAAACAACACTGCACAACTCAAATGTAGGAAGTAGAGCTTTTGATTTAACGTGTCAATTAGATTAATTAATTATGGTAAAATATAACACGTTAAAATTATTAACACACTTAATGCACAAAAATGCAATGCGATATTGATTTTATACAACAGTTCATAAATAAGAAGTTAATATTGTGTTATTTTAGACACAATATCGTCTGATTTGCTCAATTTTGCCAACAAAAATATAAAGACAAAGCAGAACTGTTCATCACGAAGCAACATACAGCAGCATTTCATTTCTAAATCCGTGTTTTGAACGAATCGGGTGAACCAATGATTCAATTGACCATTTATAAAAGGCTTGTTCGACTTGAACATCGCTGCACAGACCGATCGGTGTATGACACCAAAGAACAGCGAGAGCGATTCAAAAGCATACAGAGCCATCTGCTCTCTAATCACTCTCATGGTACTTTGATGTCACAGCTTCAAGTCGAACAAGTCTGAAGAGAACCATTTACTACAATCCTGAATGAATCAGCCTTTTGAACGAATCGAATGAATGAATGAATGACTCAATGACTTTATCATTAAAGGCTCACTGAAGTGCCTTTAAATGCACAGCATTATTCAATGTGTTGATGTAATTTCCACTGAAACAGGAAGACAGTGTGGGACATATTGAGCTCCTCCCCTTTTTTAAAATAGCCAATAGCGTTTCGTTTATATATCGCTGCTCCAGAGCAATTAAGATTGGTAAAGCTTCATTCTTCTTCTAGTCTCTAACCATTCTTCTAATTTCCTCCATATCCCTTTAAAATATAGCATTCTGTGCAGAATTCAAATGAGTCCGATATGTTTTGTGTTCTGCACCGACTCGTGCATATCATCCACTCTGTGCTATTGTGTCTCTGGACCGAAGCAGACTGTGTGCGAGCTGCAGCAGTTCGTGTGGCACTAAACGTGAAACCAGACTTAATTTGCCTCAATGGAAAGCATATTTACACTGTCTTAATCATTCTCTATCCCCTGTAACAGTGTTACTTGTTACCCTTGTATTTTTGATCATATTCACCACTAGGGAGCGCTGGAGCGTTAAAACCCCAAGTATTTAAACTGTTAGGAGTGTAGAAGAAGTCAGGTTGTTTGGAAGAGGGAAGCATATGCTGTGTTCGAAATTGCCCCCTATACCCTCATTCACTATTCCCTACATTACTCCACTAATATAGTCCACTTGAAGGAGTGAATGAAACGAGTGAGTAAATTCGGACACTGAGTGCACCAGAGGGACTGCCGATTTCGCATAGTTTGTGCTGCTGTTTAATAATCTTTTGAAATGTAGCAAACTGGGAGCTCCAGAAGTAATGATTATTTATGTTGAACTAGCATGTTTAAACCTTTTAAACGATTTAATGATTAATTAAAAAGGAATTTATACCTGTATGATAATGCGCGGTTTGAAAATGAATGGATGATATGTATTTTATTATGTCTATGACCAAGTCCTGAAGTGGAGCGATAGCTGTTTTCCCGGATGCTTCCCAAGTCTACCTCATCCTGTAAAAACCTCTCTCAGTCAACACCACCTCCATCGAGAGCCCGGATGAACAGCAAGAGTTTCCAGCCTGCTATGCCCCCTTCAGTGAAGTATTCTGCCCCAAACAGGACTGTGCCATCAACCTCCTTCCGGATGAGCCAGTGCCCCACGGTAAAATGTATCCATTATCTCTCCCTGAACAGAAGGCCATGGAGGAGTACGTAGAAGAGGCTCTCCAACAGGGTTACATCCGCCCTTCCACTTACCCTTCTGCTTCAAGCTTTTTCTTTGTGGCAAAGAAAGACCATCAAGTTCAGGTACCCTCTTCCCCTCGTCCCAGCAGCCCTGGAACAACTTTGTGGAGCAGCTGTGTTCACTAAGTTGGACCTCCACAGCGCGTACAACCTCGTCCGGATACGTGAGGGGGAGTGGAAGACCACCTTCGTGACCCCTAGAGGACACTGTTTCATCCAGAAGTACAGCTCCATCTCCGTTCCACTCACCAATCTCTTCAGAAATAAGCCCAAGTCTCTGTCCTGGACTCCAGCCGCCACACAAGCTTTCCAAAGCCTCAAGGACTCGTTCACCAAAGCACCGCTCCTGATCCACCCGGACCCCAACAAGCCTTTCATCACCGAGGACGATGCATCCACCACTGGGGTAGGAGCGGTGCTTTCTCAGCAGCAGCAGGGGAATCCAGCACGGCTCCATCCATGTGCCTTCTTTTCTAAGAAGTTACCCCCGGCGTAGATGAATTACAATATCATCACGAACAGAGAGTTACTGGCCATCAAGCTCGCATTGGAGGATTGGAGACACTAGTTGGAGGGTGCAAAGGAGAAGTTCACCATACTCAACAAATCTTCAGTATCTCCGTGACGCCAAATGTCTCAACCCCAGACAGGCAAGATGGGCTTTATTCTCCTATCGTCCAGGCAACAAGAACCTCAAAGCAGATGCTCTCTCCCATCTCCATACCCCGGAGTACCAAAGAGCCTGAGCCCATCTTGCCCACTCAACTCACCCTCTGTCCCATCCAGTGGTCCTTAGACCAACAGATTTCCTCCTCCAATGTTTCCAAGCCATCTCTGCCGGGGTGTCCTCCAGGCTGCACCTATGTTCCCAGATCTCAATGTAATAATCTCACACACTCTGCTCATTCCTCCATGGGCACTGGCCATCCAGGGGCTAACTGCACTGCTCTCTCTCTCACTGCTACAAGATCGCTTCTGGTGGCCCAACATGGCCAGGGACGTGAGAAGGTTCGTCCAGGGATGCCCCTACTGCACCATCTCCAAAAGCCCATGCCATCTTCCATCTGGCGAACTTCTTCCCTTGCTCGTACCACAGCGCCCTTGGTCACACCTAGGAGTAGACTTCGCCACCGACCTACCTCCATCTGAAGGTAACACATGTATCCTAGTCATTGCTGACGATTCTCTAAATCCTTCCTCTGAAGGGCTTCCCTACTGCCATGACAACAGCGGAACTTCTCTTCTCTGGGCTGAGTACGTGCAGAACTCCATCCGCCAAGCTGCCACTGGACTGACTCCCTTCCAGTGCGTACTCTGTTACAAGCCTCCACTGTTACCGTGGTCTGGAGAACCATCCGACGTCCCCTCTGTCAACCATTGGTTCCGAGAGAGTAAGAGGGTCTGGGACTCTGCACATCACCACCTGCAGTGGTCAGTGCGCAGCCAAAGGATCTAGGTTGAGGGGGGGGGGGGGGGGGGGGGGGGGGGGGGTTTACTGTCAGAGATCAGCCAGGCTCCATCACCGCCTAGTCACAGAGATCACAATCACCAGAGTACTAATCACCCGCACCTGTTTGTCATCTCCTCATCACCACAGCAGCATATAGGCACACACTTCACCCTGGCACTTTGTCTGGTCTCATTTCAAGTAAGGACTCACTTACCTGATCTACTTACCTTCATGCATTACTGCTTAATCGTCTCTCCTGATCCTCTGTGTCTCCAGCATCTCCCTTATCGTCTGTGTCTCCAGCGTCTTCATTCCCCGGACTCCCATACTCCATCATCTTCACCAAGATGTGTGCTCAGCTGCTCACGTCCACGACCTCCTCAAATCTCCTACAAAACAAAGAACTGTCAGTATTACCATTCATTATTGCATTGCTGCTTTGACTGATTTACTCACCTGCCTGTTTGCTTACCCTGCTCCATCTAACACTCATATTCATTTCTACATTGTTGTGAGTCTGTGTTCCGTAACAGTCAGAAGTACAGATAGACCTAAACCGACTCATCTCAAAAGAGCAGGTGATTTGATTGCCTGTCATCTAATCGTGGCTCATTTATATTTTTACCCCAGTTTAGCCAGTGGAACCAGGACAACACAAACCTCAAGAAAGGCTGAAGAAAGTCTGCCAGTGGACTGTTCTGATGTGAGACCTCGTCTGCCTATTATTATTATTATTATGATATTATTATACGACTTATATTATTATATGAGTGTACTATTCACTACTCACTATTTTATTTGCTATTTTTATTTTATTAACTATATTATTTTACAGTTTATGATAGGCCTATACTATCTGCTATTTTATTCCGTTATATTTCTACTAATAAAGTTGCCAGACACAGTTAAATATAATGCTGTCCATTTAAAATGGAGACAATTTTGTCTTTTTTTACTATAATATAAAATGTGTCTAAAGACAGGGCTCTCGATGAAGGTTTATGAATAATAAAGCAAACATTTGTGTGTTAAACTGCAAGCATAAGGTTCGGAGGCAACACATATAGAAATAAATTATAAAAATGAAAAGGGCCTTAAGATAAATGCTTCAGATTACAAAGGGTTTGAGATGCAAATTATCTTCATATTCATTTGAAATTGTCCTGTGACATCCTGTGATGTGATTCAAGAGGAAAAGCTAAAGGCACGAGAGAAAAAACTAAAATGCGTTGTTGAAGACAGAAAAAGCCATATCTTACTTCACACAGATCATAAACCGTTGAAATCAGTTGGGAAATGTAAATGTTATTGCGCTTTTTGCCCAGAAAAGCCGCAGCTCCCCATTTAATTAATGAGGAGTCTTGCCCCGCACAATATGGCGGACTCGTTGACATATCACAGCAACAGTCCAAAGCGGCCAATAGGGCGTCTATGCATCCGAAAACTGGAAAATCCTGCTTTTGGAGGACACATTTCAAGGTAGGAAGGCAGCAAGGCACATCCGAATCCAAAGTTAGCTTCACTTCCTGTCTCCAGCGAATGATAATTTTGCTATACATAGTTTTGGTTAGTATTACATTTAAATGTATATATTAAGAGATAATCAACTACTAATTTCTGTCACAGAATAGATTTTATTCTTATTGTTTAAAATGTTTTTGAATAATCTGACTCAACTAACTGGTCAGTCTCCAACTGGTTCTTAAATCTCACTCTGCCTCTGTGTGTGTGTGTGTGTGTGTGTGTGGTTAGGGGTGTCAGTGGCACTTTTAATGGTTTATGAAAAAATATATAATAAAATGGTTTAGAAAAATATATAATAAAAGACAAAGACAAATTCTATTTCTATTTAAGACAAATACTAGGCTTAGATTAACACTGGACTTAGACTTAGAAAATTTTGAGCTGCAAAAGAAAACTTTGCACTCATTTCAAAGCGACCTATGACATTCTATGACATGAAATTAATCTAATTTTAAATTATTTCATGGATGTGGCTGTTGTGGTTTGTGATCATAGGAGCATCAGCTGCTGCAGTAAATGTGGTGTGAATTTGACATAGTCCTTTTATGTTTAACTGTTTTAAATGCCCATTGCCCGCTGTGCACAGTTGCCCTGAAGCCACCAGGCTTTGGCCCGTCATCGCTGCTTGCAGCTATATTTATTATTATTATTCTTTTCCAAACATTATCGCATTTTTGAGGGCCTAAACATGCTTGAAAACTTTGCACACACGTCAGGACTGGCGAAAATTGACATCAGATATAGGTTTCAGAAATGGGTGGGGCAAAATGGCTCAATAGTGCCACCTATAAAACTTCAACAGTGTGCGCCTCGGGCTACATTCGATGTACATGTACGAAATTACATGTACCGTCCCATTACCTACAAAAAAGTCTCTTGGAGCTAAGTCCTAAAGGCAATAGGAAGTCAGCTATTTTGAAATCGTGTCCCTGGCGGCCTGACAAAGTTTGATGTTTTGCCATGAAACAGGAAGTTGCTGTAACTAAGGCAAACAATGTCCAATCTTCCCCAAACTTCACACACTTGATAAAAGTCCTGTCCTGAACACATGTCCATGCCCATATTCAGTTGTAGTCATAGCGCCACCTGCTGGCAACAGGAAGTGACATGTTTAACACTGTTATGGACTCCTGACAGCATATTAAAATGTGCCAGCAAGTTCTAAACAGGCTAGCAACATGCTAGAAAAATGTTAAACACTTAGCTAAGTGCTAAAGCATGCTATTAATAAAGTGAAAGAGGAAGTTGCTGTAACTCAGGCATGCAATGTCCAATCTACCCCAAACATCACATATTTGATAAGAGTCCTGCCCTGAACACATCTACATGACAATATTTGGTTATAGTAATAGCACCACCTACTGGCAACAGGAAATTACGTTTTTAACAATATGATGCACTATTAGCAACATACTAAAATATGCAATTGAGTACTAAACATGCTAGAAACATTCTAAATCATGCTAGCAACACCTAGCTGACTGCTAAAGCATGCTATTATCGTGAAACAGGAAGTTGTTGTAACTCAAGCATACAGTGTCTGATCAGCCCCAAACTTCACATCTGTGATAAAAGTCCTGGCCTAAAGACATCTATTTGCCAATACATACTTGGCTAAGTGCTAATGTTTGCAATTAACGCCACAAAACAGAAAGTTGTTGTAACTCAGGCATACAATGTCCGATCTGCTCCAAACTTCACATGTTTGATAATAGTCCTGGCCTGGAGACATCAACATGGCAATATTCTGTTATGCTCACAGCGCCACCTGTTGGCAGCAGGAAGTCTGGCACTTTGAAATGACTTTCCCATAATTCTCCTGTATTTACTCGCTTACATGCATGTCGCCCACTGTTCACTGTTTTCCTGAGGCCAACAGGTGGCGGTGAGCCTGGGTGCGAAGGCCCTTTCATCGCTGCTTGCAGCTTTAATTTGACAATTTTTACTTTTATTTATTTCCTTAATCCTTTTAATACTTAATAATTATTTAATTCCTTTAAAACAACAACTCTTTTTCTGTCTACAGCCCATCAAAACATGGTCTCTCTCTTTCAATCTGTAAGTTCAATGTTTGGTGCTAAATTCAAATGGACAATTCAACAATGATGATTCAGAAGACACACAAACTTCCAATAAACATTTTGTTAACCAGTATGATAACCAGTATTCCCAAATAATTGTTCATTATGTGCAATGGAGCACAAAAGCTTTAATCTGGGTTTTTCCATATCAGTGTAGATTATTCTTCCTGTCGTGGCAGCGTGGTAACTACTGTTAATGTTGTGCTTTCCAAACAATGCAGGTTTTTTTCTGGTTTTATTATCAGTGGTTATGTTGTTCTCACCTTGATGCATCTTTCTGAATCATCTTATAGCCAAAGGCAACATTTTGACTCTGTGAAGGCGCAGTGAAGGTTTTCCAGGTAACAGGATCAATGTTAAAAGCGATCACCGACTGAGACGCTAAAGTGTTTAGAAGTGATAAAAAAAAAAGACTGTCAAGGTTTACAGTTTACATTTGCTAAATCAATTAAAATGTATACAATTGATATTCTGATTGGTCAATACAGCATTGGAACAAAAACTAAAATACATGCTATACAAACAGATGGCAAAAACCAGTTCATAAAAATATTATAAAATAATAAAATAACATAATATGTCTTATAACCATAAAAATAATATATAACATATAACCATTAAAAAAAAAAAAGAATTTGAGGCCATGCTATACACTGGGAAAACCCTTAGTTTGTTTGGTTTCCTCTTTAGTGTAATTGTTTTTCCATTACAAATACATTAATATGTGAAACTACCACATGTGCATCTATTACTATCACTAGTTTTAAAGTGGTTTGCAGTGGTCATAGATAGATGTTTGAGTGTAAAATGTGTGAAGGCAGAAAGCTTGTGAGGCAGAATTAGACCAAGAGGGGCATTTAGATAAGCCTTTTTTCATCTTTATCCATATCATGTGGTCATATTGCATATGCTATTACTTTAGAAAGATGGTCATGGTTTTGAACTTATGAGGTTGTCTTAAATTAGATGTGTCTAATGTTTTATGATTAAAAATATCTTTAAATGTTGTTAAATCTACAGTAAAACTAAAACTGAAAGAGCTTTAAACTTAATTCCTACAATGACACAGTTTTCTTTTTAAATCACTCCCTCATCTATTCATGCAAAATGAGAGTTTCAATTAATTTCACAGCTTTAAATTTGAACACATTTAGACCACCTGGTGAGATCATATTAAAATCTTATTGCCACTCACTGATGTCAAACATACAAAAGAAGAAAAAAAAAGGTTTAACACTTGCAACGCAGGAAGGCTTACCAAAGAGTGGAAGTAGGCAGCTATTATTTTGTGTGTACAAAATAAAAAAATAAGTAATAAAGAGAAGAAAATAAATGAATAAATATCTTACCATAAAATATGCATAATATGATACAGAAGTTGTGATCCATTGTAACCTGTCAAATGTAGATATGGTGGACGCATGAGGTGAGACAGTCAAGCCAATAAATGAATGTGAAGATGAGACCTAGATGTGGTTACGTAAAATGGGTGGAAGCATCTTACTAAAGAGGAACAACAATTTGACAAAGAAGAAATGAATGCATATTCAAGCAAGATTAAGTTTAAGAGAATGCTCACAATACAATTATTCAGTTATTAAATACACCGAATGAATATGTATTAATTTATTAAATTAAATAATGAATCACATATTGCAGTTTACAGACTCTTTGAATAGTCATTAAAAGATGAGGAAGTATTTGGGAAGCGATATTTGCTATGGTTTAGCCTAGTTGTGGATTTTTTTTAAATAAAAAGCAATTAGAAAATATCTTCCATTAACATAATGTGCAAATAAACGAGGAATCGAAACTGAAACTGATGCAGGTTGTTTTTAAATTAGTTATTTTGATGCAGTTTTTTTTTTCCCCCAACACATTTTATACGCAATTACAGTGGGAAAGATGGGCTACAAGCTTACTTTCCGAATGCCCAAAATACAGTTCCAATTTGATAAACTTTTGTAAACACAGCCATTCACATTCACAAAGCGTCCAAACTGCAATATTTAACATACATAATAACTGCAAAGTGTAAAAAAAAAACAAAAAAAAAAACAGGCCTACGATTTACGCACATAATCCAAAAGAAACTCCAGCACAATCTGCATTTTTTTTAAATGCATGAAGTGCATAAATACCTGAACCTCACAGCTATTTGCTGTTCTACTTTTTTATGACCCTCCCTCGCTAACTTCACCTAGTCTTGTGGACTCATAACGTAGGCCGTTTTTATGTTGGATGAGTGCGCTTTGCCTTGTATACTTTCACCTGGCTCCGCACCGCAAGCCACCGCTGACTGCGCACGCTCCTCCCCAAACGGACGAGGAACTTGACGCGCTCGCAGCCCAAATTTCGAGACAGCGCGGACTGTGCGCGTGCAACAAAGTTTGAAGGATAAGTATACTTTGAAAGGTGCGCGGAAATGACTGCACGCAAGACACGTCCGGGCGCGGAAAGTGAAGTATACCAGGGCCTTAAGTCATGCATCTTCGGAAGCGGAGTCGCGGGCATGGTTAAGCCCAAAGTATACTTCGGCCGTCCGCATGATGTAACTTTTATCATCAGGAGGGTCCGCGGATGTCCGCACACCCCGTCTGCGTGCAGCCCAACTTTTGAAGGCCCCGGGTATACTTCACTTTCCGCACCCGGGCGTGTCTTGTACATCTTAAAGTATACTCAACCGCGGATGACCGAGTTCGACGCATGCGCAGTACAATTTTTTTTCTATACTCTACAAGACATCGGAGAGCAGCACTGCGTTGTGTCATCAACGGAACATTTGCTGGGCAGGATCTGAGAATCCTGGACATTGTGCTCAGTACTGTGTGTATTGCCACCTAGTGGACACTTCTGTCCTGCTTGCGAATGCGCTGTTGTATGCACACCGTCTGCGTGGTCTCAAAATTTGTGCTGGACGTGGACAGGGTGCAGACACGGCAAGTATAAACTAAGCTTTACTGGCGGAATCCATACAATGGATTTATTGGAATGCTGTCCGAAAACTTAGGCAGCTGACTTGTTGCCTCACTGCCTTATCAGGCAGTTGCTTTGTAGGCAGTGTGTGCACCTTTTTGGCACCTCACAAAACTGATTTTGGACAGACTTCTGAGACAGTGCAATGGTTTAATGATCTACAGCAAAATACATCAAGCTTTGATAATAACATTTAATTACTACGATAGTAATTTCTCTCTAGAAATGACATCCGAAGTGGAAAACGTTGGTCAAAAATGTACATTTACACACAAACTGACCAGCAAACACAGCTTTAAGACTCATCTTTATTTTTTAGCTCAACTCTCACAGAATGGAAAGCACAGGATTGCGGGATATCAAAGCCAGTGAAGTATACATCTATGCTGCCTTCAAAAATCGATCAGATGAAGGTATCTCAAGAGACAGGAAGTGAAGTTAACATTGGATTCAGACATGCCTTGATGCCTTGATATGCCACATTTACTGCAGCCAGCTAGTGCCACTATGACCATGAACCGCAACGGCCACAATGAGATTTAGATGAATTTCATGCCATAGGATGTTATAGGTCACTTTCAAATGAGTGTGAAGTTATCATTTGCAGCTCAAAACGCACAAAGTCCATAAGTATTTATCTTATTTTTTATTATTTTATTTGTACTACCCTTATTATTAAACTAATTATATAAAACTATGTTGTCAGTGCACTGCAAATAAACTGCTTCAATGCCTTTATTTTGTCATTGAAACTGATAGAAACAGATCCTAAGAGATTTCTTATCTTGTAATGCAGGCAAAACCACACAGCAATGAAAGGGTTACACTCTAAACCACCACGAGTGTAAAATAGACTCTCTCTCTCGTGGAGTGCATGATGGGAGTGAGCGGAGCGTGGTGAGTGCGAGTGGTGGCTAGTGTTTATTTGGATGCCAATCTTTCATTTGAAGGCCATGTTTCTAGCATCTGTAAAACCGCATTCTTCCATCTTAAGAATATATCTAAACTACGACATATGCTCTCAATGAAAAATGCAGAACAGTTAGTCCATGCGTTCATGACCTCAAGGCTAGATTACTGTAACGCTCTACTGGTGGTTGTTCCGCTTGCTTGATAAATAAACTACAGCTCGTACAAAATGCAGCATCTACAGTTCTTACTAGTACTAGGAAGTATGACCATATTAGCCCAGTTCTGTCAACACTGCATTGGCTTCCTGTTAAACATCGTATAGATTTTAAAATCTTGCTAATTACTTAAAAAGGACTAAATGGTTTAGCTCCCCAGTACCTGAGCGAGCTCTTAATGCATTATAGTCCTTCACGTCTATTGCGATCTCAGAATTCAGGCCAGCTAATAATACCTACAATATCAAAATCAACCGCATGCGGTAGATCCTTCTCCTATTTGGCACCTAAACTCTGGAACAATCTTCCTAGCATTGTTCGGGAAGCAGACACACAGACACAAGCAGTCAGTTTAAATCTAGACTAAAAATGCATCTCTTTAACCTGGCAGATGGACACGTTGGTCTTTGTTTACGTCCTTATAGCAACATAATACATTTAAAAGACATGTACAAACAATAAAACGTACTTACAGTTAGGGGCCCATAAACAGCAGCTTCTGGTTTTAAAGTGGGAACTGCTTCATCTTTCAGTAATAGCCTTGGTGCAAGTCGTGTACAACTCGTGTAGATTCTGGTAGCTGTCTTCCGCGCTGCATCCAGTGTAGACAATATCACTGATTATAATGGGTTCTATTATATTTTGTAGACAACTCCATAACTCTTCCACTTCCATAAAGCTGCGTGACATGGATGCATGTTCCCGTGGGCAGGGTTTATGTTAATTGCAGGGTTTATGATGTCACTAGGAATAAGCTCGTTGTAGTCCAAACCGGTCGTTTTTGTAGGCATTAAACTGCCATAACTTTAAAAGACAATATCTCTGTTTGCATTTAACTTTCAGCACTGTAACTTAGCAGATACTGTTTGTGCTCAAGCAGCAACACTATACACTAACTAAAGTTAAAAAAGTGAAATCGCAATGAACCACCCCTTTAATCAATGGGCAAAATTATGTGAAGGTTTAATGGATGTTTTAGAAGATTTCAGAATGATTTCATCAGCTAAGGTTAATTGGAACAAAAGTGAAGCACTTTTAATTGGAAATTGGTTAAATGGGAAACCGAGCCTTCCTTATGGTTTAACCTGGGGAAAAGGAGGTTTTAAGTATTTAGGAGTGTTTCTGGGAGATGAAATGAGTATACAGAAAAATCGTGATGGGATTGTTGAGAAAATGAAAGGTAGACTTGAAAAGTAGAAGTGGTTAACACCAAAAATGTCATACAAAGGAAGAACTTAATAATTTAGTAGCTTCCTGCCTTTGGCATAACTGGTTTGCTTGAATCCTCCTCCACAACTTTTAGCAAAAATTCAAGATTTGTTGAAATCTTGCACTGGGTCCCACAGAGTGAGTTGTATTTGCTTAAAGAGATGAGTAGGCATGGTTTAATTCATTTAAAAAAGGCTGCTGGAGTCACGGATAATCACTTTTGGAGGACATATTAATATAGCTGGACTCTTGTTTAAAAATCAGGTCTCTATGGACTGTTGCACAAATGCTAATGAACTGAAAGTCATTGGTCAGTAACAAAGAAAAAGAGTTACTGAGGAGTAAACAGTCAGAATATGGAAGAGATGTTTCCTAATTTAATTGTTTTAACAAAACTAGATGGTTGTTAAGGTCCTTTGTTAGATACTGAAAGACCCATGTGTTTAGATTAAATGTAAAAGTACTGGTAAAGCATTTTATAAAATGTATGTTAAAGCTTTTAATAAAAATATTTTGAGTAATAGAGTAGATACACCTTGGCGTACGGTGTTGAATGTGGAAGAGAATGTGAAACCAGAGTGGAGGTCTCTGTATAAGCCGCTGTTTAAAAAAAGGACAGGGGGTATACAGTGGCGACTGCTTCATTGTGCCATTGCAGTAAATGCATTCATTTCTGTTTTAAATCCTGATGTTAGCGTGGAATGTCCTTTTTGCCTGAAAAGGGAAACAGTTTTTTCATGCTTTTATAGAGTGTGATAGACTGAAGCCTTTATTTTTGGTTCTGCAAAAATGGTTCAATTCCTTTAATGAAGTGTTTTCTATGATAATCTTTATTTTTGTTAAAAAGAAAAGCTGTATTTGTCAAGTGTTGAATTTTATTTTAGGACAGGCCAAATTAGCCATTTATGTGAGCAGGAAAAATGAGGTTGAAAGGTTGTCGGGGGAAGGTGTAGTGTAATATGATAAAAGCAAGAGTATTAGTTGATTTTCATTTTTATAAGTCAATGAAAGATCTGTTAACATTTGAGATGAAGTGGTGTGCTTTGTTGTTGATGAAGAGCTGTTTTTCACTCATTTGTTGTTATTCTGTTTTTCTTTCTTTCTACTTTTTCTTCTTTTGATGTTTTTTTTTTTGGCATTTATGTTGTAATTGGATTTCTTTTTTCTTTTTAGGAAAAAATTGTATTACTGATGCATGATTTATTGTAATAAAATGAATTTTTAAAATTCAAAATTCTCTTTCTCTCTCTCTCTCTCACACACACACACACACACACACATGCATGCATGCAGAGGCAGAGTGAGATCAATGGGTTAGTTGGATACTGTTTCCCAGTTAGTTGAGCCAGTAGGTTTTAACAATTTAAACAAAAAATAAAATCTAAACTGTGACAAAAAGATATTTTGATAATGTCTAATAAATATACAAATGCAATACCTAATAATAAAAGCAAAGACACACAATAATGAACCTCATTGGTTACGCAGCATGTTTGAGCTTCTGGAAGAGGTTTGTTCTTGTGCGTTATTCAGGTTCGGTTAAGCTTCTGCTTATGTTCAGTGTTTACATGCGAGTAAAAGCCAAAATTAAATCTGTTTGTCACATAAAGTGATCGAGTCTCTTCAGAAAATTTGAACTAAACCGCTATTCATATATCGTTGAAGCATAATTGTTTCAGGTAGAGACCAAACAATACCAAGTGCATGTAAATATATTTATTTAGAGCAGCTGTTCTTGATTCAAACGAGCCCAAACACAACATAACACAATGCGTAGCGTGTTATTAGCAACATAAATTCATGGAATTAATCATAATTATTTGAATTAACTGTCTATTCGTTTTGTACATTTTCATGGATGCTGCATTCCAGTTCATCAGCTTCTTGCGTTAAATCCTTTATCCTCTTCTTGGCCTTTCTTTTGAAAAACCCAGACTATAAGAGAAAAAGAAAAGACAATGTTATATATTATGTTAAAGTTCTCTACTTATGAATTATAAACAGGCTGGTATATTGCACCTTATAGAGAGTGGCTGTGATGAATGAGATGATCAACAGTCCTCCAATAACTCCTCCAATGACCTCTTTTAGGAGGCTGGGTTCCTCATACACTTCCACCTGAGTATTCACCTTCACAAAGATTTCATCCCATTAGATGGAATATCTCACAATTTTTGATGTATAGACAGTACAATGTAAAAGTCTGCTATAAATGTTGTCACTAACAGCTGGAAAATTATAACAGCCTTTATTAAAGTATGCATTACCTCGCAAACTGGTGCAGAGCTGTGAGAATCAGTGAAGTAAGTATATTTGTCTTTATCATAATCCAGAGAAGCTGTACTGACCAACTCAAAAGAAGCAGACTGAATCCCGATCTATAAAAATAAAAAATAATGTGAATTAAAATGGCAGATATCTCTTTTCTAATAAAGATTTAAAGCCCTGTAACTTCAGATACCTGCTCAATCCATCCAGATCTCACATTGCTAGAGATATTATAGAACTTTCTTTCATTTCTTATCAGATTCACATCACACCTGAACACAGCACACACCGCCACAGAGCAGTTCTGACAGAACAAACATAACAGCATGTTTAACAGTGATGAATTCAAGTCAAACAATGTTTAATTTGACAAATTATTTACATTTAAAGTAAGTCATTCAAAATTGAAAATTTCAAATAAAAAGTAAATAAAAATTTAACTCACTAATACGTTTTTTCTTTTCTTTTTGAGCACTTTCAGAAAATCACTGGTGGTGGGCTGTTCATCTCCTTCCCTAAAGCAATCTGGAATCTTTTACAAAAAAAAAAAAATAATTATATATATATTCACCCCCCAAAATTCTTGTCTTCATGTCATTCCAAACCCACTAGACTTTATTTTTTTCAATGGAACAAAAGTGATTTTTTATTTTTTTTTTTTTTAAACTGTGTGTTCAGCCATAAAAGTATCATTATGTTATCCAGCTATGACAGACAATTTAAGTATATAAATATGTAAATTTGGACCACAAAATTATATGGACTACAATAAAGACACAGCATTTGACACTAAAGGTCTTTGGTTCTTGTTTATTTCTCCTTGATTCATACTGCATTTGCTTTTACCTTCAACTTTTTGTCAGCCCAGATGTTTTCAGCTCCCAGTTTTACAGGTACTCTAATGAAAACGGTTAAATTTAGCTCTCTAAACTCATTCTTCACCTTAGAGACATAAACAGAAGGAGGTTTATTGATATTGACAACTGATTTTATTTCAGTACTGATGTAAAAGAAGGTTAAACTTTATTTTAAGGTGACGTAGTTACATTGTACTTTGTACAGATATGTACTGAATAATATTTATTAACTACAGTACATGTACTTACTTTAGAGTTATGGCTAGGGTTAGTTACTAATTATGCATAATTTTCTATTATTACTATATTAAGTACATGTAATACCAATAAAGTGTTACCTAGAGGAACGCTGGATTCTATGTCTAAAGAAGCATCTTTACCTCAAATATCTGTTGCACTGGTTTTTCCTGATTGTTTTTCCCACTTGTAAAATTTATGTAAATGCTGGAATCTGTATGTCTTTAGGAAAAACACGGAATACAGTAGATGAGGTTATAAATAGAGATGAGAGAAAAAAATCATTTTAATCATACTACATAGCAAAAAGAAGCACTGACCTCAACAAGGCAACATAGAGTGCATGTTTGACACTGATGTTTCTTATTTTCAATAGTTCACTGTTTTCAGAGTGATTTGTATTGGTACTGGAAATGACAGAGCATTTTGGTTTGTGCTACTATGCATGTCAATATAATTCAAATACATTTGACATAGACTATACTCGGCTATAGAAGTAAAACTTAACACCATACCTAGTAACAGATGCACTGAATGTCACCTTTTGGTCCATATGGCTTTCTTTTTTAATACTGTAAATAATGTCAAACACTGCCTAGAAGAATGAGGTAAGAACATTTTTAAAACAAAGATAATGCTTAAAAAACATTTCAACATGTGTCTATACATTAGGGTCCAAAAGTCAGTGGAGAGCCAGTGGTGAACTCTTTACCATAGGTCTCAAACTAATTTTGATATGAAACCACTAGTGGTGAAAGGTTTACCCAATCAGAATTTATTGACATTAACAAGGTCAGTGGGAGTCTAAGCTCCACCCCTTAGGCTTAAAACTTTCAAATCTCTAGTACATAAATCTACAGAAACTTTTCAAATCTCTAGTATTCAATACAGACAAAGAATCTCAATTCAGATTGACTGAGGTATCAATATCAGAAATCAAAGTCTGATAAGACTTTTCTATTTTTTGGACATCGCCATCTTTGATATTACTTTGGTCACTGTCGCTATGGTTCCTGCTAAGAGAATGCGGGCTTGACTCTCGTTGCACGTTCATAAAGACAGTATTTGAGATGCTACTGTAAGTTGCTATTTGAATGGAACATTTCGAGACTCACATCTGTAAGTAAATGCAGTTGCCAATCCCAAAAACTGTGAATGTAGCTTAAGTGAATATCACATGGTCAACAAATTTACAAAAACAACACAGAATCTTTCTTCAATTTTATGTCATAACATTTGTTTAACATAAAAAAAAAAAAAAAAACAATTTCCAAGTTTAAATCCTAGACTTAATCTCTGACTTTTTGACCTCTGTGCATCTGTTTGTGTGTCTTTTCACATAGATTTGGACTCACAGAAGCATTTTCTGGGAATAGAGGGTTATTGACCCCACAGGACGTCTTCCCTGCTGAAACTCTTTGCATGTCATCTAAAGAATGGCAATTCACAATGCCCTGCTCACAAACAGGAAAAAATGGGGTTCTTGATCATATACTGTAGCAGCCTACTGTATAATACTTTATTTAAGCTCTAGCATCCCTGCAACCCTACATTGGACAAGCAGTTTGAAAAATGCATGAATATTTTTTTTAAACATGCACTTTAACTACTAAACTTGCTCTTTATAATGTAAAACAGTGAACTTCATTTGCTGTTTTTAATCCCACATGCCTTAAACTTCATCCTGCCTTACCACTCGAGGCATAATTCTCCTGTAGGAAAGTCCCAAAGGGTAGTTTAGGATGAAGTGAGTGTTGTATGAGTTTTCTCCTCTGTTCTCTACAAACACTGTCACATTGATCTCCTGCATTATCCCAATCTCTATATTTGTAGCCCTGGATCACAGAAACAAAGGAGACACAGAGTTAAACTGCACCAATTTTAGGGCGAGACTATATGACCATCTGACCAATGGCTGGTGGGTGGTGCATTAAAGAATTATGTTTGATGACAGTTGTGCAGAAATTAACTTGTGACGATTAACTTACCCATTAAAGTTAAAGTCCACTTTGAGGTTGTCAACACAAAGGTTGTCTGATCCACAGTTTATCTCATAATCTAACTGTAATATGAGGTTAGAATAAAAATAAGATAATTTTTTACATATATTCCCATTTACACTCACTGGCCACTTTATTATGTACACCTGTTCAACTACCCATTAACACAAATATCTAATCTGCTAATCTCATGGCAGCAACTCAATGCATTTAAGCTTGTAGACATGGTCAAGACGATCTGCTGAAGGTCAAACTGGGCATCAGAATGGGGAAGAAAGGTGGTTTAAGTAAGTATTTCAGAAACTGCTGATCTACTGTGATTTTCACACATAGCCATCTCTAGGGTTTACAGAGAATGGTCCAAAAAAAGAGAAAATATCCAGTGAGTGGCAGTTCTGTTGGTGAAAATGCCTTGTTGATGCCAGAGGTCAGAGGAGAATGACCAAACTGGTTCCAGCTGATAGAAAGGCAACAGTAACTCAAATAAGCACTTGTTACAACCGAGGTCTGCAGAAGAGCATCTCTGAACGTACAACATGTTGAACCTTGAAGCAGATGAGCTCCAGCAGCAGAAGACACACCGGTGCCATTCCTCTCAGCTGAGAACAGGAAACTAAGGCTACAATTCACATGGTTCACTAAATTTGGATTTCAAAGATTGAAATAACATTGCCGGGTCTGATGAGTCTCGATTTCTGCTGCAACATTCAGATGGTAGGGTCAGAATTTGACGTAAACAACATGAAAGCAAAAATCCATCCTGCCTTGCATTAAAGGTTCAGACTGCTGCTGCTGGTTTAATGGTGTTGAGGATACAGTGCCATCTTCTGATGGCTACTTCCAACAGGATAATGTGCCATGTCACAAAGCTCAAATCATATAAAACTGGTTTCCTGAACATGACAATGAGTTCACTATACTCAAATGGGCTCCACATTAACTTTTATGATGTGCTGGAATGGGAGATTTGCATCATGGATGTGTAGCCGGCAAATGTGCAGTAACTGCGTGATGCTATCATGTCATATGGAACAAGATCTGATTCCAGCAAAATGGACCATAATATCTGTTTCCAGGACCTTGTTGAATCTATGCCATGAAGAATTAAGGCAGTTCTGAAGGCAATAGGGGGTCCAACCCCGTACTAGCATGGTGGACTAATAAAATGGCAGATGAGTGTAAATTTGTTCACACTATTTCACAGTAGTCAAACGAATGTTTTACGGTAGGTCTTCTACTAATACTGACAACTAATTCTGCCTTGAATAAAAGTATGATATATGTGTAAAAGAAATACAAAGTCTAAGGATATTACAACAAAGCAACTTCATATATGAAGGGCTCACTTTATGACAGTATAGGTTTACTTTAAACATGTGTCCCTTACCATCCATAAGGTAGTGTTCTTTATCCAGGGTAAGAGAACAGGCTTTAAGTTCTCCAGGTTTTGGGAGGGCAGACCCTCAAATGTGAATATTAATTCATTAAGCAGCGGGTTGAGAGAATCCTCTGTACAAGACTGGACAAGGTGAACAATTTATAAATTGTTACATACATACACATGAATCTCTAGATAGCAAAGACTGATAGGTCCTTTACACTGAATCTGCTAGCAATCCCATACTTAACTACACGGCACAAGATGATTGGCTTGTTCAACAATAGTGTTTGCCGTGAGCTGGTCCTTCAGTTCCTCTGAAACCCTCCACCTCCCTCAGCACCACTTGTCTAAATCTACTATGAGATTTATATATGCCTATTCATGCCGCAACTGCAGCAAATTTTACAATCTCACAGAAGCATGTCTCTGTATCTATTGACAAAAGCAAGTCCATAGTTGCTGCAAAACAGTGGCGTAGCAGTTTTAGTCCGCCAAGACCAAATACATTAACATTGTCATACCCATCAACCCATTAACATGCTAAAACTATTCAGAGTTGTATATATTGTAGAATTAGAAATTACTTGTTTGCTGCCACAAAATACATGACTTACCTCTATAAGGAAAGGATGGTCTTTGCACACCTCCTCCAGTGTAACATTTACAACATTACTGAGGACACGATTTCTGGGTGAGAAGTATGCCCGGTAATTAAATGGCTTGACATCCAGCTTTAACGTATAGCTAATATTTGCAGCCAAATCTGGAAATGTCATTGAATAACAATTTATGATATTTTTGTTAAAATTATTTATTGAAAATAACAAAGTCTGCCATAAAATATGGGGAAACCTGTTATAGCGTGTTTGTATCCACTCATGTTGAAGCACACTGTCAAGGTGTTTTGCAGTGGCCTATTGCAGTTTTCTTCACTGGTTGAGATTTTGGATGGGCTGTAGGTTACTTTCACATCCACAGACACTATTGGTCTTGACCTGGATGTTGTAGGAAAATACACATTTCCAAAACATAACACATGAATAGATGAGTTCTGTATGTTACTGTCTGTGAATTTAGTGGATGTAGTAATTAATCAGTTCATTCTATTAGATAAGAATGAGTGTGTAAATACACTCTAAAAATCAATGGAACATTCCCACTGCACAAAAGATTCTTTATAGAGTAAGAGGGTTCTTTAGATATTTAAAATGTTCTTCACAATAAGAAAACTACTGGTTCTTTTAAGAATTGTTCACTGCAAGGTTCTTTAGGCAAGGTTTTTATGGCATCACTGCAAAACCCCCCTTTTGGAACTTTTAAATACTGAAGTCTCAAGAAGTACTGTACCTAAGAAGCAAAACAGCTCCTTTTGATCCAACAGCAATGTCTGGTAGACTGTCTCCACTGTGATCTAGGGAGGACTGACTCAGAGCTAGTCCAAAAAACTGTAAACCTGAGCGCACAGATGATCCAACAATTCTCTAACATCACGCAAAAAATAAGAGAAAGGGGAACTGTTTTAGAGGAGAAGTACAAGCCAAAGGTTATAAAGAAATGGTATATAAGTGGCACTCCACAAAAGGGTAAAACTGCAATTTAAGGAACAATGCTATAAGTACTCAAATTGGCAGACCTGTGAATATGTGGGATTTATTTGATCTATTCCGCCACTGAAGATGTAGATGCTGCCCTGTCCATCCTCCTCTAAAGGAGCTCCAATCAGCACATCCATGAAACCATCACCGTTCAGATCTGCTGGACTGGCCAGAGAAGAGCCAAACCGACCCCTCTGACCTACCATGCCTACCAGCACCACAGAAAAAGTGAAGTATGGCTGCAAAAGCAGAAAAAGCACAAAGAGTTCTCTAAAGTTTTGAAAGACAAAATAAAGTCTAAAAGAATCTGGAATTGATATTTAATACCTGCCGAGAATAAAAGTACACAAAAACTCTGCCTTCAGAATGGGAGTCTGTATACGTTGGTGCAGATATTAATAGAAGATCTGTTTTTGTGTCAGAGTTCAGGTCAACCACACAGACCTCGGCTCCAAAGTATGAACCAATCTGAGACTAAGAAAAAATAAAAAGTCTGTTCAGAATCAAATCCTATGTGCCCACTGTATGCTATAAGAACACCTGACAATGGTACAACAAAATGCAACACCCAATACATTGCAAAACAGATAAAACTGGGTTACAATTCAAGTACTGTCCTTTTTTTTTTTTTTTTTTTTATCAAACAAGGTTACGATAGAAAATAATATTGGTGGAATATTCACCTTGGGTGACTCCATCAGCATGTTAGTTGCGTTAACTCCAATTATTGAAATGCTCACTTGTCCTTTATGCCTGTATCTTGGTGCTCCCATAATCACAAACTTTTTCTTAGACCGTGTTGCTATTGTCATTGAATAACCTTTAAAAAAACATTTGGATAATCAAAACTATAAAGAAATAGTGCACTCAAAAAAGATAATAGCCATCATTTACTCACCCTCAGACAACCACTGGTCACAACATGCTTTTATGTGGAAAAAGCAACTCAGAAATACCTTATAATATTCTTGTTTGTATGGGCTTGAAGCTTGATCTATTTTAGTCTGTGTTTGAGCAGGGTCTCACCTAAGTAACTATCTTGTTCACTTCCCACATGGAAGTCTGATGAATGGTCATTTTGATACTGTTCTTGATATCCGCCCTTCCCTTGGAAAGCTCCCACAGAACTCATGATCAGGCTTACCTAAACAAAGAGATATGTATTTGTTTGTTTGTTTTATCCTCTACACCACTTTTCTATCTTGGTATTTCCAGTTTTGCTATCATTTTGATATTGTTTATTATTAACTAATAAGAAGTTGAGCACTAAATTAGCATATTAGAATGATTTCTGAAGGATCATGTGACACTGAAGACTGAAGTAATGGTTAAATGGTATTTATACCATTTATTACTAGAATATTGGCTATTTATTAGTACTTATTAAGCACATATTATTGCCTTATTCTACATGACCTTATTCTACATTCTTAATCCTACCCAATACCTAAACTTAACAACTATCTTACTAACTATTAATAAGCAGTAAATTAGGCATTTATTAAGGGAAAAGCCGTAGTTACTAGTTTATATGTGTTCCCTGTACTAAAGTGTTACCAAAAACTTTATTATTCCAAGACTGTTGTTGACCTACTGAATAACATTTAACCATTATATGCATTATATGTATTATATGTATGTGCATATGTAAAATATTCTCCATTCTTGAATCAGAGGTGAGTGATACTTCTATCCATTGCATTGTTGGCTGCCTAAATTATTGCTAAATAAAAAATGGTTTGCTAATGATGACTTGAGGTATTTATTTACACTCGATGTGAACGCTGCACTAAATCCATCCTGAGCAAATTCCATTGTAGCAGAATCACCAGTGGATTGGACTCCTGAAGAAAAAAAAAAAAAAAATTAATATATAGAAATTGTAATAATAAAAAGTGAATATGATCTAAGATCATACCTTAAGCAATATCACATTTATGACAATGCCGTTACAATGAATATCAGCATGGCTGTGATTTTGGCCATAGCAAATACCAAATAGTTTTATATTTATATTGTTTATATTAAAAAGTTTATATTGTTCAGCACTTCAATCAAATTCCCTTATTCCTCTCATCTACAGTTTTCTCTCATTTTTTTGCTCTTATCAGTAAACATACCTTCGATTGCAATGTTCTCCTCCAGTTGTTTACGGATACTGTCCAATGCATCGAAGTCAGTCACGTTAAACACGTGTTCAGCAACAGGAGCAGATGCAATAATTTCTAACTGTTGTTTTGTGTGGGGATCATCAAAAGCTTCGCCGATCTTTGATAATTGAAAAGATAAAACAGGCATTTTTAGGCCATTTGAACATTTCATCTTATTATATCTTGTTTGGTTCAAAGATAAAGGTTTAAAATAAGTAAAAATCATTACTTTCTTGACTGATTAGTTCACCCATAAACAACATTTTTGTCATAATTTACTGTGAACACTGTACTGGTAGCTGTTTATGGATGGGGACTAGAGCATTCAAGCTTAAAAAAAACACAAAAGCATCATAAAGTATACTAAAAAATAGTCAACAAAAGTTGTGGTAACACTTTACAGTAAAGTTCCATTTGTTAACATTAGTTAACTACATTGGTTAATATAGACTAACAATTTAAAAACAACTTTAAAAAAACATTTCTTGATTGTTACTGATCTTAGTTCATGGTCTGTCTGAATACTCAATTCTAATTGCCTGGAAGGTGTGCAATAAAACCGTTCAAAGCACAGGTAGTTCCAAGTCAGTTTAATCATCGTTCTATATTAGTGCACTGAAGCGTCACAGATCAGAATGTCACAGAACAGAGATCGCACTGCGTACACAGAAACATTTAGGAACACTTTTTGTCAACACTGCCACACAACTTCTATTAAAGGAGGTGGTAATGTTGCTGTTTTTGAAGTAATTCAATTCACAGCGTCAATTATAGAGAGACGTTGAACAGACGCAGGTAATTCACATACACTTCTCTCTCTCTCTCTCTCTCTCTCTCTCTCTCTCTCGATCGATAGGCTAATTCATTCAAATAAATGTTATAATTCAATCAACTGGCAAATGACCATGGTATAAGCGGAATAATCCACGGCTAGCTGTGCATTAAACGAATGCACTCCGCTTCGCGTCGGGTGGTTCTTTGCCTCCAATTTGTGCATTAAAATACTTTAATGTACAGCTAGCCATGGATTATCTCTTACTTATTGGAACTAAGCTATAATGAACTAGCAATGAACTAAGATGAACAAAGACTAATACTGTAACAATGTATTGCTCATTGTTAAGGTTAGGTGATGTATTAATGTCAACTAATGTTAACCTTGTTGTTACCCAAGTTTTGTGTACTGAATCAATCTTACCCCAACAGCAAATCGGATGATATTCTTCTTTTTTGCCTTTTCAGTAGCACCATGGAGATTAGGTCCATCATTTGATCTACCATCAGTGATAACAATTAAGATTTTAATTGCTGATTGCCTCATCCCTCCTTCAGTTATGAAGAGCTCATCCCTGTACATTGGAAATAAGAAAAGCATTTGAAGGTGACAAATCAGCATTGCTATTATAAGTCACATAAGTTGTAAATAAGAAAATAACTATTTCAGTCTTTCTACTTTTCTTTCTACATTTATCTCAATGTGTTACTTGCTGGGTTTTTTTTTTTTTTTTTTTTAAGTAATTATCAAATTGACTAGCAATTTCTGAGTAAAAATTGTTTCTACACCATTGTTTTTTCTTCAGTGTGCAGCAGTGGTACAGCTGTTCATGCGCTTTATTTCCTAAAGGTGTTGCTGTTTCAAACTCAGAAACACAATACTGTTTTTCTATCCAAACCACCCAAACATCCCCTTACTGTGCTTATATTCGAACATAGAAAAGAACTAAATGTCAGATTTGAAAATGAACTTTGCACTAATACATTTTGAAGAGGCACTTTGAGATACTCGAATGCTGATAACATTAGAGGTGACATACATAAGTTTATCTATAGCCTTTGCAGTGTAGGTCCATCCTTGTTGATGTTTTATCTCTCCTATTCTTGTCTTCCATGAATTAATGTCTTTGACTGTTTCAAACTTGGAGTGAATTTCACAACCAGTGGAGAACTGTGCAACAGCAAACTATAAGACAAAAAAAAAAAAAAATAATAATAATATTAAGCACACACACATACTGTACACATAAAAATCTGTGCAGGTCAGAAGGTCTGTTCCTGTCTAAATTGGTGGTGGGCTGTGGAGTATCTGAAGGTAAAGTTAGCCTTCTGGAATCATCAAAACATATAATCATACCTGAGAATTGCACTTGGAAAAACTCTGGATTATCGTTATAACAAAAGTTTTCATTTTAATGAAATCTTGGTCTTCTACACTCGCAGAGCCGTCCATTAGAAAAGCAATATCTATTTCTAGAGGGCAGCCTGTGAATGAAGAGTTTTAGAAAATTGGCATATGATTAGATTATCAAAAAAAGCAATAGCTAGAAAAGAGCAGGAATTTAGGTAAATCTTTATTTGACTTACTTCTCAAAGCACTTGGTATAGGTTCACTCGCCACATTGTTCCCACTGATATTAAAGCACATACCATTGAGGGTAGTCATCATTTTGCAGTCCTTAGGAATAGTTGGACCACAGACCTGAGGACCACAGGAAAGTGAGAGTTTTTCATGTTATCCATAAGCATGTCAAACACTGTAGTATTATGAAGCCTGTTTCCTTCTGCGAGGAGCAATGTATAAAATTAATATAAATTAAAGGGGCTTTTTTTTTTATTGCCAATGTGTGAACAGCTTGTAATGAAACTTAAAAATAAATAAATAAATAAATAAAACACACCTTCCCTGACTCCTTAGGTTATCTATGAAAGCCTATAGACTGATATTTATGGGAAGGATTCAGGACATCAGGAAAATCAATATGATTTTGCGCTTCCGAGAGCCTATCTTCCATTCAGTGACACATGAATCTAATGCTTATACAATGTTCAGGATAATGTCGAAAGAGCCATTCTGTACTGTAATATCAATGTGTCATGCAAAGAAAATGGATTAATTCAAATTATAGTCTCACATAGCCTGTAGTATAGTCTATAAGGCCCCGATATACTTCAAGCGAAATTGAAGAATGTTTCATTTCGAACAAAATCAGCCCAAAACAAATTTCATTCTTGAATCTGAGGTGAGTGAAACAGCTTGCCAAAGTGAACTTTCAGGAAAAGTTCGCTCTGGCAGGGTAAACATCTTCAAACTACAATTGGTCCGTGATGATAACATAATCGGTAGGAATCGCTGAGGCTCCTTCTTTCATGCTAAAATATTCTCCAGTTTATTTATTTTGTTCAGGCTGTCGAGGTCAGACATCCGTGAGTAAAACATGAACACAATGGAGAGCCAAGTTCAAGTTGAAATGAAATGAGACACTGACAATGTTTTTCATATTCAATACTGTAAAGCTGCTTACTTTTAAACAATCTATTGTATAAAGTGTATATATATATATAAATATATATACCATTAGCACAAGGCATCTGCATATGTATTTTGTGTGTGTATGTGTGTCAGGATGAGCATATAGCTTACCACTGAATTAGAAGATTGTGTATCCTTAGCCATAGAAAGTCCAAGAGACATGTTAACAGCTTCAGAAGGCACTTTCAGTGCATAAATAAAATCGTTAGATTTTACAGGTCAAAACAGACTTATAGCGTGTAAAATATGAAATCTGACAAGTAAATACCATTTATTTTCACCGGCAGGCAAGTTTCATGTGAAATGGCACAGCTATAAACTTGTCCTCTTCTATTATGGCTGTATTGTACTAAAGGATCGCTCACAAGCAAACTATGGAATAGTGAAGAAAAACATGTTAGGTTTCAAATATATTAAATGTTTAAATTGCATTTGGTCGATTTAAATCAATTTAACAACCAAACCTCCCAAAATCTAGATCATTGTACACAGTCAAAAAATGTGTGTAATAGTCTCTTGTATATAAAATATTTAAAACATGAATAAAAAAACTAAAAATAAAAAAAGGTTTATATATGAGGTAATCGGTGTTTCTCTCACCTAGATGCATCTCTCTGTATGACTCTGTAGCCAAAGCCAGCATCATTATTTCTTTTGAAGTATTTCCAGGTCACAGGATCAATGTTGAACATCAGCACTGACTGAAATGCTGGATGATGCAAATTAAGACCAACACATACATATGTTCATTTGGTGACACTTTAGAATACTGATCCTTCATTAATGAATAACTACACAGGAACAAATGAGTAATGCATTATTAACACTCTAGTAACTACTATTAACTTACGAGAAACTCTGGTTAATGAATTAGTAAGTAATAGTGCTCAGTTGAAGGTAGTAGTTCACTATTAGCTAATCAGTAATTACCTTTTCTTTCATACCTCCCAGAGAGGTACTAAGAACTACTATATACAGGTTCATAATTAATGTGAATAATGCATA
The DNA here is from genome assembly GCA_037101425.1 of Elopichthys bambusa. Taxonomy (NCBI): domain Eukaryota; kingdom Metazoa; phylum Chordata; class Actinopteri; order Cypriniformes; family Xenocyprididae; genus Elopichthys; species Elopichthys bambusa. Next base: position 27,319,663 of record CM074449.1, read on the forward strand.
ATGTATAATTAATTCTAAAGTGAAGATCATGGTAACCCACTAGTAATGACTGAAGTATTACCAAATCCTTCGGAAGGAATTACTAAAAAATTTGTATTCTAAAGTGAGAAACATGATAACTCTCTAGTAACTACTGAAGTCATTGTAAACTTTTGAGGTTTTTGTAAAGTATTGGTTAGTAATAACTCAAGAGTTACTTCATCATTATAAAGGAACTTATTTGGATCAGAATTCTAAAGTGAAGATCATGGTAACCCACTAGTAATTACTTTAGTGTTACCAAATACATCAGAAGGAATTACTGTACAAAACTGTACAAACTGAACTATGAACTTTGATAGGTAAAACAATCCCTTGCAGAAACTAATCCCCATTTCAGTTACTGTTTCAGGAACCACTAAAAAAGGAACTACGAGAGGTGCAGCAAACTGTCATTTCTCAAATGCATAAACTAATGAGAAATAAGACTCAGCCGCCCTATGTATAACAGAATTGCTGTAGCTAGTATTTACTTTAAAAATATTAGTTAAATATGGAATCGCGAGGTATACTTTTCTGAAAATTTACATGAGGAAATCCAGGGAGACTTTGCGTCATAAAACCCTCAAATAAGACTACTAAAAAGATAAAAGATCACAACGACCTAAATAGTTCTGACCACCAGACTGTAAAATGGTATGTGTCTTTGGACGAAATCCCACAAACCAGCATAGAAATGTGGGAAACAAGGGTTTAGCAGGCGTCCGTTAGGAGGCCAGTGAAACAAACACATCTGTAACTTTTAAATACATCTAAATATGATAAATATATAACATTTTGCTACACATCATGGCCACATTTCAGGATGACAATAGCTATGTTTCCATCCAAAGTTGCAAATTTAACTTGTGTGCAAATTTGGAATTTTGCATAAAACATCTTCGAACAAAGAGAACAAAATCGCCACTTCCTGATCAACTGGCGCTAAATATCACTAAGTTGGAAGTTGCTGCAATAGAAGCCACTGTATATAATAATTTTTGTATAGTTGTGCCTCTAAGCAACTGAAATGCAATAAACGCTGTCATGTTATCTTGCATTCAGTTGCCTGGTGTTTGTGAACGCAATCGTGTGAGAAGCTTCTGGTAGGGAATTATACTGAACCACTTTAACGACAGACTTTGCTCAGGCAGAATGACTAAAACAGCATTTCAGATGCTGTGCAATGAGATCGACCTGCTGGTTGGTCCAGTTACGCTGTCCCATCGCAAAGTCACATGTCTTTTTTGATGCACATCAAGGTATTTATTGGAATTTATATTTATTTATATTTATATTTATATTTATTAAAAGTGTTCCTATCCTAGAATATGCACATTTTCGTATTGCATAAAAAATAAAAAAAAATCAGTTGAGTTTTTTTATACGCATTTTTAGAATTTATGCACATCTTGTTTCTATCCAGCATTTTTTTTATGTTTTAATTTTATTTTTTTATTTTTTTTTATGCAATATCCCAAATTGTGCATAAAAATAGGTGGATGGAAACATAGCTATTGTCAAGATTCATCAGGCTCAAATTGTGAAAGAATGGTTGGGAGGGAGCATGAAGAATCATTTTCACACATGAATTGTAAGTGCAATTCAGTGAAAGTCTTTGGGATGTGCTGGAGTAGACTTTACAAAGTGCTTGACTCTTGCATGGTCAATACAAGATCTTGACCTAAAATTGATGGACCTCTTGATGGAAATAACATCACAACATTTATTTCCATCAAGAGATGCATCATAAGTCAAGATTTTGTATTGACAATGCAAGAGTCAAGCACTTTGTGTCCAGTGTAGGCGCTTTTGATGGTGGACAGGGGTCATCATGGACCTCTGATTGGTCTACGGCTATGCAGCCCCATACGCAACACAGTGAGATGCACTGTGTGCTGTTACGCATTCCTCCCATAACCATCACAGCAGTTGCCTTGCCACAACAATTCAGATTCCTGCCCATTTCTCCTGCATCCAACACGTTGATTACAAGAACTGATTGTTTGCTTACTGTCCAGTTTACCTAGACCTTAATATGTAGTCTTGTTAGGAGATTATCAACAATATTTGCTTCACCTGTGACAGGTCATAATATTCAAATACACTGTCACATAATCAAAATACACTGTAGGTGCGTCCCAATTCACGTTCTTGTACAATATTCTATGCCGTTTTGTAAGTGCATTTTAAATACCCGAATTATGCATTTAATTAACCAAAAAAAAGAAGTTTGGAATGTTGGATACTTCATGCACTCAACTGTTGCAGCTTTAATTACGTAGCGGAGGGGGAGAAGCAACAAGACTCCAATGCTGAATGACAAAATAACCATATAAAATTCATACACTACAGGTAGAGTACATAGTGCATCAGTACATAGTGTATAGTGCGTCATTTGGGACACAGCTTGTGTTCCAAATTATTATGCAAGTGACGTATCGGTAGATTATCAGTAAAATAAACATTCAGATTTTAGTTTTTCAAAGAAAGTGTTTTATTTCTTGTATCTTTTTAGATACTGGGATCAATCTCAGTCAGATTAAATAGTTTGCTTCTTAGGTTTTTTTAGAGGTTTTTTATTTTTTTTGCATTATTAAGCAAGTCACAGTTCTCATGCAATACGAGGAGGAAGAAAGATCTTTCTGGAGATGAAAAACATGAAATAGTGCAATCTCTTGCAAAAGACATGAAATGCCTGGCTGCATGTGAATATTTTAATTAATTGCACAGTTTTAAATGATTAATCTTAATAAATCATTTTAAGTGTAATTAATTATCCTGTCCTAATGATTTTTTAAAGACAACATGTTTGATTGATTGATATTGTGAAAACAAACAGAAAAAGACTTCTCAGATGGCAGAATGAAAGTGAGAGGTGAAGAGGAAGACTGGTAGCTCAAATAAGGAAGTTGCCAAACCGATGCTGTGAAATAATAGTATCTTCTTTAGTAACTTTCCAGCTGTAATTAAAACAAGCATGGGTAACATTTTATGAATGTTTTATTAATTCAGTTATGAGACTCTTATAAGTTATTAGTTAATGATGAACGAATCATTTACAAAACATGACAATATACGTTAATAAATGATTAATAAGTTATATGCTAACAATTTACAAATGTGTTGTAAGTTATTTGATATATTATTTATCACTTATAAATAATTGAAGTTTTTATGACAAAATTGTTTTAGTATCATTATCTCAATAAACAATTGTTAATCATGAGCAGGTGATGAACAAACCATCAATAAATGATCAGTATAAGATTTATTGATGAAGCTGTAAGCTGGTCAGTGTTCAAAAGCACAAACATGCAGGTTTGCTAAAGCACTATTTTTTAAAAAGAGTAATTTATTTGTTTTGAAGTGGATAAACATTTATAAATGTCTTACAGTCAGGTGATTCCAGTGGGAGACTTGTGTTCTGTGTGGAGTGTGTGGGATCTAGTGATAAAGTCAACCTCTGAACCGGTTTTACCTTCCACTGAAGCTCACATCAGGTGCACAAAGTTAAAGACTCCATGTGTGTCAGAGAAGACAGCTGTCTATACCCTCACCAGTCAGCACTTACACTGCAGTACACACTACAAAGTGTTCAACACCTGTTACAGATGATGTGTAAATGCATTAATAAATCATTTATAACGCTATCTGCATTCCCTATTCTAAAGTGTAAACTATTCATCACTTGTAATAAGCATAACCATTTTGACAATATACGAAGTGTAACAGGCAGATAAATGTACGTTAGTCACAATAATTTATTTAAAACATTACAAAAAGCAGTATAAAGGACAGACAAAACGACGCATTATTTAAAACACAATTTTGTGTGAGTTACAGAATGAAATTAAAGTGTTTAATCACTGCAAACATTCCCCTGATCTGCATTTCCATCCTTTAAAGCATCACGCTGAATCTAACTCAACACAGCAACTCAAATTCGGCATGTCGCAAACACTCTATGGTAGTCGCAAATCACAAGTTTTTTTTTTTTTTGTTTTTGTTTTTGTTTTTTTAATTGACATAAAAACAAATGTTACAAGTCAAAGAATTTAACAACAATAATAGAATTGTTACATGTCTCGTATTTTGTGACAGAGTTTTCCCCATTCTGTTTGATTAGTCATTTGATTCACCTGTGTCCAGTTAATTATCTTGTTAAGTTCCCTTTGTTTGTCACATATATATATACACTGTGTTCTCCTTCATTCCTTGTCCGTTTATGCGTTGTATGTTTGATATGTAGCCTATATGTGTGTTTGATGTGTATACTGTTCTTGTGATTAAATACTACTCCTCGTATTCGCCTTCATCCTTGTGCCTTTTTATACAAAGAACGGACCAACACAGTTAATTTTTTTAATTAATGTAAATTAATATTGAAAGAAGGAGAGAAAGGTTCTTTTTTTCTTTTCTTTTCTTTTTTTTTTTCTTCCTTGTACATCATAAAAAGGCATAAATGTTATACTTTGTGCACAACGAATTGGACTTTAGGGCTTTGACATTGCTGGAAAAGGAGATAGTGCCCAAATAACATTTCAAGTCTTGACAAAAAATAATAAAAAGAGGTTTAACAGACAAAAATTTACACTTATATATAAAAAACTTGGCTAGAAAAATAAATAGATTCATAAGAAAATACTTGTCTTTTAGATTTTTATCAAAGTTATATAATCCAAATAATATATCCTTAAACACCAAAGAAAAATTTTCAAAAAAAGAAGCACGTACAAATAAACAAAATTTCTTCCAAAAAATAGCTACATGAACACACTTCCAGAAAATCTTCTGCCCCAAAAAAGAGCATAGAGAATCCATTTCAGGAAACATTTTTTTTTTATATAAGGATTGACAGGGTAAAAAACGGTGTAACAACTTAAACAATACCTCTTTAACCTTATTAGTGATTAAATATTTGTTAGGTAATGTAATGAAGCGGGACTCAGGGTAGGATCCATTTGCAGTTTATTCTTTAACACAGGCAGTACAGAAAACGTAAACCAATAAACAGGCAAAGGGTTGTGGCAGGCAGCAAGAATCACAATGACAACCGTGGCCAATCAGGACCTTGCAATGTGTGTGTGGATGTGACAAGCTTAAATAGTCCAGGTAATGTGCTGCAGCTGAGTGTGGTGATTACTGATTGGAGTTGACTTGAAATAAAATGCACGAAATAATGGACTACGTTTATAATCAGTTTATGGTGCGTTTTCATGTTATGGTGAGGAGCTGTTCCATGAAAAACAAAATTAAAATTAAATGATTAAGTGCTGATTAAACGGTGGCAGAATGTTAATTTATTTTATTTTTTTATAATGTAAAGTTTAGGCTTGGGTAAAGTGATGGAATGAGATAGATCATGTAACAGGAAGATCTGCAAATGATAGGCTATGTAACACATTTATAAATGATGAACAGTTTACACTTTAGATTAGGGGATGCAGAAAGCTTTGTAAATTATTTATTAATGTGTTTACACATCATCTGTAACAGGTGTTGAACACTTTGTAGTGTGTACTGCAGTGTAAGTGCTGACTGGTGAGGGTATAGACAGCTGTCTTCTCTGACACACATGGAGTCTTTAACTTTGTGCACCTGATGTGAGCTTCAGTGGAAGGTAAAACCGGTTCAGAGGTTGACTTTATCACTAGATCCCACACACTCCACACAGAACACACATCTGTGCTAATAAGTGAAAGGATTTAACATAACCCACTGGAATCACCTAATTGTAAGACATTTATAATGTTTATAATACATATATATGTTTATCCACTTCAAAACAAATAAATTACTCTTTTTAAAAATAGTGCTTTAGCAAACCTGCATGTTTGTGCTTTTGAACACTGACCAGCTTACAGCTTCATCAATAAATCATATACTGATCATTTATTAATGGTTTGTTCATCATTTGTTCATGATTAACAATTGTTTATTGAGATAATGATACTAAAACTATTTTGACATAAATACTTCAGTGATTTATAAGTGATAAATAATGTATCACCTAATAACTTATAAACCGTCTACTAATGATCTGTTTGATTTATTTCATGATTTAAACATTTTTTTAAGATAACTTACAACACATTTGTAAATCGTAAGCATAACACTTATTAATCATTTATGAACATATAGTCATGTTTTGTAAATTATTTGTTCATCATTAACTAATAAATTATAAATGACTTATAACTGAATTAATAAAACATTCATAAAATGTTAGTATATCACTTATTAATCATTTATGAAGGTATATTCATGTTTTGTAAATGATTTATTAATGCGTTTACACATCATCTGTAACAGGTGTTGAACACTTTGTAGTGTGTACTACAGTGTAAGTGCTGACTGGTGAGTGTAAGTGCTGACTGGTAATTTTGTAAATTATCTAATAATTTATAAATGACTTAACTGAATTAATAAAACATTTATAAAATGTTAACATATCACTTATTAATCATTTATGAACATATAGTCATGTTTTGTAAATGAATAGTTCATCATTAACTAATAATTTATAAGTGAACGTTATAAAGTGTTACCCAACCATGTATATTGATAAGAATTTTGCTACTCCAGATACAGTGTCGCCATCTTGGATCGATCAACGAGGAGAGTTTGAATAAAAGTCGATGGAGAAGATGTGTCAGTGCACTGAGTAAACTGATTGCAAGGGTGTGGATCTTTAACGTTTGCAATTACATATTCGGTTTCTAGAAAATTAGAAAATAAATAAATACTACTGGTAGAACTCATCATAAATAATCAGGCTAGCTCTACAACCACTGCATTACACTGTGAACATGGATGACTTGTGCTGGTGAACAACCATGTATAGTCTATCACTACTTTTGCAGTTACAAAAGTAGGAATGGCTTCTGGTCATTGTTTTTAGTCTGAAGCCCTTCAAAAGGGACAGGAAGAACTACTGGGCTGCTGGGCATAAAAACATGATTCCTAGGACTGTCAGAGCCACCTAAGGATCCACACTAAGCTGCAGTCATAAAACAAGTACAGAAGCACATTTTTGTGGGTGATTTTCTTTGTCATAGAAAGGGACTAAACTAGGCTCACCCTGCTCTATCACCAAATTTGCAGCAGTCTTTCACCTAATGTTTAACAAATAAATGTTATCTAAACTACATTCAACCCTTAACATTTTTTGACAGAAACACAATAAAATAAATTAATAGGAGCCTAACATAAACGACCAAAACAATCAAAAACAGCTGAATATATAAACACAAATTAATTAGTTAATTAATTAATTTTGATGACACATTTTACATTTTGATTATAAATATTTACACAGCAGTTTGAAAAACCAATGAACATCAAAATGGGAATACTGTTGCACTGTTTGATCTTACCACAAAACAGGTACAAACAGATGCAGAAATCCCAGTCCATGGTCACATCAGGGTTACAACACAGGGGTGGTATAAAAGGAGCCTACTGCCTAATATATGAAAAGCAAACACAGAACAAGAGTATTTATTGAGAAAAATGAAAAAGGCAGTGCATATGACTAAGCAAATGACGCAGAGGGACATAACGTTATGTGAACTACTGACCTGAAAGATAAAATCAAAGATTGCAATGAACCAGGAAATGACATTAAACTTCAAGAAATAGTATATTAAAGCAGTACCACATGAGCAGGAGTGTTCCGAATATGTTCTTGGACTGTGGCACCGCTGTGTGACGATATTCGACAATACAGCTGCGACTTTGTGATGTTCCTTTTATGCAACAGTTCAATAAACAAGAAGATAAGACAAGTTCAAGGGGTCACCCATATGTTTGATTTGTTTGGAAAACGAAATCTGTAATGAAAGATTTTATTGTAAATTGCCATTACACCACTGCACTGCTCACAAAATCCGCTTTCCACCGTTGGGACGAACGGATAAATGGTAAGAAACGGTTCCAGTTGTATTTCCAACTGAGCCCGATACGGCACGGCACGATTACAAACCGTTCTCCGCCCGGAACCGTTCTGCTAGAATGCGAGTAGTGACGTGACGTTGTCACTCAGGATCGGTCACTTGTCTGTTGCCTGGCTGCCAGTTTCTCCGTAGCTTGCTAAACATGATATTTCAGCAACATGAACACAAATTAATCATACAATTAAAACAAATAACTGATCATCCTACATAACGCTGTCACTATTTATATCGCATAACATGTGTAAACTCTTGCGTTACTAAGTCAACGACTGAAGAGCTCCGTTATCAGCCCCACAGTGGAAAACGAAACCATATCTGTACCGGCCAGCTTGGATCAGATCGGCACGGAATGGAACAGTAAAGCAAAGAGAACTCCTGAGGGAGTTGTTAGGCCATATGCCCATTTTCCCCTTGTTTATGTAGGTGCAATGGCTGAGGTTAACAGATAAGGTAGTAGGCTGTTATTAGCCTCCCTGATGCTGTTTTCTCAGGTGGTAGGCCCTTATCTTTGCGTAGATAAGTATATGCAGTGTATGCTAGGCCCCACTCTCTAGAACTTTATTCATGCTATGAATTTGTCTTTCCTCTGAGCCCCTTGAATTAACATTCAAGTTTGAGTTACGGTGCTAGCTTTTTAGCTTCCGTTCTCTAGGGTTCAGCACAGATCTGTAATTCTGTTTGGTGAGAGCATTTATCCTTTTTAGGATGGCATGTATTTACAAAGCATTATGTTTGCTTTGAGTTCTAGCTTTTGCCCTACATGTATGTGAGCTTTACTCTAGTGCTGCCACAGGTTAGCACCTGTTCTCATAATAGTAGCCTTGTGGTAGCCTCTATTTAAGAGCATGGCGATTTTTGTACTCCCCGGTTAGGGTTTGTGGTGCATCACCTGTTGGATTGCACACTCTTCAGTTTGGTTTCTGTTAGCTCCCACTAGTTGATCATTGCCACAACAGCTATTGCATATAACTGTAGGAGTTGTAGGCTCTAATGGATTTAGCCTCCTTCTAGTTTAGCAGCTTGTGGTTAAAAGTGTTGTTGGTATATGGTCATGAGTTTTGCTCACTTAGTTTAGCACTGCCACAGGTCTATGCTTGTGTCTGTTTGAGGTAGTAGGCCTTTTTTAGGCCTCCCTTAGACCATGTTAGCATTTCATCGTACCCCTGTAATTGTGTAATTTATGGTACATTGCCTGTTGGCAATGTGTAGACTTAGCTCAGGTTGTGTTAAGCTTCCCACATCTGTTTGTTGGGTTTAGAGCTGGTCCCCTTTTGAGCTTGGTCCCCTTTTAAAACCACTAGCTGGTGCCACGTGTTGCTGAAGTTGCAGGCCCCACTAAGGTCTCCTTTCGGATTACATGTTGGTACAGTTCTGTGTTGGTTTTGTATGACCCATCACTGCCACCAGCCACGCCCGTCTCTGCTAAGAGTAGGCCCTAGGTCAGGCCTCTCGCAGAGTATTGTGGCAGAGTGTGTACTCCTCTTGCTTTAAGAGTAAAGATGTTTTTACTGAGTGAATGGCCTGCTGGCTGGGGTGATCATGATTGCCACTAGCCGATGCCACGTGTTTGCAAGTTGTAGGCCTTCTGGGCCTTCTGGGCCTTCTGGGCCTCCTGTGTAGCATGTTGGCATTCATTTGTGTACTTGTAAGACTTGATTTTCCTGCTAAGACAATAACTGAGAACAAGCAATAAAGCTCACTTGGAGAGAAGATCTCAAAGAAATAGCATAGGACAACACCTTGCCCTAAACTGTCCACACATGTCTACAGTATGATACAGTATGGATTAGTAATCTGGCCCCCTGGTATTAAGGAGAAAAAATGTTGGCCCTCATCACTATTGAAGTTGCCCATCCCTGGTCTAAGGTGATAATTGGACAAAATGTGTTATTGATCAATGAGCGTGTTTGCATTAACCCAGTTATGGAGAAGCAGTATGTGGCATGGCATCTTACACACAGAAGCCATTGGCACATGCCGTTATGCTGAGTGGCACATCCGGTTGTTATTGGCATGTGCCAGCGGATAGTTAATCCGCCACTGGGATTATGCTTAATAAGCCGACAATGCATGTGGTCATGTAAACACATTACTCCAGTAAAGGAAAGCGGGTTAAAGTCATACACGGCTTAAGCATAAACGGATCAATAGATAGATTTTTGCCCCTTCTCCCAATTCCCGACATGTAAACACATTAACCTGTGTTTTGTGGGCTTATTGAAGTGCGCATGTGTGATGTCAGAGCGGCTGCATCCGAAAACGCATACTCTCTTGACTAGGTGTTTATTTTGAATTAGTAATCACTTCAAGACCACTTAAAAAGTATGTTCTATATAGTATGAATGTGATTAGTATGACTGTAATATGGACATACTACATTCACCATGCTGTCATTATCATAGGACCTACAACTATCAGTTGCGTCGCTTGACTATCATTCACAAATCTTCTCTATGGCCTTATGGGATAGTAAAATGTCCACACTTCAGAATCAGGCCCGAAGTGTCCATCAGTTGCACACTTCGAAATCCTTCATTACGAAGGGGCCTTTGAAGTAGCCAGTTTTGAGCACTTCGGTTTGGAACGACCCTTCAATATGGCAGCCATGATTGTTTTCACTCCCATGTGCCCTTCGGAGGGCAATATATCCCATTTGGAACGCACCGAGCATCACAGGAAAGCATACTTAATGTGGATTTAAATGCATCTACAGAGCAAACGTTTAACGGTAGTGTAATGGAGGTGGAAATATATCGCAAACTCTGATTCTTTCTTGATCCAAGAAATTATTAAATATATAATTGTTCACATCTCGTGCAGAAGTATTACAGTCAGAATGCTCCATCTGTAACTCCATGAGAGGATAATATAGTCCATATGTGTTCATGGACTTTTAGTTTGTATTTCTTCAGTTCCTGTGTTCCTTTGTTTAATTTTCCCGCCACTCATCAGTTACCATGGACACTAACTATCATCACAGTTGTTTCTAATTTAGCTCATCACCTTTGTGTATTTATGTTCCTGTGCTTCACTTAGTCTTTGTCTGGTCATGTTTGTGTTATGGTGTTTCTCTGCCTTTGTTGGGTTACTTTGCCTATTTGGATTAAACTTCATATTGGGTTTTTATCTGTCTGACTTCTCATCTGTTTGTCTGCCTCACACACACCTCAGAGTGTTTCCCGCTGACATGTTGGAATACTGCTATACTGACATTATGTTTTGTCTTCACTACCGGGAAATAACATTATTTATTAATAAAGTCTTGTAAGCACAGTTTACTTGCGTTGCCGGATTAATGGTTTGCATGTAAACCGGGACAAGTGAGTATTCAATAAGCTGTTGTTTTTTGTGATTTATCAGTGTACTGGTGTGTGTAAACATGCTTAATGAGTTCAATTAGCTCTGCATGACCCAAGGAATCAGAGAAAAACTTGAGTTTGAGTGTAAGACATCAAAATTGATCTGGGCATTTTTAAGACCCTTCAGAATCAGTGTGCCAAATTTCAAAACATTCTTCTAAATAAACAATTAAAAAGCCTAATTTTATGCCAACTATATGATGGCGCAAGATCCATAAATGCAACATACATTAAACACTGGTCATAAAGACAGTGTTGTTTCGATAAGAGAAGCAAGACACATTCTCACCTGACCTTAAGATCTTATTATATGTCCTAATTCATTAGTCACAACTATTAATAATGAATTTGTGCCTAAGGTATAAAAATTGTAAATGTTGTAAACTATTAAAATGATTGTGTTTTCTTTGGGGCTGAGATACAAGACCACAGCAGAGTGGAAAGTCTTTGGTGGTTAACAGAAAATGTCCTCTCAGACCATCTATTTGATCAGTGGAAAATTTCTTGATGAAAATAAAAATGTCACCTTTGACACTCACATAGCAAGAGTTTGTTGATCTTTGTAGCTTAAAAGATATTACTGTAGAAGAGTTGCACTTTTTTTGTGTCATACCATGGATGTGTAAATGTATCAGGTGAGGTGTTGCTACTTTTAAGCTTGCAAACACGGACAGCAGTGATTTTCTCTTTCACGCCTTTTGTCTTTTACATCTGTCTTTCTGTCTATTTCGCTAGCTGTCTTTTTCTCTTTCTTTTTCTGCCCACTGCGTCAATTACTGAGTCATTCACTGTTTGCATAAAACTCACAGCTTGGAAATGGGCTTGGTTTATTCTTAAACATACAATATATGAAGTGTGAATCAATACATGCGACCCACGCACATGCTTTTATAGGCCTACGGGAATTCCAAAAACCTTATAATGGTAATCACTTTATACAAGATTGGGCAATGGAGAGGTTACCCTCAACATCCAAAAGTCTTTCTCAATGCTGTCTCTTACAAATACTTACCAACTGAAGGCTTATTTGTTATTACGTAAAACTGCATGTTGTAAGGCAGATTTCTTCATGCTCTCCTTTTGAAGGAACTTTTTCCTATATATAGTTTTAATAAGTGAGACACTGTGGATCAATTTCCTATTGTTTAGCTTTGTGAAACATCATTATTACAATGACTTTATCAATACATTTGATAAATGCATGTCACTTTACAGTTAAAAGACAGTTACTGATATCTGCATATTAACTCTTTCCCCACAATTGACAGAATTGGAAAATTTATGACATTTATAACACAACGCTTCCCTGCCATTGATGGACATTTCTGGTAATCTATGTTTTCACTGTTGTATGGTAGGGGGAGCTATTACTCATCTTCTGAAAGAGTACAGAATCTCCAGATCAAAATACAGGCGAAAGAGAAGCAGAAACAAGTGATGGGCTAATTCCAAATGGTATTTTTGCACCCTTGAAGGGCACTTTGGGAAAGAGGATGCCATTTGTAGGGGCATTCCAAGCAAAAGTGAATAACTGAACCCCCTCACCAAGAATCCTTCAAGGAAGTCATTTAATCATTTATGGTTATATGACCCTTGCAAATTAATTTTAAATCTAGATATGGCAGGAGAGTTCGAGTTAACGCATTAACAGAATAATTCAAGTTGTTTTGTTTTGTTGTAATATATTGCACACATTTTCGCCATGCATTTCATATTAAGTTTAAAAAAGTTTCATAGGTAAGAAATGTGTTTAATGCTTTATGCATTTAATTCTTAACTTATAAAGTTAAGAGCAGATAGGGAACACAGGCTTACCAGGAAGACTCGCTCAGGGACCTTGATGAGGCCCAGTGATATTAAAGAGTTTAATCCGGCCACCGACCTGTCTCTCCATGCCTCCATGGAGGATGCCGCTCCAAGGCAGCAGACAGCGTTATCGCTCGATGCATCAGAGGGAGAAAATGGATCTGAGAAATGTTATCTTCTCAAAAAAGGGAAGAGGTCCTGATACCAGATGCAGGACCCTGAGGGCGCCCCCCATCGGTGTAGCCCTGCAGAGTTCGTCTGTAGAAATTCTTGTTCTGAGGGCTCTATACGCACAGTAGAAAAATGGGAACAGAATCCAGTTTCAAAAATAAGTCTATTATCTGTAATCTGCCCTTATAATCATTATTTGTGTGAAAAGAAATAAAAGTTGTTGGTGTTTTGCACCAAATAGAATTGCAAAAAACAAACAGGTTTTCCAAACACTACTAATCCTCCTTCCTTTTCTGCCATAAATGTATTGCCTCATTCATCTGACATTTTTAATACACTCACTATAAAAAATTGTTGTTGTGTTTTTTTTACAGTTTTTTTTCCCCCATTAAAAAAATAATAAATCAGACTACTAACAAAAGATCCAGGGCCTCAGCTAGGGTCAACCTACTCCACTGGTCTGACTTGATGATGTTCAAAAGCCACTGAAAGGTCAAGGGTCAGCATGCTGCTATTCAGATTAAGTTTCTAACAACAGTGCATGCAAATTCTGGCACTTGTTTGTATTACCCAACTTGTTCATATCTCTCCCTCTTTAGATGTCTCCCTGCAGCCTTTAACTTCTTTTGACTTACAGTTGAGTGTGTTCTTGTGGAACACATTCAACTGTTCCACACACTCAACAGTTCCCATTCCCCTCTCTTCTATCTGTCTTTCACTTCCTTTCATGCTTGGGAATGTTGCCACCCTTCTCCAGTGTCAGGATAGAGCTATTTTTAACAGGACAGCTGAATGTGAGGGGTCAATATGCTGGATAAATACAGTGCCAGTTGGTTGGTCGTGGTCTGAGCCAGATCTTTTTTTCTTCACCTCTCTCTTTCTTTCTCTCTCCCTCGCTTCAAGGGTCGCTCCATTTTGTCTGTTCTCCTTTCAGCAAGAGAGGTAAGAAAATTATTTTAAAATCTAAATTCTGTCTTGACAAGACATTGAGAATAAAAGGTTATTTGCATAATTAGGATAACAATAGCAATAAGACTAGTGTGGCTGTGTGGTGACGTTATCAGTGCAAAATGCTTGTAAGAGGAGGAGGAAGTTATATTTATTTCCTCCCTGATTAAAAAAAACTTTGCCTTTAAAGACAGACAGAACGTCTTTGGTAAAACTTTATTTCAATGGCCACTTTAGACATTCTACTAACTCTAAGTTGCTTTGCAACTACATGTCAATTAACTTTCATTAGATTGTTAATAAACTGTCTGCTTAATATCTGCTAATATCTCACTTTATTTTGATGGTCCCCCAACGGACATTCTACAGACTATGTCTATAGTGGACCATCAAAATAAAGTGTCATCAGAACTGCAGCAAAGCATCTCCCAGCATAGCAATATTGTCACTACCTATATTTATACCATTGCTGACTGTTTTGTATCAAATATGATCTTAATATGATTTTAATAATAAAAAATAGCAATATATGAGATTTTAATTTTAATATATATGTATTTTAAATAGATTATTCACACAACACTGTTCCAAATGATTCATTCGGAATTATTCAAAATAGTCTAAACAAAATGTCAGAAGACTGATCTGTCATACATCCTTCAGCCTGCTGTTATAAACGTCATATTTAACATGTACTTTTTTTGGATCCTGTTTAATAAAATCACCCTCATGCAAAAGCAGCATATCAACATCAGTGCAGCTGGTAGTCACTAGTTTATATATAGTCTGAACTGTTAGGAAGTAGTGTCAAAAAGGGCAGAGGTTGGTTCAGCAAAGAGGTGGATGGAGGGGGGTGACAGAAAAAGAGCTTGTCCTACATACTTCACATAAAGGTCAACAATGAGAGTAGGCGATCTCAAGCAAGGCTTTACACATTTGTAGCTTTTGAGGAAGACACAAAGAGAGGACAAGTGACAGACAGTCATTATGAGGAAAGAAAAAAAGATGAAGGAGATGAGCATGCTAACAGTCATAGTATACTTCCCTATACACCAAAAAAGAAAAGCGGAAGCAAAAAGGAGGCTTTGAAAGGAATGCAAGTATGATGATAGCAGACAGGGTTTTTTTTTTTTTTTTTTTTTTTTTTTTTTTTAAATATGTGTGACAAAAAAAATCTGTCTCTGTATTTGGTTTAAATTAGTTCATCAAAACACTTCCTCATCCCAACATATTTTTTATTCTACAGCATAAAATACATCAGACAGTTTCTTAAAAAAGGTGGTTGCTAACAAGTAGTGAAATGGG
The DNA here is from genome assembly GCA_037101425.1 of Elopichthys bambusa. Taxonomy (NCBI): domain Eukaryota; kingdom Metazoa; phylum Chordata; class Actinopteri; order Cypriniformes; family Xenocyprididae; genus Elopichthys; species Elopichthys bambusa. The sequence continues at coordinate 27,335,228 of CM074449.1, forward strand.
ACTGCAGAGGTACTAAACTCATCCTCTCGCTTGTTTTTACAGCCTCGTGTTTATATTTGTGCTCTTGCAAACTATTCTAACTCAAACTTTCCAACTTGCAGATTTTAAGTAAAGACTGAAAGAGTTTCAGAAGCTTAGTTGTATGGACACTGACATCATGAAACAGATGTGTAATTTATTTATGGCCTAACTTGATCTATACCCTAACTTAAATCATAAACTTTTGTTGCTCACAGAGTTTATATTCTGCAATAATCCAAAATCCAATTAAATAAACTGTTGGATTTTTGTCGAGAGAACTAGGGTGACACTAACTTTCGCGTTGGCCTACAAAAGTATGTCATCACCTCTGAGCTCTGTTTATAGGCTAACTTTCTAGCCGAACGTTGACTCAACCAATGAAGTGAATTTGGGGTGAAATTATCTGTTTGACCAACCAATGGAAACCTGTTTGAAAACAATCAAGTTCCACGAAATTACCAACCGATTCCATCAGCGTACCACATTTCTATCACAGCAATTTTTATTTGGCTATGCACTTTATACCTGATTTCACTTTCCCCCTTTCAGTAAAGATGCCTCACGCATATCCATTCCTGAGCCCCGATCAGAAGAAAGAGCTGTGCGATATTGCTCAGAGGATCGTTGCTCCCGGCAAGGGAATCCTTGCAGCTGATGAGTCCACAGGTACACTTAAGACTCAATATGCTTTCAAAATGATAGCTCACCCAAATGGGGAATTCCGAATTTTATTTACTGGCTTTCTTTTTACCCTGTGGTCGCTCTAGGCAGTGTTGCAAAGCGCTTCCAGAGCATAAACGCTGAGAACACAGAGGAGAACAGAAGGCTGTACCGTCAGTTGCTTTTCACCGCTGACGACCGCATCAAGCCCTGCATCGGTGGAGTCATCCTTTTCCATGAGACTCTCTATCAGAAGACTGATGATGGCAAGCTTTTCTCTGAGTTGATTAAGGAGAGAGGAATGGTGGTAGGAATCAAGGTGGATAAGGGTGTTGTACCTCTGGCCGGCACCAACGGAGAGACAACCACACAGGGTAAGCATTAACTTTTCTTTACACCCTTTTTAACCTTAATTTATGAATTTTATTCTCTCTATTTACAAATGTTCACACTTTAATATTAATGTCCATTTTAGGTCTGGATGGGCTGTATGAGCGTTGTGCTCAGTACAAAAAAGACGGTGCTGACTTTGCTAAATGGCGCTGTGTGTTGAAGATCACTCCCACTACTCCCTCCAGTCTTGCTATTATTGAGAACGCCAATGTTCTGGCCCGCTACGCCAGCATCTGCCAGATGGTGAGCCAATTTACAGCCTGTTTTGCTTCGAACATCACGTAGCTACATAACAATTCATAGTTTTTAGTTACATAACATCCATAAAGCTTCAGTACTCCTGTCAATTTTACTTTTACTCAAGCCACACAAATTAAAAGTCACCACTCAAAAGAAGAAAAACCAAGATATGTGAACAAACTGCAAGCACTTTCATTCCACACAGGGCTGCTGCAGTATTTCCATTACTAAAAACAGCTGGACATTCTGAAACACTTAACTTGAAAAGCACTTAACGTGGCTTTGATAGTGATATTAAAAGATTAAAAGAAAATTTGTGTAAATTCTGGGTTCATTGGTTCATCAAGGTGTGTCATGATTCATTTATATTTATTGCTGTTGTATTTTTTATATTCACTGCTGCTGCCAGCATGGTATTGTGCCCATTGTGGAGCCTGAGATCCTGCCTGATGGTGACCACGACTTGAAGAGATGCCAGTATGTGACAGAGAAGGTCCTGGCAGCTGTGTACAAGGCTCTGTCAGACCACCACGTGTACCTGGAGGGAACCCTGCTAAAACCCAACATGGTGACCGCCGGTCACTCTTGCTCCCACAAGTACGCCCCTCAGGAAATTGCCATGGCAACCGTCACCGCCCTGCGTCGCACTGTTCCCCCTGCAGTTCCCGGTGAGTCGAACACACTCACAAACACACGCTCGCACAGCTCATCATCTTGTTAAAACATACACTATATCTTAAAGGGATAGTTCACCCAAAAAATGAAAATTATCCCATGATTTACTCACCCTCAAGCCATCCTAGGTGTATATGACTATCTTCTTTCAGACGAACACAATCAGAGATATATTTAAAAATATCCTTAGTCCTCCAAGGTTTATAATGGTTGTAAATGGGGCGCCGTGTATTGAAGTAAAAAATAATGCATCCATCCATAAAAAAAGTAATCCATACGACTCCAGGGGGTTAATAAAGGCCTTCTGAAGTGAAGCGATGCATTTTTGTAAGAAAATTATCCATATTTAAAACTTTATAACTTCAAATAACTAGCTTCCGGCGAACTACCGTATGCAGAATGCACAAGTTGGTTTGCGGTGGAAGAGTATCCTTTGACCTGACACACAACGTAATGACGAACGCGGAGGCGCAGAGGATAGATTTACTGGATGATTACTTTTATTATGGATGGATGCATTATTTTTTACTTCAAAACACGGCACCCCATTCACAACCATTATAAACCTTTGAGGACTAAGGATATTTTTAAATATATCTCCGATTGTGTTGGTCTGAAAAAAGATATACACCTAGGATGGCTTGAGGGTGAGTAAATCATGGGATACTTTTCATTTTTGGGTGAACTATCCCTTTAATTTCTGTGTTTCTCCCAAAATACAGATATTCAGCCTTATGTGGTATATGTTGAATGTAAACTGAATTAAATGTGATATATTATCATTATTATCCGAAGCTATCTGAAGTATCCATTGTATAAATTAGCACATTTTAAGAAGAGACACAACTCAAACCTTTATCATCTTCTTTACCAAAAGGCATCACCTTCCTGTCTGGAGGCCAGAGTGAGGAGGAGGCCTCAGTCAATCTGAGTGCCATTAACCAGTGTCCCCTCAACAAACCCTGGGCCCTCACCTTCTCTTATGGCCGTGCCCTGCAAGCCTCCGCACTGAAAGCCTGGGGGGGCAAGAAGGAGAATGGCAAGGCCTGCCAGGAGGAATTTGTCAAGAGAGCCTTGGTACGTAAACAACCTTACAGTGCCAATTAACAGTTATAATCAGTGTTGCTAGTTCTGCTTATTATAACTTTTTTTATATTGTGTATTTTTAGACGCCACAGCATACAGTAATAAAGTATGACAGACCACTCATAGCAGCTGTCAAATACCCCCACCTACTGTTTGAACCACACTCTACATGATGTCATTATTAATCACAGTAGTTTTTCTCTTTCCTCCCATGTTACCACTGCACTTAGCTGTATAGAGAGTGAAACAGGTCCTGCCCACGTTTTCAGCAATCACTACATTAGAAACTTTGATTTGAAGCAAAAAGGTTTGGAAATAAATGTTGTGATGTTATTTTCATTAAGAGGTGCATACATTTTTGGTCAAGAGTCAAGCATCCCAAAGACCTTCAATGAATGTAAGGTCTGGCCTCATGAAATGATTCTTCATGCTCCCTCCCAACCATTCTTTCGCAATTTGAGCCTGATGAATCTTGGCTTTGTTATCCTGGAATATGGCCATGATATGTCTTCCTACATGGTTGTTTAAGAAATGAAAAGCTACACACTCCATCAATTAGGGTTATAAGAACTGGTGCAAAACATAATAATCACTGCAATAATGATCCAGTCATAGACTCTTAAGCATTTGCAAATTTAAATCCAAACAGCGACTTAAATAGTTTGAGAGCGTAGGGAGACTAACTTGATTACATAATTCGCTTTATGGTTGTAGACGGGCACTAAAGAGTTGTTTTAGCATGATTTGATGGTTAGATTGGTGGAGATTTTGCAGAATAATGAGTAATGTAGTCTTTCACCAGGAATTCCACTGTTAAATACGATTATTTACAAAATTAATTGAAAAAAAAAAAAAAGAAAAAAAAAAGTGGTTTGATGGCTTCAACAAAAGCATATACCATCAATACCATCAAAAACCAATCACAATAAACTGAACCATTTGAAGAGTCAGAGCAGAGTAGCTCTCGGAAGGGAGGGGTTTAGAGAGACCGAATCCTTTATCGAACCATTTCAGACACTGTGAGAAAAGAGGTGATGCTGCAGTGTATATTAAAATTAAGAAAATTAAAGTGTTTTTTGACTTTGTAAGCCTATTGTAGGACACCTCTGAAACAAAATTAGGAGCCTTTATATAGCATAATAGGGGCACTTTAAAGGTTTATAAGTTATTGTTAAAAATCAAATCACCTATGGAAAAAATGAATGGGATTTTTACTTCCAGTACCTGACTTTTGCACTCTATCAAATGTGTTTTGATTGGCTGTAATTTAGTTGAGTCACACAGAATTTTTGCTTTCAGTATGAAGACAGTGACATTCTTTGCAAACATTTTTGACATCCAGCTCACTGTTCCTGTATTTAATAAACCCATGTGTTGATTTCCTCTACAGAACAACAGCGCAGCAGCCATTGGTAAATATGTCTCCAAAGGAGACACCGGAGCTGCGGCGGGAGAGTCTCTGTTTGTGGCCAACCATGCTTATTAAAAAAACACAACTGACCGCACCTACTGACTCATCTGTCTGTTCTGTCATGTACACAGTGTGATGAATCATTTCTGTGACCCTCACGGTTATTCCTATAGTCATTATTCCTGTCATTTGACAATGATGCCACATAAGTCAAATAAGTGATAAATCATTGTAACTGACCAAACAGAAAAAATCCTCTTGGCCGCCCCCATTTCATGCTGTCATTCTACTGATCTGTCCTATTTCTATGGCTGCGACCCTTACAGTTTTGCATCTTTTGTTTTCTTTTTCACTCTATATTTTCTTTTGGCAAAATTTTAAAGAACCAACCTACCAACACATAGTGTTTGATTGCCTTCACAAGTTTGTGATCTCTGTATCATCAACTTTGAATGTTGAAAATTGCATTACTTTATATATTAAATGTATAACTATTCAATTAAGTTCTGTGTCTTTGCTGTTTCAGATCACAGACTGACTAATTTAATTATTATTAACCTGCACATGAAAAGTCTAATATATAATTGGAGAAAACAATCTGTTAGCATTCCTATCATCTCAATGGCATGTGCTCAACGGGCCCAAAAATATGTGACCTAGATTTATACAAAACTTGCCTCATCTCATTTTTGTACTATAATATGACATTTTTGCAATTCATGTGTTGCTTGCAAAAAAAAAAAAAAAAAAAAAATATTTCATCACAGCCGAATTTGAACAGCTGTCAGAGGAGAAAGTTGTTTACAGCATCTACCAGCCTATGCTAGCTGCTCATGTTAACCACACAAATGACTTCAGGAGCTTTAAAGCATTTTATATCCTTCTTCATGTCAATTAGAATTCCTCTGAATATATTTTCTCTGTCACACATTCATTTTCCCCTTAACCTGTTAGCTCAGAGGTGCATGTGTGTGTGAGTCAGTTTTAAGTGACTATGAGTGTGAGGAAGTTTGAGATGAGTGCAGTGAAGAGAATGATAAAACTAGAGTAGAATGAGAGGTGAAGTGTGGCTGAGCTAGAGCATGTAAAGCTGCCATCAGTGCCACTGGATGAAAAGGTCACAAAGCCAATGGCGGCTCCCTCCATGTTCTCCGTGACCCAAGCGTTGAACTCAGAGACACATGAATATACCTCTGGGAACCCTTCCCTGGCACAGGCTAAAGACGTCCCAAAACTTGTGATCCCAGCCTGGACCCACACAGAACCCTGTTTGCACTCTAATGGACCTCCAGAATCTCCCTGCAGAGGGAAGCAGAGAGCAGACAGAGAATCAAGACAAGTGAACATGCAACAGCAGGGTTGTTTAAACAAGATAGAGCGACTTGAAGGAACAGTTCACACTTTTGGTCTGTCCCTAACGCAATTGCTATTGTATGGCTTCAGAAGACTAGTAATTTACTAAACAACTATATGACTAATTATTAATAAAATTTAAGACATATGGACTACTTTCAAGATACTTTTAGGGTGTTTTTTTTTTTTTTTTTTGTCATTTTGGAGCATAACATCCCCAGTCATCATTCTCTGTATAAAAATATATGTAGAAATGAATGCCCGGGATATTCTTTACCTTCTCTAATGGTTAGAGAGTCGGACTTCAAGTCTCAGAACTCACTTTCATGGTGCCTAAACCAGGGTTGGTGCAAACTAAACTAAAACATACCTGGCTGGCCAACTAAGCTGGCTTCATGGTATAAGCCCCAGGGGTGTATTCCAGAGAGCAATGTTAACTTGCTATGGCATCGATCATGTGGTTTAACTTTCATTGGTTAAAATAATGGAGAATATCTTGTATTTTCCAGCTGGAGCACCATGGAAAAAACACAAGATATTCTCCATTAATTTTAACCAAACTAAAATTGATCGAGGTTCGGGAACCGCTCTGATTGGTGTATCTCACGTCGGGTCCCAGCAGGTCGTAATACATAGATGCCAGATTCGACTGATCCAGATACGTCGGTGCATCCACCATCTTGGAACGGTGATGCCACAACATCGCGCAGCTTGTTGTGAACTAAAATTGATCGAGGTTCGGGAACCGCTCTGATTGGTGTATCTCACGTCGGGTCCCAGCAGGTCGTAATACATAGATGCCAGATTCGACTGATCCAGATACGTCGGTGCATCCACCATCTTGGAACGGTGATGCCACAACATCGCGCAGCTTGTTGTGGCAAACCGCTGAGATTTAAATTCACAAAGAAATAGGATAACCTTCCACAGGTGAGAATGTGTTTGTTTGTTTGTTTGTTTTTATGTGTATTAACTCAATATTACAGGTTTTTACTATGGTATTTTTAATTTTTTACTTTTACTATGGTCACCTTTTAATGTTGTGTTAGCTGACACCTTCATCTTGTTGTATTGTGCAAAATCAGCTGCTGAATTCTATTGCAGATATACATGTGTCTAATTACGGTTACATACTTGCTCTCAAATGTTCACGGACCGGCTTTGACCATTCCAATATGGCGGGCGGCTTACATATAGAGGCCCATAGAAACAGGCATCTATGCTCAGTATATATATGTATGGTAATACACAAATTCTACCGTTATATTTACCGTGAATTACAGATGTGAATGAAGATGTGTTTATGTTTGGTTGGTAATTTACTTGCAAGATTCCAATAAAAAATTAAATACGTACATTGTGGTTAGAGATTGAGCAACCACCAGAAACGTAAAATGACACATATGGTCACATAATATGCTCTAAATTTAAACCTTGCTTATTCTGGGCATGTTGTTTCCAAAACTCCTGTGAAGAGTAAGTTCAATCAACCTCCTATTGGTAACCCAGAGTTAATGCACATGGTGAGTACATATAGTCATGTCATGTCAAAGGATGGATCACCAATTTCTCTGAGTCACCATGGAAACGAATGGAGCCTGGAGCCTCATCAAAAGGCTACACATGATGTGCCGAATTGCTCTGAAGCTGAGGGATGTGAACCTGTAGGTAAATTAACCTTCATTACCTGCTCCGGAGTAAAAATTCTAACTGGTGAATCGCTTTTGAAAGGATCAAAGGACTTGTCTCCTGTTTCAAAGGATCTAAATCAATGAGAGCTTGTGTAAAAAGAGATTGTGTACATTGCAAAGCAAAAACTGTAGCCCACAGATATGAAAACAAAGAAAAATGCCAATATAACAGCATAACCATACCAGTTTGTTCAAAAACAGGGGTTATGAGAAGAGCTCTTGTTAAGAAAGAGCTATTGATAATGAAAGCTCAAAATTGAAAGTTGCTGTTTTTAAAGACTTTAATGGTCATTTGGGAACTCCTATGTCAAAATCCAGCTGTCAGTCGCTGATCCCAAAAAAAGTGTACAAAGTAAAAGGTATGTCACTGCAGTCAGGAGCATGAAATATCGGAGTCAATTGCTGAAAGAGAATTAAAGTCAAGGGCCAAGTGGCCAACTAAAAGTCACATAATGAGACACTAATCACCACAATGGTGACTTCAAACAGACTTCAACGACTTTTAAAACAAACGCAAGTGTTGTTTTGGTCTCACTGGAATCATATCATCACCCAAAAGACAACATATGCTGGTCCATCAGCACACCATGATCCCAAGCTGGTGTCAGCATGCAAGAAATACCTTATGCTGGTCCACCAACACACCTGCTTCTCATGTTGGGGACCAGCAAACCAGCAACCAACATCCCATGACAGGGACCAGCAAACTAGCAACCAGCATCCCATGTTGGGGACCAGCAACCAGCATCCTATGCTGGGGACCAGCAAACCAGCATCCCATGCTGGGATCCAGCAAACCAGCAACTAGCATCCCATGCTGGGATACAGCAAACTAGCAACCAGCATCCCATGTTGGGGACCAGCAACCAGCATCCTATGCTGGGGACCAGCAAACCAGCATCCCATGCTGGGATCCAGCAAACCAGCATCCCATGTTGGGAAGCAGCAACCAGCGTCCTATGCTGGGGACCAGCAAACCAGCAACCAGCATCCCATGCTGGGATACAGCAAACCAGCATCTAGCATCCCATGCTGGGATACAGCAAACCAGCAACCAGCATCCCATGTTGGGGACCAGCAACCAGCATCCTATGCTGGGGACCAGCAAACCAGCATCCCATGCTGGGATCCAGCAAACCAGCAACCAGCATCCCATGTTGGGGACCAGCAAACCAGCATCCCATGCTGGGATCCAGCAAACCAGAAACCAGCATCCCATGTTGGGAAGCAGCAACCAGCATCCTATGCTGGGGACCAGCAAACCAGCAACCAGCATCCCATGCTGGGATACAGCAAACCAGCAACCAGCATCCCATGTTGGTTGGGGACCAGCAAACCAGCAACCAGCAGGTTATGTTCAAAGTTGCTTTGGCTACTTAATACCCTGAAATTTATCTCAGTTTTTTTAAACCAAAAGTTGAGGTTATCTGCTTACTTATCCATGACCTTACCTAGGTATATTGCATAACCTGCTTTCTGGAACATTCTTAAGTTTCACAAGTTCACACTTACATATAATCTAATAGAGTAAAGAGTATGTGTATTTGGCATGCTTTCCGGGGGGAGGGCTCCCAGCTCAGAATGTGGCCTGAAGCCACAGTGCTCCCGAACTTTGTTAATAAAACATAATTTTGTGAGATTCACTGGTGTTCTTAGGCTGTCAGATCTACACATTTGAAATACGCATATAGTCGTTTTTCTACATGTTAGAACTTGCATTAAAATATACATCCAATGCCTGTACATATTCTTAAGTTATGAATTACTAATTTTGGGACACTCACGGTCTTTGCCAATGTTTCCCCAACCTGACCCCACAATCTGCAGACAATAAATTATAGATTACAAATTAGGGCTGCACAATTAATCGAAATAAATGCGATTTATATATATGTATGAAGTGCATGTTTCAGAGTGAAGCCCGACACAGTGTTCTTACATGTATTGTGAACAGCTCATTATCATCTTCCCATACTTGTAATGAAAAGCACTTATCCACAAAAGAGAAGGACTCCCTGGTTTTTCGTCGAAATAAAAGTTTGACGTTTGAAAATTAAGGAATTAAGCAATAAATATTAGTATTGTAATTTTAAATAAAAATAAGAATTATCATATTATTTTTCTTAAATACAATTTTTTATTTTACAGTGAAATACAGTCACCTCTGATAACAGATCATTCTAAATTGTAATGTAGACACTGTAAAGCTGCTTTGAAATGATATGTATTGTATTTTTTGTTGTTGTTGTTATGGTTTGTTATTATTAAATGAACCACTGATTCGAAATAAAAGATTTGTAAAGCTTTGAAGCTTCATGAAGCAGTGTTTTGAAATCGGCCATCACTAGATATTGTTGAATAAAGTCGCTATTTTGTTCTTTTTGGCGCACAAAAGGTATTCTCGTCGCTTTATAATATTGAGGTTGAACCACTGTAGTCGCATTAACTGTTTTAAATATGTTTTTAGAAGCTTTCTGTGCATTGAAAAAGGGAGTGTCATTGCTGGAGATGCAGGCCTCACTGAGCCATCGGATTTTATCAAAAATATCTTAATTTGTGTTCAGAAGATGAACAAAGGTCTTACGGTATGGAACGGCATGAGGGTGAGTAAATGATGACATAATTTTCATTTTTGGGTGAACTAACTCTTTAACAGCCCTAAATATGGTGAAATATGACTAAAACATTTCTTGACAAGCTTTGTTAAACCTGAGTCCTCGATTTTAAAAATTTTGAGCCAATCACTGGAGCTCTGAATGTCATGTGACTCGTCATTACAGTAGACCAGAAAAACAATTTCATGTTGTCAAGGACCCTTCAAAAACTGGTCAGTGGTAGCATCTACTATAATACGATTAAATATTTGAAATTCATTTGTTGCAAATAACAAAATATTGCCTTTAATTTTTTTTAAATGTAGTGTACCAGTCAACTGTATAATAATATATATAATAATCAGCCATATTTTAAGAGTTGGAACTTCCTTTTACTTCCAAAACAAATTTTTTTTTGGCAGAGATTAACACATATGAAACAGTTGTTCAAATTCAAATATAATTAATATAGGATCTGGTTAAAAATATATGTCCAATATATCTGGGGGAAAAAAACAAAAAAAAAACAGGCTAGAATCTAAAAATTTAAATTTGTCACATAATGGAGACACTTCTGAAAATATTTTGTTCAATTTACACTTAAGCCTAAGAAGCACTTTAAACTGAATATGAACCACAAGTTCAAGACTGCGTTCCCATATTTTATTAGGAATGTCCACTGCAAGTTCCTCTTCCTAGGCAGATTTAATTTTCTCCATAGAAGGACTACCACCTCTATTACCATCTCTATCATGTCTTTCCAAAAATGCATCCAGACACATATAGATGTAGTAGTCACATGAGTAGGTATGTTAGACTTCACAAAGTCTAATTTGAAGGTACCTAAGGGAATTATTAGAAGAGATATTATATTTCTCACACAGCTGTTGAAATGAAGCAGAATTTCCATTCAAATATAAATCCCATATATTTTGTAATTTTTCAAATCTCAAATGCACTAACATTGAAGGGCAAAGGAGGGGTTAGCTGAGATAGAGAGCAAAAATGACATTTGAATGAATTTAACATGTCTTTATACACAGATAAATTTGAACAGCTGTCAGAGGAGAAAGTTGGCTTTTGCATTACAGCATCTACCAGCAAAGGCTAGCTGCTCACGCTAAACAGAAAAAAGAAAAAAAATTGAAGTCATTAAATTTAAACTTTAAGTCATTCAGAATTCCACTGTGTATTTTCACTGTCACACATTAATTTTCCCCTTAACCTGTTAGCTCAGAGGTGCATGTGTGTGTGAGTCAGTTTTAAGTGACTATGAGTGTGAGGAAGTTTGAGATGAGTGCAGTGAAGAGAATGATAAAACTAGAGTAGAGTGAGAAGTGAACTGTGGCTGAGCATTTAAAGCTGCCATCAGTGCCATTGGATGAAAAGGTCACAAAGCCAATGGTGGCTCCTTCCACGTTGTCTTTGACCCAAGTGTTAAACTCAGAGACACGTGAAAACACCTCTGGGAACCCTTCTATGGCACAGCCCAGGTCCGTCCCAAAACTCGTGATCCCAGCCTGGACCCACACAGAACCCTGTTTGCACTGTAATGGACCTCCAGAATCTCCCTGCAGAGGGAAGCAGAGAGCAGACAGAGAATCAAGACAAGTGAACATGCAACAGCAGGGTTGTTTAACATCACCATGAAATCAAAATTGACGATTCCTATTTATATTACAGTATTTATTATAAATTACTTATCCATGCACATCATTTTTTTTCCCTTCATAATATTTAATCAAAATAATTTCCATCTCTGATGTTGTGTTTAATGGCGTGAAGGCGGGACAACCTGTCACTCACATGAGATCGACCAATAGCAAAACACAAACATCTAATCATCCAATCAATTCCTTATGGACAAAACTACATTTTTTTTCAAGAAGTCCTTTCAGTCGGTTCATATATGTCACAATAGGGAAGAAAAGACTCTCGCAACTTCTGTTTCATAAGAGAGAGACACAAAGGAATAGTTCACACTTTCTAACGCATTATATGGCTTTAGAAGACTTGTAAGTTACTACACAACTTTACAACTTGTAATTAATGTCATATGGACTTCCTTCAAGATACTTTTTATGGTGCTGTTTCTCATTTTGGAGCTTGACATCCCAGTCCTTGATTACCATATAGAAATATATGAATAGGCCTATATATATATATATATATATATATATATATATATATATAAAAGAGTGCTTGACTCACCTGACAGGTTCCTTTGCTCGTTCTCCCAGCACAAATCATCTGTGGTGTGATTGTAACACCATGTACTGTCTTATACTGGCAGCTACATTGTGAGCTACCCACAACTGGGATTTCCACCTCCTGAAGTGTCTGAGGAACCGGCAACGCCTCTTTCATACAAAAAGAGAGTTCGTGTGTGAATGACATGTTTATCCTGCTGAAAAAAAGTGTAAACATATCCAGCCTAAGTTGGCTGGCTGGTCTTTCAGCCTTGTAAGCTAACTAACTGAACACCAGTCTGGCCAGGCTGGGAGACCAGTTTCACCAGCTTAAACCAGCCAAGACCAAAATACAGAAACACCATTAATGGAAGATTCGTTCCACCATCACACTAACACAATCTCTTGGCTGTTTATGTGACCACAACAGGGTGTGAGATCTTATTTAATTTTAAGTTAAAGCTCTAAAAAACAGGAAATAAATAAAAACCACAATTTACTAAAACTAATAAAATGACAAAAGCACATAATAAAACTACTAAAAATTAAACTAAAATTAACATATACCAATAATTAATATAACTATAATACAACTAAAATAACACTTCAACAAATATCTTTAAATTGTGAATTACTAGTTTTGGGACACTCACGGTTTTTGCCAATGTTTCCCCAACCTGTAACCCAGCAGGTTGTGGCGTTGTGAAAGACACTCTCTTTAGATGCCAGACAGATCGGACGAATGTATTGAGTGAAGTTCACAGGTTGACTCAGTTTCATCAGGGAGATGTCATTATTGGAAAGGGTGTCGTTGTACTTTGGATGGACGATGATGGACTGAATACCAACTCTTACTTCATTTGCGTTGGCAACAGACGTGCTCTGGGTTTCTCTTCCCAAGTACAATGTCCAACGGTTGACGTTAGTACTGTTGCAATGGAAAGTTGGAAATAAACATTTGCTTTAAGCTAGAGAAAAGTAAAGTGGCAAGCAGGTTTATGTAAACAGTTTAAAACTTAAGTTACGAAAGATTCTTACGAAACAATGCAGTGAGCAGCCGTCATCACCCATTGGTTGTGGATCAGGGTTCCCCCACAGATGTGTCTGCCGTTGAAATGTACACTGACCTGCCAGGGCCAGTTACCTGCAGGGGCATCCGTGCCGCCCACTATACGTGTATTTAGAGGAGCTACCCCACAATCTGCAGACAATAAATTACAGATTACAAATTAGGGCTGCACGATTAATCGAAATGAAATGAAATCGTGATATGACTTGGGCAATTGTCAAATTGCAAAAAAACTGCTATTTAAATATATGTATCGATTGCATGTTTCAGAGTGAAGCCTGACAGCTCATTATCATCTTCCTGTACTTGTAATAAGAAGTGCTTATCAACAAAAGAGAACCTGTGGTTTTCAAAGAAGTTCAAAATTGTGGAAGCAAGTTTGATCGAAAGTGGCATAACTGGTTTCATTGTTCTCAGTGTGACTCAAATAATCTATCAAGACCAGTTTCATTCAAATAAGCAAAATTAACCAAAATCTATTAGCATTTTTTGATGTTCTTTCAGGGCATGGTCCTGATGATACAGAGTTTCATAACGATACACTTATGCGTATCGTATATAGAATACAGCATTTTACATCAAATTTCAAAATGTCTGATGCCCAAAATGGCAGACATGGGAAAATTGGGAATCATTTGACTCGGTATGCTGCAGTGAATCAAAAGTGCCCAGTTTAGATTTTTTTTTTCTTTGGTTTATACTGTAGTTATAAGCAAAAGTAACCATTTTACATATCTGTGCCAAAACACTGCATGTATAGCCTCAGGTCATGTTTGTGATGACATGTACCAAGATTTCTCTGCAAACATGCCCCTGCAGGGCCCATGCTAGCTTTTTGCGGGCACAGTGGGCTAGGGCCAGCCCACACCAAACCTAAACAGGCCCAGTGTGAGCTTGCCCAGTTTGGGCCCACAGATTTGGGCTCACTGCAGGCTCTCTGTGAGCAGCCCACACTAGCGGACTGCCCACATTAAGCCCATGATGGCCCAGTGTGGCCCAGAGCAACTTTTGTACCTTTGGGCCCATGCAGGTTTTGTGTAGGCAGCCCACTTTGGTTTCCCATGCTCTGTTTGGCTGTATTTTTATACAGTATTTTCTGTTTTCTTAAATTACATACAAATGTATGTAAAATTAGAAAAATAATCTGTAATTAATACAATAACAAAACAGTTGACTGGCAGTAAAGTAAAATTTCCTTATTTAAATAAGCTGAAAACACTGTCACATGACCAGCAGCAACAGGACATGAAACGCTAACAGATCTGTCTAGATCTCAGCATCTTTACTTATTACAATCTAGTTTGACTATTTCTTTCATACAAAACTTTTAGATGTTGATGTTTTATTGAAAATAGTCAATTTTAAAGTCACCGTTATGCTTGCTTTAGTTGGGCTAAAGTAGCACGTTTGTTTTAGAAAAAATTGCAAGAGAAAGTCTGGTTAGATGAAGTTGATTACTTATTGATGATTCAATCATCATGTAATGGTCAGAATCAAAGAGATTTACATTTTACAGAGTTTGATTTAGGGAATATTTGAGTGGCAGACGCCCCTGTCAGTCAATGACCATTTCTTTTTTATCGATCTTTAACCGTTATTGTCATTAATAGTAAACGTGTAGCACCCTGTGCTTTCAGATTTATTGTTGTAGATTAATAGTACGGGCCCTGTGTGGGCCCAGTGAGGGCTTCCTGGGGGCTAAGTGAGGGCTGCCCGTGCAAGGCCAGCGCTAAGGGGCCAACGTTTTGCCAACGAGCAAATTCTCAGGGGCCCTGCGCTGGCAGCCTGCTGGGGGCCCTTACGCTAGCCCTAAGTGGGCCCGTGCAGGCTTGTTTGCAGGCTTGTCTCAATATGCTAAAGCGCTGCGGAGATATAGCCTCGTGTTCATTTTGGCATGTTCTTGTGTTATTTGAGAATGGTTTGATTTATCAAAAAGCTTTTAATAACTTTTTGCCAGCATGGTCTGAAGATGATCTGAACCAATTTTGGTTAAAATCAGACTAATCATATAGGTTTTTCAGAGCAGAAGCCATATTGGTGCAGTATATAACCACAAAATTCTGATCAAATTTTGCAGCCCTACAAACAAGCACAGCCTATTACCACAATATAACTTCATGATTCATTTTGTGCTGCTCTTACCATATTTTTGTGCATTTGAGCCTGCGGAGAAAAGAGAAAATAATTTAAAAGAAAGAAATGAAATGCTAATAATAACTTTTCAAATAAATGGATCTTCCTTTAAGGATGATTTGATATTCATGAAAAACAAAATAGTGATTAAGAAAATATTCTGTAGTGAATCTCATGGAAATTAACATTTAACATTAATTAACATAAACATTTGACTCGGCAAACACGTACTCTATATACTCATGATCAGACTTACCCTCCATACTCATTATGGCTATGAAGCTGAGCAAGATCACTGACAACTCCATGGCTGAAATGAAATGTTTTGAAAGAATGGAGTCTTACCTCTTTTATTCTCTTTAGATCCCCTGTTTGACATGTCTTTCTGGTCAATAACAAGTAGACAAACTTTTCATAATAAAACAGGTTTGACTCGTCTCATTCTTAAATGAAAGTATTCACAATGACGATGAACCCCGTAATAGCTAAGACACAACCTATATCCTTTACCTTTAAATACACACAATTAATTCTTACATGGTTTGCACAACTTGACAAAGTTAAAGTTTGATTTCAAATTAGTTGATGATATTCAACATATTTATTTAATATATTTAGTGTTTTCTACACAAGAGCATCTTTACTGACATTGCTGCCACCTTGGTAACCAAGTGGATTAACTTTATTTATTTATTTATCCATTATAAAGCAGTATGAAAAATATGACATCATCTTTATTATTATCTTTATTACATCTTTAATAATATTAACAGCAGATGAAGAAATAAATAAATCACTATAGAAAAGGTTTCATATCAAAATCCTGCCCTGATGGTGACAAAGTATTTAAGGTATAAATCCAAAAACATTCCCTTGGTAACAATTTTTTCTCATAATCACCTCCTCTTAAGGTTTTTTTTTATTTATTTATTTTATCTTCTCTATACCTATGTATCGCAAAGCACTGACATTTTGACCAACTTGTCTAAAATGAGACACTATAGGACTATACATATCTCCAATCCTGATATTGCTGCAGTGTTCTCTAATATGCACACAATGTATTAATTCATTCAAAATAAAAAATAAAAATTTAAATTGGTTTTTAAACATTAAAATAATCTTTGCGACTTGCTTGTAAAATCTGAATTTCCTTCACGTGCAGTAAAACATGGCATTCTGATTCTTCCCCCAGGTAATTATAGGTGTGGTAATGGCACCCATTGTGCTTCTCTCATAGACAGAGAGAGTTTGTGTGTGATTGAAATGTTTCCGTGCTGGAAAAAAAAGGTCAGATTTGGCTCTCTGTGAACATCACCTGAAAGAGAAATAAACAGACATGAGGAATTAATAACAACAACAATAATATAATAACCCAGATTACACTAGAGGTGCGGCACTGAGCCATGGGTGCAGCAGATGACCAACGAAGTAGGAGGATGGGGGCGGGTATGACGAGCGCATCCCTATTAGATGGCACGGATCAGCTGAGTGTCAGCTGACGCAAGCTTGACTGACGTGTTTTGCCAGAACTGACTCTATACGCTTAATTTTTGTCAGACCACTATCATCAAAGATTTATTAATAATAACAAAGAATGTTAGCAATAAAACCATTTAAACGATAGCAATAAGCAATAGCGATAGCAATTTAAGGTTGGTGGTATGAAACTGTTCTGGGCAAAACTCCCTGCTCATTCAAGCAGCCATGCCTGGACAGAGCAGGGAGCGCAGCAATACATTTCCCCCAAAACAAACCATCCCCCAACTGTATTAAATGATAAAGGTAAATGAGCAGCCTTAAGCATGTGCGATTAATACGGACAGCTGTGAATTGCGCATAGTATCCTAAGCGAGCCAGCCGGAGGTGGTATGATTCTTGCAACAAGCATGTTGCTGAACGCATAGCAACAAGCGTGTTGCCAAATGAGTATCATGCACCTTGGTAGCAAGCATGCTGGCATTGATCAGCTGAGTGTCAGCTGACACAAGCTTGACTGATGTGTCTTGCCAGAACTGACGCTATACGCTTGATGTGTGATTTTTGGCATATATCTGAATTTGAAAAACAGTTATGTACTGTGGTGAAGAGCAGCTTTTTCCAGCTAGGGCAAATAGCCAAATTAAAATCTGCACTCTCATTTAAGGATTTGGATAAAGTTATCCATGCCTTCATCTCTTTCAGACTTGACTATTGCAATGCAATTTACATGGGTCTCAATCACTCATCATTGTATCGCATGCAGTTGGTTAAGAACATGGCTGACTGGCACTAGGAGGATTTCACCTGTTCTAGTGTCTCTTCATTGGTTACCAGCGCAGAACAGGATTCATTTTAAGATTTTTCATTTCATTTTAAGCGTTAAATGGTGTAGCCCCACCATATATGTCCGAACTTCTCAGCTACCAACAATCTTCTCGGTCTCTCAGATCCTCTGATAATCTTTTCCTGCATATACCTCGCTCTCGCTTGAAGTATAAGGCCTTGAACCCTTCCCTTCCTGTTTTTAAATCACAGCTGAAGACTTATCTGTATTCCTTGGCATTCGGATAATCTGTATTTTGTTTTTTTGTATTGGTTATTTGTCTCTCTCTTTTTTATTCTCTTACTCCTTATCTACTTTATTTGCATATGTACAGCACTTTGTAATACACTAGCTGTTTTTAAATGTGCTTTATAAATAACTAACTTTGACCTTGACCAGACTTGACAAATCTTAAGGAGGAATGACGACATGACATGACCTTATAGTCATGCCTATTACTTCAGAGTTATGAAACACTCATTTGTTATTAAACCACTGTACACTGTATGAAATGATTTTTCAAAGTTGTAAATAAGTTGTTTTACAAGAACATAGCCTACAATTACAGTCTTTCTACTTCTTAATTTCACATTTAATTTAATGTGGTACTTGCACTTTCTTTGTAATTATGTGTGCAGTTTACTAGCAATTTCTGTGTGAAAATGTTTCAAAGTAAATCCTACACTTTTTTTTTTTTTTTAGTGTACAAACAATCAAGAGGTCAAGGCTTATCTGGTTAGCTGTTATCCCCTACTGGTAGATGATTTAATTACATCATTTAGGCAAAATGCATCTTTATCCATTGATGGCCAATCAAAACCAGCCATGTATTCTGGTAAATAAATTAAAAAATTAAAAAATTATAAACATGACTCAATGGATAAATAGATGTAAGGTAAAAACTAAAATAATAATAATAAAAAAAAAATTAAAAAAATTCTGAATTCTGATAAATAAAAATAAGAATTCTGAGCAAGTCAATAAGAAATGTTATCTTTTAGACATCTTTTAATGTCCTTCTTTTAATTCAATGTTAATTAAAATGTGAAAGCCTAACTGTGGCCCCTTTATTCCTTTCTGAGGGGCCCTGTGTTCCTTATTTTCTCTCTCTCTTTCATTCCTTCTGTCACTGTAAATCTTCTTTTTACTCTTTTTCTTTGCGATATCTTTCACAACCATCCATCCTCACTTTACCTAACTAAACTGAATTTAACCCTCTAGTTTCTTTTCTCACTGAGAAACTGTCAAAAACTTGAAAAAGAGAATAGATTGTCAGAATTAACAGAGCTTTATTTGCATGGTTTCAGATTTACAATACTGCCAAAACATAATAAATAAAAAAAATAATAAAATAAAAAAAGGCTTTCACCTAATTTCATTGGGGGAGAAAAGAAATATCTAAAAAAATAAATGAGGAAAGTATTAGTTAAAAAGACAGAAAGCAAGCTTTGTGTTATGCAGTGATATCTATATTTATCTAATCTGTGACATTGTGCTTTGAGATACAACAGGCTGTGATATATCACTGTTTTAACTGAACACAAATGACTGTATCTTTATAGATACACCTGACTGGACAATAATACTCCAATCCACTAATAAAGCTGGTTATTGTGTGGTCACAGCTATAAATATAGTGCAAGTTTCTAAAACTCTTTATTAGGTTAATGTTTCACCACAGGTGGAGACAGACCGGACGAGATGAAGTTGAATGGCTGAAGGTGTCTCCTCCGTGTCCTCCTACTGGAAGTACAGTTATTTAAACTGAGGCCCAAGATTGCTGGTGAACCCCATTTTGAGTTGGGTCACTATTCAGCATGAATGTAAATTAGTCCAGAACATTGGATGAAGGCCAGATTGAATTTTAAGTGACCACTGTCCTAAATGTGTCTTTGAACATCTCTCTCTCCCTCTCTTAGTACCCTGTGTTTACCCTCTTCACACCATTTAACTTGCTCTCTCTCTCTCTCTCTCTCTCTCTCTCTTAGTGATCAAACTGAATGACTGCATTGAACAGTAGATATGAAGTTTGTACACCCCCTTTTCACAAGCTTTCAGTATCTTTTCCTTTGCCCGCTTGATCCCCGCCTACTGTCCCCTGCCCCTATATAAGTGTGTTTTTCAGGATGCAATACAAAGAGCAAGAAGCAATGAAAGAAAGGAATAGAGTAACGATAAGGAGTATGTTCACACTCCAGTAAATCGCCATGAAGTTTAAAGTCCTGTTCTATTTATGGCTGCTGGGCCTAATAAAACCAGGTGAGTATTGTTAAGGTTCTCTAAAGGCTTTGACATTCTCTGTTGGAATACATTATATTTAAAGCTGTGCACATTTGTGCAATTTGTTCATGCAAATACAAGTAATAGATAAAAGCGAACCACAGAGCATTCAATGCTGGAACAACACTGAAACATGTGCTGTCAATTTTACAAAGATAATGAATTATACAAAGGGTTAATACATTTTTTTAAATGCATGTTTGCCTCAGTAAAAGTGACATATCTGTTATACAAAATTGCTCCTGAAATCAAAGCTTCAGGGAGTACAAAATTTAAATTGTCTTTGTGAATAAAAAATGTGTGCTATATATTTTGTAATTGTCCTGAATTGAATTTTACAGTTTAAAACCAACTGGACGTGTTACTGTCATGTGTTTACAATATTTTGCATTGCATTTGTATTTTCTACTTTACTAAAGATAATGAAGACCTGAATGAGGAACAACTTGCCCAAAGATGAACAATTACTATGCGATTCACATTTAAATACAGAAATGTCCAAGTTCATAGATTACACTGACGTACTGTTTATTTCAGTATAAAATATTCCACAGCATTTGTTTAATCTTAATGGAAAATATATAAATAGTCCTAGATATTAAATAAACTAATAAAAAATTCACAATGGCACATATGTGTTTAATAATTGTTATAGCTAATATCTAATGTTAATTTTGTCTCCTAATTTATTCATTTCCTGTTTTTAATGTAAATATTTATTTAGCGGACTTAGTGTCAATACAGCATGTCATTTTTACAATAGAGAACACTTGATCTTAGAATGACAAAAGCCAAGAAAGCTGACAATTTCAGAATCGATTCTTACTTTTAAGAGACAATAACTTTATTTGTTGTGCACTTTGATCTTTAAGACTTTGTAGATCTTTAATCTACTAGATCTTTAATCTACTTTGTAGATCTGTTTGTAACCACATTTACAAACAGCTATATTACACACTGCATGAAAGCTAATATTCAAAAAGAGTGTGAAAATTGAAATGCTTATTTTTCTGATTTTTCTGGCATTCTCTCAAACTCAGGCTCCTCTGCAGATGTCTCTGTGTCTCCGGGCTTCTCAGCTGTCCTCAACTGCTCCTTTACATTGCCACCTCTAGTTGATGATTCACTCTTAAACATCATCTGGTCATTCAGTGGTTTAGTCATTGCCTCAAGGAATCACACTCAACCAGGCTTCTTTTTGAACACCACTGCTTCCGTCATTGGCTCCTTCCCACTCACTGTTTACAATGCCACTCCAGACCAGCAAGGGGTTTATGAATGTAGGGTGAGCTACAATGAAACCGATTACTCCACAGATGTGACTCTGACAATATTAGGTGAGTCTCAAGTACATCTCACGTATGTCACTTGTATGAAATTAGTGGCTTTTGTTGAAAAACATAGAACCAATGTCCAACTTATTCATATGAAAATAAACATATCAAATACATATCCCAGAAAAGCTAAACCTTGGAGTTGCTTTCTAAATCTCTTACAGTTCCTCCACTGGTTTCCATCATCTTACCTGAAGTAGTCCTAAAAAGAAAAAATGTGTTTGAATGTTGGGCAAGGAGCTTTAGTCCTCCACAAATCATGTTTACCTGGACACGAGCAGGAAACAAAATCCATGAACCCCAAAAGCTGCAAGTGAACCGTACAGAGGACGGGCTGTACGATGCAGTCAGCTGGCTAACCTTGATCCCTGAAATCTCTGACCAGAACACAAGCTTTGGCTGTGAGGTGCAACATACAGCTCTAGTGAAACCTATCCTAGAGGAGTTCACGCCTCACATCAAAGGTATTCAGAATTTATACATTTGACTTGTAGATGTCATTCATTTGAAACAGAATGCAACTTCTGCGGCAACAGTACAACCACTTCTTTCAGCTTATTTAACATTAATTACATGCATTTCACCGCTCAATCAAGTGGCTTCATCAGTTCATGTCGCAAGAATTTTGCA
Organism: Elopichthys bambusa; assembly: GCA_037101425.1. NCBI lineage: Eukaryota > Metazoa > Chordata > Actinopteri > Cypriniformes > Xenocyprididae > Elopichthys > Elopichthys bambusa. The sequence continues at coordinate 27,357,292 of CM074449.1, forward strand.
GAATTGTGCAACTCATGCTGTGGGATTTGCCTCACGCATCAGCTGCAAATGATGAAGGAAATATCAGAATGTAATGGATAGGTTATGGTTGTTCTACTTTGAATACATGAACTTCCTACATAATTCCTAAACAATAGGTCAGCATTATCCAAGACCAGTAGATTAGATCACTATTCACAATTCACTGATCTATAAACTATTCACAAACTAGTCCGTGTCATTGTCTATATAAACGAAGCAAACCACCTGTTACCATAAAGGCTCTAGCGTTGCGCATCCTCATATGACACATTGCCAAAAGTGCTATCAAGGTTATACTGAATGGACATTTCGGGGGGGGGTTGTAATACTTTAACGCCACTATGTTTCACTCTGTACATGTTTAGCACTGCAATGCAAGGGTTAACACCGCAAAAGCTGAAGCAGGGTTTCATAACTCCGGGTACAAAGCAGCGCTAACCCAGCTCCTTTACCCGGGGTTAAAAGTGGGGTTTATAATGACTTTAAACTGGGGTTAAGCGCAGTGTGAAAAGCCCTAAAGATTGTCGGGTAGAAGTCTTCTGTGGAGTCCGCATCAGGGCTTAAACTGGGTGCTCATAAGCATCCTCCTGAATCATAAAACGACAAATGGGATGTTAGGGCACTTCAACTTCAGTCCTGGAGGGCCAGTGTCCTGCTGAGTTTAGCACTAACCCCAACCAAACACACTCAAATAAGCTAATCAAGATGTTCAGAATTACTTGCAAATTACAGATGGGTTAAATTGGGATTGGTACTAAAGTCTGCAGGATACTGACCCACCAGGACTGGAGCAGAAGAGCCCTGCCCTATTGTATTGTAGACTTCATGAACATCCATTGGGATCATTTGGGACAGAATGCAAGTATGCACTGCTGTCTCAAGATGGTTCACTTGTCTGTGCTGGCCCTTATGTCTATGAAGCAGTTGTTTCATTCTCCGATGTCTATGAATACTTTGGAAATTAGTATTCATTGACTGAAGTCAGACTAGGCCAGAAGTGTTCACTCCTGCTCCTGGAGGGTCAACGTCCTGCTGAGTTTGCTTCAACCTACTCTGGTTTACCTAATAACCCTGAAGACAATGGTTAGCTAGATCATAAGGGTTGTTTAATTAGGGTGGGAAATAAACTCCACAGGACAGTGACCCTTTAGGAGCAGGATTGGACACCCCTAGACAAGGCAATAGTTGCTTTCCAAAATCTTACAGACCATTCAAGGCTGAAATATTACTACGCATTCATGGTCATTTATTCATCTGGAAAATCAACATACTTGTGTTAAGATAATGTGGTTTTAATGGACTACTAGTAATATTTGATTAAGGCTGATTACTGATACTTTTAGTATATTTCAATATTCTTATTTTTTTTAGTTCTTCCGGTGGTCACTCTCTCCGCTGTTCCCTCATCTTCACACTCGTCTCCACTCACCCTCTCCTGTGACATCAGTGGGTTCTACCCTAACAACGTATCCATTCTATGGATCCAGAATGGAAAGGTTCTTCCTGAGCTTCCCTTGTCCATCCAGAATGAGGATGGAATGTATAGGAGACATCAATATCACACCTTGAGTGTGGAGGAGAGAAGCAGAGGAGGAGAGGTGAAATGTGTGGCCCAGCAATACAATGTGCAAGAACCTGCTTATGGAACCATTGACCTTTCCACTGTTGACCCACGTGGTATGTGACAAAGGACTTGACTTCTTATTTACAGTATTATGTGTTCAAATACAGTGATAAGCTGTGCCAAGATTAACAGGTTTATTGTGCTTCAGGACACAATGAACAAAGAGAACAGACTCAGTTACAAGGCTGGGCAACTCTGGTCCATGAGATCCACTTTCCTGCAGAGATTAGCTCCGATTCTGATCAGCCTGTAGCTTTGCCCAAGTAATCCTGAATACCAATATCAATCCTGAATTGATTAGTTTGTTCAGGTGTGTTTTATTAGGGTTGGAGTTATGCCCTGCAGAAAAAAGTGGATCTCGAGGGACAGAGTTGCCCACCCCTGCTCAACTGGGCACTCAAAGGAAAGAGTTTACATCAGGGGTGTTCTGGAGGACCACTTTCCTGTAGAGTAAAATCTAGTGATTTGGAATACCTTGATTAGCTGGTTAAGGTGTGTTTAATTAAGGCTAGAGCTAAATGCTGCTGCAAGATGGCCCTCCAGGAGGAGGACAGGACACCACTAGTCTACTTTTGGTGCATTCAAGTTCTCATGGGAAGTTCATATAAGTACTTTTTTTTTCTACATCTAAAAAATGATGAAAATTCCCTCTCCTAATTACGACTTTGTGGTAACATTCATGTGTGTTCAGCTCTTAAATATGATCTTTCCGACATGACTTGAACGCATCATTTGAATAGTGTTGTGTTTTAATTGGATTAAAGGTGAAGTGTATTAAATGGTACATGGAGAAAAAGATCTTATTACATTTATTGGTCTAATCTCTTTCAGGGCAAAACCTAGGTCTGAATAAGTCAGCCAAGGCTTCAGTATCAATGATGATAATTTCACTCACCCTTGTTTTTTTGCTCTGCTTTGGATTTTCTTGGAAGAGAAGGGACGGTAAGTCTGGTAACACACTAATTACTTAATACAGTATTATTAGTAAGCTTTCTGTTAGCATTCCCATTCATCTCAATGGGAGTTGCTTGACTTGCCTATTCATCCCTGAAAAGTATGTGACATCTTTGCCAATCCAGAAATATTTTGAACCTATAACCTGGGCTGTAAATGTGACTTGTCACTCTATATTAGAAGCAAGGGATCACGCTTTTCTTTTTTAGCTTGGTCCTGCTAGTGCTGCATGGACCTGCTAGCCCTGGAGGTAAATGCTACACTGCAAAAAAAAATGCTTTTCTTACTTAGAGTTTTTGTCTTGTTTCCAGTCCAAATATCTAAAAACTCTTAAATCAAGAAGCATTTTCTAGACAAGTAAAATTATTGTCTTGTTTTCAGAAAAAATAAGTCAAAATTAAATAAGTTTTTCCTTAAAACAAGCAAAATAATCTGCCAATGGGGTAAGCAAAATAATCTTATTTCGGTTTGTAATAAGATTATTTAAAAAATAATCTTATTATTAATCTTAATCAAAATAGAGCAAACCACCTTTTGAAACTAACTTGGCTCATCAAATGATGGTTGTATCAATTACGTCTTACAAGTGACTGTTAAATAATGTATTTGTCATAGAATCATTCATTCAAAAGATTTGATCAAAAACACTGATTCATCCAGTAATGATACAAGTATTTATTAATTAAGTCATTGAATTCATTCAAAACAATTTTTTGAATAATTTATTCAAATTAATTAAAAAAAAAATTCCTGCAATTAATATTTTGTTAGAACCTCGAATAAATTACGTTATTTTGTTTAGTTGTATGTTCAGAATCGTGAGGGGAATCGTGATCTCTATATGAAACCAAACAATTGTGATTCTCATTTTAACCAGAATCGTGCAGCTCTAGTCACTATAGGCTAGTTATGAACAATGATGGCAGAATGCCAGTGAGCTGAACAGAAATGCTAACACTTCAACTTCTCTTTTTCTCATGCAATTCTTTTTCTCAGAGAAGCTAAAGTCTCTGAATGTCTCAGCGATTGTTCTGCCACCCAGGGTGATTGTGGGTAAGAAAGGTAGAGTCACTATCAGTGTGGAAGGCAGGTTGGCAGAGAGGGTACAAGCAACATGGTTTCTGAATGATGTGCCCATCACAGACACTTCATACAAAGGTATCAGCCAATCACTACGTATTCACCTTCACTAGCAGGCAGATCATTATATATTTGGCCATTACAGTTTATTATGCAAATCTAATGGCACATAAATTGATTATGAATAGAAGAATTTTGTGTGAATTTGTATAAAACAAGTGCAACTGAAGTCATGTTATCCAGAACTAGTCAACACATACTAGTAGTAATACAACTAAAGGACTAGTTATGCAACCCCATAGCCTACCTGATGTCTGAAACTGACATTTAAAAGCACCGTTTTCACACTGTTCATTAAGTCAAATAGACAAAATGGCTGCTTGTCTGTGTATGTGTCTCATCCCCTCTCTCTCTCTCTCTCTCTCTCACACAGAGAAAAAATATGGTCCTTTTCACTCTGCATCCTACACTTCTCACAACTCTCGTGTGTCTGTGGTGTCAGAGAAAGGTCCTCTGCTGCCCTCTACTGCCTCAGGATATTACAAGCTACACACTCAGATGCCACCACGCTCGTCCTCTGGCTCAAACAAACTGTTCTCCTCCATCACATTTATACCCAACCTATCCATTCACAAGGGTGCTGTCTTCAAATGCCACATCTCATATAAGGGGAAAGACAAGATTGTGGCCGAGAGAGTTTCTGACACGTTTACTATTCTAGGTCAGAGGGCATGTTGAGGTGTATTGGTGCGTTCAAGTCCTCCTGGGGAGTTTGTATTTACAAGTTGAGAAGTCATAATTATGATATCAGGTGTGTTTAAATTAATTTGGTCAGCATGATGGCGATGCACATTTTCTACATACAATTCAAAGATTTTTTTTTTTTTAACTCTGCATCTACAAAATAATTAATAAAAAAATGTGCATCAGGTGTTTTTTTTTTCTGCTTTTTTATATTTTTATTCAATTTATGAAGGTGCTCTACATTGAATCGTTTTATATACTGTAGTAATTATACAATACTATAGTATTTTTTACATGCAAATTAGAAAAACATGTTGTCACATTGTGATAAAGTTTATTTGCGTTCAACTCATAAATGCAGTCTTTCCAAATGTGACTTTAACGCACCCGATGTTAACCTCATGATTTATCTGCAGCTTGCAAAATGAAAAATTATATTTTGCACAAAGAAAATCACATCTGTTTATCAGCATTAAGATTTTGCCATTAGACATTATTTCATGACAATATATTCATGACAATTAATTTCCCTTAATGTCATTATCGTAATGTGTCGAGACACATGCACTTTTTAAGTTTTTTTTTATTTATTTATTTTTTTTTAACTCCAATTATTCTAAAGGTTGATTTAATTAATACAATATTTAAAAATAATAATGACCATAAAGGCAAATTCTACAATTTTAAATATTTCTATAAATATATTAAATTAAAAATATATTAAATTAAATTATATCTAATTACAGTTATGAGAACTGGATTTTTAAAGGGTTGTTTGTAGATAGATTTCAAGTGAAATATGACCGACATGTTGACCCAGGTTCCTGTTTTCTAGATGTTTGTTCTCTTTTAGCATGTAAAACAAGATGAAGGTTTATATCTATTTTCATTTCATCATGTTTATATTTGTTGACATTAGTACTGGTTTTGTGTTTAGCACCACCTGAAGTTTCAGAGATCCAGTTCTCAGAGCCAAATGAGGAAGGAGGTATCACATACAGTACACACATTCAAATATTTCAAACTATATACAGAAAATGCAACATTATAAAAGGTTGTCAGTAACTTGACCCTTTCCCCAGGTGTTGTGACAATGGTTGCCCAGGCCTCTCGCTTTCATCCGGACGTCATCACCTTCCGCTGGTTTTGTGAGGGTGGGGAGCTGAGCCCTGTGTCCGTCCCGCCAGCGCTGGCAGCTCCTCGGCCTGATGCTGAAGGCTTCTTTTCAGCCATGAGCCAGTGCAGGCTGTCCCTGTTAGAGCTGGAGAGAGGAGAAACCAGGGTGTGGGTCACCGTTCACCACATGGCCCTAAAGCAACCCATCACACGGGAAACTAGAGGTGAACGCTGGACTAAAATAACTGAATTCTTGTAAATAAGATTAAGGCTGTGTTCAGTATAGAGTGCAACAGTGCCCGCCCACTTTTTCAGCTGCCTTGGTTCCACAAGTATTTTTTCCCATTCATTTTTCCTATAGGGATCTTTAAAAAGTCTTCATTTAAGAGTTATAAGCAATGAACCAAACCAACCAGCTACGAGGAGAATCACAACTTTACAAAATTGAATTTTTGAAACATATTTGAAAAACACATAGAAAGACAAGACTGTGAACTTAACAGCTTTAGTGAAGGAAAGAACTACAATCCCATTGAACATTATTCATATATATATATATATATATATATATATATATCCAGTGTTGCCAATTGCTTTCAGTTGAAAGTAGCTAAAACTGGTTGCTAAATGTAGTTAGATGACGTCATACTGGCGAGTCCACCGATCTAGATAAGGTTTATCCAAGAAATTGCTAGATTTGTCGCTAGGCTTTTGAAAGAAGTCTCAAAAGGGGTGGGGAAGTCACTAAATCTTGCGACAAAATCACTAAATTGGCAGCACTGCCCCGATCTCTGTCTGATGAGAAAACTGCACATTAATATAGAATAGTGATTAAACTGACTGGAATGACTGAAATAGTTTTAATGCACACTTTCCAACCAATCAGAATCAAGTATTCAGACAGACCATGGTATAAATAAAATTTAAGTACTTTAAAAGGATACAACTCTCTGATTGGTGGAATTTTCTTTACTCACAGCATCATGGGTAATGCAGTTTTTTACCAGGAATTCTGCTGTTAAACACTTCTTTTAAAAAAGTCAGTTGAAATAATGCAAACTGACAGCTTCAGAGAAAGCATATACCAACCTCTGTCTCGGTCAGGTCTATCTTTAAAGGTCTATAAGTTATCATTAAAAATCAGGAGAAAATGAATGGGATTTTTACTTCCTGAACCTGACTGTTGCTCTATAGGAAATTTCCATATTAGACATACTATTTCTGCAGTATATACTTTGCACAGTATGTGATTTTTTTTTTAGAATAGGTGGATTAACTACTTCATTGACCAAAATGTTTAACATACAGTACAAACCAGAGCACACTGAATGGAATATTTAATCCAACAGTGCATTGTGCACAACTTTGCCTACTATGTTCAGTGTGAGAAATGAAACTTAATGGATATCATTCAAAACTTTTAACTGCTTTTTTGTTCATTATTTTATCCGAACACCAAGAGTTGAGATATTTAAACACCGAACTTGATCAAACATGCAAAATACCCATAATATTGTTGGTTTTTGTTACATACATTGTAAAGTACATACTCTACTTGCATACATACAGTATACTCACGTAAAGCAATACATACTTTAAAGCAAATCTCAGCTGCGTGATTCTTTATATCATTGCAAAATGTAATTATATTTCCGCCCAGCTCTTTATATTAAGTTGGATATATATTATATCCAACTTTATTTGCATTCATACAATACATTCACATAAAGTGATAATATGCAGTATAGCAGTCCATTCCAAATATAGTCTGGAAGTACATTAACAACAAAAACAAATTTTTGATCAAATAACTGACTTTTTTCTTTCTTAGGATTCATAAAACAGCCCACCATTTCAGAAATAATCTCTTCCCTTCCATCTGCTGAAAAGGGACCTTTGACCCTCGCCTGTGACATAACTGGTTTCTACCCCCCTGAAATCTCTGTTAAATGGCTGCATGTAAAAGGGAATGAGATTGAGGAGGGAGAGGACAGCGAAGAGGAAATCAAAGTGGGAGCTGAGCTTTGGGGCCCTTTGCAAACTCTGCCAAGGACATTTCAAGCAAGAGCATTACTTAAAGAGCTGGATGACACAGTGAGGGGAGGTGCGATCGTGTGCAGGGTGGCACACTGCTCCCTCCTGAAGCCTGCTGAGAGAGTCTGGAGAAATACTCATATCGGTAAAAGGACACACTCAAAAATAAAAGATTTTTAAAAATCAATACTTTTTTTCATGTTTTTTAAATAAGTCGTTTCAAATGCATTAATTTGATCAAATACACTATATAATTAATATTACAGTTTAAAATAACTGTTCTTTATTTGAATATTTTTTAAATGTAATTTATTCCATTACTCCAGTCTTCAGTCACATGATCCTTCAGACATCATTCTAATGCACTAATTTGCTGCTCAAGAAACATTTCTTCTTATTATCAATGTTGAAAACAGTTGTGCTGCTTCATATTTTTGAGAAAACCTTGATATAGGATTCTTTTATGAATAGAATGTTCAAAAGAACAGCATTTATTTGAATCAATAATCTTTTGTAACATTATAAATGTACAGTATTTACTGTCATTTTGTTAAATTTAAAAATAATAATTAAAAAAAAAAAACTTAATAATAATTTTTAAAAAAACAAAAAAAACTTTTGAACAGTGTGTAAACATGTCCATCATCACCAAGAAAGATACAAGGATGTTTCTAATTTTAAAAAGAAATGTAAACGCATATCATACATAGAGATTAATTGACATTTTTTATGTTTAAAGTGATTTCTGAAAAACACTGTTGATATTTGAAATCAACCCAAACAAACACACCCCTCGCTTCATTGCTCCGAACACGCAATGCATGAGTAGATGTCTCATATTTGAGGCGAAGCAAAATAATGCTTCATGAAAAATAAAGCGAAGATGATGAACAAATAACAAGGAAGAACAAAAAATGAACATACAGTACACAAGAGTATATTCAAGCAAGAGTTTGTTGTTAGTCGCCAACAGCACAGCAGCTCTTGACAAACAATGACACTCAAAACAGTCCTGTTCCTATAGCTAACATTACAACAACAGCATATCTTGGTTCTGTGAAACTGCAAAACCAATGTTACTCACGTATGGAGCAGAAACAACACAACCTCACCATCAGTTTTCAGGCCTTTCCACTTAGGTTTATCCAGCAATGGAAAGCTCTTCTAATATTAATGCGGGTCCTAAAGCTCTTTACCCTTCTTTTTCCAGTGATATTCCTCTGAGCTTTTCTCTTTTGTAATGTCTCTCAGCCATCTCTCTTTCTACAGTCTTTCTTCACATCTCCCTCTTGCTCACTCTCTCTCCTACCCCATCGTGAATGGACACGCCCCCTACTGCTGATTGGCTACAAGTGTGTTGTGCTGCTCGGACCAATCCACTTTCCACAGCATTTCTCAGAAATTGCTTACTGCACCTTTAACTTTCACACTTTCACCTCCTAGATGATAAAACAAAGTAAAATGATAAAAAATGCAACCAAAACCATATCTAAAGACCAGAATATCATAGAGACTTTTGAGTATGGGCTCTTTTGACGCAATCACATAGCAAATCCCTAGCAACCACAAAGCAACAACACCTTACCAACCACATAACAACACTCTGACAATCATCCACAATGTCTTAGAGCATCAGAAATTTGCACATGCATGCACTGCACACATTTTGTTGTTCACACCTCTTTCTATCTGTGTCTTTTTTCTCAGTTGCTCCCTCAATCCCTCCTTCTCTGTCGGTTCACTGGAGCAGAGATGGTGTGGGAATATTCTCCGTTCTTCTCTCTGGAGGAAAGCCTGCGGCTGAATTGCTCTGGGCAGCTGGTGGCACAACTGTCTCCAAGCTTTTGTCAAAAGAGAGAGAGCAAAAAAACAGTGAGGGGAAACTAGAGCTCAAGAGCGTTTGTGCTTTGGTGAGGTCGACAGGACGACAGGAAAGTGCCAGTCGCAGAGGAGGACATGCACGCAGTAAGTATACCAATAATATGGTGAGTAGATTGAAAAATGTTCAGCATAACATCTAGAACAACCTTGAAAACAAAGTTTTGGCTTATTCTACAGAAATCAGGCCATCTAGTAATGCAGAATGTGAAAAGATGAATGAATGCATGGAAGGAAGGAAATCAGTACAAGATGATAAACAACCTGAGGCAAATGAGCATATGGAAGAGAATGATGAGGATGAGGACATAGATCCATCATATATAAACACTGTGAGATTAAGGAGAGAGAAGAGAGAGTGTCTGAGAGTTACTGTGGAGATTACCCATCCTGCACTAGGCTTGCCTGCGTACCTTACCTGGACAGGTAAATAATGTGTCTCTTGCTTGTTGTTGAGGTACAAGAGTTGTGCATGTGTTAAAGGTGGTCATTTACAGGATACAGTCAAATTAAATTACAAATATCCAAAATATACCATATTTAGCATTTCCAGTTTTGTATAAATACTCAATTATATAGAGCTCTTTAAACTATACACTGGAAACTCAAATGTTTGGAATAATTAAGATTTTTTTCTCTCGTCTTCAGTGTCACATGATGATATGCTGCTCAAGAAACATTTCTTATTATTATTAATGTTGAAAACAGTTGTGCTAATATTTTTGTGGAAACTGTGATACGCAATAATTTAAATGTTTGCATTAAGATATTTTTTTTTTTTTTAAAAATAGAAATTAATACTTTTATTCAACAAGGACACATTAAACTTGTTCAGGTAACAGTAAAGACATTTATAATGTTTCAAAAGATTTCTATTTCACCAAAAATATTAAGCAGCAACACCAGAAAAATTCTTTCAAAAACATTAAAAAAATTTAATTATTCATAACTTTTGACCTCCAGTGTAATATTGTTGACAGATACATTTAAAATGATGTACACTCACATGAGATGAAGGCTGCAATCAGTGGCCTAGATTAGAAAGTGAAGTTTACTTCTCAATTTTATATTTGGCAGAGCCTGCAGAGGAAGTGTCATCTTGATGGCCATCCACCCAACTCTGAGCACATGATCCTTCATACTTAAGTTTTGCTGTTATATTTATTTTTTTATTTTTCTTTCTTCTTTTTTTAAAAAAAAAAAAGTATTTTCTTTTACTACTAATAATATGCATGAAATGCATATTTAGTTCATTTAACACTTTAGAATTACCATACATTTTACTTAAATAAATAAACTCTTTAAAGTTAGGCCTAAGCTTTCATGTCTTTGTTCAAAATAAAAGTATGTGAGAAAGAACGAAAAAACGTTGTGACTAATTTTGTCCACGGACTAAGCAGACTATGTTAAACCACAACACTTGTGCATATTCAAACACAGTGCACATGCAATTTTATTGAGCCTACACTTAAAATGCTTTAGTTTTCTGTCATAAAAAAAAGTCATAATTGTCCAAACGCATAATTTGCTACATCTTAATACTAATATGATGAAATATCTAGACGGAAGTTTCATGTGCATCTCACACTTGTTGCGCAGCAGGAGCAGAAAACTATGATTGTGTTTCAAAACCTAATGAGATAACTTCCTAGACAGCATTTGGTGAATTCTGACTCTGAGATGCTTATTATGATTTCAGCCATGATGTGCAGATTCTACACGCGTCTACAATACTGCACGTACTACCTGTAAAGCACAAAAATGCACAACTCGCCTGCTGTCTATTTAGGCAACTCTTTAGGATTTAACACACAGCCGGTAGCTTTAGAGAAGTGTACACCGAAATGATGTGTAGTTGGACATGACAGGCCCAATGACTCTTAGGTTTCTCTCACCACAAACCAACTCCGTGCGAGTGTTTGTGCTTGTGCGTTGGCTGGTGTTAAGGCAGCTTCACACAGCGCGTCTTCCTCATTAAAACTTCGGACATATGAGCATTAAGATTTAAACAAATGCGAGCTCCGTCGGTCAGTAACCATATAACTTATCTTAAAAGACTTCCCTTACAAAAAGAAGACGTGTCTGTGATGGTCTCGATGTTGTGAAGAAACATTCGCAAATTACACTTCGAGGGAGCTTCATTGATCTGTCTGCACTTCATAATTTTTCATTTAATCGGATATGGATGCTCCTGAAGCCTCGACGAACCGTTTTGGTCGCACTATTTGGACTGTTTGGGTGAGTAAATGCTCTGTTCTTTTTACAATCAATGAGTTTCACTGATTAAGTTGCGAATAATTATAATTAATCTGTGTGATTAGGATTAGTGTGTATGCTATAGAATGATTAGTCTGTGTGTACAATATTTCAGAATGATTTAATATCTTTGTCTCCTGATAAGTCTCATATGGTGTCTTCAAGTGAGCCATTTGTTTCAATGTTTTGTTCATTTAGGGTTATCTGTCAGGGGCTGTTGCGAGATATCTCAGACCGGAAGTCACAGATGAAGGAAACCAAAGTGTTCGTTCCAGGTTAGATGATACTGACTTGAAAAGCACAGCAAACAAGATTAACAGAGAAGTAAAGGCAAATAATAGTGAAAAAGAAGAAAAAATATATAATCAAAATGACAAAAGTACAGCAGAAGTCAAGTGTTCCCTGCCTGAATTCAGAGTGCAAGTGGGTTCGGTACCATGGGAAAACACTGATGTGGTCAAGGACGACAAAAATGATGAACTTCATGTTCACACCACACACAAAAAAAAAACGTACTATTGTGCAGTGTGGTCAGCTAGGACCGATCATGGAGAGAGAATTTCAGGTGATTCAGAAAGCGAAGAAAGCAAGAGTGGTGAGCATGTTGAGGAAGAAGCCGTTTCATCCGATGAGGGTCAGGCTGAAAGAGTTAATGCGTGTAAGGAGAATGAAACTGGGCAGATTGAACAAAAACATGGTGACAATGAAGAATGTGATCAGAAACGTGAGAATGAAAAGTGTTCAAAGAAAAGAGAAGATCCAGATAACGCAGATGTAACCGTCCAATCTGGGCTTTATGGACAAGATGTAAAACAGGAAAAAGAGATAAACATGATGGATCATAGAGAGACGGAATGCATTGGGGGTTTTAAACATGCAGATGAATGTCGTATTGATGAAAAGGAGAAAAATGAAATTGATGAAGACCAAAGAACCCAATCACAAGCGCAAGATTTGCTACCAAAGCTGGAATGGTCTTCAGAGGAAGCTGACGGCCTTTCAAAGCCTGAAGGTCTGAAAGAAATGGAAAAATATTCTTATAAAATTGCAGAATTGTCTAAAAATGAGGTTGAGGAGATTATTCCTGGAGCTAGGGGTGGAACTGAAAGTGAACAAGACATGACTAAATCTGGGTTACTTGAGTCAGTAGAAACGCTGCAAAGAGTTTCCAAAGAAATATCTGAAAAAAACGTATCAGACAGTGAAACAGAACTGAAAATGACTTCAGTATTGGATGAGTTTTTTGAAACCGTTAATACATCAGAAGACACCCTGCAGTTGGATTCAAAACAGGATACTCCAGAAAATACTTCAGAAACAGGAACTGGATCGCCTGTGGTGGTCATAAAAACCGAAGGCACGTATTCAAATCTGATTGTTTGCGAGATCACTGGAGAATTGAGGAAAGAGCCAGAGACTGCATTGGCAGATCCTGCTTTAGGATGTTCTGAGGAGATCAGAACTAACCTACATGAGCCCCAAAGTCTTGCAGAAGAGCAAACGGAAAGAGAAACTTTTGTCGCACGGTCTGTTGAGCATCCTGAAACACAGAAAGCAGTTGAGGAAGCTGTTGAGATTGAACAAGACACTGAAACTCCAATCGAATCCTTGGGTGCAACAGAAAGTCAGACACATCTGGAAATAGACGAAACCAAGTTCCCTCCTAAAGAACATGTTGAATTAAGAACTGAGCCGATTGATGAAACAACAGAAATAAATATCAGTTCTGAAGATGAGGAAGCAGAACCATTTGAGACACAAAGTCAATCATCAAATACCAGAAATGTCACTTTTCAGACACCTGAGCTTCTTGAGTTCACAGAAAGAGAATGCAAATCTTCTCAAGAAACAGTGGACACTTTCAGTGAGTCACTGGGAAATTCAAGTGTTTCTGAAATTTCTGGAACTGCAGAGGTAGAGCATGTTGCAGAGGACCAAACAGATGTGAAACCTGTATTAGCAAGGACTTTGAGCCCAGCAGAGTTTCTGGAGGAAACACTAGATCTGCAAGGTGAATCAGAGCAATGCATTGAGGAGCAGGAGACTCTGGACACAGATGTGGTGAAGACCGCTTTGGAGTATGTAGAAGAAATAACGAATCAAGTCTTGAAGAAAATGATAGAAACAGAAAATAATTTGGTACAAGGAACAGAAACTCTGGCAGGACTTTCAGCAGAAGATATTGGTGATGCAGAATATCAAGGACCTGAAGAATGTGTGTCAGTTGGTGCATTTGTTCTGGAAGAAGAAAGGAAGTTATTGGGTAAGACAATGGGAAGTATGGTAGAAATGCAGCTGGAAACCGCAAGTAAGGAAGTTGCTAAAAAAAATGAGCAACATATTAGTTCACCAGAATGTGAAACAACTGAAGCTGATGGACATCATGAGCAAGAAACTTACCTTTGTGTTGGGACTGATCATGAAGGGAGCATTTCATGTGACACAGAAAGCGAAGGACACAAGGGTGGCGCACATGTTGAGAATGAAGCAGTTTCATCCGATGAGGGTCAAGCTGAAAGAGTTAATGCAAACAGTGAGTGTAAAGAGAGTGAAATGGCACAAGAGTTGGATGAAACTGGGCAGACTGAACAAATAGTTGATAATGATGAAGAATGTGATCCGAATCATGAGGAGGAAAAGTGTGCAAGGAAGAAAGAAGATCCAGATAACACAGATGTCCAGTCTGAGCTTTTTGGACAAGATGTAGAACAGGAAATAGTGATAAACATGATGGACCATGGAGAGACAGAAAGCATCGGAGGTTTTAAACATGCAGATGAACATGAAAAGGAGAAAAACATTGTTGACCAGAATGATCACGAGAAAACTGAGATTGATGAAGACCAAGGACCAGAATTACAAGTGCCAGCTGATGCGTTTGTCCTTGAAGGAAGGAAGGTATTAAGTGAGACAATGGACAGTGTGGTAGAGTTGGAGGTTGAAAATGCAAGTTGTGAAGTTATTAAAAAAACTGAGTTACAAAGTGCATCCGAGTGTGAAACCGCTGAAGCTGATGGACGTCATGAGCAGATACAGAAAGTCATTGCTGCAGAAACAGTGTTGAGCAGTCATGAAGACTTAATGGAAATCAGCAGACCAGCGATGAAAAGAGGATTTGATCAAGTGAGCAAAGAACTTCCAGAGGTGAAGATAGAAGAAAAATCTGATTTGGACCTACAGGTAATATTGAATATTTTGTTGAGTAAAATCTCTACTAATATATTCAAGTTTATACGTCTAGCACTTTTCACAATACTTTCAATGCAGCTTTACAGAAAATGTTTCAGAAAGTATTCTGTTATCAGTCATATGAGTGTGTCAAAGTAATGTCCATATGGCAGTTATATACAGATACAGTATAAGATAATAATACAAGTTATGTGGTTATTAAACATCATCTGTTCAGTTAAAGGGATAGTTCACCCAAAAATGAAAATTCTGTCATCATTTATTCACCTTCAAGTTGTTCCAAACCTGTATGAATTTCTTTCTTCTGCTGAACACAAAAGAAGATATTTTGAATAATGTCGGTAACCAAACAGTTGATGGACCCCATTGACTTACATAGTATTTTTTTTTTTTTTTAGTCAATGCAGTCTATCAACTGTTTGGTTGCACATATTCTTCGAAATATCTTCTTTTGTGTTCAGCAGAAGAAAGAAATTCACACAGGTTTGGAACAACTTGAGGGTGAGTAAATGATGACAGAACTTTTTTTTTTTTTTTTTTAATGGGTAAACTATCCCTTTAAGCAGACATAATGAATATGATTAACAACAGTATTTATAGGAATTTTAGAAATTCCTACATCGTGGATAAAGTTAAACCTATCACAACTTTTTATCCATAGGTGTTCGAGGACTCATCTTTGGACTTCACCGTTCAGAAGTCTAGAATCGCTGTGAAGAATCCTCTAGTTCGTCCCCCTAAAGACCCCAGAAAGCTCCTTTACAAGGTCTCGGTCGAACTGCTTTTCCCACAGCCTCCGCCGTGTGCTCAGAGAGTTGAAGTCTCTGTTCCAAGTAAAGGGGTGATTGGGTTTAAACTCCCAGGTATTTACCTCAATAAAACCTTAATGAAAAAGTGTGTTAATTTTATTAATACATTAAATCAGTCCATTATATATTTATTTAGGTCTGGGCGCAGGGCTGCCGGTCCTGAGAAAAACTGAGTTTGGGAAAAAAGCGAGAGAAGAAGGAGAAGAACAGCACACATTACATCCACAGGTACATAACAGATATATAGACACAAACTGTGTGAGTCCTCATGGAAACATGACGATGTTACTGTAGGATCTAAGCACAGTATTATACTCAAAAAATATTTAGGCCTGAATTTAAGATTTATGTATTTGAATTGCATATATAATTTCCGCCCAATTGGATTACACAGTTTTAACATAAAGTGAGAAATTTAAAGGGATAGTCAACCAAAAATTGAAATTTCTGTCATCATTTACTCACCCTCAAGTTGTTCCAAACCTGTATACTTTTCTTTTGTTCAGCTGAACACAAAGGAAGATATTTGGAAGAATGTCAGTAACCAAACAGATCTCGCCCCCCATTTACTACCATAGTATTTATTTTTCCTACTATGATAGTCAGTGATGACAGAACTTTCATTTTTGGGTGAACTGTCCCTTTAATGTGATTTTTGACAGTCATAGGTAAATGAAACGGGTATGAAACAGCAAGATTTCTGCATTCAATAAATGATGGCATAGTTTATTATCTATTTGCATCTATTTAATTTTATTTAAATCATATTTTCAAAATGCATTCAAAAACAAAGCAATATTCAGTTAGTTAAAATGCATGAGATTAAAAGAAATTGGATTTATTAATGACAAATATATAAACCTGGTTATTGTTTATTTAAAACGCATTCATTTTATTAGTACTATTATAGAAATCCTGCCTGTTTCATTTATGTATGACTGACAAATATGCATCATATTAAGTTTATTAGTTGGTTATTTTACGGGTGGAAATGTTCTATACTATTCATTTATATAAATATTAAAATGTAGGCCTGAAATTTAAAAGTTATTTTATGTGTAGATGTGTAGTAGTGTAACCGTGTCTTTCTCAGCATAAGTCAGTTGCAGCAACAGAGGATTCTGTCAAACAAGAGCAAGCGTCAGCAGCTAAACCCAAATGGACACCCCCGAAGCATCCTGGGTATGACCTGAAATATCAGTCTGAATTCTTCATTTTAATTTCATGTTATTCACAAATAAAGAACTAAATTTTTTTCCTTATTTTGTTTCATACAGCATGGGCGGTCCCTTGATGATGGCAGAACTCAAAAGCAAACTCAAAAAGCCTGTTAAGGAGTGATACATTTCATTATATCATGATTTTCAGATGCATTCTCCACCTATTTTTATTTGTCAGTTCTTGTCCTATTCAAGCACTATGCAGCCTGGTAAATATCGTAAAAAATTAAATTCTATTCTGGTAAAAAAAGATGATTCTATTGCACAAGTACGCAACTGTAGCACAACATTTCATTTTACTTTTTTTGCATTTTCTTAACAGTTTAACTGAGCTTATAAGTCTGTATTTGTGTCTGTATTTATTTATATTCGAGAAAAATATATAAGTATGAATAAGATTTTTTGTAAGCTAAATATCAATAAACATTTTTGCACTTTTTCATTTCCTTCAGTTCCTGACTGTAGTACCAAAAAAGTCATCCCTTCTTATCGCTAGGTGGCAGCAGAGAGCCACCGGAAGTCACGTATGTCTGTTTTCCACTAGAGGGCAGAGAAGAGCCGCTGGCTGTCATGTATATATCACTCCACTAGAGCGCAGAAAAGAGTCAATTTAAAATTCAAAGATTGGCGTGATTGTTTACATACAGTATTACCGAAGCATTACACACAAAACAACAATGACAAAGAGACAAAATGTACAATATAACAAATAACAATAAAAAAATAGTGTTAGAATAAGGTGCTAAGTAATGAATAAAAATAAGATTTTAAAAAATCTAACATATATATATAATATGAAATAGACAATAATCATTATGAAGAAAAAATACTGTAATATGTGTACAATTATGGTCTGTGATTACACTGATCAAGGCAGAAGTTGATTTTCGATTCTTTGCTGTTGAAAAATGAATTTTGCTGGAATGAAAGTCGCTGGCTGTCATATACGTCACTTTGCCACGCGGGGGCAGCAGAGAGTCGTTGGCTGTCATATATTTCGGCGCGCCACTAGAGGGCAGCAGAGAGTCAATGGCTGTCATATATTTCGGCGCGCCACTAGAGGGCAGCAGAGAGTCAATGGCTGTCATATATTTCGGCGCGCCACTAGAGGGCAGCAGAGAGTCAATGGCGGTCATATGTCACTCTGACACTAGAGGGCAGCAGAGAGTCGTATATATGTCAGTTACGCCACTAGGAGCAGCAGACGTCACATATGTCTGGCTTTCCAAAAGGGAGGCGCTTGACGCCGGTAGAGGGTGGTGGAAGAAAAAGACCGACGAACCGGGTGGAAGCCCTAAAAAGCGAACTGACGTTATATTCTTTAGATTGCTCTATTTTTTACAGGTCTGTTTGGAGTGATTAAAGGTAGGTGCCGCTCGTATATTTCTTGAACTCTGTTGTGGTTTAAGCGGTAAAGAAGCATAAACTGGCCGTGTTTTTGAGCAGATGTCTAGGCAGATGAGCTCATTTTTTCAGGCCTTTAGCTGCTCAGGCTAAGTTAGCTACGCTAATTCCGGATTGACTCGCTTGTGGCTGGAAATTGAGGTCGAGTTTGACATCAGGACATCCTGACGACTAATAATTATGGGTGGTGTGTTTATCATATTTGTATAGAGGTTATTTAATTCATCAGAGAGTTTCCAGGAAAGTTGTGCCAGTCTATTTCACCATCACGTTGGGTAAGCGAACTGAGCTAAGTAGTTAGTACATGTTATGTAGACTTTATAATAATTTTGACAACGTACTGAAATAGTAAGACTTACGATTTCTTTTTAGTTATGTTTTTAGCGTATATTTTAAGTAGCTGTGACAACGCTCGGCTAATGTAGACACCAGAATTAACTGTCATCCTATTATGATTTTAATGTACCAGTGTCTATTTAGATTAGATTAGTTTTACTCATTTGACTTTTGATTAAGGTCGTGTACGACTGTGAAATGAGAAGTTGTTTAACTTGAGTTGTGCTGCATAGTCAGCAGGTTTCTTTACCAAAGGCTATTGACCTTGTTCACAAATATATATATTTTTTTTAGTTTTTTCATCTCATGACGTTGTTCATTACGATGATCAGAACCAAATATTCAGATTTTACCCGTTCTCATTAAACATTTGTAACTGTTCTCAGAAATTCTGTTTCTTAAAAAGAGCTATTCACCTCAAATTAAAATGACTATATTAAAACGTTGTGTACGCAAACTGATGTGTGGGTCTTTCTGCTTCATGCCGTCATAATGTGACGTCATTTGCGTTGACTAATGTTTTACTCATGGTTAGAAGCCAATTAGAGCTTCTTTTTTTTTCTTACCAATTAAAGCTAAAACTCTCAAAGTGTGTAATTTCTGCGTCACTATCACCACACGGAATTGCAAATTAACAGTATCGGACAGGTTTTCAAACACTCCCTCGTTTGCCATTGGTCGAACAAACAAGTTAGTCCCGCCTCCAACGTACGCGATTGGTTGAAGCAATAGGATGGGAATTGATTTTTTTTAAATAATTTTCATCCTTTAAAAATCGACCTACCGTGAGCTACAAGTTTGTTAATCGATGGTGTATGCTTTTGTTGAAGCCGTCAGTCTGCGTTATTTTTTTTAAATCATTTTTGACAGCAGAATTTCTAGTAAAAACTACATTACCCATGATTCTGCAAAAAAAAATCTTTCTACACAACCAATATCTTTTAAATCAATAGTTTTATATTTCTCCATGGAGTGCTTCATGGGATTGTAGTTTTTTTCCCCTCATTAAATCCGTTAAGTTCACAGTCTTGTTTTTTGTTTTTTTGTTGTTGTTTTTTTTTTTTCCCCTCCAATTTTCATACATTTATAAAGAAGTTTATAATGTTGTATTTCTCCTTGTAGCTGGTTGGTTTGGTTCACGTCTTCTAAAGTATAAGACTTTTTAAAATTCTCCATGGAAAAAATGAATGGTATTAATAATACTTCTGGAACCAAGGTCGTTGCAAAAGTCTCTTGGGCTGTTTTAATGTTTAAAATAAGTTTTTCATAAATTCTCATTGATTTTTGGATTAATTTATGATTGACTTTCAGTTGTTTTTTCATCACTGGAATAAGAGAAATATATAGTATGGTTAAAAAAAAATCTGTTCTGTTTTCTTTACTCCAAACAGCTTGTTGATTCGTCCCGCCGCCTCTCCACATCTCTTCATCCGGTGTGAGTGTGTGTCTGTTTGCATGTGTCTGTGTTTGGATTGCACAGAGAGACACTGTTAGTACTACAGTAGCTGTATTCACTGGTTTCGTGAGGAGGAAACAGCTTGACGGCCTCTCAGCGATCCGCCATGGGTGACATGAGTGATCTGGACAGACAGATCGACCAGCTGAGGAGGTGTGAGCTCATCAAGGAAAATGAGGTCAAAGCTCTGTGTGCCAAAGCCAGGTGATTACAACCAATAGAAAACAATCTGTTGCTTTTACAAGCATTTTAATGTTGATCATTATGCTCATACAAAAACAATGTGTGTGTGTTCCAGAGAGATTCTTGTAGAAGAGAGTAATGTACAGAGGGTGGACTCTCCGGTAACAGTAAGTATCCGCAAACGAAACTTAGAGGAGTTTTTGTCAATACTTTACAGGGAGGTTCCTTGTGTTAACAGTATTAACTACATTAGTTAACGTGAACTAACAATGAAAAATACTTCTAAATAGTTGTAATTTGATAGTCGCATGCCAATAACAAATAAATTGCTCATTGTTAATGTTAATTAATGCATTAACTAATGGGACCGTATTGTAAAGTGTTACCGAGCTTTCTTCAGCAAAACACAAAAGAAGATATTTTGAAGAATGTTGGTAACCCTTTTGGTGACCATTAACTTCCACAAAACAAACAGATATTTCTCAAAATATGTTCTTGAATGTTCCACAGAAGAAAATAAGTAATTTCTTCAAGATTAAAAATGATTTGATCATGTATTTAAGAAGTAAATAGTGTTTTCTTCTCTTCAGGTATGTGGTGACATCCATGGACAGTTTTATGACCTGAAGGAATTGTTTAGGGTAAGTCTGAGTTCTTTTACATGGAAAGTAAATACAAAATAGTAAAGTGATGCATGGAAAATAGTTTTTTTTATAGCACAAAAAATTGACAAATAGCATTGTCAAGTCAAAAGTGCAACACAAATAAAATTGACCGTACACCTGATTTCAAAGCAGCTTTACACAAAACCCTGATATTATTGTTTATAATATCTCGATATCTTCATGCCATAGTGTCACATTTAGCAGATTAGAGCTGGTCAATAATATAGTTTATATTTTGAGATGATACAAGCAATCAAGCTGTTGAGATTTGCTGTATATAGAATGAATTGCTTTATGTTAGTGTACTGTATGTATGCAGGTAAAGTTAGATATACTTATATCTCTATATTTAGTTTACATTTTGCGACAGTATAAATAATCAAGATTCAAGAGTTTGTCATATGTACAGGAAACAGTCTGTCACGCAACCAAGATTTGCTTTACATGAGTGTACTGTAGGTATGCGGCTAAAGTTCGATGTACTATATCCAATTTTAAATATGTCACTGGGCGGTAATATAGTTTACATTTTGTGACAATATAAACAATCAAAGAGTTGAGATTTGCTATGAATTGTGTATATATAAAAATGCAACCTACTAGAGTTGTATTGATTCCCGGTTATTGACTGGACAATTTCTCACCTAGTTAGAGGCCGTTTACACAACACTGTTTTCAACTAAAAACGGAAAACTTTTTATGCGTTTTGGCTGTTCATTTACACGTCAATAACATTTTGGGGGGCTGAAAAGGCAAACTTTTGAAAACGGGTTTCAAAGTTCTAGTTTGTGAAAACAATACCATTATCGTCTCCGAATGTAGAATATAGACTTGATCTGCTGATATAGACAGTTAATTCCTTACATGCCGAACACACATGCTAGTTTGCAGTCAGCTGTAGTCTGTGCTGTGTTCAAGCGCAGCTTTTTTGTCCAGACGCAGCCAATGAGAGGCAACAACACTGTCGGTTTTCATCGCCGCTTGACGTTTTGACAGCATTGTCGTCTGTATGTGAAACTTTTCAAAAACTTTTTTAGTACACCATTGTTTTTTAAACATACCCTTAGTTTGAATCAAACCAGCGGTCCAGTTATTTACTTAATCACATGCTAGTAAATCATATAAACAGATGCTTGACACAGTGCGTCATCAGGGATTACGGCTTGCCTTGGGAGCATTTAGAGCTTAACCAGTGCAAAGTTTGTACATTTGAAGCCAATGAATCATCATTTCAAAACAGACAGACCGTTGAAGCTATCGCTTCAATATGCCATCAAGCTAAAAGCAAGCAAAAATAACCCAAGCTATTTTTCAGTCTTTCAACCCCAATTAGCAAACCTAAAAGCATCAGATCTTTTGGTATTCACATTAAATCACATTTAGAAAAACTAAATATAACCTTGAACCCTTTAAATCAAATACACTTCAGGTTTATTTTAACTCCCTGGACATTAAAGAAACCTATTATCAAGAAAGAAAGGAGTGACTCACCCAGATGTATATACACAGCAGTATTTAGACATCATAAGTCAATTCCCTTTTCATTCACCCATATATACTAGAGGCTGGGACAATACATCGATGCATCACGAATCGAGATATTATTTTGGATCGATTGTGATATTTTCCGTATGTATCGCTATTCTCTCTTGAATCGATTCTGAGCTTAGTTTTCAACAGCAGATGGAACTGTGTGCTTTAGAAATGGACGTACTCCGCTTCCTTTCAATTCCTTACACGCACCACTTGAACATTCTATAAAATAATCATTCATAAAGGGTGTTTGCAGTGGGCTGTTTACATTAATCTCACGTCATAAAACGTGAGATTATAAAATAAAAGAAAAAAAGGTGCAAATGCATCATCAGACTCAGCCGAACGCACCGAGCACTCTTCTTTGTGAGCATTTAAGCATGCTGGTATAAAAAATAGCCTAGAGCGCCATCTGCTGTTAAAAAGCCCTAATATTTACAGATGGTTCAAAGTTGGAAAATGGTGTGACTGGACAACAGCATTATGGAATCCGCATTTCGAAACAGTGCTCAGTTTTCACAGCTGAAGCACGTGCTTTTACTTCAAGCAATGGTCGCTTTAAAAACTGATCATCCTTTGGTGGACTGCATTTTAACCAAAGTAGACCACTTACAGAATCAATTCTTTAGCATTATCTTCTGCTGTATTCCAGGCCATGTTGGGCTCTCAGGGAATGAGCGAGCTGACGCTGCTGCAGAGGAGGCTATTAGTCTGGATGTAGAAGAATGTCAAACTCCTCCCTCAGACCTTAGACCTACTGTCAATCATTATATATTAAATAAGAGACAAGAAGAGTGGGATATGTGTACAAACAATAAATTACATGAAATTCATCCTGAAATCTCAAACAGACTTTTAAACTTCCTTTAAAACAAGATTGTGTGGTACGAGTGGTGTTCACCAGATGTCGTATAGGTCATACAAGATTGCTTAAAGGCCAAAACCCAACTTTATGTATGTTTTGCAAGTAGAAAACATTTTTATAAAGATCACTTAAGGGCTTATTTAGTCAGATTTTACTAGAAAAGGTTTTAGAATTTCTGTTCGTTTTTATTTTTATTGTGTATATATATGTAAGTCTTGTATTTTTGTAAGTTTTTGCCATGAAGATAGCCACAGATGCTGACATGGCATTAAATAAAACTCTACTAATACTGATCACATGCTAGCTGCATATTTAGGAAACAAGTGTACTGGTTATTTAACTAGAATATACTCCCTAATCTATTAGTAATTGTTTAATAAATTTGTGTATAAAAATCTGTTCTCCTCCAGGTGGGAGGCGACGTTCCAGAAACAAACTACCTCTTCATGGGAGATTTTGTAGACAGAGGCTTTTACAGTGTTGAGACCTTTCTGCTACTTCTTGCCCTCAAGGTACTGTCATTGTGTTATTCATAGGATGTCTGTAATGAGATGTGACGCTTGCCATTGTTATAATTGGACATAATTAATTAATAGATCATAATGGCTCCTTACAGGTGCGTTATCCAGACAGAATTACCCTGATTCGGGGAAATCACGAGTCCAGACAGATCACACAGGTGTACGGCTTTTACGATGAGTGTTTAAGAAAATATGGCTCGGTCACGGTATGGAGGTACTGCACAGAGATCTTTGACTACCTGTCCCTCTCCGCCATCATTGACGGCAAAGTGAGTCTTTTTGTTTGTTTGTTAATTAAAGGGTAATGGGTAATATTTTGGGGAAACTAGCCCTTTATTTAACAAGGTTCCCTCAACATTTGTTTTTCATCTTGCAACCCCTCAGATCTTCTGTGTACACGGAGGCCTGTCGCCCTCAATCCAGACTCTGGACCAGATCAGAACTATTGACAGGAAACAGGAAGTGCCTCATGACGGGCCCATGTGTGATCTTTTGTGGTCTGATCCTGAAGGTAATTCTGATTTCTGGAATATCACAGAGATGTTCTCCATCATCAGCATCTTAGTATATGAATGCATCCCCTGTCTGACTCAGACACCACCGGCTGGGGCGTTAGTCCGCGAGGTGCTGGATATCTGTTCGGCAGTGATGTCGTGGCCCAGTTCAACGCCGCCAATGACATCGACATGATTTGCAGGGCACACCAGCTTGTGATGGAAGGTTACAAGTGGCACTTCAACGAGACTGTTCTCACTGTGTGGTCTGCTCCGAATTACTGCTACAGGTGGGTTTTTGTCACACAGCTGCAGAGTTAAAGGGATAGTTCACCCAAATAATGGAAATTTTGTCATCATTTACTCACCCTTTCTTTCTTTTGTTTAACACAAAAGAAGATCTTTTGAAGAATGCTGGTAATCAAACAATTGACGTAGCCATTGACTTCCATAGTAGGAAAAATACTGTGGAAGTCAGTGGCTACTGTCATTTGATTATTTGAACATTTGAACATTCTTGTGAAGAAGAAAGAAATTCTTACAGGTTTGGAGCTACATAAGGATGAGTAAATGATGACAAAATTGACATTTTTGGGTGAACTGTCCCTTTAAAAGAGATGTCCATGTAGCCATACTTATTTAATTTTTTTATAAAATAAAAAAAAGTATCATTTTTATTGGAAACAATTGTTATTTTTTGCATCCAAGTTATCATTATAGTTTTATTGATATTTTGAATTGACTAAAATAAAAATATAACAAGAAAAACTAATGTTTTAGTAATTTATACATTTTAAGTTTTTTTTTTTTTTTTTTTTCCAAGTTAGAAAATATGGTTTTAGTGTTTCAACAATTTTTATTGCTTTAGTTTTAGTTTTTTGCCCTTTTTTTGCGTCTTATTGCAAGATATAGTCGCAATTCTGACCTTTTTTTCTCACAACTGCAAGTTTTTATCACGCAATTCTGACTTTATAACTCACAATTTTGAGTTTATATATCGCAATTCTGAGGAAAAAAAGAATTATGGGAGTCACAATTACTTTTTATTTCATGGCGGAAACAAGCTTACGGAAACAAACATGTTATTTTAAATTAGTCTACATTTACACCAGTCAGGAAGGCTTTGTGTGTGTCCACATGTGATTTTGTTAATTGTGTCTTTATATGCCTGTACACAACAACGAAATCTGCTTGAGCAGCAAAAAACTATTTTTAATGAGTCAGTCACTGTGCTGCGAGTCAGTGGTTTGAATCAGACTCACACAGTGAATCGTTCACAACTGTTCATTTCACAAATGACTTCCTCACTGATCCACAATCATTTTTTGGTCATGTCTAATTGGAAATGAACCAGGAACTGTTACTTATAATTAAAGATGAATGTTCACAACAGAATTTAGCTGCAAGTTGTATTATTAAGACAAAAAACAACTAATATTTCCCAAAAAATATTATTGGAAATTATTTAACATAGTGACGTCCCCTTTTCTTTGTCCATAGATGTGGTAATGTGGCAGCAATCTTGGAGCTTGACGAGCACCTGCAGAAAGAATTCATCATATTCGAAGCTGCTCCACAAGAAACGAGAGGCATTCCCTCCAAAAAGCCAGTCGCTGACTACTTCCTGTGAGCCTCCTGTGTCCTTAGGATGCAAGCACTCTCAACAGGAAGTGGTGCCCTGTGTGTACTTGTATTTCTGTTCCTGTTTCCCTTTCCCTGCCCAACTGTCTTAATTGTGCTTTTTTTTTTTTTTTTTTTTTTTTTTTTTTTAACTTTCTCTGTAATATTCCGTTTTTTTTTTTATTGTTTTTTTTTATTATTCTTCTTTCCATCCACTTTCACATTCTTTCACTTTGCCATCAAGACACACATTGGCATTATATTCTCACCCACTGCTGTGAAATCTCCTGCTCTCAGACTCTTTGTATGCTGTAGATGTAGACGTTTATTATGTATGTGAATAGCAGTAGGGGAAGGTGGAAGGTGGCGTTTCACATGTTCCTCAGAAGGCTGCAATTTGAAACGGCAGGTTGTTGGACTTTTTTTATTTTTTCCTTCATTTTCTTTCTGTACATTCTCTTCTCACGTAAGTTGTAAATGTGTAAGAGAATGGGTATGACATATTTCCTGCTTTGATTATAGTTTACGGTCTTCTGTTTTCCCCAGTCATCAGTTTCACAGCTTTTGAGTTTTGTGAAGGAAACGACTGCAGATGCTGAGTGCCCGACACTGCAGTAATATATATATGGACATTAACTACACTGGAAAACATTAACACCACACACAAACCAAACTGGATTTAGAAAATGTGCTTTTTCCCTCTTGACTGTTCTCTCTCTCTATAGGACTTATTGTTGATTTTTATTTTTAATTTGTGAAAATAAAATGTACTTTTGTATGAATTTAAGATGTGATTTTTCTGGTTTTCTTCATCAGTTTTTCTCAGATGTTATTTCATCCACTCTATTTGCCAAAAAATGTTCTAATTGAAAATTTGAGTTGCACAATGCATGTAAAAATAAAGAGTTTTAGATCACTGAGACACAACTTCAACAAATGTGATCATATGAAACACCAAAAATGACAAGTTAGTTTAAAACATCTTCTGTATTCTGCTATTAGTTAATGAATCTTAAAGATGCAATTTTAGTTCATGCATTTTTATATAGCATATTCAATATATACTATTGTTCAAAAGTTCTGGATCAGTAAGAATTTTTTTTAAGTAATACTTTCAATCAGCAAGGACTAAAAGTGAAAGTAAAGACATTTATAATGTTACAAAAGATTTCTATTTTAAATAAATGCTGTTTATTTGAACTTATGCTGCTTTCACGCCGTCATGATTACCGTAATTTCGAGATTTCCCAATTTACAAGTTGTAATTAAGAGTTCTACAAGGACATGAACGCTTTTTTACAAGTTGTAATTACGGTAGTTTCAACGTGGCCTTAATGCACCTTATTGATCAAAGAATTCTGAAAAAATGCATATCTATTTCCACAAATATTAAGCAGCACAGCCTTTTAGAATAATTGCATTAGAAAGATTTCTGAAGGGTAAGGTAATAAAACAATTTAAAAATGAAAATAAGACAATTTTGCCTTTCTTCATTCTGTGGCATTCATAGATGCGAGGTAGTTCTGCTCCAGGCCACTCGGTGGCGCTAGAGCACGTCAGCTGTAGGTTTGGCGCGTCTCTATCGCTTCCTCTCTCTCTGGAAGTAGCCGACAGGGCTTTGACGCACGCCGTCAATTGTGCTGACAAAATTGCAAATCTGGATCTAAAATCTACACAAAGGGAATTCACAAACGAGGAATCTTACGTTTCCAGCAAATAACGGGTACGTTCTGTGTTTGTCATTTACGGTAACGGTATCTGTCGGTTCTGTGTGACTTACGTACACATGCAGTTACGGTCCTGTTAACGTTAGGCCTGAAACAGCCGGTCGCGGCACGTTTTCGTCGATGTCTACACGGTTATTAATATGTCTATTACGAGGCACATATGTTTACATGGAAATGGCGTATTGGTTATAATTTATTTCCAATAATGCTCCATCTTTGGTCTTTTATCAGTTGTGAACTTGTGAGATGTTTCTTGTTATTTCATCAGCAAATGGAGCAGCTTCAGTAGCACTGACGTCATTTGATGCGTCTCTAGATTAGAGCATTTATTACATATTTATTCATTTTTGTAACTACACAAGGGTTTTGTTTTAAACTCCCGAGACATTTTTATAACTTATGCCATTAAGCCTGTAAATCCTGACGTATGAAATAATAGTAAGAGAAATCTATTTTCTGACAGTTTATTGAATCTTTAAAGAAAATAAAAGGTTTCTGTATTTGTGTTTTGTATTAAATTTGATACGTCAGGCTTCTATGGCTCACTGTATGATACAGTAAAAAAATATGGAGCTCATACTCGATGATGAAGAAACACCTGAGTTTTATTCAGAGGCACAAACTGAGCAAAAATATCCAATTTGGTGCAGATGTTGATATTATTATTATATGGACAAAAAGTTGATGAAATTCTGATAGCTTGTGTAAATGAATGATATATATATATATATATATATATATATATAAAGCTGAAAGACGCATGAACCATGAGCTGGATGGACGTTTACAATTATACTAAAAGGCCCTTTATTTGTATAAATTATAAAGTATAAACTATCAATCAAATTAGAAGGCATGTAGAACATTTATTTGCAACAGGTGTTTCACCAAAATTGTGATTATTTTGATCATTTAGAGCCCTTAGGAATTCATGTATCAAACATGATACTGTAGGCTTTGTAATAGGGTTAATTGCTTCTAAACAAAGCCTTGTAGATTTGAAAAAGTATTGTTCACTCTTTCATTTTTGTTTCCTCATCATTTCTGTATTTCTCATTTCAGTTTTAGCAGCCGTCTGTTATGTCACGTTTTTTCGCCAAATCCGACAGTGAGTCGGAGGAATCCTCGTCCGCTGATGAGATCACCCCCAAAGCGACCGGGACTACTTTCAATAAACAGTGAGTCTGTTTTGTGAAAACTAGAGATTGACCTATTTTGGTTTGCTGATACCGGTAACTAAAATGGTAAAATGGCTGATAACCAATTAATATGGGCCGATAGCTTTAAAAATAAATATGGAGAAAGGGTTTGTTTTTTTTCTTTCTCTTAAAGGGATAGTTCACCCAAAAATGAAAATTATTCCATGATTTACTCACCCTCAAGCCATCCTAGGTGTATATGACTATCTTCTTTCAGACAAACACAATCAGAGATGTATTTAAAAATATCCTGTCTTTCCAAAGCATTATAATGGTAGAGAACAAGGAGTGTGTTTTAAATATAATCCATACGGCTCCAGGGGCTTAATAAAGGCCTTCTGAAGCGAAGTGATTGGTTTTTGTAAGAAAAATATCCATATTTAAAACTTTATGATCCCGTTCCCGTTCACTACTCGATAGTTCCACAAAGCAACTATTATCGGTGCTGATTAATTGGTAAAAAAAAAACAGTACATTGGTCGACTTCTAGAGGAAACACTATCATGAAACTTTTTCTTTCCAATGGACAAATGGCCATGCAAAAATTTACAAGGTTTGTCATAGTCTCCTGTTCATCGCTATGTAAGTTTACCCATCAATGATGACTTCTACTTCTGAGTAGCCAGGAAATGTGAAAAGGGGTCTGTTATGTGATTTAGTGGTCAGTTGTGATTAGGGATGCGAAATTCCGGGAATTTTCAAAACTGGAAACTTTCCATGGGAATTAACGGGAATATATGGGAATTAATGGGAATAAACAGGGAATTTGCAAAATTGCAGGTTAGCCTATAACAGGGTACTTAAATGTAGTTGAAAAAAAAAAAACATCTTGCAGCATAATTTTGGTTAAAACAACCAGATTTAATGCAATTTCAGTTGATTTTTTATTTTTATTTTTTACACTGCACATTCCTCAATCACATTCACACAGCACACTACTTACTGCAGGGCTTTTGAGACCACGCCCCCTGCAGGCACAGTGCATTCCCCCAGTCCATAACATGCACATTTAATCAAAAATACAGAAAAAAAGTAATATAAAAATGTAACTACAATTTAAAATAATGATTTTCTGTTTTAATATGCATTAAAATATAATTTACTTCTGTGATGCTAAGCTGAATTTTCAGCATCATTACTCCAGTCTTCAGTGTGACATGATCCTTCAGAAATCATTCTAATATGCTGATTTGATACTCAATTATCAATGTTGGAAACAGTTGTGCTGCAGCTGATACTTTTTTCAGGATTTTTGATGAATAAAAATGTAAAGAAAAGCATTTATTTAAAATAGAACTCTTATACTACCGTTCAAAATTTTGGGGTCAGTAATTTTTTTTTTATTTATTTTTTTTTTTTTAAAGAAATTAATACTTTTATTCAGCAAGGATGTGTGAAATTGATAAAAAGTGTTACTGTTAGAAAAGATTTCTATTTTGAATAAATTCTGTTCTTTTAAACTTTTTATTCATCAATGAATCATGAAAAAAGTATTAAAGGTTCCAAGAAAATATTAAGCAGCACCACAACTGTTTCCAACATTGATAATAACTGAGTATCAAATCAGCATATTAGAATGATTTCTGAAGGATCATGTGACACTGAAATAAATAACGCATAATAATTGCTGCAATAAAAACATATTTACTAAATTAGAATTAATTGAATGCGAAAAATAAATAACTGTTATTTCATGTTATGACCAAACAAAATGTTTATATTTGTTTTTATATGATACATTTTATATAAATATTATACATTTCCCAAAATTTCCAATTAATTCCCTTAAATTCCTGTTAAGTTTCCAAATTGGAATATTTCCAAAATTCCTCAGGTTAAGTTCCCATGGAAAGTTTCAGGAAATTTACCGGAAACTTTCTGCCCCTTTGCAACCCTAGTTGTGATGCAGTAGTGACTCTGCTGGTGTCTCTTTAGGGCCCTGTTGCTGAGCGATGATGAGGAGGACACCAAAAGAGTGGTACGCAGTGCCAAGGACAAGAGGTGAGTGCGGAATATGAACATACAATGTTGATACTCAAAAATTAAGGAACGTTCACACTGACCTCCACTGTTTGTTGCGTTTCAGGTTTGAGGAGCTCACCAACTTTATCAAGACGATCCGCAATGCCATGAAGATCCGAGACATATCCAAATGTCTGGAGGAATTTGAGCAGTTGTGTCGAGCGTTCATCAAAAGCAAAGCCATCGTGGACAAAGAGGGTGTGCCGCAATTCTACATCCGCCTGCTAGCTGATCTGGAGGACTATCTCAACCAGGTCTGTAGTTCATTCTGGAGTCAGCAGGAAATCTAGAATGATTAATGCTTGTTCATGAGCATTTAACAGTGTTTGTTTTCATTATAGCTATGGGAGGACAAGGAGGGGAAGAAGAAGATGAACAAAAATAATGCGAAAGCCTTGAGCACACTACGCCAGAAGATCCGCAAATACAACAGGGACTTTGAAACAGAGATTGCCAGCTATAAAGAGGTACTGAACTGTAGCCCAAATGTTATTTGTATATGAGAATGTTTATGAATTTTTTAGCATGTCCTTAGTTCTTAAATCCAGTTTAATTAAATCAAACATTTTGGTACAACAAAAGTCTTTAATTATCATTTTAAGATGTCTTATATTTGGGGGCCGATAAACAGCAATCACAATCTGGACAAATGTGATTATTAAACTTTAAAGGCCATGCTTTAAATTAATGTGATTGTTGCATGTTCAAAGTCAAAGTATGGCACTAAGTCTGTGGAAAGTGCAACAAAGTTGTTAATTTGATTTAAAAAATTCTACAGAAATCCTGTTTATAGGTAAACCTCAAACAAATCTGTCAAGAACATTTCTAATAAGATAAAAATGTTTCTGTTGGGTCATTACTTTCTTTTTAAGGAAAAATGTACTTAATTCTCATAATTGTCAATAGTTTAATTTTAAAAAAGTATATACCATATGCTTGCATGTTACGTCTTTTTTTTTTTTGTGCTCTGTCTCATGTTTGCTTTGTTTTTATTGCAGAACCCTGAGCAGTCAGCTGAAGAAGAGGAGGAGAAGGATGACATTGGCAGTGGTTAGCCTTCCTGTTTGTCGTTGAGCTGCTATCGATTGTCATAAACTTATGGTATGGTAATGGTGTCTCGAGTCTTCCTCATTTGCTCTTTCTTTGCTCGTGTGATGTGTAGGGTCATCCTCGGAGAGTGATGATGATGATGGTGTCACTGCCAAGAGCTTTATGAAGAAGAAGCCTCAAGAAGAGGAGAAGGCGGCACCAGAGGCCAGCAAGTTCCTCAAGGGTGCTGCTGTAAGTCCAAATTGACAGGCCATTTCATAAAGTCATTTTAGGGTAAATGACTGTGTGTTCACGATTCATCACTTTGTCTTTGTGTCAGGATGAAGAGTCGGAGAGTGATGATGATGATGAGAGTGAACATTGGAGCTCTGATTCAGTGGGCAGCGGGAGTGAGAGTGAAGACAATGAAGGAACTGCAGCATCACTGGCTGTGGTTTTCCTCAAAAAGTATGTGCTTCAACTTTAAGCTGTTAAGTAGGGGTGTGTGATCTGTATCGTCTTTGACAATATCGTAATTTTTGTTTTAACAATGAGTTGACATTATCGAGTATGTCTCTCACTTTGCAGAAAGCTTTCACTGTAAAAGTAGTTTGAAAGTTTTTACCAACCAGAGCAAACTTTTCTGAAAAGTTTTCCTGTTTCGAACTCCAGCAAAAACTCCAAATGAACTTAATTTTGGCCTGATTTTATTCTAAATGACATCACACTAGTATACAGGGCCATTTATCCATCATGAGTTTCTTCTTGTATCTTGTATTTTTGTCTTGTTGTCTTGTTTGAGTGCTGTTTTTCCCGAATATTAGCATGTGAATGTCCTATTGATTTTGTAAAATTTTGAAACTGATTTGAATTAATCCGTTTAATGAATGTTTTAGTGACTGAACAAATCAGCTGTTTGAATGAATGACTTAATGATTAACTCATTAACTTGTATGCATTTTGTGTAGCGGGTGTGTATTTTGACCTCAAAGTCCGCTGGTACGATTTGTCACTCTAAACTACGCAAAAACCTGGTGACGCCTCTGTGCCCACGCAGTACTCAAATCAAGCAAAAGAAGAAGAGTTTGACCAATAATAGCGCCTAGTTCATTCCCCATATATCAAGTGGGGATGATTGACAAATGTGTAAAGCCTATCATTAAAAAGAGTGAAAATTGACAGCAACACAAAATCCCACTCGATTCCCCCCTCTACTGCCGCCGTGTGACTGATTTTTTTTTTTTTTTTTTGATTTTTTTTTTTTATTAGTTGAAGGATTAGTTCACTTTAAAATGAACATTAACCCAAGCTTTACTCAGCCCAAAGCCATCCTAGGTGTATATGACTTTCTTCTTTCTGATGAACACAATCATATTATGATATATATTAATAAATATCCTGATGCATCCAAGCTTTATAATGGCAGTGTGAAGCTCAAGAAAGTGCGTCCATCCATCATAAATGTACTCCACGCGGCTCCGGGGGGTTAATAAAGGCCTTCTAAAAATGAATCAATGCGTTTGTGTAAGAAATATATCCACATTTAACAAGTTATAAAGTAAAATATCTAGCTTCCATCAGACCGCCTTCTGTATTCAACTTACGAAGAAAGTGTAACGCCTCGTGCAGTTTCAAAACGCTTGGAATCGAAAGCATTTTTTAAAAAAAAATTTCAATATCACACACTTGTACTGTTTTTCTCTTTGTTCATCGATGGCATCAAGTGTGTTTTAAACTCTCCACTGAGACTTCACAATCACTTGCCCTCACAGAACTCAAGACGGCGACAAGCAGTCCGACCGCAGGAGGGACGACAGAAAGGAAGACAGAAAGAGGAGACACAAGAAGAAGCCAACAGAGGAGGAGGGTGAAGAAGAGGGAGAAGCAGAGGAAGGAGGATGGGAGAAGGTGAAGGGCGGCGTGCCGCTTGTGAAGGAGAAGCCCAAGATGTTCGCCAAAGGCACGGAGATCAATACTGCTGTGGTGATCAAGAAACTCAATGAGATCCTGCAGGCCAGAGGAAAGAAAGGAACAGACAGGTATGAAAACATCATCAGTCTATTGATGAGTGCTGCTGCTAGACCCTTGTGACAGTGTCCAGATTAGTGGTAATCATACAGTATATAAAAAAAAAAATCATATACTTTGATCTTTTTATGTGGACAGCAAGGTTTTCAGATGGTCGGGCCAACAAATATTCATGATTACATTAAACTTTATAAAACCACTTTTTTTGAAAATGATTTTTATACAATCATGTGTATTAAAGATAAATATTACTATTTTAGAGTCACTACTTGAAAATAGAATGTTTAAAATAAAATTATATTTCTAGGAACTCATTTTTAATTTTTATTTTTTATATACACTACCTTTCAAAAGTATGAGGGTATTTTTGTTTTTAAAAAGTCTCTTATATACTCACAGCGGTTGCATTTATTTTATCCTAATGTACAGTAAAAAGGGTAATACTGTGAAATATTATAACCATTTTCTATATTAACATTTTAAAATGTAATTTTTTCCTGTGATCAAAGCTGAATTTTCAGCATCATTACTCCAGTCTTCAGTGTCACATGATCCTTCAGAAATCATTCTAATATGCTGATTTTCTGCTCAAAAACATTTATGTTGAAAAACGTTGTGCTGCTTTGTATTTTTGTAGAATTTTTATTTTTTAGCATTCTTTTAATAGAAAGTTCAAATAATAGCTTTAATTTGAAATAGAAATTAATTACATTATAGATGTTTTACTGTCACTTCTGATTCATGTGTCCTTGTTGCATAAAGGTATTAATTTCTTTAAAAAGAAAATAAATTTTCTGATCCCAAACTTTTGAAAGGTAGTTTAGCTGCTTAGCATGTCATTTTGACATTGTAAATATGAACAGGCAAAGACATAACAAAAATGTATTTATTCCCTTGTCATGCAGAGCTGCTCAGATCGAGCTCCTTCACTCTCTGGCTGGCATCTCTAATGAGAATAACCTCGGTGAAGGCATCCTCGTCAAGATTAAGTTCAACATAATCGCCTCCCTATACGACTACAACCCCAACCTGGCCGCCTTTATGAAGGTGAGAAGCTCACTGTGGCGTACTGACGATATTACAGTCATCAAGCATTTTCAGCTTAAAAAGGACTTACTACACTTTTTTTGCATTTTCAACTTACTTTATTTTGTAATGTTGCTATTTGAGCATGAAAAAGTTCTACAAAGTTACAAAGCGCACTCTATATCAGTGTCAGTGTTTCTGAACTCCCTGAAACGCCTCCATTGTAGTCTTGAGTTTTCTTCCGGGAACGAACACGTCACAGTATACCTCATTTAAATAATTCCCACCCAAAGTGTATGCAAAATAAAAGGGGAATGGTATTTCTTAAACACGCTGGAAGAGGTTGACCAATCACAACACACTGTTCCAGTTGACCGATCGGAGTGCACTGAGCTTTTCGTAAGGAGGGGGTTCATAGAGACAGGGGGGGTTTCTACATTCAAGCATGCAATTTTCTAGTAGACCCTAAAAACAAAATCAAGACTTTTTAAAAGGGCATAATAGGTCCCCTTTAAGGCTGTAACACACTACACGACTTACAGAATTGAAACCGATTTGTAAACACTGGGCATCATGCACTTGCTGGTTTTATATATTGTTACAGAAAAAAAACTGGGCATCATACGCTAAATGACTAAGAATCACACATTAATATCAGATGTGCCCATCATACACTATACCATTTTTCTGCTAAATTTGCCCAAAATCTGCACAGACTGGCTATGACTCATCCAGACTGCAAATCGGGGAAGAATCTGTACAGAAGTGTGTAGTGTATTCCAGCCTTTACATGATGCCCTTTTTCACCATTCTTTAGGCGGATATGTGGAAGAAGTGTCTGGACTGCATCGATGAGCTGCTGGACATCCTGTTCAACAACAACAACATCTTCATCGGAGAAAACATCGCAGAAGACAGCGAGAACCTGGCCGTTTCTGACCAGGTTAATATTACATGTTACGTGAACAGCATTTCCTGCTAACTTTTGATCAATTAAAGTTGTGACCGTTAAGGCTGTTTATTAACTGTTTCTCATCCCTTCAGCCGTTCCGTGTGCGTGGCTGTATTCTGACTCTGGTGGAGCGGATGGATGAAGAGTTCACCAAAATCATGCAGAACACAGACCCTCACTCTCAGGGTGAGTAAAGACAGATTTCAACCTCTGAGCTCATTAGGACAGCATGTGTTGTGATAACGCTTCCTCTCACACTCTTGCAGAGTATGTTGATAACCTGAAGGACGAGGGCCGTGTGTGTGGCATCATTGACCGCCTGCTGCAGTATCTGGAGTCTAAAGGCAGCACAGAGGAAGTGTGTCGCGTCTACCTGCGCAGAATCATGCACACATACTACAAGTTCGACTACAAAGCCCACCGTCGCAGCCTGGGCCTACAGGGAGAGACAAAGGTGAGTGTCTCAGCATTGATGTAGAGAGATTCTTTGTGGAACCAGTAGGGGTGTGCAATATGCATCGTCTATGATTAATATCATAATTGCTGTTTTAACAATGTGGAAGCTGACATTGTCAAGTGTCACTCAAAACACTGTGATGTAGCCTAGTAGAAAGCAGTTGCAATGACCCTGCAATTCAAGAGATGGCAGCAAAAATGCCTCTGTATGAGTTTTCATCTGATATTTCTGTGATATCCACCTTGTTTTTAATGTGTTGACATTTGCAACTTGTGCAAGGCTTCTGAAACCATTTGCTTCCATGTTACATGTACAAAAAGAGTCTGTTATGCTGCTTTTTATTCTTTATTCTAGTATGCTGTCTCAAATTCAGCAACTTGCTTTGTTCCTTGAATGAATCAGGTGTTTGAACTAATAGGTTGAATAAATGACGGTGACATCTTTTAATTTTGTGTGGTTACAGTGTTTACCCGCTAACTGGACCACTCATTTACACTTCTAACCTCTGGCCTCTTTGTCCATTAGTCCGAGCAAGATCAGGAGGAGAGCGAGGGAGAGGACAGTGCTATTATCATGGACCGTTTGTGCAAGTTTATCTACGCCAAAGACCGCACGGACCGTATCCGTACCTGCGCCATCCTGTGCCACATCTACCATCATGCCCTGCACAGCCGCTGGTACCAGGCCAGAGACCTCATGCTCATGAGCCACCTACAAGACAACATCCAGCACGCCGACCCTCCTGTCCAGGTTCACACACACTTTCTATCTGAAGAACAATTGGTTGGTGTGATTTGAGGTGGTTTTCTCGCTGAACTTTTCTTCTTTCTCTTAGATCCTGTACAACAGGACCATGGTGCAGCTGGGCATCTGTGCTTTCCGTCAGGGCATGATTAAAGACGCCCACAATGCCCTCCTGGACATCCAGTCCAGCGGCAGAGCCAAGGAGCTGCTGGGACAGGGACTCCTCATGAGGAACATGCAGGAGAGAAATGCTGAGCAGGAGAAGATTGAGAAGAGGCGACAGGTACACCCACATCACAACTGATGGTTCTGACAGTTTGCTCTTTTAAAATCAGTCATCACAGTGGCTCATGTTCAATATATGATTTAATTTGTTAACTTTGATGGCTGAAATCCAAGAAGGGCTGACAGTGACCAGTAGCAGTTCTATAAGGGCTGTAATAGAGCTGCACGGTTCTGGATAAATTGAGAATCAATTTTTGTTTTTGTTTCAAACAGACATGATTCTGAATGCCAACTAAACAAAATAACATGTAATTTACTAGAGGTTCTGACAAAACGTTAATTTCTGCAGTTTAATTAATTTGAATGAACATTTCCAAAAAAAAAAAAAATTGTAATGAATGATTCAATGACTCACTCATAAATACATCACTTTTTTCATGACTAAATGAGTCAGTGTTTTTTGAACAAATCTCTTGAATGAATGAATAATTCAATGACAAACTTTTTAACTTTCACTTGTCACCACCTAGTGGTGTAACAAAGTAATGATGCAATCATTATTTGAAATGCCAAGTTACTTTCTAAAGGTGATTTGCTCTATTTTGATTGCTTCCGTAGACATCACTGTTTATATCCGAACTATAAACTTTTATTCCAGTTCTTCTGTGATATCAATATTTCCAACACAGAAATAACTATACTGTGTGGTTGAAAAGACTGTTTATGAAGCTGTTTCATACCTATATATGACAACTTCTCTCTGGCTTATGAACATAATATATTATATACCATTTTGCCTGCTTAAAAAACCCACAACACTGCTCTAAAATGGCAAAACACTTAAAGTATACATTTATGAAGTACTTATTGTCCACATTCCATTATAACCAAACTTGTTCTTTTGGAATGTAATTAAACTCATCAAAATAATCAAACTTATCGATTGATATATGATTACCAATATCATTCATCCCTAATATTGATGCTTGTAGCTGGGTATATTTGACTAAATGGAGGTTATGTTTGTACATCCATTGAAAATCTAAGTAATCGATATATTCAGGCTTCAAAAAGTACCTAAAGACTTTGCAAATAATAATAATCTATTTGAACCAAAGAGACCCAATCGCTTTATATGATGAAGAGATTTAATTGTTTTATTCACAAATAATCATTCACCAGTACACATGCATAGAGCACATCAACTATGTTAAACGCATATGAGGGTTACCACATAATGGTAGTTTTCATTTTTGGATGAACTGAATCCTTCATTGTTTGTCATATTGTCCTTTAGGTGCCGTTCCACATGCACATTAATCTGGAGCTCTTGGAGTGTGTGTACCTGGTGTCAGCCATGCTGCTGGAGATCCCTTATATGGCGGCTCATGAGTTTGATGCCCGTCGCAGGATGATAAGCAAACAGTTCCACCACCAGCTGAGGGTGGGCGAGAGACAGCCACTGCTGGGTGAGTGAGAGAAAGAAAAGAGAGATGGGAGACACAAATCAGCTTTTATTCTCAGGAATACGAATGACCTCTCTCTCCGTGTCTTCCTCAGGTCCTCCTGAGAGCATGAGGGAGCACGTCGTGGCCGCCAGCAAGGCCATGAAGATGGGTGACTGGAGAACGTGCCATTCCTTCATCATCAATGAAAAGATGAACAGCAAAGTGTGGGATCTGTTCCCAGAAACCCAGTGTGTGCGGGAAATGCTCGTCAGGTAGAGATATGACGCTTGACATCATTTTAGCATCATTTACATTTAAATTCAATTAACTTTTTGGTTGTGTTTTCTGAACCTACAGGAAGATCCAAGAGGAGTCGCTGCGCACTTACCTTTTCACCTACAGTAGCGTGTATGACTCAATCAGGTACATGTGATCAACACACAGCCTAGTGCTATATTTAATTTCTGGGTGAACTGTCCTTTTTAATGTTTTAAATGGACCCCAGTGATTTTTGCAGCTCTTCATCACTTTCTTTCCCTCTGTTCTACAGTATGGAAACTCTGTCAGAGATGTTTGAGTTGGAGTTACCCACAGTGCACAGCATTATCAGCAAGATGATAATCAATGAAGAACTCATGGTAAAATAAAAACAGTCAGTTTTACCCTAACTATTCCATCCTCTGTCTATACTGGCACCTTCATTTATGTGTCTCTTTGTAATGTGCTCAGGCATCTCTAGACCAGCCGACTCAGACGGTGGTGATGCACAGGACTGAGCCCACATCCCTGCAGAACATGGCCCTGCAGCTGGCCGAGAAACTGGGCGGCTTGGTGGAGAACAACGAACGTGTCTTTGACCTTAAACAGGGCGTCTATGGAGGCTACTTTAACAGAGGTACACGATATGCTGATGTTAGAAAAACAAGACTTGGTTAAAGATCACTTTCATATCAAGATCAGTTATTAAATCATTTTATATATTAGTTTTGTAAATAGTTAATTTGACAATTTAATAATTATAATCATAATTATATGTAAGGATTGAATGACAATGGGCCATAGTTCTTTAAATGTAATGTAATTTTTAGTGCTTTCAAATCTAACATAAGTTTTTATATATATATATATATATTCTCATAATGCAAATTATAATGGGCAATATTGCAATTAAACTTTACCTCATGTAAACTAAATACTTGGATCAAACTAATGTGATTAACACGAATGACGTGTGGTTTATACAACTTCACGAATTAACTCTGTGACATTTATCCTGAAGTTTTCCCTCCATTCCGAATCGCTGAACTGTCAAAACAACAACAAAACAGCGTAGGCAACCCCAGTTACAGCGGCATTGTTTTATGTTCATCACAGCGCTGAATAATATCCAGTACTTCCATTGAAATGTGTTTTGCATTTGATCCGCTAGTGGATTAGATGTGGCCAGTAACACCTACTGTATGTGATTCATCATGTGCTTTGGGGTATGCGAATAATGGCGGTAAAAATAACCACACTTCTTGGTGAAAAATCAGAATAATGAAAATTGCATTTAAACAGGAATGAAAATGAGTTTTGCTCGTCATGTAAACATCTTAATGCGATTACTTATTCTTGATTATTATTAAAAAAAAATAAAAAAATCGCAAAATATTGGTGCACATGTAGACATAGTAAATGAATTATATATTATTTACAGATGATGATAATAAAGATTTATGTTTGTTTTTTAATTTAATGTTATAATATTTAATGGGTATTCATTTTATATATTTCATAATTTAATTAATAATTACAGTAATAATATTAGTATATTACTTATGATTATTTACTAACAATGATTAATTATTAATTAAAAAAAAAATATATATATATATATATATATAAAATTATTCACTGTACCAGTCAAGTTTATTAGAATTTTTATGTTTTTGCAAGAAGCCTCTTATGCGCACCATGGTTGCATTTGATTAAAAAAATCAGTATAAACAGTAATGTAATAAAATTATTTGAAGACTGGATAGACATGGCTGTTGAAAATTCAGCTTTGCCATCACAGAAATAAAATATATTTTAAAATATATTATTTATTTATTTACCTACTACATCCCACCATAATTTCACATGACTTAAACCTCTCTTTCTCTCACACAGATCAGAAAGGTGGTTACCAACAGAAGCAAGGCTACCAGAGAGGAGGTAATCATTTACGCAGCTATCTGAACACATAACCATGATAGAGTATTTGACAATTCATACACACTCAGATTGTACCCTTGTGTGCTCGTCGCTTGTGGTCACTTGACGCGGCTGCTGAGAAATGTTGCAACAGAAGTGTGTGTTGAAGTGCTTTGTGTGGGTGAAAGTGCTTGTCCGCCTGTGTCTCTAAACACTTTTCACTATGCAGCTCCAGACCAGAGGGGAGGTTACCAACAGAAGCAAGGTTACCAACGAGGTGGTTATGAACATGTTAAATCATTCATTCATCTCTTCTTATTACTCACCCGTTCCTCACTCATTTCTACTTTTACCAATGAATGCGGTGGCAACTCTCCATCTGGTTGTTCAAAGGCCCTCTTCACTTTTTCTTGCTCACTGTCTCGTTCTTTCTTGACAACCTCAAAGCAGCTTCAGTGTCTTGATATGAACAGGAAATGCCACATGTATGATTTCTCAAGTTTAATATCGCCGTCTCTTTCTGTTCTCTGTCACTGCTATAGATCAGAAAGGTGGTTACCAGCAGAAACAGAACTACCAGCGAGGAGGATACCGGAACCAGAACCAGAGCTCATACTGATCCCAGTGCGGCCTGTTCAAACACGGATTCATTCCAGAACCAGACTGCAGGTTTCTCTGCTTATCCAGCCACCAACTTCAGATCTGTTGCAATACATCAGCCTTACCCTCTGTTTTGCAGTGCTTTAGTTGCAGATAACACCAAAACATACAAGCTCAATTTTACTGTTAATGCATAAAATGGCACCACAGTTAGCATGTTTTTCCATAATTATGAGTACTTGAGTTTACAGTGTTGAGGGTTCTGGAGTAGCAGTTATGGAGATAATATAGTTGGCTGGAAAGAAATATCAAGTTTTTTGTTACAACCTGGTGATTTAAATAAACATTATTCAGTCAAAATGAAGTAGAGTTTCCGTCAGTCATTTGTGTTAAACATTTGCTCCCCATGCACAGGTTTATTGCAACAATATTTTCATATTCTTATTGAAACGGCTGGATTTCGCATGCAAAAATTCACAGAACAGCATATTTCAAACATCTTGTGTACCATTTCAGCACTGATCTTATTTTGTGGCATAGAATATGGTGAAAATGATCTGTAAACCTGTTTAACAAGTTTGTTTGCAATAAATGCTTTGACGCAAACATTAATGGAAGAAACTATTGCTTGAAAAAAGTCACCTGTCAATTTTAATGCTATGGAAGCCTATTTCTGCCACATTAGAAAACAAATTGGCTTTTGTAAGTCTTAATTGACATATAAAGTCATATTTATGAGATGGTCAAAATTATGATTTTATTTTGAGATGTCAAATCTAGATGATGACCCAAGTCGAAATTGGCATGGTTATTACATTTAAAAAGTTGCAATTATGCCAAAATTACGTCATAATACGTCTATAATCTCAATTTCAACTTTTAATCTCATAATGACTGTCATACTTTCGACTTGATCTCATTGTTTTACGTGTGTTCATTCCATGTCGTAATTACGAGATTTCAACTTGTAAAAAGAGTTCATGTCTTCGTAGAACTCATAATTACACTGGGAATTTTACTTCTACCATGTGACTGCTGCAGATTCGTTTAGTGTTACCATAGAAACATAATTCTCAGTCCAAGTCTGTGAACGGCTCTGAGTAGAAGGTCACGAGTTGTCGTATCGTAATTACGATATGGCATGAGCGATGATTTTTGTCTTAATTGACTTAGAATGTCATAATTATGATTTAGTAACATTTTACTTATGTCAGAATTATACAGTAAAAGCCCATTAACATCAAGAATAACTATTTTAACGACCCCAGTGTACAACGCTCTGTTTAATAAACGCGCAGCAGTTGTCGACAGCTGGGTAATAACTGATGACATGTAATCTGGATTACTTATTCAGATTCCAAAAATTACGTACTAGTAGTTAGATTATATTACATTTTAAATCAGACTACAGTTACTTTTCTATTTGTTACATGATTACATGTTATTCTCATGGCTGTAAATTTGTAATTCATTGATTCTCCCTACTAATTTTTCTTTCTAAAAAAGCCTACTGCTATACATTCAGAAAGTCTTCCAAGTTTGTGGAAGTGCACACACAGACTAGCCACTAGTCATGAGCCGATCACTGAAAACTGAGACTCACACAGCATTTGATCACTGGATTTACAAAAATCATTTCACTTATAAGAAGTGTTTTCTCAAATTGCATATCTAATATTTTCATGTGACAACACTGAGGAAATGACACTTTGCTACAAGGTAAACTAGTGAGTGTACAGCTTGTATAACTAAATTTGCTGTCCCCTCAAAATAACTCAACTCACAGCCATTAATGTCTAAACTGCTGGCCACAAAAGTGAGTACACCCCTAAGTGATAATGTCCAAATTGGGCCCAATTAGCCATTTTCTCTTCCCGGTGTCATGTGACTCGTTAGTGTTACAAGGTCTTAGGTGTGAATGGGGAGCAGGTGTGTTAAATTTGGTGTTATCGCTCTCACTCTCTCATACTGGTCACTGGAAGTTCAACATGGCACCTCATGGCAAAGAACTCTGAGGATCTGAAAAAAGGAATTGTTGCTCTACATAAAGATGGCGTAGGCTATAAGAAGATTGCCAAGACCCTGAAACTGAGCTGCAGTACAGTGGCCGAGACCATAGAGCGGTTTAACAGGACAGGTTCCACTCCGAACAGGCCTCGCCATGGTCGACCAAAGAAGTTGAGTGCACGTGCTCAGCGTCATATCCAGAGGTTGTGTTTGGGAAATCGACGTATGAGTGCTGCCAGCATTGCTGCAGAGGTTGAAGGGGTGGGGGTCAGTCTGTCAGTGCTCAGACCATACGCCGCACACTGCATCAAACTGGTCTACATGGCTGTCATCCCAGAAGGAAGCCTCTTCTAAAGATGATGCACAAAAAAGCCCGCAAACAGTTTGCTGAAGACAAGCAGACTAAGGACATGGATTACTG
Source organism: Elopichthys bambusa (assembly GCA_037101425.1). Classification (NCBI taxonomy): domain Eukaryota; kingdom Metazoa; phylum Chordata; class Actinopteri; order Cypriniformes; family Xenocyprididae; genus Elopichthys; species Elopichthys bambusa. Next base: position 27,401,357 of record CM074449.1, read on the forward strand.
GAGCCATGTCTAGTGGTCTGATGAGACCAAGACAACTTATTTGGTTCAGATGGTGTCAAGCGTGTGTGGTGGAAACCAGGTGAGGAGTACAAAGACAAGTGTGTCTTGCCTACAATCAAGCATGGTGGTAGGAGTGTCGTGGTCTGGGGCTGCATGAGTGCTGCCGGCACTTGGGAGCTACGGTTCATTGAGGGAACCATGAACGCCAACATGTACTGTGACATACTGAAGCAGAGCATGATCCCCTCCCTTCGGAGACTGGGCCGCAGGGCAGTATTTCAACATGATAAGGACCCCAAACACACCTCCAAGACGACCACTGCCTTGCTAAAGAATGTCTCCAGACCTAAACCCTATTGAGCATCTGTGGGGCATCCTCAAACGGAAGGTGGAGGAGCGCAAAGTCTCTAACATCCACCAGCTCTGTGATGTCGTCATGGAGGAGTGGAAGAGGACTCCAGTGGCAACCTGTGAAGCTCTGGTGAACTCCATGCTTAAGATGGTTAAGGCAGTGCTGGAAAATAATGCTGGCCACACAAAGTATTGACACTTTGGGCCCAATTTGGACATTTTCACTTTTTCACTTTTGTGGCCAGCGGTTTAGACATGAATGGCTATGTGTTGAGTTATTTTGACAGCAAATTTACACTGTTATACAAGCTGTACACTCACTACTTTACATTGTAGCAAAGTGTCATTTCTTCAGTGTTGTCACATGAAAAGATAAACAATATTTACAAAAATGTGAGGGGTGTACTCACTTCTGTGAGACACTTTATTTACTTAAAGTCCCCCTGAGATTTTAAGTTAATAAATTAGTTCAATAATAAAATTAAGTTCATGGTTCTCTGATGTTAATGGTCACATGACATGCAGGTAAATAAATCAAATATTTTAGTAAGTGTTTTCTTTTGTTTTTATATTTTTTTTTTAATTAGATTATATTACCTTAAATGTGTAATGTAATGGATTATGTTACTAACTAAAATTTTTGTCATGTAATTTGGAATTTATAACCGACTGCAATTTGTAATCTACCCAGCACTGTTGTCTGTAAATGCTCAAGCTCTTTAGAGTCGGTAGATTCTGACTGGCTATCAATATTTTTATCGCTCATCAACTGGAAAAATTTGTCCTCAAAATGTTTCCACCAGCGATATTGTTCCTCTCATTATCGTTATAGTTGTGGTGTGGGCTCTGCTATTCTTATTTTTTTTTTAATTCACAGCATTAAAGTAAATGATATGGGCCTATTTTATTATATTTATTATTATATGTGATTCTTAGTAAAAACAAAAAATGTATTGGCCTTACACTGCAAGTAACATGAACAAACCAAACAAATAATTAATAGTGGGAAATCAGTTTTTTGAAAGCAGGTGTTGAAATAAAACACATTTTCTGTGTATAACACTATCCCACACAAAACCCACAGACCTTCACTGATCTACAAGTTCTTGACCTATATAAACATAAACATTTACTAAATGCTGTTAAGCCATATGATGAGCCATTTTAAGTCAGTAAGACCGTAAGCACAGTGACCACTAAACAAAATATAACTATTGGAACACATCTCAAAGTTCAAATGAATTCATTGCATAGAAGAAAAAGTCTGTAAAACATTATTTACGGACAGTGCTTCCAAATTGTTACAGAAAATTTGATTAAAGTCATATTAATATATTGCTGGTAAAACAAAGAGAGGATCGAAGTTAAAGTCACATTGCATTTAAGACTACTGAATGTTTTAGAGTAACTGTGAAAAGGGTGTTTGGAGTCAATTTTTGGCTCTTGTTTGTAAGTATTGACTGTTCAGGACAAAGTCTAGCACAGTCTTCTGTCCAATACATAACTCTGCTGAACACCAGTGTCTCCTTCCCAAGATCCAAGGTCAGTCTGACATCTGCTCAGTTCCCTTGCTTATAATTTTTGCTGCACTTTTTGGCAACGTTTCCTAAAAGTATATCAGTGTGGTTCCAAATTCAAAGTGTACCAAATTTGATTTAAAACTTCTTAAAGTTGTCAAGCATTAAAAAAGTAGCTATTGATGTTCTGTCATATTTTGCAAATAAGTTGGGGCACAATGTGTCTACCCCTTACCCTTAATGTCCCAAAGTTCAAACGGCACGTCAGTCATTAACCAATATGCCTAAAACGAACCTCCCCTCTCTCTGCCCCATTCATTTGCTCTCATCCTGTGTTTATTTGCACTGGAAACATTGCACAGAACCTGCAAATGTTGGTCTTGGCATCCATAATTACAGGTGAGAGAAGTTTTTATTTTTATTTTTTTAAATTCCTGCCAATTTCAGCTTTTACACCCCACTTCTGTGTTAGTACAATTTTTACAGAGATGGACGCTAAAGTGAATCTTTTTCTGCTTCTTTTTCATGTTTATATGCTTACAGGTGTCACTGATGTTTGGTCTGTAGAGGTCTGTCTGTAGAAACCAAATTGTTTTGGTCTGTGTGTGTAGATGTGGTTGTATGAATGTATATATAAAACACACAACTGAATGAGCATTGAAATTGCACTGCTGAAAGAACGGCTGCAATGTGTCACTTCTGCAACTCTTAAGATTAGATTTGTGCACGGATCAATAGTTTTTTCATAAAAACAGCCTCTCTGAGCATCTTTAAGAATTGTGAGAGCAGTGGAGATGTGTTCTCTTCTTCGGCCACCAGTGTTAAGTCGTTTCATATCTGTGCGGCTCAAGAGTGTGGCTGCTTCGCAGTCCATGGCCGCCAAACGTGGTCGAGACCTCTGTAACCCCTCATCACCTGGCTTTCTGACCTTTGAGGATCCTCAAGCATTCAAGGTGAAGAGTTTTTGGGAGCTGATCCGAGCCCTCGGAGTCTTCAGGCTTTGCTCGTTCCCTGCACTGGTTAACAACTGTGGAAAGGTAAGGATATCGGCAACATCTAGATCTTTGTTAACCACTAATGAAACAAACTTACTGAATCAACGTAAACTTATGAAGTTACCACTCAGAATTACTAATAATTCAAGTTTATTTGTATAGCACATTTCACAATACATATTGATTATAAGCAGCTTCACAGAATGAGTGTCGAAGTAATGTCCATATGGTGGTAAAATACTAGTTATGTGGTTAGTAAACATCATGTATTCAGTTAAGCAGACATATAATGAACATGTTAGACAATGATTACAACTTGAGATCGTAATGATTACAGTAAAAGGATGATCTTTGACAGTTTTGTATGTCAGTCTAAAGTTGGAGACATCTGAAGTCTTCACAATAGTCAGCGTCGCCTGAAATCGTCTTTAACACTGTATCCAATCTAGAGTTGGTGCAATCTGTAGTTATTTTGGGATGCCCGCGCATTTTAGGCAAAATATGATAGCTTTGTACTATTTCATCAGATATAATTGTAGTATGAGAAGCATTATGTGAATGCTTGGCTAAAGAGATGTGTATTTAGTCTAGATTTATATAGAGAGTGTGTATGAGCCCCAAACATTTTCAGTAAGCCTATTCCAGAGTTTAGGATCCAAATACGAAATGCTCTACCACCTTTAGTAGATTTTGATACTTGGTGCTATCAAAAGTATAGAGATAAGAGTATCATTTGCATAAAAGTGTAAACTAATCCCATGTTTTCTAACAGTATTTCCAAGGGGTAGTATGTATAATGAAAACAGCAGAGGGCCTAATACAGATCCCTGAGGCACTCCATATTTGACCGCTGTAAGATTAGATGCTTCCTCATTTACACAAACAAAATGGTAATGGTCAGACAGGTAGTATCAGAACCATCTTAATCGAACTCTTCATTAACTTTATACAAAGAGCTGCAATAATATTGTTATCTCTAACATGACCTAGGGATAAGGAGGAGTTAATAATATTGAGGAGAGGCGCTCCTGTTACAAGAAGCAATCTATTCACTATTATCTTGTCCTGTTGTACTATTTGTTCTTTCTATTCGGGGAACAGACACTGTCTCTATAGAATGTACTACATATGCCATAGTATCATTTAGAATATAGGTTTTCATAACTGTAACTGATGTTTGAAATTATGGTTTTATGGTGCGTAGCATCCTGGAGAGGACAACATGCAATTGCAGTAATGTTTCTTGTTATCTCTTGTCTAACAAAGCTGATGACCTTCACGAGGATGGTTTTGGGTAAGCGAGGTTTCTCCATGGTTGTACGCCCATCTGTGTACGCTCAGTTTGTTGCTGGGGAAACAGAATGTGAGATCGCAGACTGCATGCAAAAGATGAGCTCGCTGGGGCTTCACCCCATGTTAGCCGTCCCCATTGAAGAGGACCTAGGAGAGAGCATTGGGTAAGACATTCAGATTTTGCCATAAAAATACAATCTGACTTTAATAAATCAGACAGCATAGAATGGGTCAAGTGCATTTTTGCCTATATGAGGGCATATTTTTGTAAACACAAAACATAAAGTGTCATTGTTTAATGTTAAAAAAAAAAAAACTTCCACCTTGAATTTTTTGCACAAATGAATTTGTTCACAAGATGGCAACGCTGCCCCGGCCCTTTGCTTTCGGCTGTACACCTTTGCTAAGCATTTGTGTCAAAACTGAAGTACACTTGAGGCTTTACTGAGCTCAGATGATGAGCTGCACCACAAGGCCCACTGAGCCCAGATATGCAGCTGCACCATGAGACCTACTAAGGCCAGAGGCTGAGCTGCGCCATGGGACCCAGTGAGCCTGCACTTGGAGCTCCACATTATACATTTCTCAGGCTTTTTTGCCCTTTTCTACCATAATGATTTCTAGGAATTATGGTGAATTTGTAGTGATGTGATATCGTTTGTAATATAGTTTGATTTATTAAGTGGTAGGATTGTAGAACATTTCATTGTCAGCAAGTACTGACTTTGATTATTGCACACATTATATTTACAGGGAACAGCGATATGAAGACAACCTGGCGGCCATGCTAGAGTGTGTCCACATGTCTCACATTAACGGCTGGAGTAAGAATCCCATGATGCAGCTGAAGATCACAGCACTAGTCAGCCCTGAGCTGTGTGTGGGTATTTTCTCTCATCCCAATATAAAGATTGAGTCTTATGAGTTGAGATTAACAAAGATTAAGGTTCTTTGTCTGATACATTACCAGTCAAGAGTTTGGAACAATTAAGATTTTTTTAATGTCTCTTTTGCTCACCAAGGCTGCATTTATTTGATCAAAAATACAGTAACAACAGTAGTAGTATAACATTTGAAAATAACAGTTTTCTCTTTGAATATATTTTAAAATGTACTTTATTCCAGTAATGCAAAGCTGAATTTTCAGCATCATTACACCAGTCTTCAGTGTCACACATGCTCCTTCAGAAATCATTCTAATATGCTGATTTGCTGCTCAAGAAACAGAGAAATGTTTCTCTCTCTATTTAGCTCTCTATTCAAAGTGCAAATGTTGCTTGCCGTATTAGAAACTATATTAATTGCTGTACAGGTTAAGCTGACGTCTCTGCTGAAGACAGAGCAGTATGATCTAAACATGCTTGTGAGAGCCATGGAGGGAACGGTACAGATATTTTACCTTCTTTTCTGTAGCACACCACAAGCTTATTATAATCAGCTGTTTATTTAATTCTTGTTGCTTTAGATGGTTTTCTTTCTAACCAATAGGAAGTCATGTTTCCTGGTCTCAATGAGAGTGAAAACACACACTTACTATTCGGCCTTCAGAGACTCAACAAAATAGGAGAGGTACAAAAATGTAAAGTTGACAAAATATTAAAGCTGAAAGAACATTAATGTTAATGCTGGGAATGATTAAACATACTATAGGCAAGTGTTAATAAAGTCCGTGTTCTGGTGGATGCTGAGTACACCTACATGAATCCTGCCCTGTCACTCATCACCATGGCAATGATGAAGAAATTCAATCAACAAAGCGCCTGGATCTGGAACACATATCAGTGCTACCTTAAGGTTGCCACAAACCTTCATTATTTAGTGAAAAAATGTATAAAAAGCACAATCTATATCTCTAATTGCTTTACAGATATACTTTGTATCTTCACATACAGGAATCAAAGAATCTATTACTTGATGCCATTCAGACGTCCATAGATCAGACTTTCTGTATTGGCGTTAAACTCGTCAGAGGTGCTTACATGGACAAAGAGAGAAAACTAGCCCAAAAAGAAGGGCGAACAGATCCAATTCATGAATCATGGGAACATACTAATGACAGGTGATTCTTAGACTCCAAATGACATTAAATGAATTCCATTCATTCCTATGGAATTTTGCAGATTCCGTAGGAATGAATAACCTGGACTGTCTGAGACATTCATAACATTTTTTATAGTGATTTTTTTTTTTTAATCTATAAAATGTATATACCACAATTTATGTATTAAAATCTAATACAATTACTTTTTTCCCTTGCATTTTATGTTTTGCAAATGTTTTAAAATGTCTTATTTGCAGTTATAATGGATGTCTAGAGATCATGCTGAACCTCATTTCAGAGAAACCTGAACGTTATATGATTATTGTGGCCACTCACAATGAAGAATCAGTCAGACGGACAGTGACACGGTACATCTTCATAAACTGGTAATTCCACTGACAAGTCATTATCAGCAGTTTATTTCTTGTTTCTGTATTTCAGGATGGAAGAGTTGGGGCTTCACAGAGATGGCAACTCTGTCTGTTTTGGTCAGCTGCTGGGCATGTGTGACCATGTATCTCTTACTCTAGGTAAGAAGTTTCATTTTATTCAGTAGCACTGAATGAATTCATTTCCTTGCCTCTCTGGAACACCCGTCAAGCCTCAAATTTTGTGTCCTCTCAGCCCAGCATGGTTTCTCAGTGTATAAGTCAGTGCCGTACGGCTCAGTGGACGACACACTGCCATATCTGGTGCGAAGGGCTCAGGAGAACCGCACTGTGCTCCAGGGAATCCGTAAGGAAAGAGATCTACTGAGACAGGAGCTCCGCCGCAGACTCAAAGAAAAGGTCACAGGGGCCAGATAGAAAAATTTCAAAAGAGAAAAAAAAATCAGGGTAAAGGGCAAGTGGCAAAAGACTTTCAATACATCCTAACTCGAATGACTGCCTTGCATTCAAGACATAAGTCCTTCTAAGATGTGAAAAATAGTGCCTTCTAGTGGACTTTATGATGATTTAGAATTGAAGTGAACATTAAATCAAAATGGGCCCTTTCCTAATGATGTTCCTGATCTTATTATATAAATTTGCATTAGAATCAAAATGCACAATTCATTAGTCCAAATTATTCCAAAGAAAAAAGCTTGCCTTTGTAACATATATTGCATATATATGTACATCAGAAACACATTATTCAACACTGTGCACATTCAGTGGTATTTGTCAGTTCAAGAACAATCACAATGTGAGAATCCAATAAAATATATTAAAATATATCATGCCACTTTTCTAACATGTACTGATTTGAAGTGTCTCTCTCAGCACCCTGTGCTTGAGTGCTGTTTACCTAACCTTATTTTAAACCCTGTCTTTGTCCATCACCAAATGGAAAAGGAGGAAAGAGAAATCAATGGAGGTGGGAAAATGAAGGAGGGGGTTGAGGTAATTATCACCTGGACTTTAATGACTGCTCCTCAGTTTCTAACGCACACCCACTCTCAACACCTGACCATGAGCAAATGTTGTGCAGAACTATATTCAACCCTAACTGACACTCAGAGCTGATGGTTAAAATTGATGGATTGTTTTCACAGATATGTCAGTTTAATCTGTTCAAATGTTTTTGTTTTATATTCTCTATTTAATGTTCTGTCAATTGCGTGTAAGTCACTTATCTTTTCTTGTGGTTGGCTGGCAAAATGCATCAGCCATATCCACATTTTTTGTCAAGAGTTTCAGTAGGTGTCTTTATCTTACAATTTGAAGAATGGAGCATCTGCAAAACCAAACTAACCTGTTAACTGTTTGCCTCATTTGACCAATGAAATTAGATTTACTAATAGATTTTATTTTTAATGACAGGAATGAGAAGCACTGGTATTTTGTAAAGTATATTTTACAATTAATGTTTATTAATGTGCAATGACTTTTTACTGTATATGGTGGCCCCATAAGGTATGTGAACACTTTCTGGTTAGTGGAATATTAGTGCAAAATGGTTACTTTGCTAGGACATCCAGGGGACTTTGAGGAAAGATATTGCAGAGTTAGTTTCCGTATGCCACTTGGTTTCACATGACATTTAAACATGTAAGTGTGGTTTAAGTGTATAAAAGTGTACAAATCATTTTTGGGACCATCATACAATATGGATTTGTTATGTATACACACACTAAATTTTAAAAACAAATTAAAACAAATACAGTTAAACTTGTTCAAACTTTATTTTGTAATTTATGAATACAAATAGAAATAAAAAATATACAGCATTTTTCAACTTCATCAAGCATTGTTTAGGATAAAAAATTACTAAAAACCTTCTGACAATCCAATGAACAGTTAAGATTTTATTTTTCAACCATAAACACCAAGAAGTTTTACATTTTAAACTACAATGTTTGGGTTTGTCTCTTTTTGTCTCACATAACCTCCAATGCAGTCATAAAATGTGCAGTGCTTCCATCATCTTCAGAGCAAAAGTCAAAGTCATTAATTGATGTAGTATCCTTGCAAACTTTGCCTTACATGTTATTTTTCTGTTTATCCTCAGAAAACTGTTCTTCCACCAAGGTCAAAGTAGGGCCCCTGACCATGAGCATGGGAATGCTGTGGCTGCCTATAAATATGCCTGAGGGGTAAATGCAGGGAGGATCGAGGATCCTGGCAAAGACGGAGTGAGTAGGAAGGAAAAGGGTTGTAAAGGGATGGGGGAGCAGAGGAGGAGAGTGAGGGATCAAAAGGAGGGAGCAAGGAAGGGTGCAGTACCATATCTGGTAAATAGGAGGCAGCAGAATTGAGCTGCGAGAAGGTGCCTATCTCAGTGGGAGCTACAGAAGGGTATGCGTTTGATGAGGTAGGACATTGTGGATGGTTTGAGATTGGAGGAACTGGGGGATTTAACTGAGAGGTACTTGAGGTTTGGATTGGGGGAAAGGACTGGGAGTTTATTTGAGAGGGGTTTCCTACTTGTGGTGGAATATGAGGGAAGGAGGGGTTAGGGTATGACTGGGGAAAGGTAGACTGAATTTGGGTTGGATTCGGGATCGCAGGGACACCATGGATCGAGCTAGATGGGGGAAGAGTCAGACTCTGGAAAGGATGTGGAGCAGATGGGATAGAAGTTGCGAAGGGGTAAGAAGTGTGAGATGTTGCTGGTGCAGGGTTTGGGAGAAAGCCAGGAGTAGTGTGTTTTGGCAGAGATGCAGGGAATGAGGGGACTGGGTATGCCGTGGTAGGGTGCAGTGTGTTGGAAGCCGACTGCATAGGTCCTTGATGGATAACATTGGTGGAAGGGAAGGAGAAGGATCCAGTTGTTGGATGAACTGGGTTTGGAATTGCTGAAATAGTGCTCAGACCTGAGGATTGGTAAACTGAAAAAGAACCAGTTGTTGGAGTTTGAGTAGATCCAGGGGTACTCAAGTTGAGGTTAGGGATCTGTTGAACAGGGGGAAATGGGAAGACTGATGGGTTTGGATTGGAAGGCATCATTATAGAGCTAGGGGTGGACTGTGCTGCTGGAGGGAAGGGGAATGCAGTTGGTGTCGTATTTGGGTCAGAAGGGGTGGGGATTGGGTTAGGGTTACACTGCGACACCGGTTGGAAGGGTAGGGCAGATTGGGGTAGACTTTGACATGGAGGGGATGTTGGGTCTGGGTCGTTTGAGGACTGAACTGGAGGGAAAGGAAAGGCTGTTTGGTTTGGGTTTTGGATAGCAGGAGTTGTTTCATTGGATGAGCTCAGTCCACTGTCATCTACCTGATTTTGGCCAGGGTCAATAGTTAACCCAGAACTTTGACAAGAAGAGGGGGGGATAGTTTGGAAAGGTGGATTTCTAGGTGTATGGGGACTTAGGTTGTCTTGGGATTGGTCTGTTGGAAGAATAGAGTGGTAGGAAGATGAGGGGAGAAGGTGTGGAGAGGTGGAGTGAGAAATGGGCGGGTACGAAGAGCCTGGGGGAGAGGTCGTAGAGGAGGGCATAGTCGTAGAGGAATTTAAGCCAGGATAGTCTGATGAAGGTATAGAGGAATATGTTGACATAGAGGGTGGCGATGAAATTGTGGATGGCTGGGGGAGCTCAAGGTCAGAGTTCTGTGTAGAGGACACCATGGAATAGATGGAAGATGACTGAGGCAAAGGCACTGATGCATGTGATGAGGAACTGAGCTGAGCGGTTGGGAAAGTTGATGTGTATCCAGAAAGGCCCATCATTTGACCAGACCTGTAACAGAAAGTAAGACTGTCTTTGATACCCTGCTCAAAAACATTAAAAAAGTGTGTGATAAAAAATTGCTGTTAATGTAGCCATAAGCATATAGACTTACCCATCCATCAGTGTGTTGTTTACATTATTGTCAGGGGTTGTCTGTGGTTGACTTTCCATTGAAGAGGGAATCTCAGAGGTCAAGAATGCTTGTCCAAGGACAAGTGGTTGGTTAGAGACTGTTTGATCTGGGAGGGATGGTACTTCTGTATGAAAACCTGAATCTGTAATTGGGAGGGCGGAGTTTATAATGGTGAGGGCAGAGCTTGAGAGTTCCACCGACTGTGGGAGGAGCTCAGTGGAATCACATGGGTCACATGACTCTGAAAGAGGGAAGCAGAGAGAACAGTGTTTCATAAGCAGGAGAAACCAAGTAAAAAATTTTTTACTAAAGTATTATTTTGTGAACAGAACAGTATTAAAAACTTGGTAATGTCTCATGTATTTTTAATGTTTCATTTGTGTCTTAGTTTTGTAAGATTACAAAACAATACATTATGATCCTCACCAATATCCAAAGATTCCTCTTGATTGCTTGTAATTTTCCTCTTCAGCCTTGCCTCTCTTTGTCTGAGGAAAACAACAGAAAAAATATTCTGCTCTCAGTTCAGGTGTCTTAAATGTCTTAAGTGTCTGTTAGTTAATTATTAGTTAATACTGGTGTATGTGTGTTTAACTTACTTCTTGCAGTTCATGCCATTCTCTCTAAAGCCTTTTGCGAAAGGATTTGAGTTTATTTTCAGTTCAGTGATCTAGGAATAAAAAATAAAACAGGAATTATTTGTTTATTAAATGTACTAATGGAGACAAAATATGTAGCTTTTTGATTGTGTCAATATTTCATTAAGTGTTGAAATCTGAGAAATATATTTTTGCTTTCACCTTGCTGTTCTGGTATGCAGTGACCGTAATAAACTGTGTTTCAGGGAAGGTGAAAGAGTGCTGTGCTCTTCCCCACATCAGCACATCACGGGCCTCGATCACATGGATTCGTGGCTGGTATCGATGTAGGGAATGGAGAATAATCTTTAGAAGAAAGAGTGTGGGAAATCATGGTTACAGTTGTGGTATTGCTGAGGCACTGAGGAATTATGTTTAACATAAAGTCATGATGCCCATAACGTAAATATAATACGTTGCATTATTATGTCATGAACAAACATTTTAAAGTGCTTAATAGTGAATATACAGTGACTCAAAAAGAATTTGGGTACTAAAGTCACACAATATCATACCAAGTGGCATTTCATTAAAATGATAATAGATAAACAGTTCAGTAATGAATACAGAAAGCATTAGAACAAGAGTTACCAAATGTTACTGGCACATTTAGTCAGAAAATGGAAGTTAGATCTGAGAATAGCAAGATCTTGCATCATTTGTTTGCACTCACAAACTTGGTTTGATATGTTTAATATCGTATTATCCATGCAATGAAATTCATTCAAGTTCACAAATAGTTTTGGAGCCACTGTATTTGAATTTATATCATAGAAGCGTCTACTTTAAAGTATTCTGTTTCATTTTAATTACCCATTACTCTGTTGACATATTACACTGTTAAGCATCTTTGAAAAGTTGCTATAGAGTATTACCAAAATAATAGGATAATTGTTGCACTCTAAAAAATGCTGGGTTGTTTCAACCAATGTTTTGGTCAAATATGAACAAACCCAAGCATTGGGTTTAAAAATTTAAACCAATGGTTGGGTTTATCCATATGCGAACATGAGTTGAAACAACCCAGCATTTTTTAGAGCATACCTTTATAGGAAATTTTAAAACAGGCATTGAAAGATGCCTTTTTTACTCACATATCCTTGTGCGTCCAGAGTGTTATTGGTGAGTTTGGCCCGGTGGAAGGATATGCTTCGATTCTGCCAGTGTTCTCCAGTTGCAGGTGAGTCTGGGTGGATGAAGACGCGGTCTGGCAGCCGAGCCTCTGCGCCACCAACCACCTGCCAGCTGTTGTCTTGGAAACGATAGCGAGAGGAATCCACAGGTACAATGTCTAAAAGAAGAATGTAACGCAGAGTTGGGTTCAGCCCTGACAGCTTCACTCGCAGCTGTGGAAACATTCTCCTGTGGAACAGAGAAGGATGAGAAAGGTTAAAACAATGAAATGAAAAAATGTGTCGTAGGATTTGCTGATGGATATATTCCATCAATACTCAAAATGTGCTCACCTGCCCTTCTTAGTGACAATCATCTCAGTGCCTACGGTGCTGAACTGTTTCCACAGTGACGCATTCTCAAGCTCCATTTTGACGTTATCCTGTGGCGTTCCAGGAGTCTCTGCAGTGGCAGGAGGTGGCTGCAGCAATCTAGGGGGAAGCCCACGGGCTGCCATGTCACATGTAGTGGGATACAACGGCACATGTGCTGAGGGTTCACGATCTACAGGAGAGATGGGCAGACAGGAAGCAGTATGTAGTAGTTCCATGAAGAACCTTTAACATCCATGGAAACTTTACATTGCACAACAGGCTCTTATAGTGGAAAATTGTTCTTTAGATTATTAAAATGTCCTTTATACTAGAGAATAAATGGTTATTTTAAGAACTGTTCACTGTTCAACTGTTCCCCAAAGGTTTTTTGGGAAATCAAAAATGGTTCTTCTATGGCATCGCCAATTTTGGAACCTTTTTTAATTAAAGAGCTTCTAATGCACTGCTTATCTGTATACAACACTAAGGCCGGGTTTAACAGACAGGGTTTAGATATTTAAGTAGGTTTTATAAACACGCCTTAGAAAAAAACATTACTGGTGTGCATCTTGAGACAAAACAATGGCACTGACAAATGTTAAGGTCAGTGCAAGTTGCTTTCAGTTAAAACAGCTCAAACATTAATTTTAGACTGGGACTAACTTAAGCTTTGTCTGTGAAACCAGGGGCCAGATGCATAAACCCAGCCATTATGTCTTAAGATCTATTATGCCACTAGCAGTTAGTCAAGAGGCAGTCTTTTCGGTATCAAATTAGGCCAATATGCAGCCTTAAAGACAAAAATTTGATGACTAACTTGTAAAACTAGTCTTAGTGATTTATTCAACCGGCCCCAGGGGTAAAGACTTAGTTCTTCTAAGCACTTAGCATTCTTAAAAATGAAGGTTCTTTTTTGGCATCTTTGGTTCCATGAAGAACCTTTAACATCCATAGAACCTTTCACAAATAGTTCTTTATAGGTTATTCATATTTCTTACACTAATAAAAAATGACTCTTTTAAGAACTGGTTGGGGAACCCACAATGGTTCTTCTATGGCATCGCTGTGAAATCCCCCTTTTGGAACCTTTATACTATAAACACCATGATTTTTCCATTGCATTGAAAGATCTGAACTCTCTCTTACCTCTATAGTAGCAGTCGCTCAGTCTCTGAGGTCCCAGGGCCAAACTAGGGTACATTTCCACACCCAGCATGTTTCTAGTAGACGTCCTTTTGTCCTTGCTTCACTTTTGAGTTTATCAGTATCAAATCAACACCTCGCTCATTGAGCTTTCATAATGGAGAAATAGTTTCAAAGTCTTCTGCTGTCTTCTTTCCAGCCTGTGATGACTGTTCCTTTCTGTGTCTTCTCTTCTAATGCCTCTGCGTTTGTCTCCTTGTGTATTATATAGGTGAGTGCACCTTCACACGTTTACCAAATGGTGAGGTCTTCACACTTCGTCCCTGTTCTTCTGTTTCTTCAGGGTCCATCTTTTGGGCCCAGCACTCCTGGTCTTAACACACTGGCTAAATAAACACTAGTCTGTTTCTCATACACACACATTGCTTAGCACATCAAACCTAAAACATCAATGAAGTATTTCTGCTTCATTATTGACTGTTACTTTCAAATGGCTAAAACTGTAAGAAAAATCCAAAGCTAGTAGTTTTTAGACATTGGGTTGTGTCTGAGTTGACAGGTATCTGTTATTCTTATTGTTTTGCATCACAGAAAAGTCCTAAATGATATTTCTTTAATATCTTGAATAATTCTCCTAGACAGTAATGGGATTAAATGGAGACTATCACTGAAGTCTTCCACTACTTAGATGTTCCTCCTGAGAAAATTACCATAGTACTCTCATATGTCTCCTTGCGTGTGGCAAATTTATCCAAAACTACAACATAAACAATTTGTCCTGAGGGTATATATTATTTTTACAGCATTACAGCATTTTTTTCTAAAATTATGATAAAAAAAAATATGAGCTATAACAGAGACAGTACAGTATGATTAAAAACAACAGTGACATAGTTGAGATTTTTATGTTATGTTATGTTGTTATATGTTATGTTGTATTGTGTTGTGTTGTTATATGTTGTTGTTATGTGTTTTGTTATATGTTGTTATGTTATGTCATGTTATATGTTATGTTGTTATGTTGTGTTATGTTATGTTATATGTTGTTTTGTTGTTATATGTTGTGTTGTGTTGTTATGTTATATGTTATGTTGTTATGTTATGTCATGTTATATGTTATGTTATATGTTGTTATATGTTATTTTATGTTATATGTTATGTTATATGTTGTTATATGTTATTTGATGTTATGTTATGTTCCAGCATTCCCATGTGATTTGGAAAATTTATATTACATGATATATATTATACTATCCTATATTAATTTTTTTTTTTTTTTTTTAAACTAAGACCTCATGGATCTACTAGCTAACTGAGCTGATGTAAGGTCGATTTCCCATAACAAAAAAGGAACGTCAAAATGAAAATGAATGCCAAAACTTGTATGATGCAATGGCATCATACAACCATATGTGGACTGTCTGTACCACTTCCGCTATCCATATATGGATTTAACATTGACTGAATAAGGAACACCTGATTTATAGTTAGGTGATATGAAAAGGATTTGATATTTTATTTAACTTTGGCCTTTGCCCTCAGCTCAGTCCTTCATTCTCAGTTGGTGGTGAGGGGTGGGTTGCAGGTGGAGGCGTACAACAGACAGTTTGGTCTTACTGCTGCAGTTTGGTCTCTAAAGTAAACACAAGGGTTCAGACGCTGCATACAAATGTCTTTTAAAAACAGCAACTGCTTTGGATGATGACGCTCTTTTTATTAAACTGCCTACACTCTTAAAAAAGATATAGTTCTTTAAAGGTTCTTTACACATAATAATAGTTCTATTTAGAACCATATCATCCTTTCCTTAAAGGTTCTTTAGATTAAAATGTTCTTCACATTAAGTAAAAAACTGAAAGGTTCTTCCACAATGGTTCTTCTAAAACCTTTAAAACCTTTATTTTTAAGAGTGTACTGGCTATTCACAATGGTTCTGCTACTAATACAAGCTGAAGAACCCTAATCTGGTACTGTTTAGATCCATTTTCCTAAGAGTGTGCCATAAAAAGACATATTCTGATGTCTTAACATCTACAGACAGCCAGACCCAAACTCTGACAGCTCAGCAGACTGCTTCAGCATTACTTCACCTTAACATTGTTATTGTAGTTGTTGTTTTCGTTGTTCATTCACAGGCACATGATAAAGTGAGGGCTGTGAGAGCGAGGGGAAGTGGAGGTGTCTGTCTCAGAGGGGGGTGGATGTCATTACTGTTGACAGCGTGTGTCCGTTTCAGAGTTTACAGGGACTGTAAGGCCTAATGGCAGCTAATGTGTTTATGAGTGTCCAGGTGTGTGTCTTTAAGCAACAGTAGCACATCGGGCTCCATCCATGCTACGCTAGCTGTAACGAGGCTGTTTTAGTGTAAGGATGGTGAATTGTACCAAGTTAAAATCTGCTAACCATGTTATTAAAAAGCTGCTGTGCCTTTAACAGAAATGGTTAGCTGTTAAACATACCATTACAGTGAAAAACTATAAATGGTTTAACATCACATTATATGTAATTTATTTGTTTTTAAGAGTGAATGATTGTTACTTGAACTAAAGTGCTTTAAGTATTTTAAAATATAAAAACATTGCCCCTTAGTTTCACTTCACACTCAGTTTCATTTTGTTTCATTTCATTAAAAAACTCATGAAAATCTTTGAAATTATGTGACTTTCATAAATATAAAAGGGTTTAGACAGGCCAGAGGTATTTTTATCACCTCGTACCTGACAAAAGATCTCAAAGAAGGTGTTTTGTGAAACAAAAGTTCTTGTTTTGGTCTATTTGACTTACCGTACACAGAATGAGTGAAGTATGTACTAGGAAATAAGTATTAAATGGATTTACAATCAATTACTGTTGAAAAAATGACACTGCAAAAAAAAACATTTTACTGTAAATTACAAATTCTACAGTAAAAACCTGTTACTCTAAGTTTCTTTATACAGTGAAAACTGGTTGAACATCACATTATATGTAGTTTTACTCTAATATAATGTACAACTTATTTTGTTTTTGTAAGAAAAACTATGAACTACCATATAATTTACACTGAAAAACAGTAAAAGCACATTTCCAGAATTCCTGCATGACGCATCACATATGATTACATTTTATTTAAAGAGTTTTGTTTCTTCTTTTTTTACCATTTGCTGGGTTTTTACTGTAAATTTAACAATATCAAGCTGGTCAGTATGACCTGGTAACTTCTTTAATACCAGCATGCTGAAAAGGTTAAACCAGATATTGTAGCTTTTGTGATTTCATGTAAACTGTCTGATGTAGTATGAGAAAGTACACTTAAGTTTTCTTATTCACTCAGTACAGCGATGTTGTTCATCTTCTGTTCAGGTTTTATTCTAACATGACAGCCAACTACTGGGACATTTCATAATCTCAATTTTACGAAATTTACAAAAAATAATTTGCACAGTCTAACACATCACCCAAAGTCAGTCAATATATTCAGTTCATATTCAGGTCAGATATGTTGTGTTAAATATTTGGCAAAGGTGTATGAAACGTATCTTTAACTCTGCTTGCATTAAACAACACAGGTGGATTTTAGATATCCAAGCAATTATGTTTAATTCATCAAATTCTTTCTTAAAAGAGCATGTACACAAAAAGAAGTGTGTTTAATTTGAATGATGGTGCACTTGTAGTGTACTTGCATGACTGTTTCTTTTAAAACCTTAAACAACTTTAATGCCATGTTAAAACTTTACCTTATAAAGTATCATTGCATTTAATAATCGTTTGTCATGCTTTAAAGAAGTACTTATTTTGAAGTGCTGACTAATGTAAAGTACTTGATTATAATTTCAACTGTATTGTGTTAAAACAATATGTAATTAAACATTTGTAATTAAGTTGTAATTTAGTACATTTAAGATATATTAACTTTAAATGTAATATCAAATACACACTACAGTTAATCAAGAGCTTAACATGTGCTGTAGCATGTTAGTCAACACACTGAAATAAGCGTACCTTAAAATATGAAATATGGTTAATGTATTATTAATATAACACAACAGTTAAAATGATAACATTTTATAGTTAATTAAGTAAAAATTTAACTTTTTAAAACTAATGTTATTAAGTTATAATTTTACCTCTACTGTGTTATTCAATATTATATTTAATTACATTTAAAATTAATATTTTTGAAATTTGAAGCTGTTAATATTTTCAGTGTAATTTGCAACTTTGTCATTACAAATGTGTAATTATAAATATATTTAAATGCATGACACACGAGTTTCAATAGAAATTACATTAAAGTATATTTCAGTTAAATGCATGTCAGTACAATCAGCAGTACACTTGAACCATATTTCAGACAATACATGTAATTATGAAATTACAAATAAAGATGTACTAGTTCTACTTTAAAAAAAAACAAAAACTTATGTTCAACTAATTGCATTTAATATCATTTTAAACTGTAATAGATTTTCATTTAATTGCAAATAACTTGCAATTAAGTGTCCACTGAAGTATTCTTTTAAGTACTCTTAAAAAATATGCAAAAGTTATTTTTCACAAGGGACACAACATGTTTGAACGTTATGACAAGGGGAATTTTCCAGGCATCATGACAAACGAAATGGGACGAGGTTGCATGTCATCACATGTTTGTCATGAATTTCTTAGAAAAATCTTAGTCATGTCTTACTCCAACAGCCCTGGTATTAGTAAGCAGAAGTGGACTTTGTCAAGTCAGAAGTTTACATTCATGTGGTACCTTTGAGACAATCTAAAACTGTTACCACAAACCACGACAGTTCAGATAAGGGATAAAATATCAGCCTTTTTACTGGGATCACAAAAACAAGTGATTATTTTTTTAAGGTTTCCACAATCTCAACTGAAGTATAATAGGATGTGAGATTTGATATCTTAGTTCTCAGTCAAACCCCATTTCTTTTTATTTTTGCTGTTATGATATCAGCACTGAACTTGACCACACACCCAATTCTCATGCATAATCACATGTTCAGTTCCACAGAATGAATGCCATAAAACCTGCATAGCAGGAAAGAGCAAATCAGTACTGAACGGCATAAAAACAGGTGGAAGGCTTTAAGGAGCTGCTGATACTGTATATAGAGCACAGATATTTGCTTTCTTGAAACTCTAACTTAATTATATCCGGTTCTGAGAGTCAAAGTGCAGTTAGTAAGCGATTAACCAGTTTTCAGAATGGACGCACTGACCGCGATTCTTCTTCTTTGCTTGGCTGTTGGAGTTTATATTGTTTGTTCTCTGTACCTGCTACGAAATCCATGTATCCTTCATAAGAAGAAACAGCTGGGATTCTACTGCAGACACATTTCACACAGAGGAGGCAAGTGGATTTTTTCTTTTTCTTTGAATTTTTTTTGCTTTGATCTAAATAACTTGTTGGAATAAAATTATGGGTATACAATTGTTATGTTCAAGGTCAAATTCTATTCAATTCACCAAAAATCACACTTAAAATATTGTGTACAAATTTTGCAACTACATGTGAACAAGCAGTCATGAGAGTATTAGTTTTAGTAACACTTTATTTTGATGCTCATCAACAGACATTTTTCTGACTATAAGTAACTTTGGAAGTGCATGTCATCTTATTCTGTTAACCCTAAACCTAACCATAATAGTCTACTGATACCCTAATGAGAGAGATACATTGTTGCAAAGTTACTTATAGTTAACAGAAAGTCTAAAGTGGACTCAAAATAAAATAATTACAGTAACACTTTACAATAAGGTTCATTAGTTAAACATTAGTTAATGTATTAACTAACATGAACTAACCATGAGCAATACATTTGTTACTGTATTTACTAATCTTCGTTAACATTAGTTAATAAAAATACAGTTGTTCATTGTTTGTTAATTGTTGATTCACAGTGCATTAACTAATGTTAACAAGATTTTAATAATGTATTAGTACATGTTGAAATTAACATTAATAAATGCTGTATAAGTGCTGTTCGTTATTAGTTCATTTTAACTAATGTAGTTAACTAATGTTAACTAATGAACCTTATTGTAAAGTGTTACCAAAATAACTAAAAAATATTAAACAAATTTACACAGTAAAATACCGTTTTCCACTGAAACAGTAATATACCATAAAAACAATGCAATCTTGGTAATATTTGTCGTTTTAAGGAAAGAGGCCTGTAGGCTACTTTCTCAAAAACGACAAATAATATTACCCAGAATGCATTGTTTTATGGTATATTACTGTTAGGAAAATGGTATTTTACTGTTTTGTGTAACCCTGGTTAGGGGCCAAGCACCAAAGGTGCGTAGGCACCTATTGTAATTGTTGGCGTTCTTTTTAATTCTTCTTCTTCTTCTTCTTCTTCCGCTTTGGGAGTCTATGGCAGCCCATAGAAGCACTTGCGGGAAAGTTGTTAAATTTGGCACACAGTTAAAGGACAGTCTGATCTGTGTCCATAGCAAATTTGGAGTCTCTAAATCAATCCCTCTAGCGCCACCAGCTGTCCAAAGTTTCACTCATGTAATAACCTTTGAACCGTAAGGGTCAAGAGGGGGTCAAGCCGAATCGATTGCACCCTATGATGTCATTTTCCATCATGAAATTTTTCCGCCATTTTGAATTTTCTGAAAAACCTACTTTTTCTAACTCCTCCTAGGCCGTTACTCCGATTTGCACAAAAATTGAATTTAACGTAGCGCTTGCGAAAATGGACATAATGCTGTATCTCCGCAAGGCTTTACCAAACTAGGTTCATCACAAGCATGACCTGAGGCAACATGCAGCGTTTCTTCTGAACTTCTGATAGGTTTGATTAAATTTGGTCCCGTTGGATTCAGGGCATCATGCCGAGTCGAATGATCCAGTTTTCCCATATCGGCCATTTTGAATTTTGTGCTAAAATGCTGTATTTTATGAACGCATTAGCGTATCGTTACGAAACTCGGTATGGGTCATCAGCACAATGCCCTGAAGGAGCCAGTTTTGGACCAGTGCCACCTAGTGGAGAAAATTTTTTTTCACATGCTTATAACTTTTGATCTGGTTGACTTATGTTCATGGGAGTCATATCCTTAGACTCCTGAATCCTTGCCGAGTCCAACAATACCAAACATGCTAGGTTTCAACTTACGGTTTGTGCGGCGTGGTGATTTAGCGCTTAAAAAAACGATTGTGAATATCTTTGAAACTGTTAGTCCGATCGAGACGAAACCAGCGTAGGAAACACAGAACCTAAGCTGGTTAACTACATATCACAGCCCAAATGTCAAAATTTTGATAGGAAGTGGCAAAAAAATCTAAACAAAGTCGTCCATGGGTCATTTTTTATGATCTCATACATATAAATGTCTATAACTCCGAAACGAAATGAGATATTTTCACTAAAATTGACACACACGTATGAGCTCACTCTGAGGACACAAAAAAAGTGGTGTGATTGTGCCTATTGGTGGCACTATGATTAAACAAAGCATGAAATTGCCATTAACTTCAATACAGTATAATGATAAAAAGGTTATATTTTATGAATGCATTGGTGTACCATTACGAAACTCATTATGGTCCTATATAGTAATGAGACTGGTCTCAATAGATTCCTTGGATCATGCCGAGAACATAGATACCAAATTTGCCATAGTCGGCTGAACTTCCCGTCCGCCATATTGTTTTTCTTTAAAAACCTACTTTTTCGAACTCCTCCTAGACCATTGCTCCGATTTTCACCAAAATCGAATTGTATCATCTGACAAAATGGATTTCAAGTCGTTTCATCAAACCGTTTACGTATACCGCTGCAACGAATTAGAGGCTTGATGCCAAAATGACTCTTGACGCTGTATCTCTGCAATGCTTTGACATATTGACACCAAACTTTGCGACTGTCGTTGTCACCTCACTTTGACATTACCACATTAATTTGGTCAGAGTGCCACCTTTTGGTTAAAAGTGATAAACCAGTAAATCTTTATAATTGATTGTATTCATGATTTTCCAGCTGTTTTTCCTAAAATTATCTTAATAGGACTCCCTGTTGCAGTTGATCTGATGCTCACAGCCATGTTGGCTGGCTTGTTGTGCCTTCTTTGTGCTCGGCCCCGATAATTGCGGCGTGCAGCTATATTTTTTTTTTACATTTGTTTTTCACAAAATGTGAATATTATATATGTAAATCAAAAAGTATTTAAAATATATTTTCATGTGCATGAACCGATAAAAATGTATGCCTTCAACGCAGCATACATTTCTTTTAAAAAAAGCATTCGCCAAATTCATAAATGTAAATACCCTCAGAGAGTAGTTAAGAAACTGACAAAATACTTTTTTGGGGGTCTGTACATCTGCCTTTAACTATTAAATTTGCATGTCGTACACACATTCCACAAAATCTTAGGTGAAAACTATATTTCCAACAACTCAAAAAGACCCAGAACATAAAATCATTCTTTTCTTTTGTCTATAGGGTCTGGAGAGAAGATAGAAAACACAATGGAAGCATTTACACAGTGAGTTTCTCTTTTGCTATATCTATTTTTCTTCTATTCTTCTTTCCTTTTCTCCACTTTAACCATCTGTTTGTCTCATCATGTGATAGTGCTGTCGCTGTGGGCACTGAGATGTTGGAGATGGACGTTCACCTCACACTGGATGGCTGTGTTGTGGTTTCACATGATAATAACCTTTTGAGAGAAACAGGATATGACAAAACAATATCGTCTCTTAGATTTCAGGTAGTCATTTTAACCATTAATCTTTCTCTTTTCATCTCCCTGTGATTTGTGACAGCTATTTTGTATCTTTCAGGATTTGCCTCTCTATGAAGAGCGACTCGAGGTCACATTTTATGTTGGTAAGTCCTTTGTTATGATTCTACACTGTCCACTTGTACAATATTAAGTGCTTTATTAAGTAATTTGTAATTTATGAAATGTGCAATGTGCAATGCATTTCCCGGTGTTAGGACACTACAGTACAGGGAAGGACAGAACGTTTGTGTTGCTGGAAGATGCCTTCAAGAAATTTCCCAACTTGCCAATGATGCTTGAGATCAAAGAAAACAATGACTTGCTCATCACAAAGGTGAGATCATTTTTGCAATATTCAATGTCTTCTAACTGGTTCAGCTGTCATTTATTCACACTACTAAAAAAAAAAGTTTGTGCAAAAAGCGTGTTTCTAGATCACCATCAACCAGAAACAAATTATGTTTAATGATTCGTTGAAATGGTCTCTCAAACTCACAAGTTGAAATACACAGCACAAGAAGTGTAGATGATGGCTGCGTCAGAAATCGCATACTTTCTTGAGTAGGTACTTATTTTGAATAAGTAATTCATTCGCGACTGCTAAAAACATTCTATAGTATGAGTGTATGAATGTAATCCGGAGTCATGAGAAATCGAGTCCCCCCCAGGAATCGGGTCTCCTTTAGGACCCAAGCGGTAATGCCTGATCAAAAGTTATCACAATGTCTTGACTAATTATAACCTATTACACTATCGAATGAGGTTTATTACATTAAATGCACAAACAACATGCTTAAAATATAAAATGAATGCCCATTTATTGCATAATAAAACAAATCGGAAACACAATTATGCCTTAAAAAGGTATTTTTTAATAAGGATAAAGATGTTGCAACATACTATGTTCTGTAAAAGAACACTTTTTGACAATAATAGCAATGCGGTATAGTATAATAATACTGTAATACATTGTAAATACATTAATTGTCATGCTAAGTACACACAAACATCGTTAATTTGAAACATGTAATTGGGAACTATATTGGAAGCAAAAAACATACCTAATATAACCTAAGCTAAGCTAGCAGGCTAATCGGGTAGATGTATGCTAATGAGAAATGCTTGATTTCACAACCTATAGCTTGTACCATGTAATACCATGTAATTTAAAAGACATTAATGGTCATTATAACGCATCTAAACGATATAAATCATAACATGATTTTGCAGGAACTGTAATCAGGCACTAAAAATACCACCCATTAAAAGTCCGTTGAATAAATGGGATCACTCGGGATCCTAAAGGAAACCTGATTCCTGGGAGGACTCAATTTTTCACCACACCGGACGTACATTTGCCATGTTGTCATTATCATATGACCTACCAGCGTCAGTTAAGTTGCTTCACTGCCATTCACAAACCTGTGGCATCATGGGATAGCAGTGTGTCCATCGTATGTGCACTTCAGAGTCTCACCAATAGTAGGTCACTCTTTGTCTAGTCTTTTGTCTAAGCCGGATCTTTTAATGGCTCTGGAACTCACAAGTAGCTGTTTGAATCATTCTGACAAATCCTTCACTGAATGAAGCACCTACTGAATCAACATCTGACTTGCTTGCTGACCTGCAAGTTCTTTCAATGATATTTATTTGTATTTATTTAGTTCTTCTCCTACATGTCTAAATCAAAATGGACCTATTGAAATTAATAATAACTTGGTATCACTTTTATGTTACTGTAGGTCTCTGGTCTTGTGAAGCAATATCGCAGAGAAAGTATTACAGTTTGGGCTTCTGAAGAGTCTGAAGTTATGGTTAAATGTCAGAAGCAGGTACAGTAGCGTGTCCCTACAGGGGTCAGTAATCATAGACGTCCTAATACAACATTTCCAAGCACTGTAAAAGATTTTTGGCTTATCTTATCTTTTTCTATGTGTGTGTAGAACCCGTCCATACCCTATATGTTCACTATGAGGCGTGGAATACTGCTTTTATTGCTCTTCTATACTGGGCTCCTTCCCTTTTTCCCTCTGGGTGAAAGTCTGCTGCTGTTCTACCTGCCCAGGATTATCAACAGGTCAGTCTATGACCTAGTTTTAAAAGTGGGAAGGATTGGAATTTCATAACTGGCCAAGTTTTTTTTAAATGTTCTGAGAGTTATTGGTGAGTTTAAAGTGAAATCTTCAGGTATGTTTTTATGGTAGCACTTTACAATAAGGTTCCACTTGTAACATGAGTTAACTACATTAATTAACATTAACTAACGCTTCTAAAGCATTTATTTATCTTTGTTAATGTCCATTTTAACATTTACCAATGCATTAATAATATCAAAAGTTGTATCTGTTAATATTATTTAACTCATTCCCCATCAGCGCTTTTGAAAAAAAGTAGCCAGCCACTGCCAGCATTTCTGATCATTTTCACAAAATTTTCTAGCTTTTCACACAATTTTCTAGCTTCATGCATCTGTTTTTATCAACACTTGAATGTGGGTAAGTTTCATTTTTAAAAAAAGCAACATTTTGAACAAAAAGGTGAGAAAATCACGCTGTTGTCAGTCGGATTCAGAACAATGATCAAAACATAGAGTAGATCAGGGATGCCCAAACTCAGTCCTGGAGGGTCATTGTCCTTTAGAGTTTAGCTCCAACCCTAATTAAACACACCTGCACCAGCTGATCAAGGTCTAACTAGGCATACTAGAAACTTACAGGCAGGTGTTTTGGAGCTGGTTGGAGCAAAACTCTGCAGGACCGAGTCTGGACACCCCTGAGTAGATCACATCCACAAACCCTCAAAGCTTCACGGTCCTAGCTGGTCCTGGGTTGACACTTTATTAACGTTAGGCAGTTTTGATTTATATGCTGTTTGATCACATTATTTTGTACATTTTTTTTTATTTTTTTTTTGTACAACACATTTCTGTTTTGATCGGTAAATTGTGTACTCTTTCAGCAGATGCATAATAGCACATCTATTTTTCTGAATTTTTCGGAAATTTCAGTTTAATTTAAAACATTTTTTTTTTAAAGTTAATTGACCTTTTCGCTCACATTTTTTTTCTTTTCTTTTTTTTCACAATTGCGAGTTTACATCTCACAATTCTGACTTCTCAGAATTGTGCATTCTAAAAAATGCTGTGTTGTTTTAAAATCGAACCCAAATTTAACCCATATTCAACCAAATTTGTTTAAATAAAAATTAAAAAAAATTAAAAAC
This sequence comes from Elopichthys bambusa, assembly GCA_037101425.1. Lineage (NCBI taxonomy): Eukaryota > Metazoa > Chordata > Actinopteri > Cypriniformes > Xenocyprididae > Elopichthys > Elopichthys bambusa. The sequence continues at coordinate 27,427,062 of CM074449.1, forward strand.
CAAAAAATTTGGTTACATTTTTAACCCAACAGCTGGGTTTGTCCAAATTTGGGTTGGAACAAGCCAGCATTTTTTTTAGAGTGCACAATTTTGAGAGAAAAAGAGCTTAAAAAGTCGCAATTACCTTTTTTATTTATTTACTCAGTGGTGGAAACAAGCTTCCATAGGGAAGCGTTGTCTCATAAATGATGGAAAATTCCATCAAAGGCAGGGAAAGAATTAACAGACCTGAGCTAACATGAACTAACAATGAAATACTTCTGAAACATGTATTAATCTTAGAGAGATATGTGTTAATTATAAATACAATTCATTAAATACCCAAATGTACTGATAAAAATTAGGCCTACTCTTGGTACCACTTTACAATAAGGTTCCATTTGTTAACACAACTACATTAGTTTACGATTAACTAACAATAAAAAATACTTAAAAACATACCATACATTATTAAAATCAAAAGTGTGTTAATATTTAATGGACCTGAGCTAACATGAAGTAACAATGAAGATATGTCTTTAGTACGAATACTTATTTTAAATATAATACTGTAAAAAATATATTTACCATTGTTAGTAAATGTTATTGTAAAGTGTTACCGTTTTGCCATACATTGCATTTGACTAATACTAATGCAGTAGTTATGTGTTTCTCAGGACTTATATTCCAGAGGAATCCTATCTGAAGAACAGATTTGTTGTGTGTCTTCTTCAGAAGTGAGTGACATTCATCTGACAAAGAGCTGTCAAATAGTTTTACACTCTGTCTTGTGATGTGTGATTGTGTTTATCGATGCTTTTCCTAGGTTGACCATGCGAAAATCTTTGTTTGAACACTTGGTCAAGAGGGGCTTGCAGGTGAATATGTGACTTCTCAGTTGTGTAAAGCTAAAAACGGGTCCAAGCCAAAGCAAAATCATTTATTTCATCTCATTTTTGGCATCTCAGGTGCAGCTGTTTGTGTGCAATGAAGAGAGCGATATGGAAGCTGCATTTGCAGTCGGAGCTACGGGCGTTATGAGCGACTACCCGACCCTCCTGTCAAACTACCTAAAAAAACACCCTCAACCTCCACCTCCAGCTATTTATTAGCTCAAAGGGCATGATAAACATGAATTTTATCCATCTTTTTCCAATTATGGGAGTAAAGCACTTTCTGTCATTTTAACAGATAACAAATTGTATTTACAGTCTATAGAGACAATACAGTAAACATTGCTGATGGGAATTAGCAGTGAAAAAGCAGATAAAATTATTTTAAAGGGGCCATGTAAAAAACAAACTTTGAAAAGATTTGAGAAAGAGTGAGATTTTTAGTTCATTCCAGTGAATTAAAATTGTATTTTACAGGCAAAACATATAATGCAATCCAATATAGTGATGGCTGAGAGATTTACACATCAACAGTCCTAAAAAGCCTGATGTATCATATGTGATACTCACATTTTAATGATTTTACTTTGTTACTTCAGTCCAGAAAGTGTTCAACTTGAAATATTACTAACAATATAAAAGTTGATACAATATGATACAGCAGGGTTACAACACAGCAGACTCGTTCAGTATATGACAGTTTATTTTGCTTGTTTATAGGTCAATGTTACATTTGCCTTAAGCTCAGACAATGAATATTCTTTGTGATATCCATATATACAGTATGACTTAATGGCTGTGTGATCGGTTGAGATCAAATCACCTGTAGCGGATCTCGGTCTCTTTGAGAGATCACTGTGTTAACGGTGTCGCCCAGTCGTGCAGCCATTCTGTCTCTGAATACAGTCAGGAAGCCTCTCTCGCTGTTGCTATGGTCACTGAGAATCACACTCGTACCTTTAGAAACCGCATCTAGAACCTCATGATGGGACATCTCACCTGAAAATGAGAAAAATAAGCTTGGGTTAACTGCATTTTTTTGTACTTATATTATTTGTATTTTATGACTTCAATAAACTGATGAACATCAGATTTTTGTTTTTGTGCCATTTGTGACATACCAGTGATGTAGAGGTCTGCTTTTACTCCCTGTATGACAGATGCTCCAGACCCTGCACATACTGCAACCGTCTTCACCATAGAGTCTAGAACATCATATAAATGCAGATCTGTCATGACAACTCTCTGAGTGTTTGGCATGGTAATGGATATGACAATGTTGATATGTTTGTCCTTGGCGGAATAGATCTGCTACGCTGCTGCTGCAGAGCAAGTACGGGACTTGCTACTGCCAATACATACACGACACGCTGCTGTACAATATAGCGTACATGATTTACCCGTAGCAGATCTACACAGGTGGGGCTGGGGAAGGCGGAGGGTTTCTGAAAGCATGCTGCAACTGCTAGTGCTAACAAAAAATGCTGACCTGTATTTGAAGGTTGAGCAGTGAGCTCATTGGCTGTTGATACAGCAGGAACCAATCAGCTGTGCCCTATCGAGACTGATGTGATTGCAAGGAGGTTGATTTAAAGGATTAGTTCCCTTCAGAATTAAAACTTCCTGATAATTTACTCACCCCCATGTCATCCACAATGTTTATGTCTTTCTTTCTTCAGTCGAAAAGAAATAAAGGTTTTTGAGGAAAACAGGGGGTTTTTTCCATATAGTGGACTTCACTGGGGATCAGCGGGTTGAAAGTCCAAATTGCAGTTTCAGTCCAGCTTTAAAGGGCTCTACACGATCCCAGACGACGAAAATTTTTTTACCAAAAATGCTCTTCTTGCACTAGCTCTGCGCCACGCATTATGTAATCACGTTGGAAAGGTCACGTGTGACGGAGGCGGAAGTACCGATCCAGTGCCTACAAAGCAAATGTGCAAAGGCAACAATGTCGGATGATGATGTCAGGCAGGAACTGGAGCAACTCACTCCAATATTAATGCAGATAAATGTGCGCTATTACTAGGTGTGTATCCAAGTATGTGACATGTTTAACTTAACTATAGGCACATCTATACTGCAGAGATATCGAATCAGTGTGGTCAACTTCATCTTTGCAGCTGAAAACATTATTGATTAAATTATTAAAATGTTCAGACAGTCTCCTTTCTGTTTTTTTCAGACACATTCAAAATCATTACTTTTGCCGGTGCGCTGTAGCAAGCTTTATGCGTGCGCTTGAGCGCTTAAGGCACATTATTATGTTTTCGTTTTTCTCTGTAACGTAGCACAATGTTACATAATATTCTTTCTCTGGCCTGACACTGAAACCAATTTCCGATGCCATCCCCCCAGTATATAGTTAAGTAATTAAATTAATATCATAAACATACGACTAGTCGGCTAATGGCTTAAATCCTAGTTGGCTCGAAAAATCTTTGGTGGGGGCAGACCTAATAATTATGATAAATATTTAAAATAATATAATAATAGAAATACCCGTTTGCAATTTCAAGCAGCATAATGCACTTTGGAAGTGGAGCTGGAGCGGCTGACAATGGAAGCCTTGCATTTAAGCTAAAAATGGCCCGTTCTTGTGTTAAAAATAAGGTGGATATCGCTCATACCCCACCTAATGTTTGTTGGTCCCCCAGGGCCAGTCTCAAATGGGGCAAACCCAAGTGAGACTTCATTTTCTGCACTGCTGTAGACACTGGCACTGGCTCATCCAGAACACTGAGTCGTCCTTGACCACAACCCAACAAAGGAGGCTAAAGAACAGAAAAAGAGAAAATCAATCAATTGTGAGACAGGTAAAATTAATACATGTAATTATATCAGGATGTCAATTTTCAAATTAAATTATGTCAAATACTAAGACGTTTCAGAGAGGTTTTCATTCAATACTTTATGTACTGCTTGGAATACAGCATCTGTTTGTACAAAAATAAAGTTCAACATAAGCCTATACTATTAAATACCAATAAAGTGAGCCTATATATATTTTTATCATTGTTATTTTAATAAACATGACACAATATAGTATTACAATTACATGAAAAGAGCTTTTACTGTTATAAAGCTGGGGAAAATGGAGGGTTTCTGAAAGTGTGCGGAAGCATTAGCGGAACTGAAGGTATCGAGATTTACTTGAAAAACATGAAAAATCGTGAAACAGCTGTATCTTCATCAGAGCTCGTGCAGCCGCTCTGGAGAAGCTGTGCTGGCCGGCTGCTCTCGAATCCACTCTAGCGGTACTTTGACGCCGTACTTCACAGTCATATGGCGTCGGCAAAATTCTCAAATCGGACAAAATTTTTAACTGGCATGCACTGCTTCAAGTCAGCTGCCAATCGCTCCTCTAACTGAGTATAATTATCAGTGGACAAGATTCACCTGTTCTGTGCAATAATAATGTAATATAAGCTTATTTTTTTGCTGACTGTTTTTAGAGCAAACAAGCATTTTGTATTTACAGTTATGTTTGTGACATTTGACTGTGACGTACACAAACATTCAAAAGTTTGTGGTCGGTAAGATTTCTGTAATGTTTCTGAAGGAAGTCTTATGCTCACCAAGGCTGCATTTATTTAAATCAAAAATACAGTAAATATTATTAAAATTTAAAATGACTCTTTTCTATTTTAAAATATAATTTATTCCTGTGATCAAATCTGAAAAGTATTAATTTATTTTTATTTTTTTTTAATCTTACTGACAAATCAAAGGTGACCAGTATGACAGACACCAAAAAAAAAAAAGTCAAATTGTAGAGCTAAAGTTGTTCTTGTTTACTCACCTGCTGGACTTGTGTGATGTTCAGGGATTTGCTTGCGTGTGGATTTGAAACCAGAATCTGCACAGCAGCAGTTAGCGCTGAACTATTACAGGTTAGGTTCACCTGCTGCCCTCCACTTTCATTTCTGAAGATGAATATGGAGCAGTGTTTAAATGGATGCCATCACATATTATGGGCAAAACTACTTGCAAATATACACTTACCTTATTGTAGAGCACTGAAAGGTTTCACTGCCTTCTATGTGTCTTATTTGCTCCAAAAGGCTGTTTAGTTCTTCTTCATTCATGGACGAGAACTCAAGCCTGTGTTTTTGTGGGCCGCAAGAGTGGGCTTGACTTAATACTGACACTTGTCCGCTGCCTGTGAATAGAGGCACAAGTAAGAATTTCTGACTCTTTGACCCACACTACAGAAAAAAAAAAAAAAAGACAAAAAAAAAAAAGTGTTCTTTCTTACCCATTCCTCCAACTAACCAATCATTAACGCCTCCCTCAACACTGTCCCATGATGTGTGAGGGGAGAAAATGGCAATGCCGCCCTCTATTGCTCTGACAGCCAACCGCTGCTTCCAGTCCTTCTGAAGCAGGCGTTTGAAAGGTCGAAAGAGTGGTGGGTGGTATGAGACAATGAGGTCACAATTCATCGCTACAGCTTCATCCATGACGGCTGCTGTCAGGTCATTGGTTAGCAGGATAGTTTTGATTGGACGTGGATTGGTGGGCTCCACCAACAGGCCAACGTTATCCCACGATTCAGCCAATGACAGTGGAGCGAGCTGTTCGAGAACCTCAAGCACTTTGTATAAATCCATGTGTCCAGCAGGATGGGTGAAACCAGAAAGGTATCGAATATTTCTATCAGATCTGAGTACAGGAAAACAAGACCTTGAGGGAAGGGGGTGTTGAAAAGACAAATGTGGTACAAGAAGAGAAGTGAAAAACGAATGCGAGAAAGGAAAATGGAAAGAACAAAACTGTGAAGCAGAAAGCAGTGAACTACAGAGAAATTGGCTGGTTTTGAAGGAGCAGCTCAAACGGAGAAGTTTTCCAGAAAATTCCGTACATCTGGTGAACATGAGGGAGGGAAAAGCTGTAAAAGAATAAATATCACATTTAGAAACTTATTTCTAATTCCAAACATACAATACAAGTACAGGACTTTTCAGGTCCCTATCTTTTCATGGGGTCTTTAAGACAAAATCACGTCAATATTTACTCAGACGTTGCATATATAAATAAAATGCATGTGACATAATGTGATATATATGTTTGGCATTTGCTCCTTGAATTTCTCCTAATCACGATGATTTATAAAATAAAAGGTAATTAATTTCTCCACATGCTGTTATAGTCTGCACTGCCATCATTAGGTAATAACTTGCTACAGGGAAACTGCACGCGGAAAGAGATTGTCAGATTAACTGCGCTACACTAAACTGTTTAAAACACAAATCAGAAGGACCGTCAGCGCTCTGCAGAGTGAGATTACGCTAAGTAAACTAAACAACGTGTTATGTTATATAGAAAACTCACTGGAAATGTTACTTCAACAAGGGAATGAAAGCGGCAGCTGTCAGTCGATAGAACGTGAGAACGTAATACTGCGTAATACGTCATATCCGTTCATCCGCACTTTTAATTCTTGTTCTTGTAGTTTTTTTATTTTTTTAAGAACGGCAAGCATCTCATCCAACTTTTTTTTTTTTTTTCAATGTAAGAGAATACAATAATACAAAATAAAGAAATAAATAATAAATAAAAACGTCAGAGATAAACTTATAGAAGAGTGCACTTATCGAAAAAAAAAAAAATTGTCTTAAACAAACAAAACAAAACATGATGTTATGAAAAAGCTGACTGGACTCAGAGGTCATGATCCCGATCAACCAATAATGCTGCTGCTGCAGTAGGCACAGTATCATGAGATTTATGCGGATAAAACATCCTGTCGTGCATGTTTCAGGGATAAAACTGAAATGATGGGCCAGAGGCCATAATCATTACATCATTTGCCATCCTGTATCCCCCTTAAACAGCTCTTTTTTTTTCTTTCTTTTTTTTTAATATGAAAGATCCATCATCTCTCCTTCAGCTGGTACAGTCTCCAATTATACTTCATGTTCTTTCAGCTTTTCTTACTTGAGGTATTCCTTTAGATATTCTAGTAGGTATTCTCTAGTATTCACTGCAACCACAAAATGTTTTTCTTAAATGTTTCTTTGTTCTAAATGGGCGAGGGCGTCATAAATGTAGTCTAATTTTGTGCTTTGCAAGTTTACAAAGCGTGTTGGATTCCAGATGAGACACTGAAACCAGTACGTGTTATATAAGGTTTTAATCAAGCACTTTTGGGGCATGAATCTTGGCCTTGGCACTGGACAGTGTGTGACTAGAGTGGAGGGCAGTTGTGCAGGACAGATGTGCTCTGTAATATTGTGTGCGAGGGAACGGGGTGTTAGTTTACTTTGGGTAATTTGTGGCCTAAGCCCTCTAGTCCCAGCTGTCAAGCAAAAACAACCACTATTGTCAAGCAACTGCAGCAGAGGATTCTCACAATTCTGAATTTATATATCGCAATTCTGATTTTATATCACATAGTTCTGACTTTATATCTCGCAATTCTGATTTTATATCTCACAATTCTGACTTTATGTATCGCAATTCTGATTTTATATCACATAATTTTGACTTTATATCTCACAATTCTGACTTTATAACTCGCAATTCTGAATTTATATCTCAAAATTCTGACTTTATATGTTGCAATTCTGAATTTATATCACACAATTCTGACTTTATATCTCGCAATTCTGACTTTATATCTCGCAATTCTGACTTGTTTTATATCTCGCAATTCTGACTTTATAACTCACAATTGCGACTTTATATCACGCAATTCTGACTTTATATCTCGCAATTCTGACTTTATAATCGCAATTCTGACTTTATAACTCGCAATTCTGACTTTATATCACGCAATTCTGACTTTATAACTCACAATTGAGACTTTATATCACGCAATTCTGACTTTATATCACACAATTCTGACTTTATAACTCGCAATTCTTACTTTATAACTCGCAATTCTTACTTTATAACTTGCAGTTGTGTTTATATCTCGCAATTGCGACTTTTTATAATGCAATTCTGACTTTATAACTCTTATATTCTGACTTTATATCATGCTATTCTGACTTTATAACTTGCAATTGCGACTATGTATAATGCATTTCTGACTTTATATCTTACAATGCTGACTTTATAACTCGCAATTCTGACTTTATATCTCACAATTCTGACTTTATAACTCGCAGTTCCTACTTTATAACTCACAATTCTGACTTTATAACTCACAATTCTGACTTTATAACTCGCAATTCTGACTTTATAACTCACAATTGTGTTTATATCTTGCAATTGCGACTTTTTATAATGCAATTCTGACTTTATATCACGCAATGCTGACTTTATAACTCGCAATTCTGACTTTATAACTCGCAATTCTGACTTTATAACTCGCAATTGTGTTTATATCTCGCAATTGCAACTTTTTATAATGCAATTCTGACTTTATATCTCGCAATTCTGACTTTAACTTGCAATTCTGACTTTATATCTCACAATTCTGACTTTATAACTTGCAATTCTGACTTTATATCTCACAATTCTGACTTTATAACTTGCAATTGTGTTTATATCTTGCAATTGCGACTTTTTATAATGCAATTCTGACTTTATATCTTGCAATGCTGACTATATAACTCGCAATTCTGACTTTATAACTCGCAATTCTGACTTTATATCTTGCAATTCTGACTTTATAACTCACAATTGCAACTTTATATCACGCAATTCTGACTTTATATCTCGCAATTCTGACTTTATATCACGCAATTCTGACTTTATATCACTCAATTCTGACTTTATAACTCACAATTGTGACTTTATATCACGCAATTCTGACTTTATATCACCCAATTCTGACTTTATAACTCCCAATTCTTACTTCATAACTTGCAATTCTTACTTTATAACTCACAATTCTGACTTTATAACTCGCAATTGTGTTTATATCTCGCAATTGCGACTTTTTATAATGCAATTCTGACTTTATAACTCGCAGTTGTGTTTATATCTCGCAAGCACACTATATTTGATCTCTCAGATTTTTGGCTTACTTTTCAGGATTTTCTTCACCCTTAAATCTGCAATCTCAAGCTGTAAAGCTGCAGTTTGTGTGCTTACGCAACAGCGTCAAAGTTTTATCATATCTGTTGTGTTGCATGCATGAAGAATCACAGCACAACCGGTTCTTTTACATCTCTTAACCTTCTTAACCCTCTTAACCCTTAACTGTCTTAAATGACTTGACAGCTTCTCTTCATTCCATTGATCCGTTTCTTTATTTCTTTCATTCTCCCTTGTTATTTACTCTCTCTCTCTCTCTCTCTCTCCTCAAAGAGCCCCAGAACAGGCTGATCCAGGATGTTTTGGGATTTCATAGCATTTGCTAATCACGCGGCGTCCTCTCTTCTTGTCTGATTCTCATTAGCTCTGTATCAGGGTTTGTTTTGTGTTCTAGTTTTGGTTTTATCTGCCTGCCCATCTGTCTGCGTGCTTTGAGTTAGTTACCTTGGTTACTGATTTAGTTACGCACCTGTTCTGTGTTTTGTTAATCATCCCTCTGTGTGTTTATAGCCTTGGTTTTGATTAAGTCTTTGTCCGTTCTCGTCAGTGTATTATTGGTTGTTCTGTTCCAGTGTTTTTATTTCTGAGTTATTTTTTTGACCATTGCTGCGATTAAATCCAGCTTTATTTCACGTGTTTGCAAAGTGTGACACAAGTGTGGCAATTTATTTAAACTTCCCTGGAGGTCTCTGTTGAAGTTGTTAGTATTTCCTGTCACCTTGTTTTTCTTCTATGTGTTATGCTGATATAGGAATTGATTAGTGACTCAGTCAGGCAGATTAATCAAAATTATATTTAGCCATTTTTGGGATTTTGAGATTATCCCGGCAGATGTATGTGCCCACTTGGCAGAGTAACAGTAGTGTTAGTTCCCCTTGATTAGTTCCAAAATATCAGCTTTATCAATGGATAAGCAATTTATATTGTAGAGTTTTTATTTATTATTATTATTATTATTAAAATTTCTAATTAGTGTTAATTTAATATGAGCTATTTTTATAAAAAACATTTATAACAATCATTTTCATTTCTTTTATCTTATTTACTATGATTCTTGTTAAAATTACTGTTCTAGATTTGTTATATAGAATTTGTAGCATTTGATTCCAGATAACATCTTATAGAGTACTAGACCACTATTTTATAATTTAATTTTTTTTATCTTTAAATGAAAAAAAAATAAAAAAATCAGTATCTGCCGTAAGTGTTACAAGTTCTAGGTGTGTTATATATACAATTTGTGTTGTTTGACTATCTTGTAGATTCATTTATCACTATTTTATTTTATTTTATTTTATTATTTCATTTACTGTACTGTAGCACTATTTTATTTTATTTTACATTTTCTAGACCAGACTATTTATTTTAAAAAAGATAACTAAGTAAGGTTACACTTTATTTTAAGGTGTACTTGCATAATTTATAGTTATTACCATATAACTACATGTAACAAGGACAATGTAAAATACTAAACTGTATAACTAAACTGATAACTAAATAAATCAGTATCTGCCAGAACTGTCTATACCAGTGCATCCCTCTAAGCAATACTGATGTAGCTATGTCGTTTCAAACAAGCGTCTCATTCTGTACATGCAGTATGTCCACATCAATTTGCTCATAAACAGTCCAAAATCTTTCAGTGCCTTTCATCCCATCATCCTTCCATTATCCCCACTAATCTTCCAAAGAAAGTTTCTCTTAAAAGTGATTTCTCATCTTCACCATCTGCTCTCAGCAGCAGCCCAGTACATAGATTACATGGGTTGTTTCAGTTTTTTTTCCTTTTCTTTTTTTCTAAAAACAACAGATTAATAGAGATATTTAGTTACTGGAAGCTACAGGATGTAGCATCATTCATAAAAATGATGTCGTTGAGGGTGACGACAGCAGACCGTGCTGAAGAGTAGAGTTCATTTCAGGGGTCAGTTAATCTGAAGGACTCAGGCATAAAGATTAGGAGACTGAACCCAGATCAGATTTACACTGATGCATTTAGACATCAGCTGCATCTGAAATCGCATACCCTCTTGAGTAGGTACTTCTTTTGAATAAGTAATTACTTTTAAAAAAGTACAGGTATGTTATAATGATATGTATATCTGAATATAATGAATGTAATCTGGTTGCACTACATTCGCCATGCTGTCATTATCATGTGGCCTTCTAGCGTCAGTTTCGTTGCTTCACTGCCATTCATAAATCTTCTCCCATGGCCTCATGGGATAGTAAAGTGTCCATCATATGCACACAGCCGGAAATAGTACTTTTTTTTACTCTTTTATGTGTACTTTGAATTCAGACATACTACTCGTCACATACTGTTTTTCGCCTATTATATAGTAGGCAAGTGCAATTTTGGATGCAGCCATTGTCTTTTTGGGCTTTTGTGTGCTCAAGAAAACTCACATTCACATACACAAAGAGAGAAACATCACTCCATGTCAATTATTTCTTAATTTTGTATTTTATTGAGGAAATATCTTCTAAAAATAATGTAAAGATGATATTAGAGAAATATTGTGCATCCAGTTTTAAGATCAATAACTTAGTATTGCATTGAAAGCTTGAGATTTTTGCATAGTTTGTGGGGGGAAAACCTTTCTGTACATTGCTGTTACATTTACGTCCATGCATATGCTGTCTTGTGTGAAATTACTTTGCTTAATGTATGTTTTATGTATCTGCAGCATCCAGAATAAGATGATGTTCTCAGCAGCTTGACAACATCTTCACAAACTCTGCAGAAACAAGCAGAAAATCATTTCACACGTATATATATATATGTGTGTGTGTGTAGGAAGTGTGAGGTGTCTATATGCTTTATTTGTCTTGAAAATTTGTGTCATTTCTCACCTTCAAAATCTACTGTACCATCACCATTATCGTCCACCTCTCGGACGACAGCGTCAATCTCTCTGTGGTTCATGTGTTCTCCCAGTAATTTACTCATAGCAGATCTCAGTTCCTCAGTAGTGATTGAGCCATCGCCGTCCATATCGAACTGTAGACGAGACAGAACAACAGAATTTATGTGAAAATGCAGTGGTTCTTAATGATATTTGCATTTACGCTGGCCATGACCTCTAAAGAACAGTCATGCACCCTATACTTGGGTCGCAACACACCAACCGAGAACCACTGATCTGCTTTTCATCTAGAGCAAACTGACTTCATTAACTACAAGGACTTCATCCTCCTTCCAAGGTGAGAGATAACATTGTGGTAACAGGTCAAATGGAGTTTGCTGAAGCCAGGTGAGAGTTTTAGCACCTTCCGTTTGGGTGAATCCACAAAATGCCAAATAACCTTAATTGTTTGTCATTGTGCAGCAACAGACACATGTTTCTGTTTAGTTTGTCTTCTCACCTCTTTGAAAGCATCTCGCAGTTCCTTCACACCAATCATGCCTGCTGTTTCTGCCAAAAGCTTTGGGGCCATTAACTCCACAAAGTCTTCAAAGTCTACCTTCCCTCCCACTGAGACAAAAAGAAAGTGAAAACAGATTACAAACAGATAAACATGTTTCCCTTTACTTTTTTTCTGCATGTATATTAATGTTTTGCTAATATTGCATGCAAAACAACCATGCCAGTGAAGTACTTTGAATTTAAGCCTGATAGAAAAAGACACTCTTTACTAACTAACTTAATTTATGCTACTTACTATTCATGTTGATGTTCTGGCCCAACTCGATCAGCTCCATCTCGGTTGGCATATAGCCCATCGTCCTCATCAGGTTTCCCAGGTCCTTACAGCTAATTAGGCCATCTTTATCTTTATCAAATTCATTAAATGCCTCTCTCAGCTCTGAAAACAAAGAAAGAGTCATCAAGATGTGTACACTCTTAAAAATAAAGGCTCTTTATTGGCTTTGATGATTCCATAAAGAACCTTTGACAGGTTCTTTAGATAATTAAAATGTTCTTCACACTATGGTGCGGTCACACTACACTTTTCGTTCCATTGACTTCCATTCATATCACTGTAAAACCGAACAGTGAAATTAATTAAATGAAATGAGTTCGTTTCACTCAAATAATAATAAAAGTTCATTGTACTTAATAGAAAAAAAGTTGTGTGAACTCAAAATTTGATTGTAGTAAGCTGAACTTAATATGATTGAGTTGAGTTGCAGCAAATTTCTAATTCCCAGCATGCTTTGAGTCAGACTGTAAATGCTGAAATTAAGTGTTAGATTAACATAAGGAGACATAAGTTAGTGTTTAATGTTGTGTTATGTTGAGATTTACAGGGGGTTCTGTTATGTTAGTTTTGTAGGGTTACCATTGTGCCGAAGAGTAGAGTCTGTGGTTAGGTTGAGGATGGGCTGCAAAACTTTTAAGACCACATATACTGTATGTTGTTTGATTATATCCATGCAAATATATAATGACAGTGTCTTTGATAGTTATAATAGCATGTGTTGTTTCCTGTCTAACATTTAACCAAAATCTGAATGTGATGTGTATGCAAATTAATTATATGTAATTAACATTATGATGGGGCGAGGCGGAGAACTGTGGGAGCGAAGGGATGATGGTGACGTGAGTGTGCGCCACACCGGCCTTGCTCCGCTTCCACAGCTCTTGGCCCCGCAACACTTGCCATAATAATTTTAAGTTCTACTAACTTAAAAAAATAAGTTAGTTTACTTAAATGTAATTTATTTATTGAGTTTTACAGTGTTCATGTTTTGTCATCATTGCTTTGTATACCAATGTTTTTGCTTGGTCTTATGTAACTTTATTATTTTGAGTTTGATGAACTTAAACCATTTAAGGCAATCGGTTTCCTCCAACCATTTAAGTAGACTAAGTTAGATTTGTTACCTGAATTCAAACTGAATGAATGGAATAAACTTGAAATGTTTAAGTTGAGTTTACTCTAATGATTGACTAAACCAACACTAAAATATAAGTGAATTTAACTTAATGTATATGAGTTCACAGTACTTATTGGTTTTAAAACTTAAATGGTTTAAGGCAATCGGTTTCCTCAAACAGTTTGAGTTACAGTAACCTATTACAGTGTATGAATGCTAAAGACTGGCAACGCAAGTTCATTTGAAGAAGTTTCACATTACTACGGAGCCCTGCCATAGACTATATAGAAAGACTGTTTACTCTTATGAGTTATGAATGGGAGAAACTGCAATGCACAATATGGCGAAATACATCCTGCCTTAGTAAAAGAGCCAATCGCTGATTGATCAAGTCATCGTGTCACAGCTGCCGTTAGAAGCTCCGGTTCCCATAGAAACCTGAGACTCGTGCATAGGACTGCATATGCGCATTGGCTCATCTAGCCTGAAAAATAATAATTTTTAATGCTATTTGAGCATAAGAAACAACATTTATAGGACTGTTCATGTTGGATTTTGTTGCTAATTTGAAATATGTTATTTAATTGTGAGTTCACCAAGCAGTCTTTGAGATTTCAGGATTCGCCCATTCAAATAGATAGGACTTGGTTTTGAATGCCTGAAATAGCTGCCCAGAGGTGTTGCAAATATGGCCGCTGAATGAACAGATTTTTTGACCCCGCACATGACATGCAGACAAAAAAATATAAATTGTGGCCAGAAATTAAGAATTGGTTCTCACACATTAAGAATCTGTTCTCGTTTTAGTAAATTGTGGCCACAATTTATTCATTTGTTCCCTTGTTTTAGTAAATCTTGGTCATGTTGAACTAATTAGTTCCCTTGTTTTGTTATGATGTAACTAAAACAAGGGAACAAATTTGAATAAATTCATAAAAATAAATCAACATTGAAAAATTTGTTTTCTTGTTTTAGTTAAATCAATGTTTCAGTGCTGCCATGATTTAATAAAATGAGGAAATTAATTAAGTCATGAAAATGAATTATTACAACATGGTTATTTTATAGTTATTATTATAGAGTGCACACAATTTACTTAAAATGAGGGAATGAATTAATAAAACGTGCTGATATATTAGTAAGTCGTGGGAACAAATTGTTAATTACATACATATTTTTTTGTCTGCACGTCATGTGCAGGGCTCCGTACGTTCGGTAAACTCTGACCGTTGCAGTGTCTGTAGAAATTTTGTGTGCTTAAAGTCAAATGTGACCGCAGCATAAGGAAAACAGAGCAGTTCACTGAAGGTTCTTTAGGGAGCCAAAGAGGGTTCTATGGCATCACTCCTTTTGGAACCTTTATTTTAGTGTATAAACAGCACATATTTCAATAATAAAAGCCATTAAAAGCTAATTGGAATGAATGAATAAATAAGTAAATATGTAAGTAAATAAATAAATCAATACATAAATAAATAATCAATAGCTATTATACATTTCTTCCTATTGAAATAGTCTCAAAGCATTTTAATATGTTCGTAAAATAATGTAAGTGTGTCTAAATAAAATAAAATTAAGCTTTGACAGTAGTAATGCCCACATATCACAAATGACAGGTGTGTTTACCTTCAATTTCATCATCTGCCAATTCTCTGTCCTGCAAAACCAAAATGACAGGTTAAACCTCTCAAACATGTTTCACGTCGTCTGGACGTCCTGGTCTCTATTTAGATTTTTTCAGATTAATCTAAAAGGCTTATTTCACCCCATTTTGATAATGTAAAAAGTGCTTTTAAAAGCAGTCACAGTGCATTGTAATATATCTCATTAAGAAGATAACACTCAATGGCACGTTCCTCCCATTTTCCTATGAATTAGAAGGTTTATCGGCTGAATGTGACTAAAGGTTTAGTGTGATGACAGATTAATACACCACCTGATTAAGTGGGGCTGAATATGATTATGTGTCTGCTGAATCAGGCCAAACATAGATAATAATGTAATACAACACAAATCCAACAATTTTATGATTGCACAGCATTTCCTTTTTTTTTTTTTTTTTTTTCATATTTTAGAAATTTGATTCATAATAAAACTAATTAATAAAAAACTAAGAAACATAATAAAACTAATCAAAAAGTTTACACGTGTTAACATTAGTTAACTACATTAGTTAACATGAACTGACAATGAAAAGTACTTCTAAAGCAATTATCAATCTTAGTTATTGTTAAATTCAACATTTACTAATACATTATTAAAATTAAAAGTTGTATCTGTTAATATTATTTATTGGACCTGAGTGAACCTGAACTAACTAACAATAAACAGTTGCATTAGTATTACCTAACGTTAACAAAGATCAATAAATACTGTAACAAATGTATAGCTCATTGTTAGTTCATGTTATAATGCATTAACATTTACAATGACTTGTAAAGTGTTATCAGGTCAAATAAAAGTAATTAAAAAATAATGTACTAAACATATAATTTGTCTTGACTGTTAATAAAATGGGATGTTATAAAGTAATTTTCTAATTGTATTGTACAGGATTTACATTTTTTCTCATATTTAGACATTTGTTTCATAATAAAAAAGGCAACACTTTACAATAAGGTTCCAATAGTTAACGTTAATTAACTAACAACACAATACATTTGTTACACTATTTATTAATCTTTGTTAATGATAGTTAGTAAAAATAGTTGTAAGTTCATGTTAGGTCAGGTCCATTAAATAATATTAGCGGATATAACTTGATTTTAATATTTTTTGAGTAAATGTTGAAATAAACATTAAGTAAGATTAATAAATACGTAGGAAGTAGTTTTCATTATTCATGTAACCTAATGTAATTAGGAACTTTTTTTTGTAAAGTGTTTCCCATAAAACTAATAAAAAACTATAATAAAAAACATAATAAAAACTAAAAATTATATGATCAGTAAGTCATGGCAACTTAACTTTTTACATCACTTTAACTCATCAAAATAATTTACGCTTTTTATTAGTTATATGTGATTCAACTCAATTTTTTTTAAAGTCAGTTTAATATAATTTAAGTTGCAATAACTTGTACAACCAAGCTGATTAAAATTGAAGGCGGTAACTGAACTTATGTTTTTTAAACAGGTGAAATTTTTTTGCAGTGTAATAAAAAAAAATAATAATAATTTTACATAAACACAATTTGTCTATACTGTGTTCCTAAAATGGGATGATGTTGAAATAATAAATACTATAAGACAAATCTGACATATATTCTAATGACTGTAAATATACAACATACTTACAATTTTAGCTCCCCGTAAGAAGATGCATGCAGTCATATCTGTATTGGGATGAGCTGTCTGTGATCAGCGTGTGTCCTAAGCTGCTCATAAACAACCAAGGCATAAGTATGTATAGCATATGTGCATATAAGTTTATTCATAACTTCATTATACATTAAATGCATTAAAGTAAATTAAAAAGCTAAAAGTAAGAAGTATACTGTTTTGAACAGTGAACAACAATATTAAAATAAATGTAAAAAAATGCTTACCCTGTACTGTAATCAGTCTGGAGTGAAAAATCTGTCTTTATCTGTTGGTCCTTTCTTTTTTCCAATCTTGTCACAGTGTTCGCTGACTCTGCCGGTTGACCTTCCTCCTCAGACCGCCTGTGCCCTCTGATTGACTGGCTCGGCTCGTGAGGGCTTTTTGTATGGTGTATGAAAGTGACCGGGGGAGGGGTCATACTCACATCATTTTGAAGGCTGATATGATCAACAATCAGACTCAGACAAGAAATAAAGTGAATTAACTGCTCTACTTACCTTAATTTTTTTATAAAAATAAAAATCCTGTTCAATTAATTTAATAAGGTACACTGTAAAAAATGGCATGTTTACAGAAAAAACACTGGCAGCTGTAGTTGCCAGAATAATTCAGTAACAGAACAACCTGTAAATTTTACAGTTTAAAAGTGAAATTTACAAATATATATATAAATACTAATAATTAGAAGGTGCACACAGTGGCATGCACACAAAACACTATCATGGTAACATACAGTGAAATAATGCAATAAACATTCATTTAACAACATAAGATGTAATATAAAATTCTAATATACACAACTGGTAACAAAAAACCACGAAGAAACATAAATAAAATTAAAAACCATCAAATGTGAAGTGTCAGACACAGAAAATTCTGGGAATGTCAATTTTACGGCTTTTCACAGTAAATTATAAGATATTTGTTGTTTTTAACCAAGAAAATAACATAAGTGGTAAAGTTCAATCATAAACTATGAAATTATGAATATACAGCTGACCAGGAGTCAAGACAGTGTGTAGTAACTCTAAAAGACGAGATACGTGACACAGAATGAGCGAATAAAGATACTTTTAAAAAACACCAAGAACATGAAACGAACTACACATAAACATTGATGATGCAGAACAATGAACAGAGGAAAACAGAGGGCTTAAATACACTAGGAATGATAATCAAAGAAACAAAGAAGAGGTGTGCACTAATCAGAGAGCATGGAAACAAACTACGAACTAGAACTCAGGCAAAAGCGTGACAGGGAAAACCATGAACTAGAAAAATTACGCGACAAAGACGTACTAAAAATGGAAAAGTTTTTCCTTCACGTTTTTTTGCGTACACACGACAGTGTTGTCAAAATGATCCCTTTTCACTGCGAAAACGACTAAAAATGATGTGTTATGCTGCCAGGCCAATAGTTGGCGATGTCACTGTAAAAGTAGTTGAAGTAAGTTGAAAACGGTGTCTTGTAAACGGCCCTTAAACAGAGGATGACAAAGAAACTAAGGGGTCGTTTACATTACATCGATTTCAACTAAAAATTGAAAACTTTTGATGTGTTTTGGCCGCTCATTTACACAACAATGGTGTTTTGGGCGCCTCAAAGCGCAAACTTTTGAAAATGGGTTTCAAAGTGCAAGTTTTTAAAAACAATACCGTTATCATGTCCGTGCAAACTACAAAACCGCAAATTTGTAAAAAGTTCAGTCTATAGGCACATAGTGTTTCTTTACAAATACAATTTTCACACTTGAAATAGTTAACCCTGGGTCATTCTAAACCCAGGGTAAACAGAATCCTGGGTTATCTTGCTTTACATTTCACACTGCTCATAATTTACCCGGGGTTAACAATTAATCTTGGGTATTCATAAGCTAACGCTTCACACTGTACATTCCTAAACCCTGGGTTACCGTTCTTATTTGTGGTGTCAGTGTCATTGATTGGATAAATGCAGCACGAGACCTGTTTACATAGCTTTAGCATTGTGCATCCTCTTACTACTGACTGTACTATCGAGTTTATACTGAATGGACATTTCGGACTATAAAGGTAAGAATGAAATGGTCTCTACTTCACTTAAAATCTCAAACGCTGAATTTACTGTTTATATACAATGCGCAGTGTTTCTTTGACTGTCTATACACTATAAGTCTATTGTTTAGCCGTTGCTAAGCATCTAGTCATAAAATTCAAACACTGTGTCGTTTTACACTGCAAGTTTGGCACTGCAATGCAGGGTTAACACTGCAATAGCGGTGCTAACCCTGGGTTAAAAGCGGTGCTAACCCCACTTCTAAATTACAAGTGTGAAACGCTCCTTTACCCGGGGTTAAAAGCGGTGTCTAGAACGAAGATAACCCGGGGTTTAGTGCAATGTGAAAAGCCCTAAAGTGACATCGCCAACTACTGGCCTGGCAACATACAGCGGTTTTTAGTTGTTTATGCGGATTCATGTGAACAGAAATCATTTTGACAACGTTGTCATCTGTTTGCAAAAAATGCAAAGGAAAACCGTTTCTGTTTTAGTACAACGTTGTTGTGTAAACAATAAATAAATACAACCATCAGGTAACACATGAATATGACAGTAAAATAATGAAGTAAACATTAACTACACAAAACAAAAATCCTAAGAAACATAATTATTTACATAAAATAGAATCAAATATAATGTATCACTCTGAGATATCTAGTCCTTTTACAGTTTTTCACGTTAAATTACAAGATGACCCTAATTTTGTGCTAATAAAACATTTTTTTTTTATAGTAAAATAACATCTCTTTGAATTTAATATAATCTTTCACTGTAAATGGTAACCAATGAACAGGTTGTTTATATTTTATGAACATTAAACTTTACATTATTCTAATCAACCTTTTTATTATTATTATTATTATTTAAACTTTTTGTAGCTTACTATTTTTGCATAATCTGTGCTTTTCAAACATCACACAGAAATTAGGTTATGGCAAATATGTAGTATTCAAATATAATATCCATAATTTTATGATTGTAAAATTGTAGAATTTGAGAAAGGTTTAATTTATTACACGTATATGTGTTTGGTGGTATATTTAATTTGCATCTTCCACATTAACATTTCAAGCATAATAAGATAAGACCGACTCATCTGAAGAGATCCTCTTCTGATTGCACATTCATATTATTTCCATAAACTGAAAATAGACAAATAGGGATTAAATGAAACACCCCTGCTGTTTCTACAAGGGCGTTAATTCATGGCATCATAGCATATGGTAAATCCTTTTCCACGAACTGTTCACAGGAATTTCTTAGAAAATGTCACTTTTCAGAACTGTCCTAGAGCTTTATGGTGTGCACATCACACGATTGTCTACATACTGCATAACATTACAGTTATCAGAATGATTTAATACACAATGTGACACTTGTGTGCTAATATAAGTCTATAGTTCATATAAAACAAGACTAGAGATGCTAGAGCACATGTGAATGTCATTAACCGTCTTTATTGCACTCATTTGTCCTGACCGTCATTGTTGTTCCACAAACATATTACATTTATCTCTTTACCTTATCGCTGTTACATAAATGTATGGTTTCATCGTACAAATCGTATCCAAATTTCCCAAATCTGTTTGCATAAGGGATTAAGTCTGAAGCTTCGGCCTTGGGCAACTTAATACAGATTTTATTATTATTTATTTATTTTCCTCTGTATTTTGTTTTTGGAGGAGGGGAGTGATGCCAGAAAAGGTTACATAAGGGACAGCGTCAAGGAGAAACTGAGGAGCGAGAGGCTGAAATTCACGGTGACCCAGGATGAAGTTCAAAGAGAAGGTGAGGAGATGAGAATATCTAAAAGGGAGGATAAGAAGGATGAAAGGCATCGCATTTCATAAACGGATAAACAGATCAGAGACAGATGGGCCGATTCATGTTGAGGTCCTGCTTTAATGGCATCCAAAAGCACTTTATATATTTTTTTTTAAGGCATTTTATTAATTATAGCTATAATATAGTGTATAATAAATATAATTAAATATATGTATAATCTTTCATATATGTATAATATTGCAGATCAGTTTCTTTATCCAACTTCTTCCAATAAGAAAGACGTTTAAAACATTTTCATGTCAGCACCCTCTGCTTTGACAGTCATCTCTAAACTTTCATATTCATCATTTAACTTTCAGTGGCTCACATTTAAACGTGTTTATTATTTTTAGGCATGTTGCCTTTTCACTATATTTGTTGGGAACTGGAAGCAAAAATCTAACAGGTCCACTGTACTCGTACTTGGATGTTTGTTAGAAAAAACTACTAGATTATTATTATCCAAACTCAAGTAAAATATCACATATCCCTTATGAAAATTAACCATGGTTTTGCTACACTAACTATGGTTAGTTTAACCATGGCAAGTAAAAGTGTAGTAAAACTGTGGTTATACAGATTGGTAATCAATCCGCCAAAAAAAAACACATGGTAAATACACTTTTACTATAATAAAACCATTGTTAATTTACAGCAGTACATTTCGGTCCATTGGTACTTTTTTATTACCAGTTAAAGCCTATCGATAACATGTATTTTACTATGAGTGTATAATTCTCACAAAATTGCTAATTTTGTTTATTCATTCTCAGAAATAACTGGTACAAAAGCTGTCACTGATAACAATTACAATACCTAACAGCTGAGTAGTAACAAATAAAAGTAATGTGACACTTATGATACTGTATTATTGATGTGAAACCTATTGTACTTTACCATTAATTATTTTGAAGCATTACTTGACATGGGTTTAAAATAGCATGTCTATACACAAAAATAGTGTTGTTTTCCTGTAGATAAATGCTGTCCTATGTGCATTTCATCTATGAATTTATGAATACAGAATCCATTTACGTTGACTAATAGACTCAAACCTGTGGAGGGACTTTGCCTTCTCATTTCATTCTTCAACACGCCACTAAAAGCAGGCTGTGTCTGTGTGTGGAGTCTGTTCTGTACTGTAATGAAATGCGTATTTAAAGAACATTAGAAAACCCTTAATTTGCACTTCACCCGCACTTCCGATTTCCGGTCGGCTCCCGCCCCGCTCCGCCATCATGAAGTCCTGAACAAAAAGCGAATGAGACAGGAAAAGAAAAACAGGGACGGACCTGTCGATGACAGAAAGAGGCAAATTGAACGCATGACACCGACGGCATGACAAAAAATGATGAAAGTACGCGCGGCAGAGGCGGAATATCGGACTGTGATTTAAAGTGCTCGTCCGTTGTGCTTGACAGTCAGCTGATTGAGTCCGTTAACGGTTAACAGCAGTATTATTCATTTTAATACATATGATCGGACTGATTACCGGCCGCTGATCGCGATCATTACGTTAAAAATCGATGGATCGCTATTCAAATCCATCGCTTTTTGTGAAGTGAGAACGGAGAAGAAGAGGCCAGATTTTCCTCTGCAGGCCGGGAGCTAGCTGACTCTAGCTAGCTACAGTGGATCCCATAAACCACGGTAGGACAGACTCGTATAAATCATTTAATATAGGGCTGGATGACATGCATGGCGTGGAATATCGCTAAACTGATTTCTGTTGTCTAAATGTTATTTGGATCGCTGCAACTGTTTTTGCAATGCATTCGATGTGTTTTGGGTAATTGCATTCATGTTTGCACAATATTCGTTCAGCTGCATCGCTTTATCTTCCTTCTGCTCATTCAAGTGATTGTGCAACATAATATATTATTTAACATTGTTAAGCCTGACATATAACTTAGAAATTATTTTTAGCGTATTGAACCTTTAAACAACATATGAAAGAAAGAGAGAAAAAAAAAAGGTGTGCACGTGTTTTGTCATATTTGATACATGAGGCTTTTTATGGCACATATAGTGAAAATATGAAGCTCATACTGGAGGAGGGGGGAAAAAACACCCCGGTTTTATTCAGAGGACCAAAATGAGAAATAATATGCAATTTGGTGAGGATGTTATGAAAATTACCAAAAAGTAAGATGAAATTCTGATAGCTTGTGATGTAAATCAATGAGGTCTTTATACAGTATAACACATTACTTGAATAAAATGCATATAAATATCAGTTGTCACTCTTTATCTCCCAATAATAAGTCTTATTAAGATGATATTTAGGTTTATGATCAAAACTCTGTAGTTATAATTGTGGGGAGCAAAACATATAATGCAATGCAATACAGTCAGTGATGACCAAATTAACATTCCTCAAAAGCTAAATGTTCATCCTGAAGTATAACAATTTAAAAGTTAATCTACATTAATTTCTAAGGCTTCTATATTATCAACATGATCAAAACTTTTAAAATAGTTGTACACAATCTACTACATACCTTCTGTCATCTGATTGTAAAAAAAGAAGTGGTGATTCACGTCTTTTTGCTGTGAAATTCCTAAAGATTTTTCAAGTAAATGTAAGAAACTTTTAAATTGAGTTAATCTTACATATACTTGAAATCTTGGAAGATTTCACAGCAAAAAGACACGTGAACCACGACCTGAAGGGGTTTAGTAGATTGTGTACAACTAAGTTTTGATCATGTTGATAATTCAGAGGCCTTAGAAATTCATGTATCAAATATGCTAGTAGGCATTAAAGTGTTAACATTGAAGTTACACAAGATTGACTGAAAGAATCCTGTTCTGTATATGAGAGTTCCTTCTTCTCACACATTGTATATTCTCAGATTTCATCTATTTCTTCTCTTTCCAGGTGAATGTTTTTGCATGCGTGTTAAACACTCCTAATCTTAACATGAACATGACTCAGACAGTCATGGAGATGTGCGAGTCTGAATTGTGAGTCAGGTGTCTGGTCCAGCATCCTGCTTTTGAATGCTCTTATGTGATGCATAATCAATTTCATTTCAATCGTGGATGGTTCAGATCATCACCCTATTTTAGTTGTTCTTACATAATGCACTCTGTTGCATCTCATTATATAGTGGCGTTTGACTGTTCGTGAACCCTTATGAGTTTTATGCATAAATCTGACCTACATTAAGACGAGATCATCTAAGCTGTATAACTAGATACATAAAATCCAATTAAATAAATAGCACAAAAAACACTGTATATTTTCACTTAAACTGTGATAAGTGCCTTTTGTGTGTGAATTTGGTTTCAAACTCTGTAATGGGTTCACATTTCTTCAGGTCTTTTCACAACATTTCTATTGGGCTAAGATCAGAACTTTGGTTTTCAGCTAACTTTAGACTGGCAACAGTGTTCCTCTTGGAGAGCAGTGGTTTTGGCTCTTTCTATTCTGTCAAGCACACTAATGATGCAAGAGAGGCCTGTTTTGTGACCTCCTGGAATATTATATTGCTCCTGGACTGATTTCATATAATGGATTTTTGAAAACTTTCAATGATCTGCAAACTTCAGGATCAGACTAGATGGAGAAGATCTGGGTTTGTTCTTTCTGTAAGGCAGGGCTGCTAAACTTCGATTACAATTAATCTCATTAGTTTTCAATTACTCCAATGACCTCATTAAATGAACTGAACTAATAATCCTAGTGGTTCACGTACTTTATACAGCAAAGATGTTTATTCCTGGATCAATAAACAAATTAATAAATGCAAAGTAAAAAAAAATGCAATGATTTTCTGAATCTGAGTTCTTGTTCGATTTGATATTGATTTGGATGTATCTCAAGTAGATTTGTCAAAAGTACAGACTTCGGTACCAATCGGTTTTAAAAATGTGACTCTTTGAGCGTTGTTGAGTGGATTCATAAACACCTCTGATTGGCCGTTGTGTTCATGACTCATCGGATATGTCTGTGATTGGCTACAATGATCAACGCACTGGAGCATTTGAAAGCACATGGAAGTGTTTGTATTTGAAAGTGGGAACAGGAGCATTTGAAAGCATGTGTCTATCAGCGGACTGGTCCGCGATAGATGCCTGCTTTCAAATGCTCCCTTGTGTATCTGTGTAACCGCTCTGTAAATAGCATCATTGACTATTTATGTTTTTGAAGCCTATCACAATGAGCCATGAACACAGTGGCCAATCAGAGGTGTTTACGAATCTGCCCAACAACGCTCAAAGCATCACAATTTTAAATATTCAGTACCAGCATGATACCAAAGTCGGTACTTTAATCTCTAATCTCAGGTACAGTATATTAAAAATATAAACATTGAAATGGTGGCTGTCAACTTCTGTCATGACAGATTTATTCAAACATGCATTAAATGAGGCATCGCTAACATAACGTAATATAGTTCATATATTTAGCAAAATGCTCCTTTCAAAAGTTTTTTCTTCTTTAAAGCGGCTTGTAAATGGAATGTCACTTATCTCATGAAAGCCATTCAATGTCCAACTAGCAAGAATTTTTTTTATGTATGTTGAAACACTGAGCAACTACATGTGACATGATACATTTCAGTCATTTGTAATGTATCTTTCAACATACCTTCTTATCTTTCTTCACCTTTATTTAGTGCTAGTAGAAAGAGGAAGACGATTATCGATTCACATGTGATCTGAGCTGCTGTTTGAACTGAAGCGCTCTGTTACGCCACATTGAGAGCTGCGAAACAGTACTTATAGTTTGAATATCGTGGTAAACTTGACTGAATTTGAAAGCTGAGACTTTTTTTCATATAAAAAGTAAAAGCTTATTGGATGGTAGGCATGCTACAAATAATGTTTTGTTCATGAACGCATCAACAGAAAACAGCATAGACTGATTAGGATTTAAGAATTGAAGTGTTCAATATCAGAATGAAGATAGATTAAAATGAATCAATATTGTCAACCCTGCCCTACCAGAGTTACAGGACCTGGATAAAGATAACAATGTATTAAAAATAAAGAACATTCTTAATGGTTTCTAGCTTTGTTTAATTTTGATCAGATGCCCATTCTGTTCCATATTTGGAAAGAGCACTTTTGATATGTTGAATGTTTCTATTATTGGTCGTTGGAATTAATTATTCATAATTTGTTGTAGAAATATAGGCCTGTCCCCTTTTTATCAGCGTCAACCCTGAGCTGTATACTGGATTCTTGAGTTGTTTGCTGTATGTAGGGTAGATGCTTTATAGCTGATTTGTCCTGTTCAGTTTCTCCTAATGGTTCTATTTTAGATTTTTCAAGTCTGATGTTGTTGCCTCCGATGTTAATGTGCAAACTCCCTTTTTTTTTTTGTGTGCGTGAAGGCGCTGGCCATGCCGTCGAGTGCGCGGGCTGGGAGTCTCAAGGACCCGGAGGTGGCGGAACTTTTTTACAAGGAGGATCCTGAGAAACTCTTCACAGACCTGCGTGAGATCGGCCATGGCAGCTTTGGAGCCGTCTACTTTGTAAGTGGCCATTAGGACATTCAGAGCTGTAGCACAGTTCAGTGAACTGAGATGAAGTGACTATCTGTGCCTCTCTTCCCCACTCCTCATGTGTTTCTGTTTTTCTTTGCCCGCTTCCTATAGGCCCATGACATCCGCACCAATGAGGTGGTGGCCATCAAGAAAATGTCCTACAGTGGCAAGCAATCTAATGAGGTGAACACAGACACACCAACTAGTTTTGGTTAAGCAAAGCAGTGTGACTTGGCTAGAATCAATCTGCAAGAAATCTCAAACATCATGCAGGTGGCTTTATGTAAGAGCAAGATGATGGCTCCGTTCCAAAACCTATTGAGCTGCCTACCTGGGAAGCATTTTTAGGCATCTGACACAAAGGATGTTTTAAAGTATTGGCAGAATCATTATACTGCCTTCAGTTTTGATGTGAACTCTTTGTGTATGTGCACAGCCGAACACATAGCCTTTCAATGTGTGGGTGAATACAGGCGGTCGACGCATGCGCACTAGAAAATTTCATCCTTGTCCAGTGTTTGTGATATTTTTCTCCAGAAGCTGAGTAATAAAAATGTTTTTGAACTAGAGTTGCATGCATTTCATAAACCCCTCACACAAGCGCTCGTCAACGCAGGCATCTGATGTTGTTGCCGTCTCTGGTAGTTTGTTGTTTGTTGCGTCTCATGTTTCTTTCCTGACTATGAAATAACAGGCTGAGGCAGTGTTTCCACAAAAAAAAGCATACAGAGTAGGAAGAAAGGGCAAATGTCAGCAACATTGTTGTTGCGTTAGCTTAGCTACTTGCTAACAGGAAACTCCATTGTAATCAATAGAGTGTAACAGTCTGTTCTGGAAGTAAAAATCCCATTCTTTTTCTCCATAGGAAAAAGTATTTTTAAAAGGGACGTATCATGAAAATGTAACTTTTTCTGTGTTTAAGTGCTATAATCGGGTCCCCGGTGCATCTACCAACCCAGAAAACGTGAAAAGGACAACCCAGTAACTTTGTTTTGGCTAGCCTTTCTCTGCAAGCATGTGGTAAAAAATCGAGTCGCTCAGATCTCGCTCCCCTTGTGACATAGGAAGTGGAACTTATTATAACATTACTGCCCCTTAATCTTCATGTTTCCACCCACTGCGCCGTCATTTTGTTTTTGCAAGCGAAAACGGTGTACCAGTTCTAAGGCCATGGCAAATGTTCAAGCAAAGCATGCTAACTGTTCTATTGTTGGCTGCACAGACAAGAACAAAACACTATTTAGAGTCTCATTAGCTTGGATAGCCTGCAAGTTGACCCTGGCAAGCTCGATTGCTAAAAAAAGGAGCGTTTCTGTCCAAGCGCTATTTTGGGAAAAAATATTAGACCATTCACAGCATTTGATAGCAATCATAAATGTTAGCCTGGTGTGCATGGCTCTGTTTGGCAAACAGGTACGCTGTATAGTGGGTGTCCATACAGGTTTTGCACAAAAGATGCACATGCTAGTCGAGTTGAATCAACTCCACAGCAACTACATACATTTATCTATTAACCATTCAGAAACGTCCAGATGCATTCTAAAAGTTGTAACTTCTTCCTGAGTCTCTCCATCAGTGTCCGAATCCAGTTTGAACAATGTAAGGCTGAACACCGTTACTGACAATCCTCATTTTGTCTGTGTGAGATTCTCCAGCTTTGTTGTTGTTGAGCAACAGAAGCACAAGCTGTTAAAGCTCCGCCCTCTTCTGGAAAGGGGGCTGGGAGCAGCAGCTCATTTGCATTTAAAGGGACACACAAAAATGACGTGTTTTTGCGCACACCCAAATAGGGGCAAATTTGACAAGCTATAATAAATTATCTGTGGGGTATTTTGAGCTGAAACTTCACAGACACATTCTGGGGACATCAGAGACTTATATTACATCTTGTGAAAAGGG
The DNA here is from genome assembly GCA_037101425.1 of Elopichthys bambusa. Lineage (NCBI taxonomy): Eukaryota > Metazoa > Chordata > Actinopteri > Cypriniformes > Xenocyprididae > Elopichthys > Elopichthys bambusa. Next base: position 27,455,330 of record CM074449.1, read on the forward strand.
GCATTAAAGGTCCCCTTTAATGGTAACTTATAAACCTTTAAACTAGGTGGTTAATTGATGGTATCTGCTTTTGTTGAAGCCATCAGTCTGCATTATTTCAACTTATTTTTAAAGTAATTCTTTAACAACAGAATTCCTGGTGAAAAAAATACATTACCCATGATTCTGCAATGAAATCTCCACTAATCAGAATCAAAACAAGCAAATTGTGCCAGATCTTGTCTTTATATTTCTCCAACATTTTTAAATTGATTTTCATTTTCAATGCTTCATGGGATTGTATTTGTTTCCTTGTACTGTTTATAATTTTTACTTTAAGTTAGTAATGTTGTGATTCTCCTTGTAGCTGGATGGTTTGGTCCATGGCCATATAACTACTAAACGAAGACTCTCTGGAAGAATCTCTGTTGGAAAAATACTTCCGGAAACATGGCCACAAAAAAAGTGGCTGGGCGCTGTTGAACTCTGAGTTGAGAGTTGTTGCCCATATAGAGCGTTCCAAATCGCTCTCTTATGAGGTTACAGTTAGGAAGCTGTCTATTTGGCACTAGACAGGAAGGCAGTTCATATGTGGCCATAAAATACTGTTTTTTTTTTTTTGTTTTTTTTTTTTTTTTTTTTTTTGTATTGACCGGCTTGTTACCAAGTTCTGTTTTTTGCAAGCCCCAGCACTGCATTCAAATTATGTAAATCACACAGCATCTCTCTGGCCAAAATAGATGGTTGTGCCATTTAAACAGTAGAAACGACTCCCTTCGCTATGCCGCAGAACACTTGAACGCCAAGTGCCACGCTACGCCTCATTTACAATCTCACCGCAGTACCACACAACATTTGAAAGAACACACTTTCGGCTGTTTGACACAATCACATAGATCAGAAATTTGAACTGAAGGGGGGCAGAAGCCGACGCTGAATAGTCCCTTGATTGTTTCATTGTTCTCTCGTTCCTGCTGTAGAAATGGCAGGATATCATCAAAGAGGTGAAGTTCCTTCAAAAGCTGCGGCACCCCAACACGGTGGAGTATAGAGGCTGCTACCTGCGCGAACACACAGCATGGGTGAGTGTTTCTGTGTGTGGGAGGGAGGCTGAACGCTGTTCAAAAGCCTTGTTCAGGAAGAGAATGTACTGACCCGCTAACACTGTTTCCATTTACTACAATAGCAGCCTTACATGCACCACTTGTCGCTTGCTAACAGCAATTATACTTTTTCTTTATCTCCACCTTTCTCTTCTGTATCTACCACTCATTGATCTTCCTGTCCTTCTTGTCTTGTAGCTGGTGATGGAATACTGTTTGGGCTCTGCCTCGGATCTGCTGGAAGGTGAGTGAATTGTTTCAGGGGGCATGTGGATGTTTACAGCTGATGCGGAAGTGTAAAAACGTCCCTGGTCAAGAAGTTTGCAGAAACAAAAAACAGGATCCCGCTTTTTTTCTTCCCCTTTCCCAGTGCACAAGAAACCACTACAGGAAGTGGAGATAGCAGCAATTACTCATGGTGCATTGCAGGGCTTGGTATACCTCCACTCGCACAACATGATTCACAGGTACAGAGCAGCTTGTATCCTGTTTTTCAAAAGCATTATGCAGATTAGGGGTGTGCGATATGTATTGTCTATGACGGGTTGTCCAATCCTGCTCCTGGAGAGCCACTGTCCTGTAGAGTTTAGCTCCAACCCCAATTAAACACACCTGAACCAGCTAATCAAGGTCTTACTAGGCATACTAGAAACTTCCAGGCAGGTGTGTTGAGACAAGTTGGAGCTGAACTCTGCAGGACAGTGGCCTTATAGGACCGAGTTTGGACACACCTGGTGTACAATAATATAATTGTTGTTTTAAGGATGTGGAAGCTGACATTTTCGAGCATGTCACTCACTTTACAAAAAAACAGACAACACACCTTGAGTGCACACTTTCACTGTGTGATGTAGCCTAGTAGAATGACTCCCAAATTCAAGATATGTGGGCAAAAATTAGTTTTTGTTATATTTCTATATGATATAGTTAAAAGGGCTCAAAATTAACTTTTTTACTTATCACTGGTGCTCCCAACTTCAAAAATTTAGGAGCACCCACTGAAAACTAAGAAAGATTTCTTTTATTTAAAAACAACACAGCATTTTTTTTTTTTCTCCAGCAAATGGGCCAATTCCGATACTGGTTGTGGTTTTTTGTCTTTCTTTCTTTTTTTTTTTTTCTTTGTTTAAGCAAATTTATTTGTTGTTTATTTGCTCTATAACAGGCCAAACAAACAATATCTGTAGCCATTTGAAATTAGAGGCACCACTGCATTTTAATTATGATCCACACATGTTGCATGAGTAGTTGTTTTTGTTATTATGGGATTTGAAGTAAAAAGAGAATGGGCTGACTTTAGATTTGTGAAATTATGCTACATAAGACACACCTGCACAAAACAAAAACAGATGGACTAAATGAAAATGCAAATTCCCTCTCCGACAGTAGGTGGCGCTTATGAAACAGCTGCAATATTGCTTTTCTTTGGGTACCGCTGTACACACATCAGCACTGTGCTTATAACTACTACTTTATATAGAGATAAGAGGAAAAGAAAATGTCATCGAAATTTTTCTGAAGACAGTCAGTTCCCTTCAGAGATACATTCATATAAACCCCCACCCCCAATTCAATATTTATATTTTTCTTATATTTTGCGCATTATGAAGAGTGAGCTTGCTGTAAATACAGTGTTTTCTCTGCTGCGCCTTTGCGCTTTCTTCTTTGCGTCCGTCTTCAGTGCGTTCCGTCTCTGGCCTGTTAACTTCCTGTTTACAGACTTTGTAATATTTTAACACGCATTACATTTTGGGAATGATTGCAGTGCAGTTTGTGTGCAAGTCTGGAACAGAGGTTGGCCAAAATAAAACTAAAAACTGATTGTCGATCGTGTGTTTGGAGCAAAAACCGCCCGGTTCCTATTTATGGCTGGTCGACTGGTGCATCTCTAGAAAACAGGTCACTGCACAAGAATTATATGCACATGCACAGATGTTCTGAAATATATTTTGAGGTCGCACAGACTACGTTTTGGGAACATGCGCAACAAAAATGGTTGCAATTTCAAGCCTTGGTTAAGCAGTATTACACAAGCAAGTATGCAGTTTATTCCAAATATTAGCACAACTGTAAATGTGATTTAATTTTATACAACAGTTCAGTAAACAAGAAGTTAATATTCTGAGTTACATTTCAGACACTATATTGTTAATAATCTTTGTTTTTGCTCTTTCACCAATGAAAATACTTCAAAACAAATCTTAAACAGAACCGTGCATCTTCAAGCAACACACAGTGGTGTTTCGTTAATATTTGAATGAGTGTTTTTGCGTGAATCGGTGATTCAATGATCCATTCATAAAGACTTCGTTTCAGAATGAATCAGCCGTTTGAATAAATTGGTTGAATTGATCGCTCATTAAGATAACTTGCTGCCACTTTCTGGCATTTTTAGTTTCATATGTAAAGTATCATTCGTATTGTAAAAAAAAAAATATAAAAAAAAAAAAATCTTAGTGTTATTTAAGCAGTTGCAGTATAAATGCATCTAAATGTTCCTTGCTTATTTTACTTCTGCAGTGCAAAAATGTTTTTTGTTGATACTGATTTCATTTGATTAGTAATTAGTAACTTATTATTCTAATTAAATTGAATAAATATAAGATTTTGACAAAGGATGAAGCATATATTTAATACTGTTAGAAAAAATGCCTTTTTTCAGATGTCCGTGACAAAATCCCCGAAAATATCTTGACATAATTTGTCAATATCGCACACCCCTAATGCAAACACATTCTGATATATTGCCTTTATGATCCAGTTTTGTGAACTCTGAATCATTTTTGCTGTCGCTTTCAGTTACAACATTCAAAGAATGTTTCTTCCTTTTATAGGGATGTGAAAGCAGGTAACATCTTACTGACAGAGCCTGGCCAGGTCAAACTTGGAGACTTTGGCTCTGCCTCCATTGTTGCACCTGCTAACTCCTTTGTGGGCACACCTTACTGGTACAAAAACACTTCCCATTAATTACAATGCCTTCATCAACATATTTGTCATAAATATACTTGTCATGTATTTTTAAATGGCTTGCTTGCACATTAAATTGTTGCAACTAATGAAATGATTTGGTCAATCATTGTCAGGCCAGTTATGACTAAGTTGTGCTTTGTTTCCAGGATGGCTCCAGAGGTAATCCTCGCTATGGATGAAGGGCAGTATGATGGGAAGGTTGACGTGTGGTCACTCGGCATTACCTGCATAGAGCTTGGTGAGTCATCTGATGTACAAGAGAGCACCCATCTGTTGTATGTTTAAAGTAAACACAGTATCAGTACATCTCTGGCGTGAAAATGTACCATTTCTATGTTCGACATTTCACATTTGTGGCTTGCTGTTGCTTACCACAGACAAAATATTAAAGAGGCCATTTTGTCTTGATATTGTTTTTGGGTTCTACTAGAATAGGTTTTGTTTTCCACATATTTGACATTGTTGCAGCTCCTTTCTTCCCAGTCTGTCAGTAACGCTCTGTTTAGTTACTGTCTCTATGAAGCGCCTCCTTCCAAAAAGCGCATTGTGCTCTGATTGGTCAGCTGGACCAGTGTGTTTCAATCGCTTTGAGAGTGTTTGAGAAATGTCACGCCTCTTACCATAACCTTGAGTTTCAACACAATACTAACTCAACTAGGCCCTGCCCCTCTATTCTGTGTATGCAAATTATTATTAGGGAATTATTACATTTATTAAATTATTTCCCAGAGGAAAACTCAAGACTACAATAGAGGCATTTCAGGGAGTTCAGAAACATTGTTATTGATATAGAGAATAACTCCTGCTGGGGGGACTTTGTGCTTTGTAACTTTGCAGACCTTTTTCATACTCAAACAGCAACACTAAAGAAAGTTGGAAGTGTAAAAAATAGGTCCTAATAGGCATAACAGGTCCTCTTTAAATGAATGTTTACAGTAATATACTTCTAATGGATGCCTTGCAGCTAACTGCTTACTTGTTTCTTTTTTCTCTATTGTAGCAGAGAGAAAGCCTCCCTTGTTTAACATGAATGCTATGAGTGCCTTATACCACATCGCCCAGAACGAGAGCCCAGTCCTGCAGTCCAATCACTGGTAGGGAACCAGAAAATCTTAATGCACACTGTCAAAGATCTTCTTGCTTTTTACATGTTTCCATGGCAGCGCTGTATTGATATTCCTCAAACATCCTGATCAGGGTAGCCTAAAACCATTTTCCATACTACAGCAAAAATATGATGTTACTTTTATTTAAAATGCTAGATAATATTATTTAATATACAAAATAATGTAGTTTATATGCAGTATATTATTGTGTATATACTGTATACAATAATATTGATGTGTAGCCTTCAAATAAAACATGTAATTAAGTAAATACTGACTTGTGAAAAATGAGAGCAGTGGAACTAGGGGTGAACCGAAATCTTAAATGATGATATGAGTAATTTAATCTAAATAACGATATATATCACAATGATTATGTTTGGTGGAAATAAGGTCGTTACGATGCCTTTTGAAGCTTCAAAGTTTAAACTGACAAGGCTTAAAAATACAACAGTATAAAATTTCATGACAAAACACTTGAACGTCACATGAGCATGATCACAATAGATAACCCAAAACTTATATCCGTTTATCTACCAGTTAATCGTGCTTACCGGTATATCACCCAACCCTAAATAAAACAAAATCAATAGAACAAATTATGTAAAATAAGTCATTTTGACATCAAAGTGCATTTGATCGTTCACATGTGTAGCTGTATCCCGGTGATGTGCAAACGTTTTGCAGAGAGCACGCACATGAATGTTTATAAGTGTTAGATCGCAGTCACCTGTCAGTCAGATAGTGCACAGATACTGAACTAAGTCATACGTATCAACTTGGTGCCTAAAGCATTAACACTATTCACTTTGTACCAAGTAGCTCTAACAGGACGTGCCTTTTGATTTCCACTACGTTCACATATAACTAATTTGCATATTTTGTTTCCCAACTCTCAGGTCGGATTATTTCCGTAACTTTGTAGACTCTTGTCTGCAGAAGATTGCCCAGGACAGACCTACCTCTGATGTGCTGCTTAAAGTAAAAGTCTTTTGAGGAGCTTCAAGACTGCTATTGTTACACTTTCTAAACATGATGTGTTTCAGTAATTGCTGTTTCGAAATAAACCTCTCTGCTTTGTTTCTCCAGCATCACTTCCTGTGCCGTGAGCGTCCAGTGACAGTGGTGATGGATCTGATAGCACGCACTAAAGATGCCGTGAGGGAGTTGGATAACCTGCAATACCGAAAGATGAAGAAGATCCTCTTTCAGGAAACGCATAATGGGCCTGCCACCGAGGGGACAGAGGAGGAAGAGGTGGGATAACCTTTCAACTTATTGTCAAATAGAAGAAAAGGAACTTTGATTTTCAGAATTCCACACCTTTGAAAGAGTCATGCACTAACAGTTTGTCTGTTTACACTGCCATAGAAGAGCTATATTTGGAAACATCAAATGTGCCAGTTGGTCGGTACGATAAATATGTCTGCCTGGGTGCCGTCCTCTCATCCAGTTGGTAGATGGAACCATAGAAGAATGTTTTAACAATAGATATAAACAATTTAGGGTTTGGTAAATTGTTTTGCTATTCACTTGCGTTTCAGACATTTGTCAGCTCATGTTTCAAACATTTGGAGTTGGAGTCTTTTGTTCTTTTGCACCGTTCTTACCTTGAGTGATTTGTCTGTGACATAATGGCAAATTGACACTTTGATTTAGCTTGCCTTAAAGTCAATATGAGCTCAAGAATGACCTTATTTGCTTTCAGAGCCTGCTATTGTTAAGTTTTTTTCTTTGTAGTGTTTCTTCAAATGCAATAACTTGCTTTGCCTCTGAAATGGCTTTTCTTTTTGTATTTTTCAACCTTTATCTTATAGAGACTTCTTTTTGCAATCTAATCAATGGATGTTTTCTTTGTCTGTTTCACTCTGAAGTCCATCACATTACAGATGTAAAATGGGTTATGAACAGACTAGAGGTGTAAATCTTCGATTCGATTCAGAGGGTAATCGATGTCACATCGCATCTTGTCCTCTAGTTCTTTTATTAATAATGCACACACTTAACTTTTTAATTTGCTGTTTTTAAACAACAGAGAATGTCAAATTACATGACAAGCTGTCTATTTTTTAAGTTACTCAGCAGCAAAATGGTAAAAATAAAAAGCAGTAAAAATAGTTTAAAAACTATCCATTTAAAGGGTCATTTACTCACCCTCATGTTGTTCTAAACATGTAAGACTTTCGTTCATCTTCGAAACAAAAATGAACGTATTTTAAAATGAAATCTCAGAGATTTCGGTCCCTCTTTTGACGGTCCACATTACCACTTTGACTCGTCAAAGTTCATAAAGAGATCGGAACACAAATGAATGTATCTCAGAGAAATTTGGACTAAACCGCTCAATTCATACGGATTAGTTTTACGAAGATGAACGAAAGTCTTACGGGTTTGGAATGACATAGGGGTAAGTAATTGATGACAGTTTTTTCATTTTTGGGTGAACTAACCATTTAATAGGATTAATCTAGGTTAAGTGTTTCACTTAGATTTCAAGTTTTTTCTTTTGCAAATGGCATTTCCGGGTGATTTTAAAAATGGTTGTTGAAATCACAGAAGTTGAGGGAACCATCTACTGCTGATATCATAGTTTCTGTTTTTAAATGCACTCTTGTATCTTGCAGGATGTAGAGCAGTATATGTTGCGGACGGGCACTGTGAACAGCATGGAGAGCTCCCATTCGTTGCCGTCTATGTCGATAAGTGCCAGCTCCCAGAGTTCTTCAGTGAACAGCCTTGCAGATGGTTCAGATGACAGTGGAGAGATGGCTATGATGCAGGAGGGTGAACATACAGTGACCTCCAACAGCTCAGTGCTGCACAAACCTCTGGTGCGTGTCAATGGCTTTGTGTGAGCTGCTTGTGGTGAAACAACTAATCAATTTAATGCATCCTTGCTGAATTTGATTTATTATTTTTTTTTTTTTTTTAAATTTTAAATTAATTACTCCAAAAATGTAAATGTTAGTTTATCACAGTTTAATAAATGTTACTTAAACAGCAAATCAGCATATTAGAATGATTTCTGAAGGATCATGTGACACACATTTATTTTCATGATTTTTCCTTAATTTGTTCCTCTCTGTCCCCACACAGAACCATGATAACATCTATGATGACCCATACCAGCCAGAGGTGGATTCCCAGCAGCAGGGCCCCTCTGGTGGTCGCCGACGTCGAGGACGGGACCACTTCGCCACAATCCGCACAGCCTCATTGGTGACCCGTCAGATCCAGGAGCACGAACAGGGCTCAGCGCTGAGAGAGCAGATGTCCGGATACAAACGCATGAGGAGACAGCATCAGAAACAGCTGATGGCTCTGGAGAACAAGCTGAAGGCTGAGATGGACGAACATCAGCTTAGGCTTGACAAAGAACTGGAGACGCAGAGAAATAACTTCAGCAGTGAAGCAGACAAGCTTGGCAAGAAGCACCAGGCCATCCTGGAGAAAGAGGTGAGTGAAGGAAACCATGCTTGAAGGTTTCAGATCCCACCTTCTGAACTCAAGCCCTTAATCAACCAGTATAAATGACAAGCAAAATGGGAAGATGTCAATACTTTAGCACTAACTTGTCTGTATAGCATATGTTTTTCATTTGTGTTTGATTATTTGTTCTTGTCATCATTTTCAGTCCTTCAATTAACAGGATTAAATAACTCAGCTGAAGGAAGAAGGTTTAATCTTTCTTCCTCAGTGTAGCTTATATAGCTATATGTTCAGGGGTGGGTTATCCAATAAGAAGTGTACATGACATCATATAGAAATGCTAAAGAAAAGAGAATAACCAGTCCATATATTGGAGTCTTCCGGAACATCCTTGACTTGTTGGCCCAACAATAAACCCACTGACCTTTTTCCCCTAAAGGAGCAACCTACCATCTCTGCCTTGCACACCTTCTGGGTGATGCCAAAAACAGATGTGACCATACAAAGAGAGATAGTGAGTGAAAGTCAGGCTGAGAGCCATTTTATTCTGACAATCTGCCCATTTAAATGTCATGAAACAACAGTGTTTATCATGACTTATTTTGTATCACAAGTACAATTATCAAAGAATCTTTGATAGAGTTGTGTAAAATTGTTTAGTCTTTTTTTTTCTAAATATAATTTTATAAAATGTTTGTATTTATAGTAGGGCTGCCCCCTAATAGTCGACTAACCATTAGTTAAGATTACAAAAATGAACCATTAGTCGACCAATATTGGTATTAGTCGGTTAGTCGCAGAAAAAAAAAAACCTCCACAGGAAGTGGCAAAATCATGCAGTCTGTGACGGACAGATCGTTGACGGCAGGAAATCCAAACATTCGCCTATCATTCATCATTCACTGACCTCAAATATGGCTTATCACTTTTGTTTGTGTGGAGGGCGTGCTTGCATGACCGGTGCGATCATACTCTGTCATTTTTGGTCATACAGATAAGAATAATCCAGCATTCGAAATTGTAAATGGTTTGCTTTTATTTCTGTACACTCACAATAACAACAAAACGTTGTGCTTTTGTAAAATAAAGAAAACAAACGGGATGCACTTTCTGCCATCTCGGTCTCAGTGAACTTGAGTGCGTTACAAAAATGAACCGAAACTCGGCGTTTACATGAGAAGTATATCTGTGGAAGGCTTGAAATGTCTACTTTTAAATGAATATTGTTCAAATGTAAAACAAACATTCTTAGATTATGTAATCCATATGAAACGTGCATATAGGCGTGTCCACTACTGCAGAGATGACGAGTCAGCATCGTCAACTTCATCTCTGCAGCCGAAAACACACAAAACAGTAGTTTATCAATAAATTATTAAAATAGTCCTTCTTTTTTTCCACGCCATATTCATAATCATTATGTTTGCCGGTGCGTTGCTCTTTATGAGTGTGTTTAAATGCTGATTAAGCTATGTATTATATAGGCGATTAAAGGCTCGTTATGATTTATATGGTTAATATATTATTAATATAAACGTGAGATTAGTCGACTAATTGCTTAAATGAATGACTGCTAGTCGACTAGAGAAATCTTTAGTCAAGGGCAGCCCTAATTTATTGAATGTTGTATCTGTATCTGCAATGTAATAGCCTTTTCTTTCTAACAACTTTTCTTTACCCCTTAGACTAAGGGTGCTCTTACAGAAGAGAAGAAGTTTCAGCAGCATATCTTGGGCCAACAGAAGAAGGAGTTGACTAGCTTGCTTGAGTCTCAGAAACGCCAGTACAGGCAGCGAAAAGAGCAACTTAAAGAGGTACGTCAGAATCTGATTTGACTGTTTGGCTGTGGTTTTGCTCAGATGTTGTGTTCAATGTTTTCACCCTGTGTGCAGGAGCTCAATGAGAACCAGTCCACGCCAAAGCGAGAGAAGCAGGAGTGGCTAGTTCAGCAGAAGGAGTGTCTCCAGCAACTCCAGGCAGAGGAAGAGGCAGGGTTACTACGCAGACAGAGGCAATATTATGAGTTGCAGTGTCGCCAGTACAAGAGGAAGATGCTGCTATCCCGCCACAACCTGGAGCAAGACCTGCTCAGAGAGGTACAGAACTAGCGAAATAATCTGCTAATATTTGGTCATTCGTGATTATCGTGCATTACTCTACTGTGACACGGATTGTTTCAGATGACCGCTTATTCACAAAGGACAAACTAGTATATTTGCTTCTTATGTTGTCAGTCTAATGCAGTTTTCACAATGGATTTTGTGAGGCTATGGTGGATGGTCCCCCCGGAAGAGAATTTTTACATTTTAAAATTAAATGCATCGATCGGAGTAAAATTAGCAGTACAATTACAAAAGTTATGTCTTAATTTTTTCACTTGCAAGAGTTAATCCATCAAACTTTTATATGCAATGTGTCTGAATGCAATGTGTCTGGCGAATGTGAAAATCAGGCGTATCTGCCGCACGTTGCATTCACAAATGCACGTTAAACTCAGTACATCAAGAGATGGAGTGCACTGCATTAACTGTGAAGCAAGACACTGCAAACACTGGATGTGCTGATGCTGTGCTTCAGATTACATACTTAAATTGAATTAAATCATAGCCTTTTGATATTTGATAAGCACACTAAACCATTACAATTTTAGTTCGAGTAGCGCAAAAAGATATTTTTTAAATTGTGGCGGGCCATCACAATCTAGGTAATTATTGGGAAACACGACACACATGGCCAATGTTCAACCAGTGTTATTTTAGCATCATTGATACATTATATTTGGTATCATTAAATATTATTTTAGTATCATTGATATATAAACACAAGCAAACAATTCAGTCAAATGTACAAAAGCAGTGCTCGAGTACATGATTTAAGTTAAATATAGCCTAAATATAAAGTTAGTGAAACTAAATTTTCCCCTAAACCAAAATCAATTTGCTCTGGAACAAGTAATAGATTAATAAGACCAAAGATTGCCCATTTCATATACCACAAATGAATTAGATCTCGTTTAACCACTATCTACATAAGAGCCAGCGGCTAATTCCCAAAGCACTGGCCGAGATTAAGCTGTTTTCTATGTGTACATGAGTGCCGAATGGCTGCTGACGGCCTGGAGCTCAAATCTTCGAAAGTGTCTAAGCAAATTGTAAAATGGGCACCATGTTTATATAGGAGTCACATATTTGAGGTCTAAATAATGACATTCTCAGCTAAAAAACAATGACAGTCGCTGCAAGTGGAGTGATACAAACGGTGAAACAGCTTCAGTGCTGGTACTAGGGGAATATTGCACTGCTCTCAGCCGATCAGATTCGAGAACAGAAAGAACTGTTGTATATATGTGTGTGTATATATGGTTTTGGCTTTAGTTAACGATAATGTTCAACACTGCAGCGAGTTTGATGATCATGGTCTGACGTAGATGCACCTTACAACCGCAAATTAATGTCTTGCGCACTGCCAAAACTTTTCTAAGAGTGCTCTTAAACGACACCACTCCAGTGAAAACCACTAATTAAATACCATGTACTCATTTATGCCTGACCACAGTTGCCTGATGCTTTTCTAACCACCATCCTCCATCTCTGCATCTTTCTTTCCATATACTTGTCTCAATGTAGGACCTGAACAAGAAACAGACTTTGAAGGACCTAGAGTGCGCCATGTTGCTTCGCCATCACGAGTCGACTCAGGAGCTGGAGTTCCGGCAGCTGGGTCTGGTGCAGCGCACACGGGCCGACCTGATCCGGACGCAGCACCAGACCGAGCTCACCAACCAGATGGAGTACAATAAACGCCGTGAACAAGAGCTTCGGCAAAAGCACGCCGTCGAAGTCCGCCAGCAGCCCAAGAGCCTGAGAGTGAGTGACTGTGACATCACTGAGAGTACAGAAGGGGAGGGGCCTCTCGGCGAGGGGGAGGATATTGTTGAAAGGGAGGGGCTTGAAGGTGAAGGGGTGGAGCCAAAGGAACAGCTTGAGGATGAAGGGAAGAGAGATGGAGAAAAGATAGATGGGGATGAGAGGCAGCCAGTAGGTGCTGTTGAAGACACAGCTGAGCAAGATGAGAGGGAAATAAAACTTCTTGAAGGAAATGACACTGAAGAGACATTTACTGACCAATGTGAAACAATAGACAGTGAAGGAAAAGTGGAAGATGTGGCAATGGCTGACAGTGCCAACAAAAGTGCGGAAGAACAAATTGAAATCCCGTTAGATGAACAGCAATATGTTGAGGGCAAAATTGACACTGATCCCAGACAAGTAGAAGGGCTTCCATGGGATGACGCTAGTGATTCAGAGTGTGAGGAAGAGGATAGAGGTGTGGCCGATGGCTGTCCGTCAGAGCTAATGCCCGTCCCTTCTTTTGAGCGCCGCCCTCTAGAGCGTGACTCAGACGAACTCTCTGAGTTCTACTTTCCGGATACGTTAGAGGAGCTGGAGCCTCCTCCCGTCTACACGCCTCCCTCTTCCCAACCTACCCTTCCATCGATCTTTTCTCACGCAATCTGCCTCGTTCTTTCGCTCTCGGCAGCCATGCAGCCATCTGTCTTCACCCTCCTTTTCCTTTCTGTCTTCCTGCTTTCCTTGCGCCGCTCGCCTCCTCTTCCGTCTCTCGCTTCTATCCTTCTCTCTGGTGAGCTTGCCTTCCTGGCGCTCTTCTTTTCCTACCTATTCCTGCGTTCCTGCTGCTCTCTCTCATTTTCCACATACCTTTTACTAACATATTGGGGCTCAGGTCTGTTCAGTCTGGGTTTATCTTTAAGCTTAGGGCTTTATTACGTCCCCATAGCCTTGGTCTCTGCGTCCTTTCTTAGCTCGCCCTCACTTTTCCTGTCCCTTTACCTTGTGGTGGTCCTGGTCGTCCGGCCAGCCAGGGTCTTCCTCCAAAACACCCCACGCAAACTCAATCGCCTCTGGATGCGAGTTCTTTTTCGACTTCCAAAGCCACTTTTCACTGTGTGCCAGTCTCTTCTGGGTGGCCTGACCGAGCGCAGCCTCTACGACATGTTCCCTAAAGCCGGACGCAACTGGGGTGGGAGACAGTCCCGAATCCCTGTGCCTTTAAATAGCCTCCTTGCACAATATGAGGCCAAAAGCAAACACTCTGTTCTGTTCGCACGGTTCCTGCTTTTGGGACGCCGGTTTGTCCGGCGACCTCTCGGCACTCTGACAGACCTGGCTAACTCTGTGGTGTTGCGCTTAGCCAAGCGTGTGCTCAAGGAACTGCCGCAGAATTACCTGAAACGGCTGCAGGCCTTCGGGTTGCTGCGAAGGGAGAGACCCAGCAAGTTGCCCATTCTTCTGCCTAGAGCCTTGAGGGAACAGAGGCGAAGGATGAGGGAGAGGCGAGAGAAGGAGAGGAGGAGAAGGGAAGAGAGAGAGAGGATGTACAGGGAAGAGGGGAGGTGGGAGAGTGTGTTGAGGAGAACAGCCTCAGGGAGGAGTTTGAGAGGAAAGATAGTGCCTTGGAGATAGATTGAAATGGAAGAAGGCAAGTATGTGGGTGTGCACTTGCCATTTATCCATCATTGTTCGTTTTTCTTTCTGATCTTATGGCTGATTTATTTTAGTCCCTTTGCTCACATGCACTCCTTTTTGTGCCTGATTTTACAGGGTCGTACTCGGTTAAAGGATTGGTTCACTTCAGAATTAAAATTTCTTGATAATTTACTCACCCCCATGTCATCCAAGATGTTTGTCTTTCTTTCTTCAGTCGATAGACAATAAATTGTTTTTTTGAGGACAACATTCCAGGATTTTTCTGCATATAGTGGACTTGAACAGCTTGAACGGGTTGAAGGTCCAAATGTCAGTTTCAGTGCAGTTTCAAAGAGCTCTACATGATCCCAGACGAGGAATAAGGGTCTTATCTAGCGAAACGATCAGTCATTTTCAAAAAAAAAAAAATATATATATATATATGTGTGTGTGTGTGTGTGTGTGTGTGTGTATGTATGTGTGTATATATATATATATATATATATATACTTTTTAATCACAAATGCTCGTCTTGCACAGCTCTGCGATGCGTCACACATTACGTAGTCACGTAAAGGTCACACATGATGTAGGAGGAAGTACCGCGGTAGGGCGAAAAACTCGTCAGACATCATTGTTTTACCTTTTTTTTGTAAAGGCTGTTTGACTTAGTCTTTCCATGTTCGCTTTGTAAACACTGGATCGGTACTTCCGCCTACGTCACGCATGACCTTTCCGATGTGATTACATAATGTGTGGCGTATTGCAGAGCAGTGGTTAAAAAGTATATATATTTTTTTATTTTATTTTTTAGAAAATGACCGTTGTTTTGCTAGATAAGACCCTTATTCCTTGGCTGGGATCGTGTAGAGCCCTTTGAAGCTGCTTTGAAATGGCAATTTGGACCTTCAACCCATTGGTAGCTGTTGAAGTCCACTATATGGAGAAAAATCCTGGAATTTTTTTCTGAAACCTTAGTTTCTTTTCAACTAAAGAAAGAAAGACATAAACAACTTCGATGACATGGGGATGAGTAAATTATCAGGAAATTTTCATTCTGAAGTGAACTAATCCTTTAAAGAGAAAGTTGAGTCAAAAATGAAAATTCTGTAATTTACTCACCCTCTTGTCATTCTAAAGACTTTTGTTAAACTTTGAAACACAAATTAAGATTTTTTTTTTTTAATGAAACCAGAGGTTTCTGTATCTCATTTAAAAGTCCAGGTAACCAAAACTTAGAAAATCCAAAAAGGTTATAAAGTCATCATAAAATGTATTACCTTTCAATGGAGGGAGGGACAGTCTTTTGGGTTTGGAACAACATGAGGGTGAGTAAATGATGACAGAATTTTAATTTTGGGTGAACTTACCTTTTTAGAATAACATTTTTACAACTCGCTCATTCACGGTCAGTTGCCAGTGAATGGAAAGCTTTAGTCGATTTATTGTGCTTTTTGTAAAAGTTTCTGGGTTTTATTTTTTATTTTATTTTTTACTCTGAGTTATTTTATTCTCAAATAGCAAGAGCTATATGTTTGTTGAAGCCATATCTGTGCAATCTTGATTTAGTTTTTATTTTGTTTTGAAGGGGGGTCTTGATTTCAACATTGAAATTGTATTGTATTGCAAAACCAAAATGGCTCTTTGTGAAAATGACCATAGGCCTTTTAATTAAGCCATGCATGTTAAATACTGAATTTACTGTTTCTACTGTGAAAGTGGATAATTATACAGTGTTTTACACTATAAATCTCCCAAAAACACAACACTACAAGATTATTCTTCCAAAAGTGCAATAGAAGTTTATCAGATAAAGCGCCAATGACTTGTCCTACTTTTCAAAGAAGTCCTGGGTGTACAAAAAGTTTTGTATTGAAATAGTAAAACATTGGAAACTAGGCTGCGGATTGTTGCAAAATCAGTGTTTTGTATCATTTTAAAAGCTTGAGAACGACTAAAAGCAGCTAAAATATTATTAAAGTCCTCTCACTGGAAGTTTCAGAGGCAGGGCCTCATGAATGGCAATCATATGCCACATGATCTGGGGTTTTTCCACCATCAGATGAATGAGCAATCCTAAATGCTGTTAGTTCAGTCCTGCCACTTTAGCAGTGAACTTTATTGAATGTTAATGTTAATTTAAACATTAATCTTTCAACTTTTAAGTGAAATATTTACTCTGCAATGTGGGTGATCTATTATAAATTTAGTATATGAGATATGCAATTTTATTTAGAGGAAAACATCAAACAGGATCCTGCTGTTTTCCTGTTGTATTACTAAAGATGTGAGTGGTTGATGTGCTTTTTTGGCACATAGAAGTTCATATACTTGATATAGTTTAGCACCCAAAACAGTTTTACTCAACAGTATATGAGGAAATGTTTGTAGACTGTTGAATTTGGGAACATGTATACTGAGTTTAGAAATATATATATTGTTATTGCACTAGAGGCAATGATCTGATCATATTTACCATGTAAACAAGTGTTTTAGACATATCCTTATGAAGAGAGGTCTAGCCTGTTTAGCTGAAGCATTTATGCAAGACTTTCATAGGTTAGCCCTAGATTTTCAATGTTTGCATGGCACTGTTATTTTATATTTATTAGTACTCTATTACTGCATATCAAAGACTATATAATAAGAAGCCATTTTGACAATCATCTTAATGTAAGGCTTGACAAGAAGAATGCAAATTGACAACCAAAGATTAAAATGGAGTTGTGAATTTAAGGATGGATGTTTGGATTGATAAAAATTGCTTGCACTGCTCACAAACGCTCTGTAAAAACTCTACAAATACTAAAAGGTCTTCATAGAAATCTTAACTTTTCAAAGGGACCATTTGTGAACTACAGTGGAAATGAGACACAAGTAATGAGGAAATGCTATATACACAAAATTCAGTTTCTTGGAAAAAAGGATGCATTTCAGTTTAAGCCACATTTGTTCCAGTTATTGAAAATGTACAATTTTACGTTTGTGTTCCTTTAATTTTGTCTTGTTACTTATTGTTTACATATGCTATGCTCCCTTTTTTTTTTTTTTTTTTTTTACTAAATCAAATTCTGTCTTAATTATTATTTGATGAATGTTTGTTATTTTGTTTTGCATTGCACCGTCTGTTTCAAGGCCTTTGTGTGTGCATTTCATCCTCATTTTGTGTGTTTGTGCATGAATGGATGTTTACTTTGTTCAAACAAAGATTTCTGTTATATGTTTCTGAAATAAATTCTTTATTATAATCATTGTCCTTTGGTTCATTTTATATTTTACATTATTTTAAGTATTTTTGTCTTTATTATTCATCATCATGTCAGTTTTATGTTTTCCATTCATATAGCTGTGATGCTGCTGCTTTAATGTTATAATTGTTATAATTATAATGAAGTTTATTATGAATTCTGATCTGAGCACAGTATTAGTTTATTAACTTGTACACTCAAATATGTGATTTAACTTTAAGATGTTTTATTTGGGAAAAGAATGAATAAAAATTGAAAAATTAATTGATTTCTTATATAAAGACACCAAAAATTGTGGAGACTACACTCTAAAAAGTGCTGGGTTAAATTTTTTAATTAAGTTTTAACCCGACGGCTGGGTTTGTCCATATTTGACCCAAATTTGGGTTAAAACAACCCAAGTTGGGTTGAAAATGAACAAACCCAGTGGTTGGGTTAAATGTTTGCCTAACCTGCTGGGTAGTTTTATTTAACTCTACTATCCTTTAAAAGTTACTGTATTGCTTCATTTGCTTGCCTAAAATGAACCCAAAGTATGTTAGAATTTAACATTTATTAAGTTTAATGAATAATGATTAAACAATAAACATTTATTAAATTGCTTATTAATAAATGTTCACATTTTGATTATTATTGTTGCTTTAGTAATTGTGTCTGATTTTTAATTTCCAACCTATTTTGGGTTCATTTTAAAGCCAGCCATATAGTCATTTTTAATCAATAGTTGAGTTAAATAAAACTACCCAGCACATTAAGCAAACATTTAACCTAACTGCTGGGTTTGTCTGTTTTTAACCCAGCATATTTTTTTTTTTTTTTTTTTTAGAATGTAGAGTCTGAATTTATAGAATTCTGCTCAAAATTATTTGTGCCCACAATATGATGCTACATACTACAAATAAATGACATTGTTTTAAAGTTTTTAATAACCAATGACAGCACATTTCGTGCTGACACTTCTTTCCCCCTCCACTCTTTCTTATCTGTCTGTTGTCAATCCTTGTTATAACGCTCTTCCCTGTTCCTGTAGTCCAAAGAGCTGCAGATTAAGCGTCAGTTCCAAGACACGTGTAAGATCCAAACACGTCAGTATAAAGCTCTGAGGAACCATCTGCTGGAGAACACACCGAAGTCGGACCACAAGGCCGTGCTGAAGCGTCTCAAAGATGAGCAGACTCGTAAGCTGGCTATTCTGGCTGAGCAATACGACCACTCGATCAACGACATGCTGTCCACACAGGCTGTGAGTAAGGCAAGGACACATGAATCACAATTCCCATCCCACTGACCACCAAAACCCTCACTCAAACCTACACCATCAGTGACATACTCTCAAAACAGTACATGGTAAGGTATATCACCCTACATCTGATCCCAGCAGCCACACTCCAGCATCAGAGTTGCCCCTGCCTCATTGACCTTTGCCATTTTGTGCTGTTTCACTCCAGCTGCGATTGGATGAGACACAGGAAGCGGAGTATCAGGTGCTGAGGATGCAGCTGCAGCAGGAGTTGGAGCTGCTCAATGCGTACCAGAGTAAAATCAAGATGCATACTGACACGCAGCATGAGAGGGAGGTTAAAGACCTGGAGCAGAGAGTGTCCATCCGCAGAGCCCTGCTGGAACAAAGGGTAAAGGCTGACTGCACTCATTCACAGCCATGTTGGTACAAACCCGATTTCAAAAACGTTGGGGACACTGTACAAATTGTGAATAAAAAAGGAATGCAATGATGTGGAAGTTTCAAATTTCAATATTTTATTCAGAATACATCATAGATGACATATCAAATGTTTAAACTGAGAAAATGTATAATTTTAAGGGAAAAATAAGTTGATTTTGAATTTCATGGCATCAACACATCTCAAAAAAGTTGGGACAAGGCCATGTTTACCACTGTGTGGCATCCCCTCTTCTTTTTATAGTCTGCAAACGTCTGGGGACTCAGGAAACAAGTTGCTCAAGTTTAGGAATAGGAATGTTGTCCCATTCTTGTCTAATACAGGCTTCTAGTTGCTCAACTGTCTTAGGTCTTCTTTGTCGCATCTTCCTCTTTATGATGCGCCAAATGTTTTCTATGGGTGAAAGATCTGGACTGCAGGCTGGCCATTTCAGTACCCGGATCCTTCTTCTACGCAGCCATGATGTTGTAATTGATACAATATGTGGTCTGGAATTGTCATGTTGGAAAATGCAAGGTCTTCCCTGAAAGAGACGACGTCTGGATGGGAGCATATGTTGTTCTAGAACTTGGATATACCTTTCAGCATTGATGGTGCCTTTCCAGATGTGTAAGCTGCCCATGCCACACGCACTCATGCAGCCCCATACCATCAGAGATGCAGGCTTCTGAACGGAGCGCTGATAACAACTTGGGTTGTCCTTGTCCTCTTTAGTCCGGATGACATGGTGTCCCAGTTTTCCAAAAAGAACTTCAAATTTTGATTCGTCTGACCACAGAACAGTTTTCCACTTTGCCACAGTCCATTTTAAATGAGCCTTGGCCCAGAGAAAACGCCTGTGCTTCTGGATCATGTATAGATATGGCTTCTTTTTTGACCTATAGAGTTTTAGCCGGCAACGGCGAATGGCACGGTGGATTGTGTTCATCGATCACGGGCATCCAGTATGGTTTTTATGTTGCCATACAAGTTCCTTATATGTACATTTAACTTTTCCGGCCTCTTATTGCTACCTGTCCCAACTTTTTTGGAATGTGTAGCGCTCATGAAATCCAAAATGAGCCAATATTTGGCATGACATTTTAAAATGTCTCACTTTCAACATTTGCTATGTTATCTATATCCTATTGTGAATAAAATCTAAGTTTATGAGATTTGTAAATTATTGCATCGCTTTTTTATTCACAATTTGTACAGTGTCCCAAATTTTTTGGAATCGGGTTTGTAGACAAATGGAAGCTGTAAGGCAGTGGTTCTCAACTGGTTGTGACTCAAGTGGTAACTGAACAGTATCTAAATTGTATAAAAATATGCAATGTCCTTTTCCGTTAATTCATTTTTTGCATGTAAAATGACTATCAGGTTAGGATACGGTGATCTCCATCATCAGACAAGGATTCATCAGTAATGATTTATTTGAGAAACGTATTTCAGTGGAGCCCTAGTAAAAAGGCCTGTCGCATATAACTAGTTGAACAAACTCTGAGTTTGAGAGTTGGTTTAGAGTTTACAAATCCATATAAATCCGATCTGGTTCAGTGGGCTCACAATGCTTGGTATAAATGTTCTCTGTCGACTCAGGTTTGCAATTAACTGTTAAGTATCTGCACCTGAAAGTGAACAGCCAATCACACAAAACATGGAGAGTGTCAGTTTGATTCACTTCTCTGATGAAGATTAAGAGATAAATATGAAAAAAATATCATGAAATTAAGTGCAGGAATAAACACTGCTGCTGAGAAGGCAGCTAAAAGAAAATATCTCACTATATCAATGCATGTGAATCAAACAAATAGGCCTTATATTTTATATAGTTTCACAAAGAGCTTAAAAGAATACATGTAAGATTAATCTGTTTAAAAGCTTTTATACAGTTGCAAGAAAAAGTATGTGAACCACTTGTAGAATCTGTGAAAATGTTAATAATTTTAACAAAATAAGGGAGATAATACAAAATGCATGTTATTTTTTATTTAGTACTGTCCCGAGTAAGATATTTTACATAAAAGATTGACCACATAAAATATAATCCACAAGACAAAGAAAAATAGCTGAATTTATTAAAATAACCCCATTGATTCTTAATACTGTGTGGTTACCTGGATGATCTACGACTGTTTGTTTGTTGTGTGATAGTTGTTCATGAGTCTCTTGTTTGTCCTGAGTAGTTAA
This sequence comes from Elopichthys bambusa, assembly GCA_037101425.1. NCBI lineage: Eukaryota > Metazoa > Chordata > Actinopteri > Cypriniformes > Xenocyprididae > Elopichthys > Elopichthys bambusa. The sequence goes on from CM074449.1 coordinate 27,476,508, forward strand.
ACTGAGCTCTGTTCTTCAGAAAAATCCTTCAGGTCCTGCAGATTCTTCAGTTTTCCAACATCTTTTTCATATATTTGAACCCTTTACAGCAGTGACTGAATGATTTTGAGATCCGTCTTTTCACACTGAGGACAATTGAGGGACTCAAACACAACTATTAAAAAAGGTTCAAACATTCACTGATGCTCCAGAAGAAAACATGATGTATTAATAGATGGGGGGGTATTAATGAAAACATTTGGAATTTGAAGATCAAGGTAAATTGTATTTAATTTGTCTTCCGGGAAACATGAAAGTAACTTCTGTTGCTTCCGAAGGGCAGTACTAAATGAAAAAAAATTACATTGAAACAAAATAAGAAAAATTTAAACATCCTGTTCAAAAGTTTTCACCCCCCGACTCTCAGTGCATCGTGTTTTCTTCTGGAGCATCAGTGAATGTTTGAACCTTTTTTATAGTTGTGTTTGAGTCCCTCAATTGTCCTCCATGTGAAAAGATGGATCTCAAAATCGTTCAGTCACTGCTGGAAAGGGTTCAAATATGCAAAAGATGGTGGAAAACTGAAGAATTTTTGGGACCTGGAGATTTTTCTGAAGAACAGAGCTCAGTTTAACTGCTCAGGAAAAACAAGAGACTCATGAACAACCATCACAAAACAAACAAACAGTCGTAGATCATCCAGGTAACCACACAGTATTAAGAATCAGTGGTTCACATACTTATGAATAGGGTTATTTTAATAAATTCAGCTATTTTTTTGTCTTATGGATTATATGTAAACATCTTTTATGTAAAATATCTTACTCGGGACAGTACTAAATAAAAAATAACATGCATTTTGTATGATCTCTCATTTTGTTAAAATTTTGCACATTTTCACAGATTCTGCAAGTGGTTTACATACTTTTTCTTGCAGCTGTATATATTAAAGCTTGCATTTATATTTATTTATTTATATTAATTTAAAAGCAAAGTTGAATATTAATTGTATAATAATTATATGAATATATTATATGAATTATACATAATTACAATTCATATAATGTAATAAATAATTAGCAGCAAAAGATGAGCAATTTTGTCTCTAAATTTCTTTCACTCTAAACTTTAAAGGCACAATATGTAAGATTTTTGGATTAAAATGTCCAAAAACCACTAGAACAGTGTTATATATTTTGTTGACTTGTGTACTTACATTATCCCAAATGTTTCCAAGAATGTTTTAACCCAGAGAAATAAGCCATTTAAACCAGGACATGGACTGTGCCCGTGCGTCGCCTATCGATGACATCATACCTGCGTTACCCTCGATTTCTGGTTTTATTTTGTAGAAACCATGGAAACACCAAAGAAGCTTTAATATATTATGTGTTTTATTAGACAAGTGAACAACTGTTTGGATACATTCATCGACAGAAATCTTATCATGTTATATAGCTCAACACAGTAAGTCTTATTGTTTAAATCTCTCTTTTTTTTTTTGATTCATGGCGAGTACCATGTTTTACCATGTCTAATATCGATCTAGCTTACTACAGTGAGCAACAAGTGTTTCACAGCAGCCGCCGAGCAAACGCACAGAGTAGCATTATAACAACTTTCAACTCACAAATGTATCTAATATGATAAATGACCAGAAGAAGCGGAAGCGGAAGCGGCGACTGCAATTTCACAAAATCAAAATCAAAATCAAGGCGTCATCATGCCTTTGTTTTGAATAAGCGACCTCAAAGGGTAAAAATTACATATTGTGCCTTTAATTTGGAGGGAGAGATACTTATTGCATCAGATAGAGGTCATTTTACTCACAGCTGATTGGTCCAGTTTTGGTCTGCAATCTCTAACCCAGAATAAAACCTGCTACGGAGCAGGTTAGTCATGTAGCGCTAGTTACCATGGCTTAACCCTAAAAAAACTGAGTTTTTCAGACTCGCTGAAACCGGTTTCATGCAACAGGCCACTGGTCATCATCCGCCAGTTGAGAACCACTCTCTTAAAAGTGCAATTCTGACATCCACGGATCTCTTTCTCCAGATCGAGGAAGAGATGCTGGCCCTACAGAATGAGCGTTCAGAGCGCATCCGTTCCCTCCTGGAGCGTCAGGCGTCCGAGATCGAGGCCTTCGACTCTGAGAGCCTCCGCTTGGGATTCAGTAGCCTGGCTTTGACGGGCATCCCCTCCGAGGCTCATCCCAAGCAGGGCTACCCGTCCAGCCAGACCCCCCGTCCGACCGGCCACTGGAGTCACGGCGGGGCGCCGCATCCCCACTCCCGCAGGGGTCCCAGCCGGGCCGAATCCTCTTCCTCATCGTCCGCCTCCCATGCCTTGGGATTAGCGCGAGACGGGCCTTTGCACCACTCCTCACGGTCATCGTCGTCATCTTCGTCCTCCTCCTCGTCCTCCCATCACAACCGTCACCACCTTCCCCAGCACTACCATCACCAGAGCACGCCACAGCTGTACAGGGAGAGAGAGAGGGATAGAGAGAGGGAGCGGGAGAAAGAGAAGGAGTGGGGCGGAGGGAGCAGGGGGGACCTCGCGCACCCCCACGTCTTCTCCCACCACCTTCCCTCCCGCTCCTCCTCCCAGTCCCTCGCTCTCCTCCCTCCTCCTCCTCCCGCACCACCTACCATCTCACTGTCAGCCTCCTCCGCCCAGTCGTCATCCTCTCAAGGAGTGTATGGAGGAGGCGGAGGAGGGCTGGTGGTGCGGGGTCCCAGCCTGATGGCGTTGAGGAACAGCCCGCAGCCCCTGCGCAGAACCGCATCTGGCGGCGGCCCAGGAGGGTCTGGCGGTGGAGACGGAGTCCTCAGCCGTAGTACCTCGGTCACCTCGCACATCTCTAACGGATCCCACCTCTCCTACTCTTAAGGGAACCGAGTAAGGAGGTCGGGTTTGCTTTGTTGAATTCCTCCAAGCCATTACAATACAAGTGAGAGCACATTTTACTTGTCCTAAAGCTTTTGTTTTCCCTGCTCGTTGTTGTTGTTGTTTTTTTTGTTTTGTTTTTTTGTAAAAAAGCGGGAAACTGGCTTGGAACATCACCACTGCCTTTAAGACGTCTTAAAGGAATGCTGCGCGACTTCTTTAGTGTGATGGGGAGAATTCGTACGTGCACACACTACAGTATGAACACAGAATGTCTATAAAGTTCTATGTCAGTCAGACTTTATGAATACATTTACGTCTATGGGAGTCGCTCCAATGCATGAAGATTAATGTAGTAAATACATTTGTATTCATATGTTATCCAGTCACATTTGAGATGTAAAGGTGCGGTCACATTAGCGATGTTTCAGGGAAATTTCACAGATAAAAAAAAACATTAATAGCGTTACGATCTATGAATCACTTCTCACACAGAAGTCACTTTCAAACAAAGCAGCTTTCTGTTGGTCGGCAACTTTTTAGCCTTACTCCATTTTCACTTTTAGCGAAACTCCTGAATTCTCAGAATTCTATTAAAATGACTGGATTTTCGCCTGCAAAATTTCACCTTGAAATGGTAAATGTGACCGCACATACCTTTGCAAAATCATTGGCTGCATCCAAAATCGCATACTTCCCTAATTAGGCGAAAAACAGAATGTGACCATAGTAGTATGTCCGAATTCACAGTATTTATAAAACAGCACTACTTCCGGCAAGATTATGAAGCGCACTTACGATGGACACTTTACTATCCCATAAGTACATTACTATCCCACTGGAGAGGAATGGCAGTGAACGGATGCAACTGACGCTGGTAGGTCACATGACAAATGTAGTACTTCCGGATAACATTCATACTGTATAGATCACACTTTTTTTGTTTTAACTGTTGTGAAGTAATTACTTATTCAAAGAAGATCCTACTTGGAGGGTATGCGATTTTGGATGCAGCCATAGACTTTTAGAGTAATTCTCCCACCAATTGGATCTTTTATTGTGTATATATAAATATATATATAAATATATAGTATCTAAAGTGTTGAAGCATTGTGTCCACAGTTTTCTATAGTAATTATGACTATTGACATTTTGATAAAATGACATGAAAAGAATAGTCCTAACATTTAATTGTAGAAATTGGATCTGGAGTGGATGGCGTAATTCTCAATACCATGTTTGATGTCATCATGACAACATTTTTAAAATTTCTCAAAGCATCTGGTTGTAATTTTTAGAAGCAATGCTTCTTTGGGTCTAGTGTGTGTTATCAATACATGAGTACACAATTATTAATATGCGAGTATTAATAATTGTTAATAATCATTTTGAGTGTATGCATTGGCTGAATGGAATGCAGTCTGGTAATATTGACACTTTTGTACACAAACACACCAAAAAAAAAAAAAAGATTTAAAGGAAGATCTGGCTTATTCAGTTGGGTAAGCATCCTTTAACTCAAATCCTAGACAATAAAAAACGGACTTGATTTAATTACAATGAGTTACAATCACTAATCTTTTGGAAAGAATTGAATCATTGTGTATTATTTTGAACGTTGAGAGGTAGGGTGCATTTATTGAAACTCTCCAGAGACAGGCAGGTGCAGTAAGTCATCATATGATGGAAGACTCTTTATTACAATGAAGACGGGAAGAACTTTGGGGAAAATGTTGCAGCTGCTATAGCTGTGTTTCTGTGTAGACTTAAGCTGAGTGCACAGATGTGTGTGTGTGTGTCTATATATATATATATATATATATATATATATATATATATATAATGTGTTGCAGTGTTCTCTGATTGATTGTGTTTGACAATGAAGAGAGCATTTGAGCATTCAACAGATACTCAGCTGTGCATCGACCAAGGCTGTGTTTTCACGGATGCATTCAGAGATATCCAAGAAGAACATAAGTGGAACTTGATGAACTCCAAAATCAAGCAAGAAACACCAGCTCTGATATCTCTCTCTGTATAACCTACGACTTTATGCTTGGTTTAAAGTAAAACAGTGCATGCAGAACTTCTAATGTATCGAGGATGTCAGATATAGTGTTTGGAGGGCCAATGAGATTGTACCATTGAATGGACTGACTTGTTTGTGAGATATGGTGTGATGTTACTTAATGATCTTAGGACAGTGATCCCATTATAATGTTGAATGTTAGAGCTAATATTGCAAAAGCAAGTCAACGGGCAGGTTAAACTAGTCTGGATCCATGTATGGTGGTAAAGGAGGCTCTCCTAGATAGTATGGAGTGAACTGTTGAGATAGACTCCATCTGTCTATCATCTGTGTATGTATGTGTTGACTGTGAAACAGGTTGTTGGGTCAAAGTGGAGGTTTTTTTTTTTCTGAGAGGACATTTCTGAATTACTGAAATCAGGCCGTTTCTGGCTTGAAGGGAGAAAACACATGGAAGAAAAATAAACGCGAATTTAAATGACAATAAATTGATATTAACGTGAATTTGTCTCGTTTTGGCTTTATTGTGTTCCTTACATATTTGTTTCAGTATAGAATCATTCCTAAAGTCTTTAAAGGGTTTAAATGTACAAACATCTAATCGTCACTATATCCGACATTGATGTCTGGCATCAATAACAAATCCGTGAAGAATCCTCTATGCGTCATTGCGACGTGCCCTTTAAGACGTGCACGAGCTTTTTAGTTTCTCAGTATCCATTCATTCAATTAGAAGAGACTACACAAAATACGATCTTATAAATATAAGATAAAATCATGTAGCCTACATTCATGTAAAAAAAAAAAAAAATTATATATATATATATATATATATATATATATAAAGCACAGCCTTACAACTTTAACTTGTTTTAAAGTTTTTTTTTAAAAAAAATTTACGTACTGCTTGTTAACCGAATAGTTATCCAACAATGAAAAACTACAAGCAGGTATTTAGATAACGTCTTTACAAAATATTTTTATGTAAACGAACAGAAAATATGCAACGTTAATGCAGATGCTAAAGATGTATGTTCTCTGAATACGAAATTCGGCATGTAACAGTACTAATATTGATAACTACACACATTCTCTTTGGGTTATAAAAACCAAACAGTATCTTTACAAAATATTTTATATAAATGAACGTAGTGCAGATTCATTCGGAGCGTCATTTCTAGAGGTCATTTTGTCTCGGTCAACACAGACTGTAGTCATGTGACGTCAACAGCGCTATGCTGTTACTGTATTTCTGTCGGCTCATTTTCTGAGAGGAAGGAGGAAAGCGACGGAAATAGGAGGGGGAGATAGAACCATCCATCCCTTTAAGAACAACTGGGACATAGCGGAGAGAGGAAAAGGAGAGGAGGGGGTAGAAGAAAGAGGAATTAAAAAAGAAAAGGAAGAAAGAGACAGGGAAGGGAGGGAGGAGAGAGAGAGAGAGCGCGATAAAAAAAGAAAGATGACATCCTGTGAATTGAAGCGCCGAGGTGGAGCGGCAGGCTGCGGCCGGGCTCGAGTGTTATTCGTCCGGGTCACGGCTTGAATCCTACAGCGAGGCTTCGACAAACACCCGATTGGCCTGTCGGGGGGATCGAGGAAAAAACACTGATTTATCCATAGCAGCCTTTAAGTTTGACTATTTAAAATGCGTCAAGCGCATTACGTATAACCGCTATTTTAACGTCTAAATGCCTCAACTGCTGTTTTATAATGCATGATGTTAGCCTGTAGAAATAACATTATTTGTTTCGGTTTTTAAGTCATGCAAATGAATAAATAGCACGTTGTTTTAATGTCTCGGGTTAAAGTTGGATAGGAGCGTATTAAACACTAAATAGTGTGCATTATTGCCTGCTAATCCAGGCCGTTAATTAAATATGCGATTGGGGGAATACTTAAAAAAACACATCTAAACACGAATTGCAAACTACAGACTATTTAAAGGATGTCAGTTGTTCGCTATTAATATTGATGATTGTGTAGTTGATTATAATATTCATCGCTGTGGAACAAAATGGATGCCGCGTGGAGCAATTTTCTCTTCCAGGTGAGATGTAACGGTGTGTGTATAGAAATAAATGTGTAAATTGATGTGAAATTCATGTTATTACAAAGTTGTAACAACATCTACATTACTACATTAAAATTGCGAGGAGGTTCACTTCAGTTATACCTACACTGAAGTTTTGAATTCAAACTTAGTACTTTGTGATTGTTCTTTCCCAGACCACACCTTCCCAGACCCAAGTGGAGGGGACCCTCCAATCAGAACTTCTGCCTGTCCACACGACCTCTCCTCAAACCCCGCCCAACGAGCACATAGCCCCGCCTCCATCGACAGTGGACACTGCTGCTCTCAATGAGGACCCTGTACCTGGTGGGTGAGAGCGAGGGAGGGATGGGGAAGAGGAGGGAGGTTTGGAGAGGAGCGAGGAAGCTGGCTGGGAGGGGTTGGAGGTTTTCTGTGGTTGCTTAGTGTTCCTCAGTCATCACATAGAGCAGTGCAGTAGAACAGCTGTCTGGAATATAGTCATGTTATCTTCAGCCGGAGGTCAGCCATACAGCGAAGGCTCTATGATTGATCTTCGTTATGACATTTTTAAGGTCCTACCTTTAGAAATGAGAACATGGTCATAAAAAACTTGGAAATAGGGGGAAAATGATGGAAATTGGTATAGAGGAATGATTTTTAAAATCAGGAACGACTGAAAACGTAGTAGAAAGTCGTTGGTCAAAAAGGTCACATATACTGTTCGGTGAGTTTTCGCAGGCAAAATCTACCCATTTGAAGAAGAATCCCCACTTTTGGGAATTTCACATGAGGGTGAAAGATTTACCCATGCAGATTTCACAACGGGTTGAAGTTGGTCATGCAAATTTACCACGTTGACCAACAGAAAGCTGCTTGGTTTGAAAGTGACTTCTTTGTTAGCTGTGCTTCATACATTGCTACACTAATAGACAATGGACCTTTTTTGCCCATGAAATTTCAACAAAATTCTTGGAAAGTCGTTGGTCAAAAAGTGTATTTGTAAAGGTACGGTCACATTTACCGCTGTTCGACGATTTTTTTCGTGTGCGAAATTCAGTGGAATCCATGCAATCAAGAATTTCACATGAATCCCCATGCAAATTTTGCAACTGTTTCAAGTTGGTCACGTGAATTCGCCGATTTGACCAACAGAGAGCTGCTTGAATTGAAATTGACTTTCTTTGAGAGCTGTGCTCCATACATCGCTACACTATCAAAAATTGACCTTTATTGCCCGCAAAATTTTGCCGAAATTCTTGGAAAGTCATAGGTCAAAAAGTGTGTCTGTAAAGGTGTGCTCACATATATTGTTGTTCAACTAATTTTCGCAGGCAAAATCCAGTCATTTCAGTAATCCGCTCAATCAAGAATTTTGCATGAGGGAGAAAGATTTCCCCATGCAGATTTGGCAATGAGCTGAAGTAAAAAAAAAAAAAAAAAGTCAAAAAGCTTCATTCATCACTACACTATTGACAATAGAAAATTGACTTTTTCTGCCCTGAATTCGTAGGTCAAAAAGTGTGTCTGTTAAGGTTCGGTCACATTTACTGTTGTACGTCGAATTTTCACGGACGAAATCCAGTCATTTCAGTAGGAAACTGCAATTGGGAATTTCGCTTAAGGGTGAAAGATTTCCACTTGCAGATTTCGCAATGGGTTCAAGTTGGTCATGTGAATTCGCTGCAGTTACCAGAGAACTGTTAGGTTTAAAAATGACTTCTGTGCGAGCTGTGCTTCATGCATCGCTATACTATTGACAATAGACAATGGACCTTTTTTACCTGATGTGACAGCACCTTAAAGGGTTAGTTCACCCAAAAATGAAAAATTCTGTCATTAATTACTTACCCTCATATTGACCGTAAGACCTTCGTTCATCTTCATAACACAAATTAAGATATTTTTGATGAAATCCGAGAGGTATATGACTCCTCCATAGACAACAATATAATGAACACTTTCAAGGTCCAGAAAGGTACTAAAGACATCGTTAAAATAGTCAACGTGACTGCAGTGGTTCAACCTTAATGTTATGAAGCGACGAGAATACATTTTGTGCGCAAAAACAAAACAAAAATAATGACTTTATTCAACAATATATTCTCTTCTGTGTCGTTCTCCAATGCTATTTACATTGCATCGCTTCCAGGTTCTACGTCAGAACACTGACTCGTTATTGGCCGCCTCCTTCGTCAGCATCACATGCATGTGTCATGCTGCTCATGTGAACAGCATTGGCCAATACCGGCCAGTCCCGACTTAGAACCTGGAAGCGCTGCAATGTAAATAACATTGGAGAATGACAGAAGAGAAGATATTGTTGAATAAAGTCGTTATTTTAGTTTTGTTTTTACACACAAAAAGTATTCTCATCGCTTCATAACATTAAGGTTAAACCACTGCAGTCACGTCGACTATTTTAATGATGTCTTTAGTACCTTTTTGGACCTTGACAGTGGTCGTTAAATTGCTGTCTATGGAGGAGTCAGAGAGCTCTGGGATTTCATCAAAAATATCTTTAATTTGTGTTCTTAAGATGAATGAAGGTCTTACAGGTGTGAAACGACATGAGGGTGAGTAACTAATGACAGATTTTTCATTTTTAGGTGAACTAACCCTTTAACTGTCTTATTACTGATTAGTAACGCTCAGTTTTGACTTTCCATCCCATCAGTGAAGCCAGTGTCCAGGACGGCTCGTGCTGCTCATATCTGCTCAATTTGCAGTAAGCAGTTCAAGAACAGCTACAACCTGCGGCGCCATCAATCCGTCCACACCGGCATCCGCATGAAGGGGGGCTCCCAGAGCCAAGAGGCCGTGGCCAAAGAGAGTGCAGAAAGACACACAGTCCCCCTCTCTCTCCTTCACCTCTCCATACCCCAACAGCAAACCCAAACGCTGCCCCCTACTGCCGTGCTACCCCCTCCCCACACGCAAGTCCTGGCCACTCAAGATGGAAATGATGTTGCCATGGAGAGCGTGGCTTCCACTGTGACCGCCCTCCCTCCTCCGACTGCGGTTGTCATGGTAACAGGGGAGCCTGTACAGGTGGGCATCCGTTTGTGTGTATTCTCAGATACTGCGTTCATGTCACAATAATGTTGTAAACAATTTAATATACAAATATGTTTATATGTAGAAACTATTTTTTTTAAAACTTCTGCAAGCCTGGGATATACTTAGAACCTTTGCAGACTGTTTTTTTTATTTTTTTTTATGGTTCCCATAAAAAATGGAAAATTTTACTAAGATACTAAGGTCTTTTTAAAGATAGATAAATAGATACTCTATTAATCCTTCACAGGAAATTATATTTGTTACAATTGCAGCAATCACATAATCCTTGCACACAGACATTTGCACACTAATAAATATAATAATTTAAATATAAAAATTGAAAAGCTTGGTAGCCGACATATATATGGAAAAATGCCCCAGAAATCTATGAAATGATTTTGAATTATTCTTATATATGCAGTATTAATGAATGACTGGAAAGGTAATGTAAATGTCATGGAAATTCCTCTTTAAAAAAGGGTGTAGTGAAAATATCACCTGAAGCAGCAGAGAGAAGCCTTTTTTTGCCTAGTTAGCAGGCACAGAAATTAATGATGGTTCGGTGCAAAAATGGAAGTGAAATATAAAAAGTGCAATAATGAATACCTCTCTTTTTATCTGTAACATTTGATATATTTCTGGATTTTTTGCTGAAGGCCTAATTATGAATATTATCAAATAAATTAGTAATTAAAGAGTTAATTCTGCTTTAATTTTTTTTTAAGGTAACATCCCAATTAACATTTGATATATTTCTTTTTTTTTTTTTTTTTTTTGCTCAAGGTCTAGTTATGAATATTATCAGTTTCTGACATGGCCAGTATAATATTACTTGTTTATGTTTGCTGGTTGTATACATGAGGTGGAAAAAACAAGTTTACATGTGTTTATATGTGTTTTTTTGTTGAGTATGATGTTTGATACATCAGAATTTATGGCTTCATATAGTATGATGTAGTAAAAATATGAAGTTCCCACTCGAGGAGGAAAAACCGAGCAAAAATATGCAATTTGTGCAGATGCTGATATTTATATGGCCAAAAGTAAGATGAAATTTTGATAGCTTGTAGAGTAAATCAGTGAGATCTTCATAACAGTATAACAGACTACTTGCATAAAATGCATATAAATATGAGTTGTCACTGTATATCCTCCGAATAATATGTCTTAGTAAGATAATATTTAAATGCGTAGTTTTATGATCAAAGCTCTAATTTTTATTGAGGAGGCAAAACATGTAACACAATACAATATAATGATTATTGAGAGATAAACAAATATACGTTCCTCAAAAGCCTGATCGATCATATTTGATACTCACATTTTAACATGATTTTTCAAAAAAAAAAAAAAGTATGGATAATCAAGTTTCAGTCCAGTTAGTGTTCACCTTGAAAAACAACGAACAAACTTATTCTTACGTTTACTTACGTTTAACGCATAAAGACACATGAGCCACGACCTAAAGTTGGACATTTTTACAGTTATACTAACATGACTTTTACTTGCTAAAAGTTATCAACTATCAATCAGAAGGCATATTTTGATCATGTTGATAATTTAGAGGCCTTAGAAATTTGCGCATCAAATGACACAGTATGCTTTATAAGGTTAATAAACTTAAATTAAACATACTTTAAAAAACAATAAAAATGGCCATTTTTTTTTTTTATAAAATAAAGAATAGCTATACAAGCAAGTTGATTAATAAACTCATCAAGCTTTAGTGTATTGTTCAGACATGCAAAAGGTAGTGGAGTAGTACTTTAATTAAAAACACAAATACTTTAAAACATATTTTCCTGTAGCTGTTCTCTGCCTCAGTAGTACAGCATTAGCCAACCTTCCTTCAGATTTGTCCAATGGGATTCAAGCACTGTGAGTGCACAGTTCCAGAGTTTCAGAGCTGCAGGGTATGCGATGATATCACTTTTTGTGTATGCATCCTTGCTCTTGTGGAAGTATAAACCAGGCTTTATTTTAAGACATTCTTCAGACTAGGGCTGCAAGATAATGCAAAAAAAAAAAAAAAACTGACATTGTTTTTCTGCCTTATATATTGACATAAAATCTGGGATTTTCATCAGATGACTTAAATAGCTGCTGTATATTTGAAAAGAATGAATCATTATAGAGTGAGTGGGGTGATTTTGAAAATTACTTTTTACTCTGAAGAATTAAAATGGAAAAATCCTTTTAGAGCTGAATGATTTAGGAGCTTCACAGAAACATCTTTTTTTTAAGTTGCAAATAAAAGTTTATTGGAGTACGTTTTACAAGAAAATGCTATTTCAGTCTTTTTTACTTCAGAATGTCATGTTTAATTCCATGTGTTACTTGCTGTTTCTTTGTAATCATTTGTGAAATATACTAGCAATTTTTCAGTGAAAAATTTTATAGTAAATCTTTTGTGTGATGAAAAATTGTTTAAAAAAAAAAAAAAAAAAGTCTTTCCAGTTGAGTTTTCATAGGTCACATTCCTGGTTCAGTATGACTATAAAATAATAATTTATTGTAATTATTATTAAATAAATATATTAAACAAAGAAATATATTGTAATAACACTATTGTACTATAAAATAAAATTAATGTAATAAAAGTAATTGTATTTTACTGTAAAATTACGGTACAAATATTTACGTCTTAATTTTTACATTTTCAAACGGTAACCCATCAAGCTTTTATTTTGACGGGGCTGCCAGCTGTTGGTTTCGGAGTACAGTGCTGCACTGTGTATATCACTCATGATATCAGCATCTCAACTGCTCGATTCACAGTAAATGATCTTAGACACGTCTAAATTACATGCTTCACCTGCATATGTTTATTTGATTTAAATCGCAGCCTGTTTGATTTGACAGTCGCACCAGGTCACATTGCGCTCAATTTTATTACAATATGTCTTGCATCTATACCTCAGACAGTTGAATGATCTTCTCATTTCCCTACTCTCCCCTCAGAGGCCAGTAAACCAGAACCCCAACCCTGTGCGTAAAAACCACGCATGTGAGACCTGTGGTAAAGCCTTCAGGGATGTGTACCACCTGAACAGACACAGGCTCTCCCACTCGGACGAGAAGCCATTTTCCTGCCCGATTTGCCAGCAGCGCTTCAAGCGGAAGGACCGCATGAGCCATCACGTCAGATCCCATCAGGGAGGCGTGGAGAAGCCCTACGTGTGCCCACACTGTGCTAAAGCTTTCTCACGGTAGGGAGACCTCTGATCTCAATACACTGGCATTGTCTATAATGTGTTTTAGGGTGTTTGTTTCGGAACCTGGTGAGTTTTCTTTCTTAGTTTGATTAGTTTAGGCATATATGAACACTCCAATCACGCTTGAATCCACACCCCAAAAAAACCCAACAGTCTGAGGTGGTATCACCGTGCTTGAAAATGAACTCTGGAGGTTTACTTGTGGTGAGAAAGCAATCCGACCCAACCAACCAATAAACCAGGCTATATCACAATGTATGATGGGTAAATACTAGGGGTGTGACGAGACAGTTAGCTCATGTGATTCAAGTCAAGAACGAGACGAGATGAAGAACGAGACAAGATTTTTACACAGTATTTTTAATAAATCCTCAATGACGAAATACGTGACTAGAAAAATTCAAGTAGTGCTCGCTGCAGAGCAAAATGACCTCCAGCTCCACCTCTCTGGAGCTCAAAGGTGGAGCTTAGCCTGTTTAATGGGTGGAGAGATAGGGTTATGGGTAGAGATAGACCAATATGGGTTTTTCTATAACCGATGCCGATGGCCGATATGTGCTGCTGATTTTCAGGGCCGATATCTTGAAGTTTTCCCCTTCATTTGCATGCTAAAATGTCACACTAATAATAAGTGGATGCACGACATTTCTAAACTTAACATAATTTATTGAACACTGACTTGATTTACATAAAAGTTTTAGAGCATTTATCAAGCTGAATTTTTCAAGTTTGTTGGAACAAATGTAAACGTAAATATACATTTAAATAAAAAATACAACTTTATAAATAAAAATCAATTAAAAACTTTGTCATGTTGCACAGACTTGTATGCAAGGACAGTGCTAAACTCTTAGTGATTTCTGATATTCTTGAAGGTTAACGTTAGAGAGGTTTAATGAGGATAATAACTGCGATTTTTTTTATTTTTTTTATTTTTATATATATATATATATATATATATATTAGTCATTGGTCGGAACACATCACTTTATTAGGCTGATGTCCATTTTTATTTGCATTACACAGTTGATGGAAACACACGCAGATGCGCATATTCTTGAGCTGTATTTTCATTAATGCAAAGTTGGATGGAAACCCGGCTATTGCTTCTGAACAAATGTCATAAGCTTCTGCGCAGTGGCGTAGCGCAAATCTGCGTGGCCCTCCCGCAAGCCGAAAGTCAGAGGGGGGTTCAACCAAGAAGGGGAGCCAATGGATATCACACAAGAAGCAACGTGCAAACTTTGCGGAAAAGTTATGCCGGTAAAAGCTTAACCTCGGTCAGTATTCAAAGTGAAAGTAAAAGTGACAGAGCTGCCTGACCCTGCATTAACGGAGCAATTTCTTTCAGAGACGAATTTCAACATAATATGCTGATAACGGTATATAACTGTCTTAATTTATTCCATGATTTCTCTTGTGGCCTGTACATATAGTGAAACAAATGAGAAGAATAGTATATCGTGTTAAACAGCTTTTTTTTTTTTTTTTTTTAAGTTGGTGCTTGAAGTAGCCTAAAGCTGCTCTTAATTTTCATTTATGACTGCAGTGTTAGGAAATATTATAGACTGTTAATCATTTTAATTATAGGTCTAATTCATTGTATAATAGACCTAAAATCTTTTACTATCCTCTTTAAATTATTGCAGGGCAAATTTTTATAATATTAATTTAATAATAAAAGTAGCTTACCTAATATTAATAATAATAGACTAGAAGAATGTACAGGCTTACATTAATTGGAAATGCCAAATCCTCTTAATATTGGCAATATTTGTCGGAGTAACGTAGCCCTCAATCACGCTGCAGTGTTTGTGAGAGCTGCCGCCTTCTCCACCCCAAGCACAGAGTGAAATTCTCCGACTCCGATACAGGAAACACAACTTATAACATTGGGGCTAATATGTTAGCAAGCAAGCTGCTGGTAGTTTTGGACTGCAGTCCTTAAAGTTAACTACAAGTAAGCAAATCTTCAACCAGCTGTAGCATTATGCCAGTTCCCGACGGTTCTATGCTATCCGTTGTTTCTTTCACTAAGTGAAGTAACACTTCATAGTTTACTAGTAATATATAGTAAATATATGGCCATAGGACTTTGAAATATCAGAAATTTAAGCCTTAGGCTACCTTTATCTCCCAGGACTGTTGTTGAATCTTCCAAAAGTTTCAATTCACATGCGGCAGCAGCACATTCCACCGCACCAGTAACACAGGGCTGCCTGCGGACGTGCCTGGCTTTAAATCGGCGCTACTAAACCCGGATATCGGCCAATATATTAAAAAACAAATATCGGCCCGATATATTTGTCGACCTCTAGTTATGGGTAGGGTTAGGGTGTGGTTGGGGGATGCAGCTCCACCCATCATGCCCACAGTAGGTCAAAAGAGGGGGAGTTGGAGGTTATGGCTCTGCAGTGAGTAGCCTCTCGGTGCATTTGAAATGTTTTGACTAATCATCTTGTAATGAATGTCATTTCAGTTCTACTTTTTAAATATGAATTATCATATGCATTAAAAGACAATATACAAGCACTGTAAAAAGGTTCTGCATGCATCAGGGAAACGATTTCAAAATGCGGGGTATTGAAACTGCGTTTGAATGCGCGCTCGCGTTTTAATTTGGATTTCGCGATTGCGCATACTCTGAGCGTGCATTCTATAGGATAAGACATTTGTCAGACGCTTAAGTCCAAAGTATACAACAGCGCATGTGCAAGCAGGACAGAAGAGTCCACTCGGTGGCAATACGCACAGTACTGAGCACAGTGTGCAGTCGTCGAAGAAGAGTGTGGAAAGAGCGATTCAAAAACAAGATGAGTAAACTTAGAAGCATATCCTTCTCCGTCGTTTTTGATTCTTGTTCTCTGTGTATCTTCTGAAGTATGTTGCAATAGTGGATGCACTATTTTTCTTCTCCGAACCTGCCCAGCGAATGTCCCGTTGATGACACGATGTCTGGTAGCGTATTCGAAGTACAATTTGTTTTGTATGTGTCGACCTTGGTCATCCGCACACATCCGCGGTTGAGTATACTTTGAAAGATGCGCAGACACAACTGCGCACGAGACGCATCCAGGCGCGGAAAGTGAAGTATACACGGGCCTTTAGGCTCTGTTGTGCAACGAATCCTCCGCCATAGTCTCGTCAATCATCTCGTCACATACTCTCATCATGTGATCAGTGAACTCTGATTCCTGCTGCACTATGTATGACTCTGCAGCTCGTGTTGGATGATTTGGATGGGACTGAAGCGACCATTTTCCAACTGAATTAAATGGTTTTTATTTCTATAAAAAGCAAAATGACAGTGGAGGCATAATGTAAAAGCAGCAGTGTTCGTTTTGCTAATGCCTCTCAAAATGAATCTTTATCTTTTAACTTGGAGCAAAGACAAAGTGAAATGCCTAATTGAAATTTGGTTTGGCCAAAACACAAAAATACTGAAGTTTTACAAGGTGTTTAGCGAGTGTCTCAAAGAGATGGGCTTTAATCATTCCGTGGAACAGTGCCACACGAAGGCCAAAAAACGTCAATAATACATAAAAGTTTGAGATTCACTTTGCAAGACTAGGAGTTCAGGAGATGAAAATCTCCTGAAGACAATAAGAGGACAGTTTATGCGCACATGACTTAGAAATGTTGCCTTATGAAAGTGAACTGAACCAAGAAAAATTGTAACATTGTAACAATTTTAATCCCTGTTTCGGAACCAAGCAAATGACCCACTGGTCTGAAAATGCCCTTAGATTATAATTGGAGCTCTTAGCTTCTACTAAAACATTTGACTGTGAATGAAATGTTTCTCACTCATTGTCACAGGCCTGATCATCTCAACAGTCATGTCAGACAGGTCCATTCTTCAGAACGACCCTTCAAATGTCCGGTATGTAAGTTTATTTTGTGTTCTGTGTTGCTGTTTTACAAGTTAAACTGAAAGAAAAGTCTTGTCTTGATTGTAATGCATTACCGAAGTAAAGGTCATACTCATTGTTTTCAATTATATGAGCTAAATATTGAAGTTATTCTATTTATAATATTTTTGGTATATGAATTTGGTATATTGTTTTACTTATTTGTATAAATATTTTTTTCTCTAAATAAAATATAAATGCTACAGACGTGTGAATCAAGCTTTGCTACACGGGACAGACTGCGCGCTCACATGATCAGACATGAAGAGAAGGTTCCGTGTCACATCTGTGGCAAACTGCTGTCTGCTGCATACATCACGGATCACATGAGGGTGCACAACCAATCACAGCATCACTCCTGCCACCTCTGCAACCGCAGTGAGTATTATCTATTTATCTGTCTGTCTGTCTGTCCATGAGTGAGGTGCAATTTTGCAATTTTCATGTTCACTTTGCTATAACGTTGTATTTCAACAAACCTCACTAATTGCATAAACAAAAAAACGACATAATCAGCTTGTCTGTTGTAATTATCATTAACGAGTCATTATGAGGAAATCACAATCATCAGTTAATGAAATTCAGCAGCAGTACTTCACCTCCCAAACGTTCGCCCCATCAGGTTTCACCACGCTGACGTACCTGCGTGTTCACGCTCAGAAACACCACGGTCAGGAGTGGAAGGAGAGCGGAGGAGGCTTCGGCACCACAGGCTCTGGAGGCGTCCTGGTCTGTCAGCTTTGCGGTGTGCACTGCAAGACCCCCACACAGCTGCAAGGCCACATGGGTACCCATAACCCCCCCGTGAGCGATCCCAACCCCATCATCACCACCACCACCACCACCACCAGCGAGGCGGTTCCGGGGAGCACGGTCACCCTGTGCAACATGGTCTCGGCACCCACGATGTTTGTGAGCGGAAACACGGTGGTGGATCTGCTGGTGACCGACTGCTCCAGCATCATCCCGCAACCTCAAAGCTAGCAGAGCAGGCCTGTAGCGTACACACGCTAGTACTCATACACGCTAGTACTCATACATACTACACACAGCTAAAAAAGTAGCTACGACACACATGTATGACTCAAAACAGCCATTTATACAACTTACTACACTAAAGATCCACAAGAAGCCAAGGAGAAACTGTGAAAATAGGCATTCTGAGTGGGAGTTGCTCATGCTTTATGACATGCACTCACATACAATGACAACTACTGTAGCATGATACATTTTGAAAGAACACCTCTCAATGATGCACATATTAAGACACAGTCGCTTTACACTTATCCCTCTCAAAACCAGATTAATATGTACATTTTTTTGTCTTGCTGAGAGGGCAGGATGACTATTTAGTCTTCCTAGGCTGTCTTGGCTTAACAAGAAGGATCAGGGCATAAAGGTGGGAAAAGAGACTTAGAGGGCAGTATTTTTACTTTAAAGCGGATGTTCGCTCATTTACTCACTTTTATTCAGATTTCGTATGACTTTCTGTCACAAAATTGAGCTTTTTTGTCCTTTTTGAAGCTTCGGAGGCTGTTGATTTTCATTGCATGGAAGAGAGCAGCTCAGACATTCTGCTAAATTTCTTCTTTTATGTTCTGTGGAAAAAGGAAGTCATATGGGTGAGTAAATGTTGGGTGAAAGATCACTATTAGGATAAAATGGCCACATCACGCTGGTTTCTCTTTTGCTGTCATCTCCCTTTCACTTCTCTGTTTTCATCGCTGCAGGACTCTGATGATACTGTGATTGTGTATTGCTACTGTATTTCTTTTGCTTGTAATATGATTTCCCGTTTGTTTGCCAGACGTCCACCGCCATAAAAAGGCCTCGAGATCCATTCATAAGTCATAATAGTTTTGGTGATGAAAGACAAAAAGCAGAAGAAAGAGCTGAAAGGTGAAAACAAAAGGTTTCATGAGGTGAAAGAGGAAAGTAGTAACGTTCAGCAAAGACAATTACATACACACCATGTGGCAGATGCCAGGTTATATTTAATGCAAAATCAAGAGAAAGAAAAAATAAATTGTTTTTAGGTCCTTAAGAGTTTTGTCATTGTGACATTATTTGAATTAAAGTAGTTCATCCAATTCTCTTTACCATAATTACAAAACTAAACAATGATATGTTTATATTTATTTATACACTACCATTTAATAGTTCAGGGTCAGTAATATTTCCCAATGTTTTTGAAAGAAGTTTCTAATGCTGACCAAGGCTGCATTTATTTGATCAAAAATACAATAAAAACTATAATATTGCGAATTATTAAAATTTAAAATGACTGGTCTATTTGTATATATTTTAAATATAATTTATTCCTGTGATCAAAGCTGAATTTTCAGCATCATTACTCCAGTCTTCAGTGTCACATGATCCTTCAGAAATCATTCTGATATGCTGATTTGCTGCTCAAGAAACATGTCTGATTATTATCAAAGCGGAAAACAGTCCTTCAGATTTTTGTGGAAACTGATACTTTTTTTTAATTTTTTTTTTTTATAGGATTCTTTGAACAAAGTTCAAAGAGCGTTCATTTGAAATAGAAATCGTTTGTAACAAATGTTTTACTGTCACTTCTTGATCAATTTAATGCATTCTTGCTGAATAAAAGTAATTATTTCTTTCAACAACAACAAAAAAAAAAAAGATCTTACTGACAGTGATAGTGTACATCATGGCTTTTGCACTGCCTTTATGCAGATTAAAAATGATATATATATATAAATTTTTTTTTTTAACTAAAAATGTGTATTATGTATGTGTAATATAAAATGTTCATGAAAATAATGTCACAATGCCAAAATCTTAGTAGACTAGTAGTAATAGTAGTCCTATTATTATTATTATTATTATGGGACATGAACTGAAGATTCACACATCCAGTCGTGTCTGTACGGTACTGGCCAAATAATGTTTCTGTTTGAGTCTGTGTGACTTTGAATTTGTCATTATCCAGACTGCAGTTATACTAGTTTAAACAAGCATACAAGATATTTTTGAAGGAAATGTATAAACTGCCTACGGAAATCCAAAGTAAAAATACCTTAACATAATCAGATTATGTTTTCCAAGTAACTAGTAAAGTAATGCATTACTTTTAAATTTACAACAAAATATCTGAGTTGCTTTTTCAAAGTAACGGAAGTTACTTGTTCAAATTATTAACTGACAGCTCTCCTGTCCCCATGTTGAGAGAAATCGAGAGTATGTGCCGAGGCGTTGTGCGCTTTGTGAACATGATGGTTATTCTAGACTAAATGTGAACATGCATTTGCTCATTTACTACTTTTCCTACGTCTTATTCTTCTGTATTCCAGAATGGCAGCACAGCTGAAAGGTTTGTTTGAGCTGCGCCCTCTACTGTATAGGCGTGAATTTGCATTTCCTTCAGCCTGAGGCTTATTTATTTCACTTTTGGTGTGAAAGGGCCTTTACATTTGCCAAAAATAGAACTTTTTTGTTGTTATAAAAACAAACAAACCGCCCAGCCCAGATGCGACAAAGTAACGCTAACGTAACATGTTGCTTTCCATAAAAAGTAACTAAGTAATGCAATTAGTTCTTTTTTTTTAGAGAGTAAATTACTTTTAAAAGTAACTTTCCCCAACACTGGTTAGACGTGATCGAACCTAAAATATTGTAGGTGTTTGAGTAATAATTTGGCCATTACTGTACTGTGGGCGCTTAAAATATACATGTTTTCCTTCTCTGATTCTCCTCTGGTTCTAATCCACGTGTACATCTATAGAAGAACATGAAATATTGAAACTATGAATCCTCTGCCTGACTTTTCCTGTGTAACATGATGAGGTGCTGAACTAGGAAATTCAAAGAGAGGAAAGATGATAGGAAGAAGTGTTTAAAGGCTTTGCTGTTTACTTCAGATTTGTCCTCGTGTTATTTATCTGAGCAGCAGGCCGTCAGAGGAAAGGAGTGCAGCTGTTGCTACTGCTTCCACTGAGACTTTCAGCAAAAGGCTCTTTTGTAGAAGATTGTTTTTTTTTTCTTTTTCTTTTATGAATGTGTGAATGGTGTGTTAAAGAAGGGCTTAATCATGTGCGCTCAAGTAAAACTGAACTTCACACAAGGAAATAAAACTCTTTACTAGCTCAAGGTTTAAAAACAATGGAGAAGAAAAAAAAAAAGACACGTCTTGGTTCTTGGTTTTGTACTGGAGTGATTTGTTTGATCAGTTTTAGTGTTGGTACTGTATATCTGGTTATTCATGAGCTTAATTTGAATATGAGATTTGTTCTTCCTGTCTAGAAATGTAGTTGTTATTATTATAAGCTTCAGATCATATTTAGGTTCTTCTTTTTAATTTAGCATTAAGCTGAAATAATACCTCTAATCTCTGTACAGCTCTGGCAATGCATCTCAATGCCTTATTATTGTACTCTACCGCATTTAATTTGTCAAACACTACAACTATTTTAAATTATAGTCAATGATGAACCAGTAAAAAAAGGAAAGTAAGATAATAATGGGATGTATTTATATTTATATTTTTATATTTCTCAGCAGTATGCATGTCTATAAACAGAGCAAAACAAAAATGTTGATGCTTACCATGATCATGGATATTATGTTATTATTTTGTAGATGATGTAGAACATGTTATCATTTTGTAATTTTGACTATTAAAAGGAAATGGAGTAATCATATCTCTGTGGGTCACGTAACTTATATTGTCAAGATCAGCGTGTGTGTGTCCAAAGATCTGACCTTGACCTTCTCTTCCAATCATATTTGTCCATCTAAAATAATAATCCATATCAGTCTAAATGGGGTCACTGAGAATGCAGGAAAAACAAGAACTATCACACTGAAGTGAATGAAATCCGTGACACGTTCTCAACATCACAATGCTTTCTGATCTTCCTGAAGATGAGTCTCTGTCTCTCTGTATTGTAATTTATCTTGAGCACATCAATAATTCATGATACACTATGGTGTGATCAGATGTGGTCAGCTTTAGACCTCGGTTTTGGAAGCTGGAACGTTGCCAATTCGGATCCCAGGACTGCAGGTGTCAATATTTGTGCCCTTTCACTATCCTCTCATTATACGTGTAAATTCAGAGCGGTTACAGTACATCCTTGCAGTGTTTCAACATACGTGCAACCAAGCAATAAATTACAGTGCTTACAAGGCAGTTTGATATTCCTCAGACACTGCTTAAGAGTTTGCTCTACACCATTAACCATAAACCTGTGCTATTAAAGGGATAGTTCACCCAAAAATTAAAATGTTGTCATTACTTACTCACCCTAAAGTTGTTCTAAACCTGTATGAGTACACAAAAGAAGATATTTTAAAGAATGTCAGTAACCAAAGAGTTGATAATAGCCACTGACTTCCATAGTAGGAAAAAAAAAAAAAAAAACTATTGAAGTCAGCCATCAACTGTCTGGTTACCAACATTATTTAAAGTATCTTCTTTTGTGTTCAACAGAAGAATAAAACTCGTACCTGTTTGGAACAACATGACGGTGAGTACATGATGACATTTTTTGGGTGAACTGTCCCTTTAATTCTGCCCGGACTACTTTATTTTGGGTTCAAGTCACATTGTCTTTTTTGAATAAACGCATTAAAAATTATGATGATTTTTTTTTTTGTATTTGCATACTGAATTGCAGTTGGTCTTGGTTATATCAATTTTCATAGTGAACTGTGATTGTTTTCCTTGCATATATTTAACAATTTATAGCCACCTTTTCCAATTGCTGAAATGTTAAAATTGTCATAATTTCTGTATTTTAGACTTAACTTTTTCAAGAGAACTTCATAAGAAAAGTATTAATTTAAACTTATTTGGCATTTAAGTGTGTGTGTGTATACTATATTATCATTTTACATTAACATTTTATATTTTTATAATTTTATAATTTTGTTTCCATAAAAGTTTGTATTAGAACAATGAGAATTTTAATTCAGAGAGTCATTTATTTTTACTATATTCATTCATATTTATAGCAACCTATTCCAATTTTTTTATTTCAAGTGTTGAAATGTTACATTTGCCATTAATTCTCTATTTTAGACAAACTTTTTCATAAGACCTTAAAGCCGCAGTCTGTAAGTTTGGCCTCTTTGTCGCCATCTCTGTTTGAATCCTGCAATTGCAGTTATTTGCGGAATTATCATTTTTACATGGGTTGAGCCTCAGCATGGCTCCTCAGAAACAGAATCTAATGTTTGTTGTTAGTCACCGCATCGGTGTGGATACTGCACTTCGGAATCACAGATTCTACGTCTTGAAAGTATGACCAAAATACAAATTTTCACTAGAAAATGTCATCTGAACAAGTAACATGTCTGCCACTTTTGTTCTTACCAACTGAGGAAAAAAAAGCATTACAATAAATCACGCTATGGTGATTAAATCTAACGATCGCTTAGCTCGGATCACGTCAAACTGGTGCAAATTATTATTGATATACTTTGTTCTCAAATTGTTAATGTTAACAACATCAGCATTGCGTGACTATGTGTATTTAGTGTGTACTAGCGTTACCTGTAGATTAAAATTTCCTTAGCCACTCCGCAGTCTAAAGTCTTTTACTTTTGACTATGGGTGAATCTCCAGTTGTCACTGATGATTGTCATTTGGACCTTTCTGGATTACAATCCGCCATCAAAATGTGAGAAAAGGCTATAAATGATCTGCTGTCCTCACATATAGCCTATTAGCTGGGACTCCTTCTCTATGTAAACAGACGTGACGTAATGACGCAAAGAGGAACGGCTGCATGCTCAAATTTCCCGCAGAAACCTACCAGTACCGATTTTATTATAAAACATTATTACAGGCTTACCGTTGTGGATCGGGCTAAGGTAAGGATAGTTTTGAACACTGGCTGGATATGTAATTTCTCAAAAATTGATTTTGGATCATTTTTAACCAAAAAAAAAAAAAAAAAAAAGTTATGGACTGCAGCTTTAAATTCGTTTGGTACTTCATTGTAAAAATGTTTTCTTATTTTATATATGACACAATCGCTGTCCCTATACTATAGTTGTCCATAAAACGCTTGAGAATTTTAATTCAATTCAATTTAATTTATTTTTATTACATGTATTCAGATTTAATTAATTTGTGTTATCAAATCCAAGGCTTACAAGCTTTTTTTTTTTTCCAAATGTCATCACCGTGTCAATATCAACACCATCAACGCTTTCTTCCAGACTACACATAATTCTGATCAGATCTTTATTCTGGGACATATGATTAATGATTTAACACAGAAAGAAAGACGTTTCACTTTTGCATATCCCAAGTGCCCCTAAAACCGATAAACCACCCGTTTGTTAACTGTATAACGTTGCATGATATAAAAACACAAATGCTTCCATTAGTAGTATGGTAACAGTTTTAGATACATATCGAATCGAGGGATTGCTACTGACGTTTATTCGTTTTTCCCCACTGAATCTTCTAACAAACAATTAACAGATCCCACATGCGGTCTCATTTTGTTCTCCGGAGGGACGAACTCTCCGTTCCGCTCATTGTTTTTGTCACAACAAGAGCGTGAAATCCGCACCTCAGATGGTCTGACGGTGCTCTCAAGCACTCCACTGACCTACATAAAAACAGCATATGGGTGGAAAGGTCGACACTAGAGCAAGCATCGGAGTCCTGTACGGTTTGGGAAGTTATTGATCAGGAGCCGGTTGATTTATTTGGGTAATGTAAGCAGTGCAGATGATGATGGACGCGCGCGCTGCAGCAGTGCTGCCATCGCACTGCTGTCCTCTGTGTGATCGATAATGTAGCATAACATCAGGCAGGATAACGGACTTTATCTAACCACTTCGGAGGAGTCGCGGTCTAAGCCGCATTTCAGTGTCTAAAACATCGTCTCACAGGAACTAAACCGAGAAATTCAAGCGACGTCGGGAGAGATTTCTGTGAGCTGGAGTGCGAAAGCGGACTGAACAAAAACAGCAATCGCATCTTCGAACAACGGAGCTCCTACTCCAGAATTATTTACCTCAGAGACACTACAGATATACACCAAAAAACATGTCAGTAGATAAAACATGCTCCCGCTCTTCGCTATTTGTTTCCACGGGGACGCGAGGGTCGACAGGCCGCTGACCGTCACGTATGTTCATCCTCTCTCGCTTCATTCATTTTGTCATTCAGAACATGTCGCATAATATGATTGTTAGTTTGCCAGCAGAGATGGGTAATCACGGCCTATTCCAATGCGAGCGAACGTTATTACCCGTTATGTCACGCAAATACACGAGCATTGTCTTCCATCAACCAATAACGTGTCATTTCGAGAGAGGAGCGCCGATATAGACGTTTGTCACTAAGTAATGTTTTGACTAAAAGGGTGGTCGACCATTTTGTATGTAGATTGAGTCAACGTGCTGTTACTTTTCTTAAACCTCCGTTTTTTTGTGATTACATGATAGCGCATTGCGCATTTTTGTCTGTATCTCAGCTGGGATCCACGTGCATCTACATCAGATGATTTATGAACTAGTCACAAATGATAAATCCTGCTCTAAAATAATATTAATGTTAAAGCTGCTTAAATGAAGAGGACTGTGGAGAAGCATGTTTGCAGGCAGGGGATGGATGGCCAAAAGCGTTAGTGATGAGGATGATGATGATGATGGGATGCAGGTTCCATCCTTTGTTTTGGACAACAATAGGGGTCTGTCAAAACACTTCACTCATCACGTGTTTTCTGGGACATTTATGACATTTTCCACGTTCTTCCCTTTAATTGCTGTGTTTTAAATGTATTAATATTACTTAATATTAATATTTTAAAAATGTATAATATTGCATCATATTAATAATTATATTGCATCATAGCACTGCTTTTAAAAGATTCTATATAATTATTACGTATAAATATTATAATTAATGTTAATAATTAAGTGATATTAACTTATTAATATTTTTGTTTTAATAATGTACTGGCATTTCATATATATATATATATATTGCATTATATATTCTATATAACTATGTAAAAATATAATTATTAATGTTTTAATAATTGATTGATATTAACTTAATACATTTATAAATATGTAATAATACACTATGTATTGTTAATATTAATTTTTAAGAAATAATTTATAAATATATTAAATCATAAATATATATATATGTATAATATATTAGTTATAAATATTCATTATTATTTATTTTTCATATTTATTAACTTAATATACACTGTTTATGTATAAATATTTTTGTAATGTCTGCTTAAATAGTTAAATTTACAAAAACACTACATTATGTATTTTCTAATGTATTTTTCTGATTCTTCTGAACATATTTTTTATTATTATTAGTATTCAGAAGTCTGCACTCTCACATGCCAGTTATCATAGGTATTTCATATGTATTTAATGAATTTAATACATTTATTTAGTGTATTGTTAATGTATGTTAATATGATCCATTTAAAATGTATTGAATGTGTACTTTGAATGTTCACTAACCGCTAGTTCTGCCGATGACATGTGACTTGGTTTGCATGTGTTAAACTTATGTTGCTAGTGACTGGCCACATGTGGTACCATATGGGGCGTACATAATAACTTGGTTTATGCAACACAATTTAGACTCAAGAGAATCCATTTTCCCCTCCTTGTTTGAAATAAGAGCTGTTCTTTATAATTACTTTTTCCATTTGAAACGCTACTTTGAAAATGTTGCTTTAGTCATTTGTTAGTTAGGTTGTGTATTCATAACCTTTCAGTTCCTCACCGCGTTTTGTTACAGAAGGGGGAGCCGGACGGGAGATCTGCGGAGGGCTTTTTTGAACATAGTATTATCAGAGTTCACCTACGAGGGACCATGTTGTCCATCTTAGCGGCGGGGTCTGTGTTCTTCCCGGGCCTTTTCCTCTTGTCCAAGCACTGTCTCAAATCCATCCCTGGACTGCGGTGGAGTGAGGGCGATGCCGTCATCGTTTCAGCCAGGTAAATACTTAAACAGAGGTTAAAGCAGATCTATTATGCCCTTTTTTGAGTCTACTAAAATAGTTTTCATGCTTGAATGTTAAAAAAACCCAATATGTTTTCCACATATTTGACAATGTTGCAGCTCCTCTCTTCTCAGTCTGTCAGTAACGCTCTGTTTAGTTCCTGTCTCTATGAAGCCCCTCCTTCCGAAAAGCACAATGTGCTCTGATTGGTCGGCTGGATCAGTGTGTTGTGATCGGTCAACCGCTTTGAGCATGTTTGGGAAATGTCCCACCCCTTACCATAACCGCCAGTTTCAACACACTACTAACCAACACAATCAGGCCTCGTCCCTTTATTTTGCATACGCCTTGGGCGGGAATTATTTAAATGAGGAATATTTTGAGGTGTTTGTTCCCAGAAGAAAACTCATGACTACAATGGAGGCGTTTCAGGGAGTTCAGAAACAGTGACACTATGTACTGAAAGAAGATAGTCATATAGACCTAGGATGGCTTGAGGTTGATTAAATCATGGGATAATTTTCATTTTGGGGTGAACTATCCCTTTAAACAGCTTATGTTTGGCCATAAGTAGTTAGTAACGTTTCTAATGTTTTGCAACCATACAGTCTTTGGATAGATAAAAAGATGGTCAACAAGACCTTGTCATATCAGCCTCCACGGGACAATAGTGAGAAACGTGAAAACACGCAGAAGAGTACTAGCTGTACTTACTTGTTTTGTTTTATTTTCAAGGTTGGTGTCATCCATCCAAGCTATTATGGCTTCTACAGCTGGTTACATCATCTCCTCATCCTGTCAGGACATCATTGAGGACCAGTAGGTGCAACAGTCATCACTTTTTGGGACATAAAATCAATTTATATCATATCTTAATCAGAACAGATGTCGTTTTGGCACACTTTGATCCTAATGACGAGATGTAATAAGAACCTATTGATTTGTTGATGTATTTGTTGGTCAGTTTAAAAAGCATAAAGGCTATACACAATTATGAGTGTGTATTTGTGCAGTGAGATTTAACCATAAACCTTGGGATTCAGCTAAATGAGTACCAGCCTTTAATGTGCTGAAATTATGACTAAAATGGTCTGGTCGTTGGAAGCCCTTTACCAAGTTATAGACTATTGTTTTTTCCCTGACCTGTTCTCAGTCCATCTGTCTCTGTGTTTTTCTTTTTCAGACACTGGCTGACCTGCTCCTACATATGGTTTGCTGTGCCGTACTTTGTGTATGACATCTACGCCATGTTCCTGTGTTACTGGCACAAGCTCCAGGTCAAAGGGCACGAGGTGGACAACGGCTCCAAATCCAAGGCTATGGCTATCAGTGGCTATCTCCGGCGAGAGTTCCTCATGATCTTACATCACGTTGTCATGGTCACCGCGTGCTTCCCCATCTCTGTGGTAATAGTCATCACGGAGGCGACATTTTAAAGAACCAGAGTCTCTAATAATAGCATTTTAACTCAAGATTTCAGAGAATCTGTTCATGTTCAGACTCGCTCTTTCTCTCACATTCATTTCCAGTTCTGGAGGCAGGGAAAGGGCGATTACTTCCAGGGTGTCATGTTCCTGGCTGAACTCAGCACACCGTCTGTCTGTCTGGGCAAAATCCTCATCCAGGTATATTCATTATTGATTAAATGAGTGCTGCTTTCTTCACGCTGTGGTATTCTTACCCTGATTCATCATCCTCTGCTTTAGTCTTTACAGTGTGTGTACAACATTAAGCACAACTTCAGTTATGCTGTACTTTAATACATTATTCATAGTAAAGTGTATTTACAGAAGTGCTGACTTCACATATGCAAGTCTGGCCTGAACCCTGACAGAGTAGAAATAAATGCAAATGCAATTATTGGAAAGGAAACGCGCACTTAAAGTGAAAGCTCACTCAAAATGATTTATTAAAATCATTTACTCACCATAATGTTGTTCCAAATATGTCCCTTGTGAAAGAGAAATGTGCTGTATTGAATGTTCTTTTGTAGAGTACTTCAAATCTTAAGTGTATATATATTTTTTTTAAAAACTGTACTTTCAGATAATATAATATTAACTCAATAAAAAAGTTTGTCAAGACAAACTTTTAGTTGGCTTGAGAAAGCCAGACCAGAAAGTTTGAAGAAGTTTTAAAATCTTGAAGTTTGAAGTTTTTTTATTTGAAGTAGTTTAAAGTTTGATGGTTTTTGAAGGCAATGCAGTCTATCAGAAAAACAGATAGATAGATAGATAGATAGATAATACACTGAACAAAATAATAAACGCAACACTTTTGTTTTTGCCCACATTTTTCATGAGCTAAACACAAAGATCCAAGACTTTTTCTATGTACACAAAAGGCCTATTTCTCTCAAATATTGTTCACAAATCTGTCCAAATCTGTGTTAGTGAGCACTTCTCCTTTGCCGAGACCTCCAGTCAGTATCTGGTTTTTGATTGTGGTCTGTTGGTCCACTTTTCTTCAAATTCTCTGAAACACCTTTGGAGACGGCTTATGGTGGAGAAATGAACATTCAATTAATGGGCAACAGCTCTGGTGGACATTCCTGCAGTCAGCATGCCAATTGCACGCTCTCTCAAAACTTGCGACATCTTTGGCATTGTGCTGTGTGATAAAACTGCACATTTTAGAGTGGCCTTTTATTGTGGCCTGCCTAAGGCACACCTGTGCAATAATCATGCTCTCTAATCAGCATCTTAATATGCCACACCTGTGAGGTGGATGGATTATCTCGGCAAAGGAGAAGTGCTCACTAACACAGATTTGGACAGATTTGTGAACAATATTTGAGAGAAATAGGCCTTTTTTGTACATAGAAAAAGTCTTAGATCTTTGAGTTCAGCTCATGAAAAATGTGGGCAAAAACAAAAGCGTTTTGTTGCGTTTATAATTTTGTTCAGTATAGATAGATAGATAGGTCAGATTAGATAGATGCCATGTTGTTAACATGATTAGCACATTGTTAACATGTTGCTGTCATGATTAGCACATTGTTAACGTGTTGCTAACATGATTAGCCCAATGCTAACATGAATTTGCACATTGTTAGCATGTTATTAGCATGATTAGCATGTTGCTAGCATGTTGGTAACATGATTAGCACACTGTTAGCATGATTTACCATGTTAACATGTTGTTAGCATGATTTAACATTTTGTTAACATGATTAGCACATTGCTAGCATGATTTTGCATTTTGCTAGCATGTTGCTAACATGTAAAGTACTTGTTTATAATTTTAACTGCAGTGTGTTATTTGATATTACATTTAAAGTTAAAGTAAACTTAAATGTACTAAATTGCAACTTAATAATTACAAATGTATAGTTACAAATATATTTAAATACTTGACGTACAAGTGTCAATAGAAATGACAAAGTATATTTTATATTATCATTAAATGTATGTCAGTGCATTCAGCAGTACTTTAATCATATTTCAAAGACAACATAAGTAATTATGAAATTACATATAAAGATGTACTTTAGTCCTACTTAAGTGGGTGAAAAAGCACCTCAAGTTCAACTAATTGCATTTAAAATATAATAAATTTTAATTTAATTGTAAATAACATGCAATTAAGTGTCAAAAAACATTACATTAGGTTCACACGTAAGTATATTCTTTTAAAGTATATTATTTCCATAATACTGTAGGTACTTGTTTTAAAATTATGCTAAAGTGTACTTCTTTTCACAACTTAAAACTTTTTTTAATAGATTGGTATTTTAGGAATGAACGTGTTAAGATAGATTAAGTTATGCATTCCTTATTCTTCTTCTCCAGTCACCCTCTCAGAGCCTCATCTATAGCCTCATGGCCACAGCTGCCTCTGAATATAGCTCCCTGAATTTAGATGAGATTTAACACTTGATATGATGCCTAGCTCTCTACCCAATCCACCCCTCCTCCCGGCCTCCAGTATATGGAATAACACAGTTTAGCTTGGTACTGAGCCAGGTGACAGGATGTGTATTTACTGCTGAGTGTACGGAATGAGTGTGTATCAATTACATACTACAAATCTAACATTCATTTTCTTAAAGGTAAAGTATGCTATTTATCTGTTATAACAGCAGCAAGTGTAAAATGAAAAATAATGATAGATTCCTAACAGGTTTCCAAAAACACTCCTACCATCCATTGCCCTCTGTCTGTCTTTGTCTGAAAGTCCCACCTCCTACTGTCTGTCTGTATTGCCAAAAGTTTTGAGAAACCCCTCCAAATCATTAAATTCAGGTGTTCCAATCACTTCCATGGCCACAGGTGTATAAAATCAAGCACCTAGGCATGCAGACTGCTTCTGCAAACATTTGTGAAAGAATGGGTCGCTCTCAGGAGCTCAGTGAATTCAAGCGTGGTACCGTGATAGGATGCCACCTGTGCAATAAGTCCATTCATGAAATTTCCTCACTACTAAATATTCCACGGTTAACTGTTAGTGGTATCATAACAAAGTAGAAGCAATTGGGAACAACAGCAACTTAGCCACGAAGTGGTAGGGCACGTAAAATCACAGAGTGGGGTCAGCGCATGCTGAGGCACAGTGTGTAGAAGTCAATAGCTACAGACCTCCAAACTTTGTGTGGCCTTCAGATTAGCTCAAGAACAGTACGTAAAGAGCTTTGTGGAATGGGTTTCCATGGCCGAGCAGCTGCATCCAAGCCTTACATCACCAGGTGCAATGAAATTTTGGACAATTTCATGCTTCCAACTTTGTGGGAACAGTCTGGGGATGCCCCTTCCTGTTCCAACATGACTGCACACCAGTGCACAAAGCAAGGTCCATAAAGACATGGATGAGCGAGTTTGGTGTGGAGGAACTTGACTGGCCTGCATAGAGTCCTGACCTCAACCCGATAGAACATCTTTGGGATGAATTAGAGCGGAGAGTGTGAGCCAGGCCTTCTCGTCCAACATCACTGCCTGACCTCACAAATGCGCTTCTAGAAGAATGGTCAAAAATTCCCATAAACACACTCCTAAACCTTGTGGAAAGCCTTTCCAGAAGAGTTGAAGCTGTTATAACTGCAAAGGGTGAGCCAACTCCATATTAAACCCTACGGATTAAGAACGGGATGTCATTAAAGTTCATGTGCACGTAAAGGCAGGCGTCCCAAAACTTTTGGCAATATAGTGTATCTGTCTGTCTGTCTCTGTCTGTCTATCCTATCTATCTATATCTATCTCATCACTGTGATTAAATAGATTGGAAAATATGACTAAATGCCAAGTGTTCAAAAAAGTAGCAAGTCTTAGGGGGAAAAAATAAATAAATTTATGATATGACCTTTTTATTCTCAACAGTTTGCAGTGGTGCATTTCATAATCACTCAAACACTAAAACACTTTTTCTTCTAAATTTCCCTTCTTTCATGAAGTTGCATTACTTATTCTCTCTATTTGTCTTTCTCTTTCTTTCTTACTCCTAAGTACAAGCAACAGCACACACTTCTTCACAAAGTGAATGGAGCTGTTATGCTGATCACTTTCTTCCTCTGTCGAGTCCTTCTCTTCCCCTATCTCTACTACGTTTATGGAAGGTATGTCTCTTTTAAAACTTCTTTAACTTTTAAAGGAATAGTTCTTAAGAAAATGAGAATTCTATCATTATTTACTCACCCCCATGTTTTTCCAAACCGAAATATTGTTTTGGTAACACTTTACAATAAGGTCCCATTAGGTAACATTAGTTACCATTAACTAACAATAAGTGATATATCAGTTCATGTTAAATGATGTAGTTAACTAATGTTAACAAAAGGAACCTTATAGTAAAGTCTTACTGTAATTTTTGTTCAATGGAATGTTTTTAAAAAAAAAATCCTGTAGCTCTTTGTTTTACACTGAAAAATAACAGCATGGATAAACATGAGGGTGAGTAAATAATTACAGAATTATTATTATTATTATTATTTGTTTGCCAGAACTATTCCATTAACTTTCTTTCCTGTCCTCACTCCCGCTCTGAGGTGACAATAATGCAAAAACCGTTTATCGGTTGATTTTAACCATAAATTATAACATTATCTATCCATTTTCTCTTTTCCAGGTACGCCTCTATTCCCTTCTATCGGGTTCCTTTTGAGGTGCCCTGGCAGTGTAATCTTGGAGCGGCTCTCCTCATGGCCCCACAGCTCTACTGGTTCTCCCTGATCTGCAGGGGGGCACTGCGCCTGTTTACCGGCCGATCCTCACGCTCCCGCAAACCGACGGCCCCGGTCAAGCCCGATTACGAAGGACATGAGCCAATGACTCAGTCAGCTAATGGATACAGTACACAGATGGTGGGTCGGGACACACCCACAATGTCTCGCTGAGGGGAGGACCTTATGCAAATGAGACTAAGCTAAGAAGAAAGGGGATTGGATGAACACAACGATGAAGCGACTGAGCAGAAGGGCAGGTTGCCAAGGAAGTACAAGAGTGATTAAAGAGGTACTGAAATAGACTAGATGCCCTGTAATGCATTACAGAACAGCATTATGTTTAGTTACAGGGCTTGTGTACTGTATATAAGACATGCTTTAGTAGATCAAGGGAAGCTATGGTGAAAAAATCAGCAGAAGTGTCTACACAACGGCCAGATGTGCGTCACATCACAAATGAGGCAATAAGTGCAAATTTTATGCGAGAACATTTCTGAACCAAGAGAAGCACTTTTTGTTTGAGGCACTTTGAAGGGGTCGTGGAATGTCAAACTGAGGTCTCGTGCCTGAGGTCTGTTCTTTGCATATATTATTGTAGTGTTGCAGATGCATCATTCATAGAAAAGTCCTTGACTATTATATTTAACACTGGTCTACAATGAGCAACCCAAGATTTAATGTCTCTAGAGAGTTCGGTTTAAAGGGACTGTTCACCCAAAAATGAACTTTTATTTTATTAGTAAAACACAAATTTGAGATGTTAGGCAGAATATCCGATCTGCTCTTTTCCATACAGTGATTTATTATGTTCCAAAATGAGAAAAACTCCATAAAAGGACCATATACACTACCGTCCAAAAGTTTGAGGTCAACACGATTAAAAAAAAAAAGAAAAAAGAAATGAATACTTTTATTGAGCAAGGACTCAAACTTTCAAGAATGGTCAAGCTTTTAAACCATAGTTTAAATATATTAAAATTCAGGCCGATATGATAAGACAATAATTATTTTCATGATATGGCCGATATAATTAGGGGTCAAGGCACCTCTTGTAATCATTGGTGTTCTTATTATTATTATTCTGTTTCCGTTTCTTCTGCTCTTGAACTATCTGTGGGAAAGTTATGAAATTTGGAACACTGATAGATGACTGACCCAACATTAACTACACCAATTTTGGAGTCTCTAACTCAGTCCCTCTAGCACCACCACCTGTCCAAATTTTCAATCGTGTTTAGGCGAATAACCGTAAAGGCTAGAGACGAAATTATGTTTATGACGTCATTTTCTGTCATAAAATTTTCCTGCCATTTTGAATTTTGCGACAAACCTACTTTTTCAAACTCAGAACTAAACCAGAATTAAACTACATAATCTTTAGACCATGCTGGCAAAAAGTTATGGAATTTAAGTTGATTCATGAAACATGAAACTCGCAAACAAATTTTACATAGCGTTCGCAAAAATAGAGATAAGGCTATATCTCCACA
The DNA here is from genome assembly GCA_037101425.1 of Elopichthys bambusa. Taxonomy (NCBI): domain Eukaryota; kingdom Metazoa; phylum Chordata; class Actinopteri; order Cypriniformes; family Xenocyprididae; genus Elopichthys; species Elopichthys bambusa. The sequence goes on from CM074449.1 coordinate 27,511,238, forward strand.
ATGCTTTATCTTATTCAGACCAAACTTGGTACATGTCATCACAAGCATGATCTGAGGCAACATGCTGCGTTTCAGCACAGCGCCACTTAGTGGTTCAGAGATAGGAAAAATGGCTTCAGGGCGACATGCTGACCACATCGACCATTTTGGGCGTCGGCCATTTTAAATTTTGTACAAAAATGCTGCATTTTACGAACGCATTATCGTATCGTTATGAAACTTAGTATGGGTCATCAGCACGATGCCCTGAAGGAGCCTGAGAAGTTTCAATCCTAGTGGTAAAATCATCTTAAAATGTCGTTACTTGCTTTTTATTGCAGTTGGTCTGACGCTCCCAGCCATGTTAGCATGGCCTATCGTGCTCTTTGTGCTTGGCCCCGTTAACTGCTGCTTGCAGCTATATTTCTATACTGTTTTTTTTTTAAATAAATAAAAAATGAAATACTAAAGACTAAAATCAGCCTTTTTAAATGTAAAAGTGAATTCACCACCTTTATAATATACGGCATGAAAAATGGATATAAATTTTTTCCTAAAATATATGGCTTCAGAAGACTGGAATATAAGAGCATAAATCACTGTCTGTTTGGATGGAAAACAGAAGATTTTTTTTTTTACCTAATATCTACTTTTGTGTTCTGCAGAACAAAGAAGCATGATGTTGGAACAACAATAAATGACTCATTTTCATTTTTTGGTGAACTATTCCTCAACCAGAGCTGACCAAATGAAAGAAAACCCCATCAAATGTAATTAAACCCTGTCTGTCAGAGAAAGAGGCAGCTCAGGGTTTGGGAATGTATACATGCTCAGAAAAAAAAGTGTTACATGTAAAGGAAAGAAGCTACCTTGAATGTTCTCCGATTCGACCTGTGATCCACTGTAAGGTGGCTTTGAACGCATTTTACCAGGAAATTGTTTAACATTTGTAGTTAGCTTTACAATGTCCCTAGTATAACCTCTTTAAACAAAGACCCAAGTCCTGAAACCCTGCATATGTTTTAAAGGGACATGATCAAATATATATTAAGCTGCCTTATCCCTATGGAAACTCTGACAACCTTATTCCTGATTTTTATTTTTTTTTTCCTTTACTTTTGGCCAGAGGTGAGTTTCCTCCAAACAAATGTGATACTTTACATAGTCAATGTGAAATTTATTTGCACTTTATTCATTTTGTTGTCTTCGAAGCCATTTTGTTTGTCTCACAGGTAAATGTTCCTAATTTATTGTGTTTTTTTGGAAGGTATTTTGATTCCTTTTTAGCCTGTCAGTCTCAGGTTTTTGTTTGTTAATGGGTCACTCAAGCTATCTAATCTCCGTCTAGTCATAAATCAAGGATTCATTTGCAGATGAATTTGGCCCAGTATGTTTTATTTAATAACACAGCATTCAAGCGCTTGCAAGTTCAACCTGTACCACTTATCAAACAGAAATGAATGACATTGCAAAGTATCTGCCACAAGACCTGTTTCTGAAGCTTACTTATACTTAAAAAAAAAATGACTGAATGCTGATTGAAATTTATATAATGAAAAAAAAAAAAAACATACAGGTGCAAAATGTCTATTGCGCTGAATTGGGTATATGACTTTGCATGTGTATATTCCATCTTTGTCCCTTGTGAACCCTCTATAATGTACCAGTTCAACGTGCACCAATATCCAAACTATTTAATCCTAGTGAACTGCAACGACTGCTTTTGATGGTTTTCTTTGAGAGCATCTATGTTTTGGTTGGTTGGTTTAACTTCTGTTGTTTTTTCCATATGTAAACCTGTTTAACCTGTTAACATGAGTACAAATGAAAGCACTGTTGTGATTCAATCTCATTGCAGAAATATACTCTTGTCTCATATGCCGCATGTTATAAATGTCGGTTTTCCTGGTCCGTTTGTGAACGTGCCGTACGGGGTTTAACCGAGACCTCGATAATGTTGAGCATGAGTCTCAATATCTGCCATCCAGAGACATCTGGAATTAAAACCAGCTTAAATGGAGTCGAAAAGGACAGATCAGGATTTTCACATCAAATGTCCTCTTAATTTGAGAGCCTGTGCCAGACGGGTGATGCTTTGAATCCAGACAACGCAATTCAGGCTAACGGGCCACAAAAAGATACAGCAGCTTATGTTTAACCTTTTCTTCTTTCACAGAATCGGTTGCGCACTGAATACAAAGTCTGGGAGGTTTCAACACCGGATGTGGTTGTTTGTAATTACTAGATAGGGATTTTTAAAACTCATTCAAATTCAGAACAATTTGCTAATGAATCATTCAGGAAAAAATCCTAAAGAAATCAAACATCACCATGGCTTGTGAACAAGTTTAACCTAACTAGAAAATAATGATAATAAATAGAATTTTTTTTTTTTTTTAATAAAAAACATTTCCATTACTTTTCCAGGCCTGGAAAGCAGGGAAATGATTAATTTCCTGTTATTTGATTGACCATGGAAACCCTAAAGTGGGAAAATTGCTGGGAAAATCAAAAGGATGTGACGTTTACACGCACTCCCGAGAGTCTCTTTTCCGTTCAATGACACACGAAACTAATGCTTTTACAATGTTCAGGATAAGTTCATATAAATCTGTACTGTAATATCAACGTGTCATTAAAAAAAAAGAGATTCATTCAAACTAGTATTACATAGCCAGATGTATATAATCTATAGTCTCAAATATGCTTTATAATCAAAATATCGTAAGAGTGTAAGGTAACACTTTATTTTACAGTGTCCTTGTTACACGTTACATGTAATTGCTGTAGTAATAACTATAAATGATGTATAATTACATGCAACTAATCCTAACCAATAATCCTTTGGTAAGTACACATAGCTAATTAATTTTACTCAGTACTTAAATGTATGTACGTAACCCCTGTTATTTTTGTTCTGTATATTTTGTTACTGAGAGGAAAGTGCGCAGCACATATTAACATCTAAACGTCTCTCTCAGCAGTGTCTGGATGTTTGTTAACAATATATCGCTGCAAAAATATTTCCAACTCCTTTTTACTTCTAAGCAAAGAATGAAAAAGAACTTGGCCTTGAATCACATTCAGTCTCTTGTACATTATGTGCATGAGTGTGAACACGAGCAGTAAGTACCTGGTTGTAGTTCACTTAACGGCCACCGGTGTCGCTAAAAACAAGGGTTTCTGAATTCTACATATATCCCCTTTAACAAAAATTAAAGTGGACATAACACACAGTTTTGCCAATCGCATGTTAATCTTGAGTACCTGTAGAGTAGTATTGTGTCCTTCATATCTCCGAAGAGTCTTTTGTTTTATCAGATTTATAAAAGATAGATAAAGCTGTACCACTTCTTTCCAAAAACAGTAGAGCTCCTGGAGATGTGCTGTGGGCGGAGCTAAAGTCACAACATTACACACAATACATCATCGCATCAGCCCAGGATAACTTTTGATTTACTATACATTTGTGTCGTTTACATTATATGCACTTGTGCACCGACTGCCAACAAAACACAGACATTTGATGCAGTTTTACTTACCACCTGCGGTTCCAACTCATGACCAGGATCTTTTATCGCTGGGATCTTTCAATTTCAAACGATCTGTAAACCCAGCGTCGAACTGGGCCTTGTTTATAAAACATTTGTCACCGAAATTCCAGGAACAAACATACGCACACAACTCTGTTGCTGCCCTAGGAAAACAAACTGCATCCAGTGTTCCCTTAATGCTGGGTTCTTTGTGAAGCTGAACAAGGTCATCTTTCCCTCACAACCAAAAACACACTTCTTTGGTGACATTGTTGATTTCGTGGTCTAACAACAAAATGACAAATCTTTCTCGAGCCAGTCCTGTGCCGTGCTGCCGACGACTTCCGTAACCCTAACGAAGCCACCCAAACTTACACGAACCCTGAAGGAGTGTATTTGGCACAGAAATACTCCGTCAATATTTGTTTTTTGAAACTTTGGCCATGTTTAGCATGAGAATCGAACTCTTTTAACAGTGTAAATAAGTCAGAATGCATGAAATAGCATTAGACATCCCCTTTAAACACAGCAACAAATATATTGCATTACTGTAAAGTGTTACCAAGAGATTAATATCATTAAAAAACAGCAAGACACCAGAATCTAGGCAATACATTTATTCACATTTTTAAAAAAATCTTTGAATAAAAAAAAAGACAACATCAGTAAAATATGGTCATCTCATTGTCCAATGCAAAATGATGAATTATGAGGAGTTAGGGTATAAACCCTAAAAAACCTGGAATTTGTTCAAGCAGTCTGTTGTTTCCCTCAGTATCTCCTCTGTCTGGGGCTGAAGACAGTGCTAGGGTCACTGTCTCGTTCTCGTTCTTTTTCCCGCTCTCGCTGACTGTTCGGCGATAGAGGCGGCTCGATGGCAGGCCCTGGCCGCGATTTATCGTTTTTAAAAAGGTCACGACCTGTCCTTAAAATCTGCTCCTCAATTTTTCTGTGACGCTTCATGTCCGACAGCACTTTGTCCAGCCGGGCCTCACGTCTGACCGAAGAGCGGGCAGAGGAACCTGAAAATAAAGAGAAAAGGATGAATTCAAATCAGCATTATTTATTTATGTGTTTGCCAATATTACCAAATCTATACATTGTGGAAGAATGTTTTATCATACCTGGTGTCCTGCGGCGATTGAGAAAAGAGTTCTTGGGAGTGGCCATAGTCTGCTCTTCATCAAAATCAAATTCGGTTGGTGTGAGGGCTCTTCAGAACAGAGAAATAGATCAATACATGTTTCTTGTTTAAAAATGTTATATATACACACACACACATTTTTCCATCTGTATTATATTCTGACTCACTTGCGCTCATTCTGCTCTTGTTTGGCCTCCTGCGAGTCTTCGCCGTCTCGCTCAGGTGAGGGAGTGCGTGGAGGGGTAGGAGGTCGGCGTGGAAGAGCGACCCACTTCAGCTCGAGAGCTTCTCCTTTAGCGAGGAGCTCATACAGCCGTTTGATCTCCTCAGGTGGAGGCATCCAGTTCTTGGGGTCCTCCATCTCCTCGTCACTGTAAGGGATCTCCCAGTCCTCCTCAGACTGCTGCAGCTTCCCTTCACCGCCTCCATTCATCTCTCCATCTGTGGTTATTCCCTCTTTCTGCTCCTCTACATCCATGGCTTCTTTGTCTCCCTCTACATAGAAGTGTTCAAAAATGTATTATGAGAAATAATATCTCACAGAACTAACTTACACACCTTACAAAAAGAACTGTGATGATACTATGGTACTCCAAAGTATAATATAAGCAAAGAATATAAAAAGCATGGTAAAGAGCAGTTTTTGTTTTAATGTTTCAGATGCCGTGGACCCCCAAATGTGACCATTCTCATGTAAAAAAAAAAAACCCATTCTAAAATGTAAAAGCCATAAATATATAGTTTCTTGTATAAAGGCCTAGTTTTTTACTGTGAGAAAATGTATATGATAAATGTCTAAAATATTATTTGGAAAACATTTAGTTTCCTACTCAGAATTTATTATGGAAGCTTGTTTCCACCACATTAAAAAAAAAAAGGTAATAGAGACTTTTTATCTAACAATTCTGAATATATATATATATATATAATTTTTTTTTTTTTTTTACACTGTTTTCCCCAGTTTTAACCCCCCTAGGAGACAAATGTGGAGTGCATACTTGTGTCATCTTCCGTTACAGTATCCTTTGCGGTTTCAGTTGTCTCCTCGTCTCTTTCTTTATTCTTTTCTTCCTCTTTTTCTGCAGTTTTGTCCTGTTCACTCACTCCCATAGACTCTACCCGCTCCGCTAGAGAGGACTGCGCGTCCTCTGCCGCCTGCATCTTTCTGCACACCTGAGGAAAAGCAGAGGCGCGTCAGCTGCACTGCAAACTAATTATTTCATATTTCAAGAACGAATCGAACGCATGGTTCTGTTTTAATAAATCATATTCGGACTAGTTCCACGCCTTGTGGGCAGACAGGGTTCGCTGAGCATTATTCAGAAACATTCAATATAATTATTTATATTGCACAAAAATTAAGGGGCAGAGGCAAACTTACAGTTGATTTCCCACCTCTGTTACAAACAGCTGCGCGAAATAGTAGAACGCATCAATGTGCTATTATTTCAAAAAATAATACTGCTTTAGTTTTCATGGCCAAAAAAGCACTGTTTATTTCGGCGCCTTGACGTCATTCGTATCATGACCCGGATGAGAGAAGGATCCGCCCACAGCGCCACCACGCGCTCGAATGACCGTTATACACCTTACTGTTGTAACACCTGTTTATGCGACAGCAGACATACAGACAGAAATTTACTTTTTCTTCACCACATTCCTTATTATAATGTCTGACTTTCTTTCCACGCCACTGAATTTCAGAAAAAAAAAGAAATATATATATATATATATATATATATATATATATATATACGAATCGAGCATCCGATAGTGATGCTCGATTCGTAAATTAATCATTCTGAGTCAATTCTTTTTAACGAACCGGTTTATAAATCGCGATTGGTCCGATTTTTTTTTTTTTAAATATGCTAAATATGCGTTTACTTTTAATTATTTTTTATACATTTAATAATGTCTATATGATTAGTAATTAATTTTTCTAGATGTCAAAAAATACTAAACTTACCATTCCTGTGCTGAAATGAAATGTCTTATTGTTTCTTTATCGTTTCTGTCCATATTATTCTCATTTGCAAGTCGTTTTGAGAAAAAAAAGTCGGGGTTGATTTGAAAGGACTTTTAATTTGGCGGGTGTTTCCCATAATTCCAGAAGAGCGGAAAGAGATTGAAGCGGAGCCGCACATCAACATCAACAGAACTAGTACAAATCTGCAATGAGTTTTGAGTGGCCCTGGCAGTATAACTTTCCTCCATTTTTTACGTAAGTAAATCCATTTGTCACTGACCGCAGATGGAACCATTAGTTTCGTGTCCACAATGTTGTCTGAATACTTTGGTCTACTGAAGAAAATATACATTTGTATCGTGAATAAAGCTGCTGTTTGCATTCCGCTACGGAAGTAATCAAATCACCACATTTGACTTCACGCACAATTCAGTCACGCGAGGGATGAAATCAAGTATAGTTATGTATTACAATACTTACAGTTGTAATATGCCATATAGCATTTAAATGTTGTATGACGTTAAATGCTTAGAAAGGTTAAGGGAAGCTAGTACGATCAGAACAGACATGCTTCTGTGAGAAAGAAGAAATTGTAATGAAGTTAAAATTGCATTATATAAAGAGTGCCATGCTTAGTGGAAAACCTGGAAATATTAGGATATTTTCAAAATTGCCATTTCATGGCCTGGAAAATTTTAATTAATACAATTGTGACAACTCAGGGAAATTAACACCAAATATGCACAATAAGTATTTTTTTTAATATCTGAAGATGATTCTTGAAAATACTGAATGCAGTCATATTGAGGGAGCAACAAAAATGTATACATACATATTCATTAATACTTTTTGTATACATTATTGTATAGAAGATCATTTTGTTGGAATTCATTTACATCCATGGGTATGACATTCTTGCAAATTGGGCCTCAAATTTTATTGAGATGGGACTGGAATGACCCAGTAGTTAAAAACACTTAATATAATGTTTTATTATGTTTTCAGATTGCAGCCAAATGTTGACACAAGACAGAAGCAGTTGGCGGCATGGAGTTCACTCGTGCTGTCTTACTGTCGTCAGCGCAAGCTCTACACACTGGACGTGCTCGAGGCGCAGGAAAGCCCTGTGTTCAACAACAAGAAAATTGAGAGTATCCTTTCACTTATGCCATGTCTTACCTGTCTGTGTTATTTTTATGTGATTGTAGGTTAATGCTGTTCTTTTTCTGCCATTACTTGCCATGTATATTTCCCATAACTTGTGTTGTTCAGGAAAACTTTCAGTTGAAGCCATACAAGTAGTTTTTGAAGAATTGAGAAAAAAAGGTGGGAAGAAACAAGCATTTACATGAAGACACGGTTTCCCAGTTTGTAAAATTTGTTTTAAAATGATTTTGTTCTTTGCTTTGCCACAGGAAACCTGGAATGGTTGGATAAAAATAAATCACGATGTCTTATAATGTGGAGGAGACCAGAGGAGTGGGGCAAACTCATTTATCAATGGGTGAGAATATCCTGTGCATTTTCAGACACAATGTCACTGAATGCTCTTTTCCATGTTAGAACAGTGATTCAGCTGTACACATTTAAAATGCATAAATGGACTATTGCACTTAAGGACAGTCATTTAGGTCTCTGTAGTGGAAAGGCCCTGATAAATTGAAGAAAGAACTGGTGTGATGTCAGTTAATTTTGAGAGTTTGAAACAGCTTGCCAAAATAAACAGCATTTATTTGAAATAGCAATCTTCTGTAACGTAACAGTAATGTATGTGTGTGTGTGTATATATATATATATTAGGGCTGCTCGATATTGGAAAAAACGGACATTGCAATATTTTGTTTTTCTGTGATATATATTGCAATATGAAAAAAAAAAGTGCTTTTTATTTTTCAGGTCATTCTAACAGTATACAGGTACAGAAATTGAGTAATCAAATGTAAAATAACACTGCACAGTCTGACTGTATAAATTAAATAGATTTAATATATATTAAATATATAGCTATTAAATATTAAGCTAAAAAAGTGTTTTTTCTCTTTTGTTTTGTTGTTTGATTAACATTCATGACACAGAAAGCAGCGGGAATATTAGGCTACTGTCACTTTAAGACCAAATACGTGTAGCCAAAATACTGTTTTTCTTTCTCAATTGTTTATTTATTTATTTTTTGCGTGTATTTGTCCGTTCAGGCACAAACAGATGCTGAAGATAAAAGGAATTCAGTAGAATTCATGTGCATCTGCGTGTGCACAGAAAACAGCCGCACATTCAGAATTGAGCTCTCTTTTGCGCCTTCTTGCGCTTAAATGGTTTAATAATTCTGCGATGTGACTATCGTGGATGCGCACATCACGATATCGATGCTAAAACTATATATTGTGCAGCCGTAATATATAGAGATAGATAGCATAATGCAAAAATGGGATCATGTCAACTCTGTTTACAGATGAAAACTTTGCATTTCATTTATTTTGTCCAGCTGTTAAGTCAAGGTGTTTTTTTTTTGTTGTTTTTTTTAAATCTCACTTTCCTTTTCCCCTCAATTTTTACATGTAGGTTTCCAAAAATGGCATGGTCAACTCAGTGTTTACACTTTATGAACTCTCTAATGGGGATGACACAGAAAATGAAGGTATAAAATTACATCTAATGTACATTGCACTATATCAGTAAAATAGTATTATATATATTTCTGTATGACTTACCTGGTTGTAATTTACTGTGTATCCTGTGAAGCAGCTGTGGTTTGCACTGATCTATTGTATCTTTCAGAGTTCCATGGATTGGAGGATTGGATGTTGCTGCGTTCACTGCAGGCCCTGCAGGCTGATGGGAAAGCAGAAATTATCTCTATGGATGATGGAAAAGGAGTCAAGTTCTTTTGAATCAGGTTTTCTCAAGTCAGACTTTGGGAATGGGTGTTGGGTTAACTGTCAGCCCAGCATGATCTTTTGTCTCAGTCCACTTGGGATCTTGTTTGGACTGTATATTACACTCCACTGCTAAGTCAGTAAGTCATTATTTGGTACATGAGCCCAAACTAAATGTAAGGGTCTTCCTTGTTGGAACATGTTTAAATTGGTGGTTTTACACCTGTCAAAACTGGAGCCGAGTAAAGAAACCAAGATTTTGTTCTTAACTATTATGCATACAAAGCGAAATGTCAGACCAAAACTAAGGAATATCAGTATCTTAATGTAGACCGAGACTACACCCATTTTTTTTTTTTTGTGTACATATATTTTATTTCACTCCTACTTTTGTTCTACTTGAATATTTTTTTCTGTGTAGAACCACAAAGCCAAAAGATGGTCTACTAATCTCAGACACGGCTTTTGTGAATCCTGCAATGCTTCCTGGCAAAGATAAAATGTTCTTGACTAAATGTCTTGTTTCTGATGGCAGTGGAATTCATATCAACATTTTGCTGAAATCTGGTAGCATTGACTGTCACTGTATCTTACCACCTTTTATACTAATGTAATACTGTACAAATAAATGACAGAGACACTTTCAGTTCTCTCCTGCAAACCCCTTGAAAATGCTCTGCGTTTGGTTTGACTGAAGAGCGCTTAAATATTTGATTTTCATATGCAAATCCCATGTGCTTGGCGGAAGCACTGAAACAGTCATCTTCTCTATGCTTCTAATGGAAGAGTTGACATGCTGCAATTCAAACATCATTATCAATATTGCTCATGGTTTGGGTGAGGAGTTTTACAAAATTAGTCTCTCGAATATGTACGGAAATGTCTAAAAAGTAAAAATCTTTTATACAGTGCACAAAAACAATATTTTTTTTATTTAAAATAGCCTTCAATTTTATAATTGTTGGGAAAACATGGTTGATTGGCATGAAATTGAAGTTGTGATAGTCTTTTCTTCTTTTCTTCGTGACGTATATCACGTATATCCGAGGAAAACAGCTTCTCGAACAAGAAAAAAAAAGTAGGACGGGACTTGATTTTGTATATGGGGAATTGATTGGATGGTCGTATGGTTGTGTAAATGTGATATCAGAGAAGAGAATGCTGGGTAATTACTTACAAATTGTAGTCCATTACTGAACATGAATGATATGATAAAAATTGTAGCTAGTAATGTAATTTATTACATTACACATTTTAGGTGAAGTAATCAGACTACTTTTAGATTACTTCTGACCTATCTTGTTTATAACATTGATTTAAATAGGACGCCGTTGTACCATATAAAAATACAAGGAGAAAGAAAAATGATTCAATTTTTTGTTATCAACAAAATTAAGTGCATTAAACATTACATTATGTCAGGGTTTCCCTATCTAGGGTTTGGGAAGGGACTGCTGGGGGTTAATTAAATCATAAAGTTAAATTATAAGAAATAAATAATCTAAAAATAAAACCAATCAAAATAAAAAGTGGCTGGTCTATGTGGAAAATATAAAAGATAAAAAAAGAAGAATTAGGGAGAATCAATGAATTCTGAATAATTTACTCCCATTTTGTGAATATTAAGTAATCATGTAATCAATAAAAAAGTAACTGTATTCTGATTATGAGTATTTTAAAAAGTATTTAACTTTTGGACAAGCATTTAATTTTTGGAATCTGATTATGTAATCCAGATGACATACACCAATCAGGCATAACATTATGAGCACTGTCACGGCACCTGTTAGTGGGTGGATGTATTAGAAACCAAGTGAACATTTTGTCCTCAAAGTTGATGTGTTAGAAGCAGGAAAAATGGGCAAACGTAAGGATTTGAATGAGTTTGACAAGGGCTAAACTGTGATGGCTAGACGACTGGGTCAGAGCATCTCCAAAACTGCAGCTCTTGTGGGGTGTTCCCGGTCTGCAGTGGTCAGTATCTATCAAAAGTGCTCCAAGGAAGGAACAGTGGTGAACCGGCGACAGGGTCACGGGCGGCCAAGGCTCATTGATGCACGTGGGGAGCGAAGGCTGGCCCGTGTGGTCCGATCCAACAGACGAGCTACTGTAGCTCAAATTGCTCAAGAAGTTAATGCTGGTTCTGATAGAAAGGTGTCAGAATACACAGTGCATCACAGTTTGTTGTGTACGGGGCTGCATAGCCGCAGACCAGTCAGGGTACCCAATGCTGACCCCTGTCCACCGCCTAACGAGCCAACAGTGGGCACGTGAGCATCAGAACTGGACCACGGAGCAATGGAAGAAGGTGGCCTGGTCTGATGAATCACGTTTTCTTTTACATCACGTGGATGGCCGGGTGCGTGTGCGTCGCTTACCTGGGAAACACATGGCACCAGGATGCACTATGGGAAGAAGGCAAGCTGGCGGAGGCAGTGTGATGCTTTGGGCAATGTTCTGCTGGGAAACCTTGGGTCCTGCCATCCATGTGGATGTTACTTTGACACGTACCACCTACCTAAGCATTGCTGCAGACCATGTACACCCTTTCATGGAAACGGTATTCCCTGGTGGCTGTGGCCTCTTTCAGCAGGATAATGCTCCTGCCACAAAGCAAAAATGGTTCAGGAATGGTTTGAGGAGCACAACAGTGAGTTTGAGGTGTTGACTTGGCCTCCATATTCCCCAGATCTCAATCCAATCGAGCATCTGTGGGATGTGCTG